>CM038669.1:43743789-44351727 GCA_021605145.1 Aegilops bicornis | reverse complement strand
AACCTGATCGCGTTCGAGCAGACCTACCGGACACCCTCCTGCGGACGTCTCCCACCCACGCTGTCTTCATGGACTGGCTCCCCATCACCTCGGCGGAGGACATGAGGATCCTGGACCTGCACGGCGTCCCTCGTCAGGCCATCTCAACAGCAGAAGGGTCGCCTGGCGATTCTTCAGCGACACCGTCGGGCAGGTGCCTCGGCCTGATGGATGCTGTGAATAGGCACAGGGAACTCTCAGACGGCACAAGTGGCGCGCGGAGCTTGCGCACAACTACTTCCAGCAATCCCTGGGTGACTCATGTCGGTGCTTGCGGCCCTGCTCCTGTTAGCCTTTTCCGTGCTGCAGACATTCTTCGCTGTCTATGCCTACTTCAAGCCTCCCAAAGCGTGTGGCCACCACCCCTGTTGGATGGCATGGCGCCTCTTCAGCTTGAGTCTAGATGTGTGGCTGCCCAGTTGCGGTGAGGTCGTGGGAACCTGCGGAGGTGGTGCTCTGCTCCCTAATGCCCGGGCTGCCAATCGACATTGTCCAGTCAGCAGCACTCTGCCTTCCAACGATACGGTGCCCTTTCGAGCCAGGGCGAGAGGATAGTGGTCCCTTCAGAGGTAGAAGGATTGGCTTGTCGGTCTTGGTATATTCTCCAGGAGTAGGAAAGGAGGTGTTGGCTGCCGATGTTGGTGTCTTGCTACCCCTCACTCTGCTGCTGGTGTGGCTACTGCTCTTGGTGTATTGGCCTTGGTGATTTTGGCTAGGCTCCTATTACTATCTTGTGTTTGCCTGGTTCACTACTAGGTTATAAGCTGCTACAGCTCTCTGTATCTTTGTTGTTTCGTTTCTTTACTTTGTACCTGCAAGTGCTGTAATCATGGTCGGTTGATGTTTGTAAATTCAAACACGGGTTAGGTTTGAGCCTTTTCACAGGCTCGGCCGACACATTCTCTCTAAAAAAGAAGTAAGTGTGTGGTCGTTGGCAGAGTGTAAGCCAGCCAGTAAAATATACTAGCATGTCGCTGGTGTTAAGGCACGCCGCGCCTGTTGGAACATAATATGAAAGTTCTTTATGTGGTGATGGAAAAGTTTATGTGTTAATTTTCCATCTAATGGCTCAGTTGTTGCTTGTTTTTTACACTATGATGTACTCCTGTATGAACATTAAGTTCTTATATATGACGCTGGAAAGTTTATTTGTTAATTGTACAACTAATGGCTTAGTTGTTGGCTTGTTTTCTACATTATAACGTATGTATGAAACATTGTTGTTATATGTGGACACTGGAAAAGTTTATTGAATAAAACATTTGCTACATTTTATACAAGGGGGAATACAATTAGAGCTTGTATGCTAAATTTGTGTCAGTTATGGTAAATCATTTCATCGTTCTACGGCCACATGCTAGATTGGTGTGGGTGATGAAATGGTAGAGCGCATGTGCAAATTCTTGGACGCGGTTCTGTGCACTTTGACACCAGGGTATGTCACTATCGAGTCAACTGTGGATACATGCGTAATGGTATGGTATCTGAAAAACTGTCATAGATTATTGTTCAAGTTTTGAGTTGTCTTTTGAATTCATTTTGCTGAAAAGTCACATGTTGATGGGCCATGTTGAGTTGCCATTGTAAGGTTCATGCAAAATCTTGAACACTAAATAAGTTTCCTTTGCAACATTGAATGCTTGATGAAGAAGCCACAGCCCCTGCCGTCTAGAGACCCCCGCGGCCCCTGGGTGGTCTGATGGGCTACAGTCTGCAGCCGTAACGCTGTTGGCTGCACCGCACAGTACAGTGCTATAACGTAACGTGAATTATGTTTAGCGCGATTAGCGCCTCTATCGAAAGCAAATTTTCTAAGTATAGTGTGCCCCTTCCAAACACGCTTATAGCATAATTATAACGGTGAAATAGCGCGCTTTTTGTTTCATTGATTATGACATGGATCTCTGTATTTTAAAGCAATATGGGGATATGCATTCACCATTGATTTATATTTTAGTATAGTATTGCGTAAGAGAAAACCTGATCAATGCTATAAAATTAGACATTTCCTCCTTAGCCCAGCATGAATAACAAACAAAAAATTACAATGATCATGTTCACCATAGACACTCGATCATTTCATTCATGCAAGACAAAATAAGAAGAAAAACACTGATCTTGTAAGTAGTGCAGATCCGAAGAAACTGGAAAGGTTGCAGCCCACGCCATGTCTTTCATGAAGAGCATCTCATTGTAGATGAATAAGCAGAGCAACACTGGTAGATAAGGGCATTCCTTTGTGATATAGTGCACTGTTCTGAGAAAGTCAACCAGCTGATACGGGTTAGGGTCATCAATGGTAGATAAGCTTAATGACATTTTCAAAAAATAGGTTATGTACAGGGATGTAGTATATACCACACACCTTCCATTGGGAACGGATTCCAAGTGGAAGTTACCATGAAAGAAAAATACTGGAAATCCTTTAGATGGGATTCTGCACTTTAGAAAATTATAAGGATGTAGAATTAAAGATGAAATTAAGTGCATGGATATGCCCTTACTTCATGAGAGACCGCTAGCTGTCGTCCCCGTGGTTGGTGGTTTATGTATAGTTTCATACTTCACGCTGGATGTGTTTTATGTGTTCCCTGACTCATTAAAAACATCTCAAGTAGTTATATCAAGCATGGAACAGAAAAAGTAACAGGAGCATCTACATGGCCACACAACCACAACTTTTCCAAAGTAAAACTGTATACACAACATTATTCACAAAAAAGAGGGGATAACAACAGCAAGCTCACAATTTCTTTTTCCTTTTTTGAAATGGGGATTTATATTTAAATATATATTTTTACAATAAATGAGAAAAAACGCTTTATATATTAAGAAACTATGTATATACTTACATCAGTCGAAAGTTGGCTCACCACACAGTGTTGAACTGCATCCCATAACACACCGAGACTCTGACACACAACCACCTAATTTGTCCCAGCCATGGACGTTTGTATTAGCAGATCGACCTAACCTTATCAAATTAAGTTGTAGACATGATAAATAAAATCTATCTAATTTCTCGGACACTTGCATTTTTTTTGTTGAGAAAAAGGACACTATTGCAAAAGTCAGACACTTAAGGTGTCAGATAAAAAATGATGGGCTGCATGGATAATTGTTTTGAGGCCTTGAAAACATGAGATAACTAGATGACACTTCAAGTATGCTGCGGTATTTTGTTGCAGCCAAGATGATAACAATTGGAATCTATTATTTGATAAATTTTATTTACATGCAATGAATTTTGTATTTGTTTATAACATGCAACAGTACTGGCATGAGGATTTTTAAACAATTGAAAAATATTGGAAAGCCTAAGAGGTGGCTCCTGGCTTTCTGCATTGTCCTTCATGGTTTGCTTCTAAATATTGCCAAATAACCATATAAAATGAATAATGTCAAGATCTAAATCACTCCATGTAGTAACTTTTGATTAGTACCAAGTTATCACTGGACACTTCGTACAACATCTCCTGTGTTTCGGCAAAAAGAAAATACATCTTTTAAGTAATCCACATATCGTGGAAATAATGTGATAGTCCAATCAATCAAATTGCAAAGTCCAAAAGACAAAACAAATCAAATGTTATCTGTATTCAAGATGATGTACGAATTAACTGAGGAGAAGGTAGCTAGTGTTTCGACCAAGAAGATGGGCAGAAACGCCATGGCATGGCGCTATATATGTTGGGCAGAAACGCTGGGCTGTATGCGCTATAAGCAGGTCGATCGCGAATACTTTCACGCCGAAGTTCATTTTGTGACAAAGTTTATTGAAAGGGTCAGAATAATGAAAAAGTCCAGCAAAAGGCCAAGGAACATATTACATATGCCAGATTTTAAACGCTGATGGATGCCCAAAGGATGGAATTAATCGTGGTGGAGGCTGTACTATTACTCGGAGGTTAGTGGAAGCGGAAGGCTAAGGAACATGCCGGAGTATTGGTTTACTGCCAGGATAATATGGGAATAGGAGACGAATCGTGGTGCATGCGACTGCAGATAAGATGATGCTAAAAAATAAAGAATTATGCATGCTGAGAGTTGATAAGATTGATTGGCTGCTTTTGAAAACTGAATATGACATGGCATATCATTGATGCGACGGCGTGCATGGCAAGAGAATAAGCGAGAAGATGGCGAAAGCAACTTTAATAACGACAGATCCAAGCATCCAACCCATATTTTTTTGAGGAATATGTCAAGCCCTTTCATGACAGTGTCTTTTGGTCCACACCTCTGCAATGCTCATGCAGGATACCGTTTTGAGATGTGCATACTATCGAAGACGCGTATTATGAACTGTCCTAAACGGCTAAACCTCGAAGCAAACAAAGAGAATGAGTAGGAGGAGTATAGTGCTTCAGTGAGTAGCCCCAGGGCATTCCCGCGCGCAGCTCGACGCGGCCCTGCAGTGAAAGCAACATATGTTCGACTGGCTCCATCGCTGGGCAAATATCGCATAAGCATAACTGAAACCGACAGTGTCGAAACATATGTGCCATCAGGACGACATATTCAGTGGACACCAGTCCGTGGGAGAGCTGGAGCCTGCAGATGCTGCAATAGGCAGCGGACACCTGACGCTGCCGCCGTTTTCTGTGCCCAGGGTGAAGTCAGCAAGGCTTCTGGCGACGGCGACGGCGGAGCCGGTGGAGGAGTAGCCAGAGATACGGCCGGGGGCACAGGGGTTTTGGGCTTTTGGCGAGGACGCGAGGGTGCCGTGGTGCGCTTTCTTGTTGTTCATGTGGTAGACCATCTCGTCCATCACCGTATTGGCGATGCCCATCGCCGTGGCGGCGAGCGCGGCCAGCACTCTGCGCCGTCTCCAGTCTGTGCAGGTCGACCTCGTCCACTGCTGACTTGCAGCAGGGCTGGCGCGAGGCTCAAGGCGGCGGCCTCCCATCTGCGCTGGAAGGCGGCGCCGGGCTGCAGCCAGAGAGACGGCGAGAGGGCGCAAGGTAGCCGGGCCGTAGCGACTCCCGCACGCTGACGGCGGAGGACTGCATAGGGCGGCGGGGCAAGCCGTAAGCGTCGTCGTCAGAGAACGGCTGCGAGTTGTCTGGGAGTGAAGGCGCGTTGCCGGACGCATCACGCGTCTGACTGCCAT
This sequence comes from Aegilops bicornis, assembly GCA_021605145.1. Taxonomy (NCBI): domain Eukaryota; kingdom Viridiplantae; phylum Streptophyta; class Magnoliopsida; order Poales; family Poaceae; genus Aegilops; species Aegilops bicornis. The sequence goes on along the minus strand of CM038669.1, from coordinate 44,346,575 downwards.
GGCGCGACATCGTGGTCTTGTGATGCGAGAGGCGGCCTTCTCTCGATATAGCTCCTTTCCTACGCCGTCTGTCCTGCCTGTCATGTTGACGTTTGTGATGATCAGAGACCCAGAAGCTCCACCGCCCTCCATGCAGAATCTACTATGATCATTGCACACAATATCGAACACATGCAGGTGCGCGTGATTTCTCACCTCTTATTTGAGCTGCCGAGGACCATGGAGGTGGCCCAGGCGATCGTCTCGTTCCCGCCATAGCCGAGCATGATATGGCAGGTTTGGAGCATCTGGTGCCCGACCTGAGGAACTGGCCATATCGTCAGTGGTTGTGTGATCCCACATACGCAAAGCGAAGGCGGAGGAGAGGCATCGTCTGAAGGGCGATGGAGTGGCCAGCGTGGGGAGGGAAAACGGGGGCCCGACGGTCGAGGCTTCGTAGAAGGATAGGCCAACAACGAAGTCATGGAGGGGACGACCGCAGGCATCTATTGGTGGATTTGGGAGATGTGCAACCAAAGAGGAAAACACCTCCTTTATAAGGACATACAACGAAGGTGATTGAGTCGTGCACGTTTCTAACTGGACAATCTAGAGATATCTACTATCGCCAAATTCATCCATCGACATAAAAAGAAGAAAAAAAAAGGAACACAACTGCCTTTGTTAAGCGGCCGGCCATCGAGAGAAGCCTGGAAACGATCGATACATACACGTGGTCGTGAAAACCTCGCCTCTGCATGCATGCGACTGCGAAAAAAAAGAAAAAAAACCACCGCCTAGTCCACCGCTGCATGCATGCATGCATCTGCAAAAACAAAGAGTCGCAGCGCCCAACACCACCGGATCAAACGCATGTTGACCAGGACCCAAATCACTACTCCTCCGTTTAGGTGAGTAAGTCATCTTAGATTATGCACCGTGATCAAGGAGGAGGAGAAAACGAGAGACCTTAATGTCTATTTGCTAATTAATAGCATTGCATGCAATGAACAGACCACTGCATGTCGTGTTTGGTAGTCTCAAGTCATTAAAAGCATACACACCCTCATCTCTTATTGGTTGATATGTCAAGAAACAAGAAACGAGGTACAAGTTAATGCACCGCGCCTAAGTGTTTTGGGATTATTTGGTTTATAAGATGACTTACACACCTAGACGGAGAGAGAATAAACCTGTTTGTTTCGGGAAAGTAGTATTAAGGAATGTGAATTAGAGGGTGGGGTTTAAATTCCCTTGTTTGATTGGTGGATAGGGGAATTGATGTTGGACTGGGAAAGGGAGTTGCCCGTCAAACTCCCACTTATCTCTTCCCATGGGGGCCCTGGTAATTGGAGGAGGGAATAGGAAATGAGAGAGAAAAAACCAGTCGCCATGTTCGTTGCTCCCATCCCGCAAGCTGCGGAAACAAGATTCCCACGACTAACTCCCACCCCCAAACCAAACGAGGGACTGGGACCAATAGTCCACTTCCCATGTCTAATCTCTCAGCTAACTCTCACTTAAAAATTCCCATGCCTTTTCCCCGGACTGCAAAACATGCTGTAAGGAAAATGCAACGCGCACACAAGTAGCCTACCCTCTCAGCCCCTCGATGTATCTGTGCACCAAGGTAATTGGTGCTACCGGCACTGCCGTCGTCCATTGCACATTAAAATTGTTTGAAAAAATCCGGAAAAAATAGTGCATTGATACAACATGAATGTATGTTGTCACAAAAATTTAGATCAATATTCTAATATTGTTTGCTCGAGATACAAAAATAACAAATTTGACACTAAATAGTGTACATAACACAAGTTGGGCTTCAGTTTGAGCCCATTAGCATATTGACGTCAAATTTGTCATTTTTGTATCTTGACCATTGTTTTGATTTTTTATTTGAATTTTGTGACAAGATACATTGATGTTGTAACGATACATTAATTTTTTTCCATTTTTTTTTAAAAAATTTTAAATGTGTAACGTGCTCCGGTGCACCGGTAGCACCAATTGCCTTGGTGCACCAGATACGTTCCCCTCGCCCCCCCCCCCCCCCCACCCCCTAAATAAGGTGGCAGCACCTCATTGGTCCGGTTTTTACTAATAGAAAAAAGGTCAAAAAACCAGATAAACTAAACCTAGCCAGATTTAGTATATTTAGAATACCATGGACCGGAGATGTTAATTTGCTTCTGCTCTTATATAGTTTATTAATCATGTAGGCTCCTGCGTCAATGACAATTTGCTTCGCATGTATTATGTATGCACCCCTATTGTATTGGCGGATCCGGGAATTGACCTTAGCCGGGCGGCGCGAACATTTAAGGTCTATTTTTGTTTATAACATTCTTTTTCGTTTTAAATATTTGTCTTTCTAGAGATTTCAACAAATGACTACATACGGAGCAAAATGAGTGAATCTACACTCTAAAATATGTCTATATACATCCGTATGTGGTAGTCCATTTGAAATCTTTAAAAAGACAAATATTTAGGAACGGAGGGAGTACAAGTCTAGTCTAATCCACTCCAAAAAAGAAAAAGTCTAGTCAACCAAAACTCATGGAACCCCAATTACTAAAAACATAGATAAAACATGAAAAAGGCATAAAAAGGTCCTAGAAACTACTAATATAGAGTCTTGCCCTTTGAAAGTTTGAAACCGAAAGAGAAGACCTGACCACCCCTCAGCCGCTTCCTCCCCCAAAGCGACACTCTGACAAACCCTAGCCGCTGCCCTCTCCCGTCGCCGAGGGTCGGCCGGTGAAGCTGCCACGACCCTAGGATGGAGGTGCCGGGCGGATCCGCGCACATCGCGAGCACCCGTAGCTCCCCTCCCATGGCGCTGTGTGACCCCCCTCTCAAGGGCCGATGGTCGGGTCCCACGCCTCCTGCCTCCTCGTGCCGTCACATGCCATGTCCCTCCCCGTCGAAATTTGAGCTCTGTCCCTAGCCGGCCACGACGCCTTTTACTAAACCGTATTTAAAATAAACCAAAGTAAATAAAACTAAAAATAAACCAACAAAATATTTACTAAACCAAACGAAAATAAACCAGATTTAAATAAAACCATGGAACGGAAACTATCAGCTCCTCGAGTAGAGATTTGGTCTTCAGAAATTGATTAAAGATTGATCATGATTTATTCCTTTCCATATAAAAGTTACCGAATACTACCGAAAATTGATCTTATTGGCAGATAAAATCGGTTTAAATAGATTGTGGGCAACATTCGGTTTAAATGTGTTGGTGGGATGAAAAAACGGTGGGGAGGATTAACCGGAGTGAGGCGAGACTACCAATTCAGACATTAGGAGTAGAGATGCCTTCTTGTCTGGTTTTTACTGGTTCTAAGAACCTTCTAGAAGGGAATGTTCCTTTTCAGGTTTTATCTCTGTTGTTTTTTCTACCAGTTGCATGTTTTTTTTCCTTCTTAAAAAAACATGAATATTTCAAAAAACTATTCCTAAATTTTCAAAACATTGCATCCTTATAAAATTGTTCACAAATTCAAACAAATATTCAAGATTTTTCAAAAATATTTGTGTTTTAGAAAAAAACTCTTCATACAAAAATTTAAAACATGTTCTGAATTTGAGAAAATAGGTTTTCTTAATAAAATATTTAATTTTTCCCTGGAAAAGCTATATGAAAAATAAAAAACAAGAGGAAAAATAATAAAGCTAAGGTAATGTTCGCTACAAGGGTCCGCCTAATAGGGATCTGCGTTGAGTGATTGTTAAGCGCTTGGACGTAATAAGTGTCATATAGGAACCGAAATCACGAGTTGATGAGCACTTTTGCAAAAGTCGCTTTCACCTTCTCAGGTTCCGGCAAGTGCTGAATGAAAATAACACACCGAGCATTCCCTTCGAAGTTATTTCTGAGAGGCACGCCCATGCCTCTCGCAGAAGCTAAACTGCGGCCTCACGCGGAAGCAAAACCGTCCCTCTCGCGAAAAAAAAAAAGAAAACACATTTTTTTCGTTTTTTGAGAGGCACGTCCGTGCCTCTCGCCAAAACAAGACTGTGCCTCTCACAGAAGCAAAATCGTGACTCTCACGAAATAAAGAAAAAAGAAGAGAAAACACGCTTTTTTTCGCTGAAAGGCATGGACGTGCTTCTCGCGGAAGGAAAAAAACGCGTGTTAACAGACAGACCAAATCCATTTGTTGAGATGTCAAGTGTTTCTATGTGAATCCATTCTCGCGGGCATGTCGGGGGACGAGGGCATGGAATTTCCTATTTGCCGCATGTTGCGGCAAAGTGTCAACCGAACACACAAGGATGCGACTAGCGAGCGATTTGGGCCAGCCCATCTTTAGCGCACCTACAGGTTCCGGTTTTGAGATCCTTCCAGAGCGTTCCCAGCCGGTTCTTACTGATTTTGGGAACCATCTAGCATGTTCCTGAACTGGTTTTTTTACTCTTTTTGTTTTTTTTTCCTCTTCCTTTTCTGCTTCTTTTTTCTTTTCTTTTCGTTACTTTTTTTCTTTCAGTTTTCCTTTTCAAGTTAATTTCTCTTTTCAACAAATTTTCTTTCTTTGGTTTTCCATTTATTTTATTTTCTTCTTTTTCCAAACTTTTTCAAAATATTCAAGTTTTGTTTGTGTTTCCAAAATGTTAAGTTTTCGAAAAATGTTCTTAAAATACAAAAGTTGTTCTCATTATACGAAAAATTTCAAAACTTTCCAAATTAAGAAAATGTACTAGATTTCAATTTTTTCTTTACGATTCAAAAAATTCAGGCTTCCTAATTTGTAAAGGAGTTTTCAAAATTGTTCTCCGTTTCGTAATTTGTTCTCAGGGATCAAAAAATGTTTGTTCTTTAAAAAATTACTCACAAAGTCCAAAACGTTCATGTTTTCAAAAAAGGTTCAATTTTCAAAAAAAAAGTTCTCAAAATTCAAAAATTATTCTCACTACACAGAAAAGTTCAAAATTTCGGCATTCATAAAGTGTTCCGGATTTCAACTATTTGTTCACGTATTCAAAAAAATTCATGCTTCAAAATTTGTTCAGGATTTTTTTAAAATTAATCTCCGTTTCAAAATTTGTTCTGAAAATTCAAAAATGTTAATGCTTTAAAAATTGTTCACGCTTCGAAATTTATTCTCAAGATTCAAAAATCTTCGTGCTTTAAAAATTGTTCACAAATTCCAAAACCGCCTTATTTTCAAAAAATGTTTGGGAAATTCAAAAATTGTTCAAGGCAAAAGTTGTTCATGTTTACAAATTTTGTTTTGGAATTTGAAAATGTTCCTGCTTTTGTAAAATTGTTCCTGTTCTGTTTTTGGGTAGTTTAGAAAATGTTCCTTTTAAAAAATGTTGGCTTCTAAAATTCATTTCATGTGTTTAAATATGTTTGAGTTTTCTAAAATTCTTAACAATTTTGAAAATGTCCCTGTTTTGTAAAACATTCACGTTTTGCTTTTGAAAAAAAATTGTGTTCGAATTTTTAAATATATTCGGATCGGCGGTGAGTTTCTTAAGGTGTTGCGCTGTACTGTTATCATTAAAGGTCACTAGCTCCACTGGTTAGAGTCTTATGCTCTCGAGCAACCGGTCCTGGCTGCGCAATCTTTTTTATCAAATAAATGGGCCTTACCATTATGGTCGTGATAGTACTTTTGATTTTCCTGTTAACCTGGTAAATGGGGCTTAGAACTGAATTACCAAATTCGGTTAGCTAATACTAGAAACCGGATTTTGTGCTACCCAAGGAAAAACAGAGAATTTAGTTGATTTCGTTTTTGGTTCTCTTCAGTGTTCGACCGTTTCCCAACTAGAGTCTTACGACACCTTCTCTCTTTACCTTCAGTTACATCTGAAAACAGGGACACGGAGGAGGAGAAAGGGTGAAAGGTGAACTATTTCTAATTCTTCCTCTCTATGCGCATGGAAAACCATAGCGAAAACAACATTGTGTGGCCCACATCTCTTGTTACTGACATGACCCCTCCTCCCCCTCAAGCGCATCACGCGAGCCAGGCATGAACGCATTGGAAGACTGAAACAAGGTTAACCACAAAACAAAAAAAAGGGAATTGTAGAAGGAGACATTTTATTTCTCCGTTATCTCTTCCAGCTCAATAAAAATTCTATGGGACATTTCTAACCAGAAAAGTTGGTGTCACACAATTCCAAATTTGCACAATGTTAATAGACAGACCAAATCCATTTTTTGAGAACTTAACCATGGACAACGTCCATGAGGAGGAGGAGGAGGATCTACGGCATCCGGCCCTGGCGCTCTTGTGCGGGTGGGGAGGGAGGTGCACCGTCGTCGTTGCAGCAGTAGCAAACGTCGCCGCGAACGAGGTTGCACCGGCCGTGGACGTAGCCCAGGCCCTGGCAGCAGCGCATGCACTTGCCGGTCCCCTGCCAGCACTTGACCATGCACTCCGCCCTCAACACGTCGCACACCAGCTCGCCTCGCACCGCTGTCGTCGCTGCCCCCACTGCGCATATGTACGGAACAAGATTTGAACAAAATTCATCCAAGATTCACCGGTTGGCCCTTATCGAACACTTACGGATGAGAAGGATGGCCATGAACAACAGTTTCTTGCCCATCTTGTTCTTGGTTAGTGCCTTAGTGGTAGATTCTTCCTCGTCTTGGATGGTCAGTAGCGAGTGGATAATGTGGCAATATACGTGACACAAGGGGCGAGTGATTGTGGATGCTTATGCTAGGTGGTATTTTTATAGTAGGACAGAATGGGAAATAAGATAACAACACATTTAACACATCCCAACTTCAGAGTATATCACCTAAGCGGGCTCGTACACCAAGGATATATTAATTTTACCACCTAAGCATTTTTAGTTATACATGGAAAGTATTTACTTGTAAAATATTAGAGCATAGAGGAAACATCTCCAAGGATTATGTTTCTATCCTTCTGTATAGATAATAATAATTGCCATTTACCTGCAAAACTGATATTTTTGCCATTATCATTTTCAATAGTAGTAGTAATTTAGTAATATTTAATATTTTAATTATTTTCCTTGTTTATACACCCCGTGGATGAAGAGTTTAACTCCAATGGTGAGGTTGCACATCCACTCACCCAACCTTTTGTTATCTCTCTCCACTCGCCTTGTAATTACTAATTACTAGTGTCACGCTTCCATTATTTTAGTGATGGAATACTATGCATCCAAATGTTTGCATGTATGCTTATTTTATTATAACAAGCACAGTGTCCTGCAGTACATGCGTGAGCAACATCTTAGTCTTGTACTAATTACATGATGATTCAAATTGTCTTTACACAAAATTATATAGTAGTAATTTTTGCTTCAATAATTATTATATTTATAGCAATAATATTAGTAACAATATACTATTATAATTATAATAAATGTAATAACCATAATCAGCAAGGTAATGTAGTGGTATACACATTGTTTGAAGTGTTTGATGTCTAATTGATCTTCATGTCACCATAGGCTATCTCGCATGGATTGTGCAATTTTGAGGAACTATATATGCCTAAAACAGCTAACTCTATTGATATGCCTTTTCGAATGTAAAGGTTACTATATAACTTAAATCACAAAGAGATATTTAAGTATGTGTAATATGCACAATCTCTTAGAGAAAGGACGCCACTAATGGTTGGCATACTAACTCGAGGTGCCATACACAAATACACACCAAACAAAACATAACTTCAAAAAATAACTGAAAATGACACATATTTTAATTATAGGCCAAGAGCTCAAGGGTAGAATCACATACCTATAGTACCTTTGTTTTGGTTACCGAAATTAGATCCACAATGCCTTTTATAACATGGTTTATCAATGATGGAAGTGGATTATCATGAGTTGTCCTAAAACTATAGCTTGCAAAACCATGTGTTTGGGAATTTCGTCAATACCAAGTTGCGCTGAGAATTGAATCTGAAGTAGTCGGAAAGAAAAAAAAATATGATGCCTTAATTGTCTAATGCCGGGAGTTGTCAACCTAGATATAAAATTTGGTTTTTGAAACCATCTTCCGAATTTTTTTTGCTTCTTTAATATATATGGGTGTTTACACAATTTCGATACATAACTCCAAAGCCTAAACAAAGATGGAATATATATATATAACTTTGCTAACTTCCCCTTCTCTACCCGTATCTTGTTCGCTCTGGAAACACGCCTTCCTATTCCTTCTTTTCCGAATCTCCCTTAATATATTTCCCATTTAGATGCTAGTGAGTTAGAAATTGGTAACAGGAGGAGTTCTAAAGGAGTGGAAATTGTGACCTGCTAATAATCTTATTTCTATTTTAATAATTGCTTCGTGGGTGTTGAGATTGATGACAAAAGTAGTGGGTAACAGATACTTGGCAACAGAATCCTATCAGAACAATGGCCACCGTAAGGTGTCGCTAAGAAGTGTCTCTTTTTAAGTTACTGATATTTACATAATTGTTGTCCTGTGAAGCTTACTAATGATCAACCTATATTCAGATTTGCCTTACAAGACTTGTTTTCAGTTTGGATTTTTAGTCATGAATTGTTGTCGCCAAGAAGTGTCTTCAATTTTTTAGTTCAGATTTGCCTTACAAGACTTGTTTTCAGTTTGGATTTCAGTTTAGATGGGTTGCCGTGTCTCTGGTAGACAAAGAAAACAAGTATTGATGCAGCCTACCAATCAGCATCTGTCTTATACAACATGGCGCATGCACCATATTCGTACAATCAACCAAACACACATCTCAGCTCATACTTGCATCAGCTCAACCAGGCCACACTCAATCAAGACCCCCCATGCGATGCAGGCTAGACCCACCTGGGGAACCAAACACACCCTAAGCTATCGTAAGAAGTAAAGGGAATATATTGGATTCTTCAAAGACTTCTTAATTTAAAAAATCCTAAATGAAGTTACGCACTAATGAAGGAGGCTTGGGTTATGTAGTGTCTTGAGAAAAAGAATGAAACATCACCAGAAGAAAAAGAATATTAAGAATCAGCATGGCAGGTGGCTGCTCAGTGGTCTCACCATTTGGTTCATCTTCTGTAGAGTCTTGGTTCTAGAAGGACCTTGTTGCCATGTTGCGAACAATATTAGCTTACTTGTATTGAACCCATAATCATCTAGAGGCACGAACATATAGTAGAAAAAAATGTAATTAGGGAGAAATACCATGATATGTGATGATTAAGGAAATATTGTCAGGGAGCCATAGTTTAGAGTTACATGTTGTAGCTGTGACTTGGCACGTGTCAACCTACTATTACATGTTCGTCCCGTGAAGGAGTAAGCTTCCTGTATCAGAAACAACACGATATAGAAAAGTAATTTACCAGGTTGGCTCGTATGGTGTATTATATTGAATCTGGATTCTATAACTTACGGCTCCTGGGGCATGCATAAAACATTAATCACAAACCTGGAAATAAATAATACTCCCTCCGTCCCAAAATACGTGACGTGATTTTAGTTCAACTTTGAACTACTAAAGTCACGCCACTTATTTTGGAGTGAGTGACATTTATTAATGCCTCTAGGGCATATTTCCAACCGAGGCTAGTAATTTGTGATTTTTATGTTATGTAGATTGTTTTGCCATGTTGCAAGTGTGTGTGTGTGTATACACACACAGAAGCGTGTGTGTGTGTGCGCCTGCAGCGCATACACACAAGATATATGTTGCAATCATTTTTGGTGTCTGTTGTGAAGGATTGAGTTCATGTTGTAATTTTCCTCCGTTGTTGCATACGATACTATTTTATATTGTTTGTGTTAATTTTTCATATTGCATATGTTTCTACCATTTAAAGACATTATTGCACAGATGGAGACATGTAGTGTTTTGTTACTTGGGAGTGTCATCACAGGAGGAAATGTTACAAGAACATTGCATGCACTAATCCCGCTGCTGCTATATGTCAACATGCCGCCACGTATGCTGTGGTCACATGCGCCACACTCTCTACCGTGGCCCCTTATCCTTATCTCCAGAGACAATTCTTCCACTTGCTCTTCTTTCCGAGTCCACCCTCCTCTCCACTCTCTTGCTCTTTCTACGCCCATTGCCACCAACTAATCTTGTTGTGCCGCTATCTCAGCCCTTTTAATCCACACATGTCGCCGACCATCGCAAGCAAAACCACTGTTACTACAAGTTGAAAACAAGATGTGAAATACCATCCACTTTTGTTACAAATGAAAGTGTTGGTGCTGCAGTAAGGGTCCGACGCTACAAGATGGGCCGGTGCTGCATGGTCGACCATTCCTCGCCGCATGCTGCTGCAACATGGGCACTCTGTCGCAGCAGGTTGCCAACGTGTTTTCGACATCGCAAAACATGTGCATGTGCTGCAAGGCCGGCGCCTAGTGTTGCAAGGTCGGTGCCGCAGTGTTTTCTTTCATTACTCCTCCAGAATTAGTATAAGAGCGCTTAGAATACTAAAATAGTGATCTAAACGCCTTATATTAGTTTACGTAGGGAGTACAAGATGAGACATTGGTGCTACAAAACCGCGTCCGCCCACGTGCTTTTCATCGCCTACCATGGCTACCATGGCGGTACCCAAATTGGTCTATTGTTGAGAAACACGGGTGTATGTTTTTAGTGGTGGGGCCGAGAGACGACCGAGTGGGAGTTGATCGGACAGTGAGGCATGAAGAATTGAACGGTTAATCCGTGCTAACTCTAGCGCACACCCATGAAGTTTCCTTGTTGGAACATAAGGGCTAGCCGGTTTTGACCAGCTTTGCGATTGTATTGCTTAAAGCGATGTAAGAAAAATAGTAACCGCTCGAGAGTGTAAAATCGTTGGGATGTTCACAGATTGTGGTGGTTACGGCTTTCATAAATTTCTGGGTGTAGAATGGTGCATAGAATGGTGATGACGTTCTGTTGTCAAGCCTGACAAGAGCACCCCTATCCTCCACCCATGTAGGCAGGCACATGCATTTTTTTTGGGAGGGGGGGTATGTTTGCTGCAGGATCCGGTCGAATGGCTAGCCAGCCGACTGCTCTTGAGCACCGATCATCCGGTTGATGCGTAGCGTCCGCTAAAAACATATGTGTTTTTTCTGATAAATGTGTTTTCTCCTTTACACATGAGATGACAATTATTCAGTATACTGTACCCCTAAATGAATGTGAGCCATCCATCTGTCTTAATCTGATGGTTAATTTTAGATGGTACTCCAATACAAGTCCTAGGAGTACTACCTCAAAAAATATGGAGTACCTTGATGGTAGGGGTAAAATCGTAATCATTTGGTGATCTATTTATTTCTCAACCTTGTAGGAGTATTAATTATAAATAGAATCCAGTGCACGATTAAATAGAATGAGACGCCAATTCCGTGGGGACATGCTCGTAAGGGCGTGAACTAATACTTCTAACATAAGTTTGTGATGAACCCTAATCCCAAACCAATATCATTCGCAGAAACAAAATCTCAAAATCAATACAGTGATCCTGCATGGCGGGCCTTCTTGATGATCGCAGGGTCATCACCACCGAGGGAATTTGAAGTAGGCTAGAGAAGTTCACATCGTGCGTTCATGCCTCACAATGGTGGCCGCCGATGGCTGTGGATACGTCGAATTGGTCGGGGATGACTCCGAGAAACTGGCGCATCACGGTTGTTTGGGGAGGGTTGCAGATCTTATAGCGCAGCAGTTCAATTAATCTACAATTAACAGGAATTCACGGATGACTATTACAGTAGTATTTCCTGATCGTGTATTGATACCGTGAGCAAATCAATACATCCCAGGAGCGGGGCAATGATGGGAGGACAAAGGATCTAACTGCCACCACGATGAGGTAACAAATAGTGCGATTGCGGCGGGCAGATAGATGCAGTTGATTGCGATGGAAGAAAAGTCAAAACTAGTTAGCCAAGGCATATGGTCCAGAATACCCCTGTAGATGGATGGCTGGACTTATAGTACTCCCACCTCCCCGCAGGGAGTACTAGGGTACTGCAAAACTTCAGTATATACATGAGAAACAGATATACAAACGCATAGTTCTCCCAATTTTCACAATACACATGAGATGACAATTTATTCATAAGCGCATACTATAAACAATAAGGTTGTTGTCCGCGTATTTGAGCGTAACCATTGTGCTAGCTAGTTCCAATTAGACAGCGTCACTTCAGATAGTCTGATTCAGTGTTGCAACTAGAAATAGCTAGCATCGACGGTAGTGAATAGACAAGATTAGAGAAAACGTGATGTTAACGTCAGACTTGCCTTCATTTCCAAGACTGAAACAGATCGCAATACGGCTCTCGACGAGCATAAGTAGGGAAACCAGTTGTAACGTAACAAAACCAACGGGACTCAAAACGCGAGCCCAGACCCCTGAGCTTCTCTCGGACGATGCGGTCTAACTTTTCCCCCATCTCCTGGCTCATGTGGTTCCTCCAGTCTCCAACTTTTCCTTTTCTAAAAAACATAGAATTACCTACATAACATTTATTTCCACGATCAATGCCACCCACCTGGTTAACTTGTAGGCTAGTAAGCATCTCAAAGCTGCACAACCTGACCACCTCTTGGGCAACACCAGAGCTCTCCTCCTCTCGAGACAGCGGGACGCCGAGGAATTTTGCTAGCCTCCGCACGACTTGCACCGGATCCGACTTGATCTCTTCATACTTCAAAAAGAGAACATTGTTAGGCCTCGCTAGACTCTCCTTCCAGTACTCGAGGCAGTGGTCCCAGAAGGGGCCGTAAGACGAGAAACCCTCGCAGAACATGCTGAAAGCAATATCCATCGACAAGTTGGAGCCTTGGGTGATTCTATTCTCGGCACAACCTTGAGACCAGAGCATCCTTGGGATCCCGCACACGACACGACTCGGCAGCTCATGTCCAAAGTGGAAGCAGCGACATCGGTATGTGGGTGGCGAGAAGCCTCGGGAAGGAAGTGTCTCGATGTGTGCATGATGATCCCTGCCGCCGCCAAAGCATCAGGGATCTCGATGAATGGCACGACGCGCTGAGGGTGCCCTAGTGAGGAGTGGATGGTCGCCGGGTTGTAGCGAGAGCGGTTGACGATGGTGAAGGCAAGGGCCTTGAGCCAAGTCGTACACACTTGGGCTGCGTGGCGAGCATGATGTCGTCGGCGCGGGTTCAAGGCGTCCTGGGTTAGCAGGATCTGCTCCAGCGGCAGGCCTCTGAACCAGAAATTCTTGTACTGGATGAGTGGTTGCGACCACCCTTTTCTCTGGGGAGTGTGGATATGAACTCATCGATGCTTTCTTTTGATGGGACGTCTTTTTGATGAGTTGAACTCTTGGTGGCTCTACTCTCTTGGTCGCACTCTCATGGAACCCATGCACTGGTTGATGGGAGGAGGAGATGCAAAGCTTTGAGTTCATGGCTAGCTACTTGATTGATGTTACAATGTATGCTACTGGCCGACTGTGTGTGTTTGCAAATGAGGGTCTTATTTATCCAGTGGAGGAAGCTGCAAGCCGGTTGGTGCGGCGATGAAACTCTACCTTGCATTTTAGTTTGTTTATTTTTCCTTTAAAAAACTGTAAATCTGATCAAGATATTGTATTCTGCGGAGCGGCCAGGCTTGCGTAGTGCTGATGATTTGGAGGATCACAGCGAATCGATTAACTTCTGGCCCCACGTGGGTGCGTCCTCACATCCATGCATGATGAATCATGCTCCGGTACTCGCACCCATGCAAACTTCATCGACATCAGGCTTAAATAGCCCAGGTGTGCAGTGTCGCGATGCTATCATATGCATAAAAAATATGAATCCGATCGAGCTATATCTTGTATTCTGTGCTGATAATTTAGAGGATCTTACCGGATCCACTTATTCTTCACCCCACGTGGGCTGTCTTTGATCAGACCCATGCATACACAGCTATACAATGCACCTGAACAACATGTTTACAGATTTTGTTGTACCCAAAAATTGAAGTTAATTTCGAGCAAGATCATCTTTGAAGATTCTTTACAAACTTTCTAGGCTGGTCCATTCATCATGATACACTTTCTCATTTCTTTGCTTCCCAATATTCCAGCAGCCTATGGGCGTCTCCATTCTCCTGGCGGCAGTCCCATGAGTGGGGATGAGATTCCTCCTCGGGCTCCCTTGGTTCCTGACTTTGGCTTCCCGTCTAGGCCCGACTATGCAGACTTCTTCGCTCGGGTGGACTCCGACAAGCTTGGTGATGATGCCCTCGATGACTACAACAGCGAGTGATCTCCTTCGAGTTCGTGCAGTTCCCTTCGACCTTTTTGGTACTTTGTGCCAAAGGGGGAGAAGTGGTATCTTAGGGTGCCTCACGGGTATTCATATTGGTAAAGTCACATGCTCTTTTGGTTCATCCTTGGTTGGTTCTTTGTGTCATGTGAACTTGAAAAAAAAATCTTATTGTAAAGTGAATGAGACTACATGTTATGCATGCTGTCTTACATGGTGTAAGTGCGTCTAGTGCCCCTTAGTGATTTTGGTGTATTGAAGACTTATAGATTAAGGGACTGATGCGCTTGTGAGTGTACACAGGTCTATAAGTCTATGAAGACTTTGATATTTACAGAGAAAGTTGACCCTTTAAAAATTAATGTCTTCAACTCAAGACTTTGGAATTCTGAAAACTTTCTCAAGACTTTGAAAGTGAAGAAATTGGTGTGACCTCAAGACTTGGTATTTATGCGAGGAGCATGAAGCGTGAAAACTTTTGTTTTCGTAGTTTCATTTTCTCTTTCTTGAGTCATAGGAAACATCATACTGTTAAAGGAGGTCGAGGAAAACTAAGGAAAAGTTTTCATGTGATGCTCATCTCAAAATCAGACACCTACCAATCCTTTCGAAAGTGAAGCCATTAGAAATATCATATGGTTCACCAATTTTTCAAAGGATGTAGACGAAGTTCTTCTGGTCTCTGAGGAATTTGTTCTGACTGAGGAGTTAGGAATTCGCCAGTGCGGATTGCCTACAAGTGAGGAACATGATAGCCCTGAGAAATTTGATAGTCAAATTTCCAACCGTTGTTGTGCTATGCGCCAGCTGTCCCAAAATATCTATCCACCTAACGGTCATATCATTGAAAGGCATTTATGTCCTATCATGTCGGGCTGCTCCCTAGGCTATAAATAGCCGCCCCCTTCAACCACTAGTTGGTTGGCTGCTCCGAGAGAAACTGACACTTGCCATTGAGAGCATCCCATCCTCCGAGGACTTTGAGTGAAAATCATTAAGTGAGGAAAACACAAACCCAAAGTGATTGAGCATCACTGAAGAGATTGCTCCTGTGTGGATCCGACGCTTGTTACCTTTGAAAATTGTGCATCTTCCAGAAGGTTAGGCGTCATGGTCTAGAGCATCCAAAAGGAAATTGTGGATCGCCGAGGGATCTAGTTTGTGAAGGTTTGGAAATCACATGAAGACTTACCACGAGTGATTGGGCGAGGTCTGTGTGATCTTAGCTCAAGGAGAATACGGTGAGGACTGTGTGTCCGAGATTGTGTGTACTGTGTTTAAATACCTAGACGCTCCAACTGCACGCATAACTGCCACAACAGCTTGAACCGGGTCTACCAAATCACCGCCTTCACCGAGCCATCGGGTTCTATTATCTCAACCCTTTAATTTCCTCATTACATCGTGTTGTGTACTTGATCATTATCGTTTGAAGACTTTGATCAAGACTTTCTTAATTTCATCAGCTCAATTTCTTCACCGCTTGTCTTCAAATTTACTTATCCTCGTGGTTTACGCTTTCAGACTTTGTGCTTGTTTTCAATTCATCATGATGACTGATTTTATGTTCTGCTATGTTTGCATCCGAGTACTTATTTCATCAGAAGTAGTTCTTCACTCAGAATTTCTCACCCTAAAATTCCTCAAAGTTGAAGAATTCATAAAATCGCCTATTCAACCCCCTCTAGTCGACTTAACGACTTTCAATTGGTATCGAGCAAGGTACTCCTTGTTCGTGTGATTTTGTTTAACCACCGGAGTTTTAGTTATGTCGATCGCAGTATGATCAAGGTCTCCGCCGTGTGTCCTACCTTCGATGGGATGGACTACGCCATCGAAGAATAAGATGCGAATGCATCTTGAGGCAATTGACAACGATCTATGGTACGTTGTGGAAAATGGAGTCCCCTCTGTTACACCCTCTGTGAGCGCTGCTGACGTGAAGAGATTCAAGCAACTCGACTCTCAAGTGAAGAACATCATATGTGCCACCTGAGCAAAGGGCAGTATGGCGGAGTGAGTGCTTTGGAGATAGCAAAGCTTATCTGGGATAGGCTGTCCAAGGTCAATGAAGGAGTCTCAACACAACAGCGGACTCTCGAGTCGACGCTTTTCGCAATCTCTTCAACCGCTTCAAAAGACTCGACAATGAAAATGTTCAACAAACCTTCGATTGCCTCACTGACATCTCAAATGAGCTTCAAGCACTTGGTGCCACTGACATCAACGACCATGAGGTGGTGAAGTAATTGCTGAGATCGCTTGATTCCTCATTTGATACCCTTGCACTGATGATACAAGAACGTGGAGACTACAAGACACTTGATCATGCTGATATCCTTGAGAGGCTAAACACTATGCCAGAGCCCATAATGGCTTGTGGCTGCACACAGAAGTTTCTAGCATGAATAATCTTATGATCCCTTTGAGCCTGGGTGGCAAACCATAGGATGATCACACTGCATTCGGATATCCTAGGACAACACCGGATTCTCCAGTGCCTGCATAACCACCGGGTGCTCCAGGTGCTCAACTAATCCACCCGTATGTGTATTTAAGTAGCCACCTTAAGTTAACCATTAATTAGCAACTCTCACATCCGCTATGGATACAATCAACCAATCCACGCCTACTAGCATAGCATAGCAAAGGTAAGCATAACGTAGAAGTAACTCCCAAGGTTTGAAATAAAGACAATAAGTTCTACCTCATCAACTACTTCCCAATACCCACATGTTAAACACATCCTAACCATGCAAAGGTTTGAGGATTGGAACTAATGCATAAAAACCGGATAATAAAGAGACTCATAGTAGCATGCTTCAGACCCTAAATTCTATCACAAACAAACAATAGCATACATAAGCAATCAAGCATAGATGCAAGGATAAAACTCAAATAAAAAGATCCAAACTGAAAGTTCAATCAAGAGCTTCAATTTGCAACAAGAATGAGTCAAATTGGAGCCACGTAAACTCAAACTACGATCAAAAGAAATTGAATTCAAATCTGCTTGAAACCAAGTTTTAAATTGTCAAAATCATGTTCAAATTGATTAACCGGAAAGAGGGGTTCGAGGCTAAGATTTTGGCATTGGTTTCAATCGATTTGGACGAACGTTAAAAAGTTACGAGGGTTTGAAGGTCAAAATAACTGTGATAAAAATAATCGCGGATAGATCCTCAAGTGAATAAAAAAAAAAAAGAAAATCTATCTGACAAACGTCTGCTATCAGAGACAAACGAATCTAATTCGCTCGTTATTAAATCTAAACGAAAGAACGCTCGCAAAATAGCTCTAAACCGAGAAAATGGAGAAAAAGCGATCTATAAAAAAACCGAACTAGATCTAGGGTTTACCGAAATAAACCGGACAAAAACCGGCGGCGGCGGCGAATCCGAACGGCGGCATCTTCCGGCGAGGCGGGGCGGCGTGGGACGGCGTGGGCGGCGATTTGGCATGCATTTACGCTGGCACGGCTGGTGGCACAAGCGAGGCGGTGGCTGCAAGGCGGCTGGGAGAGGAGAGAGACATGAGTACTTATAGGAGGGGGCACTTGGCCTAGGGGCGGCACAAGGCATGGCGCCCTGACCTCACGAGTCCCGCTCAGCGCTGAAGGCGGCGGCGGGCCGGGCCTGCCAAGGAAAATTTTATTTTTATTTTTTGAAAAAATAATTTCCACGAGGAAAATCCTAATAAAATATAAAAATACTAAAATGCCAAAAATCACCGTCTAAATAAAATATTTAGAACAAAGTGAACATTTTTCTGGCCTAAAATGCAATTTTGAAAAATGCACATTTTTGTAAATCAAATAAAATCTCGAATAGAATCCAAATAAAATATTTATTTGACTTTAATATTTTTCCTTCAATATTTCTTTTATTTTGGAGAAGTCATTTTATCTCGTCTCTTTTATTTTTATATTAGAATTATTTTGGAGAGAAAAATATTATTAAAACCAAAATGATCCTCTTTTAAATTTGAGAAAAATTCAAATATGAAAATAAATGAAATCCCCAACTCTATCCATGAGTCCTTGAGTTGCTTAAGATTTCTAGGATCACAAACTAAATGCAAATAAAATATGATATGCATATGATGATTTATGTATAACATCCAAATTGAAAATTGGGATGTTACATAAATTCTCTCAAGTATCACTGTAAATATGTGTATCTTGTTTTAAGTCAAGATCCGTTATGCACACATTAAGGTAGAGCCTGTCTAAATCATGTAAGCATTTGCTTTCGTTGGCTTAAAAGTTTTATCGTGTGAGAGCTATATGTACTTTGTCATAAACTACCAAAAGAGGGGGGAGATTGGAAGTGCAATCATGCTCTTAATCATATTTTGATGTTGATGACAATGCAATATAGGGGATTAATTTTGTTTGCTAAGTATATACACAAATTTTAGTCCCCATGAAAATTATATGTGTGGATCATGGACTCACCAAAATGGTTATCACTCAAGATTGGTGCAATGATGACAAGAACAATTGCTTTTTCTGTTATGTCTTGAGTTATACAGATCCCGCACTATTAAGAGGGGATCAAAAGGGCTTCAGGATATTTTCTCAAGTCATCAAGAAGATACTTGGTAGACTTGCCATGCCTCGCTCACACACTACAGTGGTTGGACATCCGGGATCCTAAAATACTTCCTTAACACAGAAGTGGCCCAGACATAGAAGAGGATCCTTAAATCTTTGAGTGACATGGGCTTGAGTAATTAGATATTTTTAGGGCTCTCGGGGGGTGCTCCCTCCCTCGCTCTCTCTCCCCCTCCCCCTCCCTCTCTCCCTCCCTCTCTCTCTCTCTCTCTCTCTCTCTCTCTCTCTCTCTCTCTCTCTCTCTCTCTCGCTCCCTCTCTCTCTCTCTCTCTCTCTCTCTCTACATACCATTGTCAGCAAACAAATATGCTCAAATCATATCACAAGCAGAGGCAGATATACAATGGGCCTAAGGTGCATACAGATCAGTTTGGTCAGCCACTATTACCTTGCTAATTAATATTATGAGCCCCCATTTAGCCTTAATAATCTGTACAGTCAGCAGGGTTGCAGATTTGAGGTCCCTCCTATTTCGCTCTTTATATCTGATTACTGGAGAAAGGAAACCTTCAGGGGTTTACTCCGTATAGCTTCAGCGATTCAGGGATTTATGTTGCTTAAAAACCTGGTACCAATTGATATTCAGTTTTGCAGGCGGCGGTGTCTTTTCTTCAGATTCCAAACGGAACCGACAATCTCTTCTACATATCTGTGTTTGATGTGTATGACCAATACTCCTTGACCAGCTCGCGGAAGAGAGATCCTTCAGTTTCCATGAGCTTTGTAGGTTTGTCATACTCCACTACTCTCCTGGAAATGCTCATTAGTATGGGAAAGATCCACCATGCATTTGGTTTCAAGTATAATTCATAAATTCCATATTAACTGGTGCTGTTCAATAAGATGATGGGTTGATAATCATTTCTTCCTTTTCAATAGATGACCCAACTTTGTACTAAGTTAATACAAAGTTGGGTCATCTATTTTGGAACGGAGGGAGTACAAAACAATCAATATATTTCTCATAAGTTGCCGGAAGAGAGACGTACCGTCGCCGATTGCAAGTACCATATCACAGTCCATAACAGTTGGTATACGATGTGCAATTGTAATAACAGTGCAATGTTTGAATTCCGTCCGGATCGTTTTCTGAAGGACAGCATCTGTGGCATTGTCTATAGAGGCTGTGGCCTCATCAAGAACTAAGATACGACACCTTCTCAAAAGTGCACGTCCCAGAGAGAAGAGCTGCCTTTGGCCCATGCTCCAGTTCGATCCGCCTTCCACAACTAGTATGACAAGTTCTTGATCAGTACTACTAACAATATAATTCCCAGCATCGTGGTAGCAAAAGGATATAGCTAATGTGCTTGGGGCACCAATAGTTTCACATATTTAGTGGCACATGTATTTTCCCATTTATTTTGAATTCCTAAATGACTAGAACAGAGTTTTCAGTTTTCCCAATTTATTAGTTTCCAAAATGAACTCCAGAAACAAGTATAGATGAAGTGAAGGTTCCTACCATGTGAATCCAATCCCTGTTCCTTCTCCTGGACAGCTTCAAGAAGTTGACATTTGTCAAGAACCTGCAGCACAATAACAAATGGAGGAACCACTTTAGTTATTCCTTTTGAAATGTACATATGCTATAAATTGAGAAAGAGGGGCCTTAATCCTAGCAAAGTTGGTGGGAGGTGTCAACTTACTCTCCTACCAGAACTGTCACCCATGTTCGACTTGTTCTCAACTCGAATTAGGGTGCCTATTTCTTCTATCAATGAAAAGTTGTCTAGTTCGCCCTAGGCAATCTAGTTCTTTTTTAATGAGAAAGGCAACTTGTCATTTGAGATCCCTAATTCAGTTTATTGACTTATTCGCCCCATTTTGATGATGTGCTGGACTTTCTGAAATAGTTGGTATATTTTCATATTAACTGAGCTGAATTGTCACGGTACTGAAGAGGATTGCCTCATGATTAAACAATACATCAGGTTCTTTTTCTGTAACACCTTTTCGTCGTAATATTACCTGGTGATCTGATCACTGGGTAAGACAAGAAAAAGTAACATAGGTAGCTGTGTACATTTTACCTCCCATATTTGTTCATCTGTGGATTGCCCGAGAGGATCCAGGTTGTATCTTACTGTGCCCTGAAAAAGTGTTGGATCTTGTGGAATGATACCCAAACGCGAACGCAGATCATGTAAGCCTCATCGCATTGATGTCCACAGAGTCTATAATTATTTTCCCTTCAGCAGGTTCAACAAGTCAAACAGTGCACCAATTAACGTTGTCTTGCCACTTCCTGTTCGACCAACTATACCAATCTTATCTCCACCTTTAAACTTGCAAGTGATTCCATGTAGTACAAGGGGAGCATCTTTCCTATACCTAATCTGTCGAATGAAAATAAATTTGTTGAAGTGTTAATAAAAAGTAACCTTATAAAGTGTACATGTAAATATTTATATTTGATTACCTTCAAATTTCTAAGCTCCACATTCCCATCTTTGGGCCAATATGGTGCCGGCTTCGATTTTCTTCAAGTACTTCTGCTGCTTCACTTTTTATCTCCATGTACTGGTTCACCTGCTCCACCGAGATTATTTGATTTGCAAGGTTGCATTGGTTTTGAATAGAGAAAACAAATGACACATTTAGGGAAAGACCATAGGACAATGCCATTCCCACAAAACCTGTGCAAGTATGAAAGCAAGGGATTTATTATATTGTTTGTAATGTTAATTTATTCATGAACTGAGTAGTATCAAATACATATAGTTATTTGACTCTAGCACATACATTTCATAAAAGATACAAACCTATCCATAAAATCATCAGGACAAGTAGTAGATTGAGAGAATGTACGCTGTTTCATATTCATCATATAATCCTGCCCAGCAGAACACGCCGGATATAATTTTCTTATAAAATAATCATTACAACCTCAATTCGAAAATACAAGACATGCTAGCAAGCTGCTCAGTCAAACTTTTCTAATTCGAGTATTCGACTGCTGCCATTAAAAAGTATTTGCACTGGTAAGGTGAAAATACCATCATTAGATTTTTTCTGATTTATATTTTCATAATATAACTTTCATGTGCATATCAAAAGAAATGGGCAAATAAGTTTTAGGAGACCCATGTCATGTCAAAGAAGTTATCTACTTACAAGTGGAGGGAGTATGAACTACATTTTCATAACAAAAGCTTTTCATAACTCAGTATCAAGAGACTATGAAAAGGTAGCAGCATTTTCATGGCACGAGTTTATTTTTTCCGTCTCCATATTATAAAAGCTGCTACACTACACTAGTGTAAAAAACGCTCTTATATTATGGGACGGAGGGAGTAACATTTATCAAAAATCCAATGCAATTGTCGATGGCCATAGAACGAGCTGGCTACTCAAAATTTTCCAATATTTAAAGCAACATGGTGGTCATGTATTTACTTACCGGGGCTAAAAGTTCCTTGCGGGAGAAGAGCCATGACAAAGGCAGTAAAAGAAAGAACTGCAGCGCCTATTATTTCCAGGCGTTGAATCAACCATTCAGTTGCAGCGAAATTGTAGAAATATGGACCAGCATTCTTGTCAACAAGGACCAAATATTTAGCAAGGAAACGATCTTCTTGCTCAAAGGCCCTTATTGTTATAGCCCCTGAAATTGATTCACTTAAGTGATTTGTTAGGGCAGACTTGGTAGTACCATTGATCCAAGATCAATTCCTTAGCTGAGGCTAGATAGTACCTCTGCATGACCAACATAACAGGCTTTAGTTAACAGTTACTTTGAATGTAGAACAGTAGGCTCAGTTCAGACCTCAGACAAAAATAGCAGCAGAGCAGCACATCAATTGGTGAATGAAATCAAATAACCCGAGAAAAATGGCTTAGAGAAAAGAAGTCACGCCCAATCACCTGCAACCTAGTTGCCAAAAATATCATTGGCACGGATACAAGCAGAACTTCCCATGTAACTACGGCCAAAACCCCTAGATTGCTAAATGCATTTAAGCTGGCACCAAGTGTAAACATGAGGGCAAATGGAACATCAAGGTCAACGATGCTCAAATCCAAAGAGACCTGCACTTGAAGAGAAAAAGGAATAAGTTGATCTATAGACCTCAGACAAATGGCACCAAGTGTTATATTTGCCATTTTTTTTAGAATTCTTACCCGGCTAAGAACTCTTCCTATAGGAGTGGAATCAAAAAAGGACATTGGTGCACGGAACAGTGAATTGAGTAACTGGGAAAATAAGGATCTTGATGTCTGGATCCCAAGAACAACGGCTGATAAAGATCTTGATAGCAAGAAGAACATTGTGCAAACTCCGATAACAATGTATACAGAAATTAACTTCAGTGTACTAACATGAGGATTTTGGATATTAGCAGCCATCCATGAATTCTGTGATATTTGCCCGCAATGAAAATTATGTGAGAAATAGCACAAAAGGAGGCATACAGCAAGCCTTTGTTCTGGCGCAGGTAATGCATATAAGGCTTAACACCTGCATCCCCTGTTTCTCTTTCCTCTTTCTTGATCAGTTGATCTGCTGGTGATGGCTTCACAGACTCTGTATGTCTGTTTCCATGAATACCATTAGTCTCCTTTATTGATATTTCCTTAGCTCTGTGAGAGGTGCTGTTGTTATTAAGATCTGAAACACCGATACTACCTTTATGGGCACTTACAAGGTCTTTAAATTCTTCACAATCTGTCAATAGATCTTGATAAGGTGCAGACCAAATAACCTCTCCGTCAGACATTAACTGCCAAAAGCATCACTAGTTTTAGATGCCATCAACAAATAACTAAAGCTCATCACTAGAGACAAAGATAAATCATAGAGGCACAAATCTTCATATGGTTACTTTTGACTTTTTGAGGTGGAGAGCGGTACCAAAATGGAGTCAAATACAGGTAGGAAATCCACTTGGTGGGTCACCAAAATAACAGTCTTCTCTGATAGGGCACTCAGAACATATTCCTGTCACAAAACAAAGAGCTTCATAAGACTCCTCTTAAAAAAAGAGATTTGTAAAACAGTGAATAAAGTACACAGAAACACACCTTTTGGGACTGATGTAACAACAAACCACAACTCCAGTTAATTTTTTGACATAACAAGAACTGCCTCCCTCCCTCCTTGTCTTCCTCCTCTGGGCAGGCCCTCCTCTATCTCCCTATTTCTGACAAAATCAAGCACCTCTGCACGCAATGCCAATGTGTCAGCGAAGGCCAGATGCCAAACTGGACACTCCCTGGTAGGATTTCCCTAAGATTTGGACAGTGGGCAAGAGAGTTGATGATGCTACAGACAAAATTAATTTGAAAACCGCTCACAGGTTGTGGTAGACCTCAAAGTGTCTCACCAGAGTCAGGGAAGAAGAGCTTGGCCTGGCCAAACTGGGACCTAGCTGAGGCAGAGAAAGTAAAGGGGCGGTGGTGGAAGGTGTTCGTGTCAAATACTAAACTCTGCAATTGTGAAGGGCTGAGCATGTGGAGAAGCCGCGGCTTCAGCAGCACAGCCGGTGTAGAAGACGCCCCGGCGAGCAGCGCAGAGAGGAGCAGGGGACAGAGATCTAGCATCAAAAGTAGAGCATGGGCTCCCAGCAGAGCGGGCAGGAGGCTAACAAGACCACACCGAGCTCAACTGCGTGCTTGCTCTGAAGCGCAAGGCACTGGGAGTCAACGGCGTGCTTGTGGAACTTGGCGAAGCGTCGAGGACAACGCCGCTGTCCCAGACAATGGAGCCAGAGATCCCAGACACGGCCATGAATGAGGACGGAGACTGGAGGACCGACTGGCAGTGGCTGCAGGCTGCCAAGGGCGAGGGAGCCCACGCCTGTGGCAGACAAAGGTCGTGGTCCTGAAGATGGTAGTCTCTCTGTCCAGAGTGGCAGTCAAACAGCCCATGTTGACCTGAGAGGTGGGCTCAGTAGTCAGTTTGGGTGTCAATTGGCTGAACATGAGCTATTACGGTTATTTGTCACTGTCCCCTAGGGTCCTTGTTATGTGAAAAAATTAACTGAAGCTGTGGTTTTCTGTTACATCAGCCTCAAACGGTGTGTTTCTGTGCAATTTACTCAAAAACAGTTCACAGTCAAATGGTAATACATATGCATCTGTTGGTTGATACTTACATTGAAGAGGCTTGTTGCTGTATGGGCATCAACAGCACTGAAAGGGTCATCAAGAAGATAGATGTCTGCATTTTGGTATAGTGCACGAGCAAGCTGGACACGTTGTTTCTGACCACCACTAAGATTTGCTCCTCTCTCCCCAATTTGAGTACAATCTCCATATGGCAACATTTCAAGGTCCTTGACCAATGAGCACTGCGCGAGTGTGTCTTGGTATCTTTGCCTGTCCATCAAGATCCAAAGAGAATGTTGTCTTGCACAGTTCCTGTTTGGATCCATGCATTCTGAGAAATGTATGCTATCTTCCCACAGACTTGGATCTGAAAATTTTATGCAAATATCAATAATTTTATATTAAGTTCTTACGAAAAATAGTGGGCAACTGGGCATACTTCAAGGTGGCAACTATTGCCAAGCATTATTTCATATCAACTTTGCAAAACCGAATGCTGTGCAGTTGTCAACAGGATGTGTATCTTTTAAACATGCTTAAATGATCCTGCATACAGCAATGCTATGCTCCCCAACTATTAGGCAGTAAATTCTGAATAGGCATTTCACAATAGAGTGGTAAGGTTTATAAGATTACACAATTAGGCAATAGAGATAACACAAGCACATCATTACCTCATAAACTGACAGCCATGTGGTTTTTTGTTTCATGAAAAGATGACAGTAGTAAAAAAAAACATACCGTGCCTTCAGTTTTGGGGACCTCTCCGAGTATAGCAGCCAAAAGCGTCGACTTTCCTGACCCTACCTCTCCACAAATTGCAACCTTTTCTCCAGCTTTGACCACCAAATTTATATTCTTTAGAGTTGGTTTTGAAGGATTCTCATCCCATGAGCAATTGCACGAATTGATCAATACAGGGTAACTAATGCCAACACAATATTTCTTCCTAACTTGTCCGCTCAGCTCAGGTGCGCCAAGGAACTTTGATATCCGAAAGTGAAAGCAACCTTAGCTTGTATCACAGCTCCAATAACATCTGGTATTGACCTAACTGGGTCTTGCACAAGACGTAGAGTTGCCACAAAGGTGAAGACATTGCTAGCATCAAGGGGGATTTTCAAAAGATAGCATGTTAGAAAGGTCGCTGCCGAGACCAAAACGGGTGATGACCAGAAAAGGAAATTGTTGTATGCCCTCCTAAGCTGGAATGCTGACAACCACTTGTACTCAACCTCCTCAAACCCTCGATGACTTTCTTGAAGTGAGCTTCCCATGCATAAAGTTTCAAGACCTTCATATGAACTAATGACTCAGACATGGCTTTCAATCTTGAATCTTGCGCCCATAAGTTTACTCTGGAATTTATGTTGCAGTTTGGCCAGTGGAGCATTGCAGAGTACGGTGATAACGATAACAACCAATGATGAAAGCGCTGCAGCACCAAATCACCGTGGTATAGAATTGCCAGAGCAATGCAAAGCTGAACACTTGTTGTCCATGTTTGATGGAACCAGTATGGGAATTCCCCAATCCGATAGGCATCGACATTCACATAGTTCATAATTTCTCCAGAAGAGTGCTTCATTGTTTCTGCATTTGATAGCTTCTGTTGTTTCTTATAAATAATCATGGACAGGAATGACCTCACCTGCAGTCCTAATCTCCGAAAAGGAAATTCAACTGTCTCTGAGACAACGATTCACAGCATTTGCAGACGAACATTATCGCAGCAAGCACATACCCTTCATATTTAAAGGTCCCTTTCCCAAGTGATAAATTGATGAATGCCTTGAGAAGTATCGGGCCTGTAGATAAGGTGAGAACCTTGAGCAAAGCAAAGAAACCCGAGACCAAGAGTGCACGCCAGACAAGAAACAATAGTCCAGAAGATTGATGGTGTTGTGTGTAACGGTGATTTTTTTCTCTTCTTGCTGTTCAGCTTCTCCATGAACATCAAGTACTGGTTCTGTGCTAGATCTGTGGCGCCTAAAAGTGGCATGTCTTTGTCCTCAAGGGGCTTCTCATACCCCTTCTTCATTAAAGGATTCAGCCACCAAAAGGACATCTCACTGAAAAACCCAGCTTTAGCAAAGGTAGTTACCTGACTCTCAGAATCGGCTACCTCACTGCTTGCCGCCGTGTTCACGGGTCAGATAAACCATTTCCAGTTCTTCCATAACCCTCTTCAACAATCCTGTGCTGAATGCCATAGAGAAGGAGGAGAATTGCACCTGGTAAGGACAGAACATCCAAACAAGCTTTAATTGTGATAGTCTTCTGCAACAATATAAACAACTGAAGAACTAGAGATGAATGTTGCGTAAGATGATCAGCAAGACAGACCAAAATCGAACAAATGCCGGTCCAAGAAACCGAGGCCTGATGCTGAAAGCTTAAGCTGGTAAGGATCAAATTCAATCCTTGAGATATCGTTACAAGCCACCAATGTGGCAGGTAAACAGAAGCACCCTGATTGAAGTTATTCGCCAGCACCCAGATTCCTAGCCCAAGATAAACCAAACCCAGGCAGCCATTGAACAGCACAGCAGCCAAATGTAGCCGTGAAGTGAGCATGATAAGCTGCCTCGCGGACGCCTACTCTTTTGGAATTTCGACAAACAGTTGGAGTGCGAAAGCATGAACAGAAGCATCGTGTCGCCGCCAATCGCCACCAGATGATTCATGCAGGTAGAGGAGTTGAATATTTGCTTTAAAGCACCTGAGGCCACATCTTGGTTGGAGCATATTGGGCTCCCACACAAATTCATCTCCCAAGAATCTGAAGTGCAGTTATAAAGTATATATTGTAGTGAGATCCCGGATTTCAGTTAGTGCTGGTCAGAAGGTAGCAACAATGATTTAGCAAGATGAGGAACCGTGAGGAGAGAACTGACTTGTGAGGGGATCAGCTCCTGCTGCAGCCCTGCAGCAACCATGAACAAGAAACTAGTCAGGGGAGGAGAAACAGAGGATGATACTTGTCTTGGATGAATATAAAACGGACCAAGAACAATTCAAGAAAACATTGTACTGGAGCCATGAATCCGGACAAGATCGAAGCAGAAACCAGGACAATGCGGGGTCACCTGAATAGGTGAGGCTGAGAAGAATGCGTCGGCGCTTCCAACCTCGCGGTTGCGGTTGCGGTCGCGTTGGCTCCAGATCTGAGCTCGCCCACTCCCCACGACGCCTGCGTCGACGAAGACGCGGCCTGAGGCGTCGGCCTGTTTGAGCCTGGCTCGGAGTCGAGGACGAAAGCTCAGGGTAGGCCACCGGCACGGGATATGGATGCTGCCGGCGCTGGGGCGTGGTGGCCGGCTGACACCGAGGTCACCGGTGCCGGAGAAGACAGACGCCAGTGTACTGGATCTGGCGGTCGCCGATGATGCGGACGACCGCCGCGGGGTCGGGAGAGAGGGCCGGCAGCGGATCATGGCTCCTCCTCGCTGCTCCTGGTTGCCTCCGCCTCCACGCTCCTCGTCGCCGGAGTACTTTGGTGGTTGGCGCGATGGCAGCGGCCGGAAGATTTGGCTTCAGTCCAAACGAATGCCCTGCCTAAAACGATTTGTCAACACGCCATCCAAAACTTCACGGAACAACTAAAAGATTTATAGAAACTATTCTCTCTGTCCAATAATATAAGAACGCTGACACTACACCAGCCACAAAAACGCTTTTATATTACGAATCTGGCGAATAAAGAAATACGCATACGCGTCAAATGAGAACTATTAGATCATGCACGTGTGATAGATATAAAGAAAAGTCTGAATCAAATTTCATGATAAGATAAGGACTTTTAAAATATCATTTCATAAACTATGTCTGAGTGATGTCATGACGAGATAAGGGACTTTAAAAAAAAGTCATTTTAGAAGAAAAAATTGTGATGGTCTCATCACGACTTGACTTCACAACAACAACAACAACAACAACAAAAATGTCGTTGAGCAAACTGATGAATGAATGTCTCGCCTTCGATTTCCTATAGAGTCATGACTTGATGAACCCTGCCTGAGCTAGACTGATGAATGAATGTCTCGCCTTCACCTAGCATAGTGGTGTTTATCCTATTCAGTAATGTGGTACTGTTTATCATAATCAATAATGTGGTACCAGAATAAACGTAACTGCAGTATGGAGACAAAATAGAAATTTAGTCATTTTTATATAGCTTACAAAAATTAACCCATATGAAGTTGTTCAATTTTTGGGGGCTCAGTGTTGTACAAGACACGGAAACCTTTTATTTACCCTTTTTTTGCGGCTGACCACTTGACCTTTTCTTTTACCTAAAGCGAGGGACAAAATAAAATCATAAAGCGACCTCTACAGATACCCTAATAAAACATGTTTGTAAGCGACGGTTCGCTATGTTCATTATTTATGGATCTATTTTAATTTTTATGAACATATTCTAAAATTTCATGGATATTTTTTTAATTCCTGAATATGTTTTGAATGCTGGATATTTTTTGAAAATCATGAACATTTTTTTATTTCATGAACATTTATTGGAAATCATGATATTTTTTTATAATATGTGAACAATTTTTGAAATCGTGATCATTTTATGATTTTCCGAATGTTTTTGAATTCACAAACAGTTTATGATTTCTCAATACTTTTAAAAAATCACAACCTTTTGAAATTTGGAAATCATGATCATTTATGGTTTTCCAATTTTTTCTGAATTCACAAACAATTTATGATTTCTCAATATTTGAAAGAAACTCATTACTTTTGAAATTTGGTTCTTTTGTACATCACAAATTAATTTATGAAGAAAAAAGCTAAAACATAAATGAGAAAGTAAAAAAGAAAAATTAAAATAGGAAACAGGGCGCTACGACCTACAAATGGGCCGGTCCATTACCATGTGCGGGAGGAGCAGGCACGCTTGAGAGAGGAAAAAAGGAGAGAAAAGGGGCAGGGAACCAGGGATCGAACCCAGCGTAGCAGTGTGTATAAGAACTACGGAATCCGGGTGCGATTTCGAATAAAAAGAATCGTTTTTTCTTCACTTGTGGGTGGGATAGTGGGTAATTTTTGACAACTTTGGGGGCAATTACGGTGACGCATCGCCGTAAGCAATTACGGGACAATTTACTACATTTTATACACTGTTTACTAGATTTTGTATATAAGCTACTAAAAGTGTAGAATAAGTTATTGTACACTCACGCTGTAATATCGCTACCCTATATATATTGCCCTTATGAAGTCATTAGTATACCTCCTCTACATTCATACCTCGGACTCATAGGATATATATATATATATATATATATATATATATATATATATATATATATATATATATATATATATAGGTAAATTGTTTAGCACCCCAGGTGCCTGGGCACCTTGATCGGGTCCAACCCGTTAGTACATCTTTTGATTTGTATCCTTTTATTTGCATGCAAGACTTTCCATGTATAAAACAGCAGGACATAATTAACATTATCTAATTCAGTACCTTCCTTTTATTGCTTTCTATCTCTCATACCTTTTCATGCCAAGTTTTAGATCGCAGATTTGTGACTATATATGAAAAAATGTATCGCTCCAATATATTTGTGTGGACGATATTTATAAATTAATTGGGTATCATACCAAAAAATTGTAACTACGCATTTAAAAATAAATAGGTATGATACCTCCGTATTTTTGGGGTATGTACACATGCATTTCACCTTGAGGTATGTAGTTGTTGAAAAATATGATGAGTATGCACATACCTACAAATATATTTAGTACTTTCAATTTCGCGTATCCATAAATATTTCGGGTATGTAGTTGTTGGGTATTATACCTAACAAAAATATTTATGTGCGGGTGTAATACCTAATCAAAATATACACATACTCGGGTATTATACCTAATAAAACTGTGCACATATATACTGAAGATACCAATGTGTATGTGTTTGTAATTTAATCAAAATACAGAATCTGCAGACCGTCCTAATTACCACAGGCTTTGCTCTATTCCCAATGAGTATCATATACCTTCCATCTATGAAACAAGTCAAGACATATGAGACAATTAATCCTGATGCATTAATTCCTGATTTCTCTCTCTCCTACTATGTCTATCAACATGGAACGATGCCATGCATGCTTCTTTTTTATTTCCCAGGAAAGGAGTCTTGCCATGCATGGTGCATGGGGCCATATTTATGGCATTAAACTAGTAATTATGTCATACTTATTTTGACCATCAATTTATAATGGATAACCCGTTAACAAATATACCCATTAGAACAACACACATCTAAATGCAATCTAGTGGTGGAAAGGCAAGGAGCCTGGGCACCTAGGTGTCCCAAATGGCCGTCTATTCTACAATCGATGATAGAATAATATTCTGCAATAATCTTGTACTTTCCTGTATACCTATATTGTACTTCTTTATGCTTTCCCCACTGTACTTCTTGTTTAAAGAAACTGTACTTCTTTTTTATATAACAGAACTTTACCATAGTAGTTTCCTTCTATAAATTTCTTTCACAGGTAGGTTACGCGTATTAGCTTGCTGCCATTTCCAGGGTAAATTGTTGTGTTGCATTGTTTCTAATTAACTGTTTTCATATTGTTTTTGGAATATGTGTATTTGTTTTCCTATAAAAAAAATTAGGTATCATTTTTTAATTTTATTCTGTGAATGTTGTCTTATCCCTATGTGTTTTTGAAATGCTATGGTTGTCTTAGTTTTTCAAAATCGGAAACGAATCATGTCGTGAGGACAACTTAACTGCTGGCCATAACTACAGAGAGTTGGCATTTACTCTGTCCATCCATCCGCTCGGCCCAAATCTCTCTCCATTTCTCTTATCTCACGCGCGGACGCTCTCCTCCGCTCTCTCTCTCTCTCTCTCTCCAATGCTCCTAGGCGATTTAATCCGTGCATCGACTTCACGGGCAACCGCTGCTACGAGCAACCGCCGCTTCGCCATAACCGCTGCTGCATCGACCCCCTCCCTCTTATCTAGGTCCGTTTCCTTTCTCTTTCTCCCCACACTCCTGTCCGCTGCATTGCTGGGTACAGCACTCGGCGACTCTGCCGCAGATCTCGTGAAGCGGAGTTCGGTATCGCCGCCGCAGCAGCCGCAGTTCCGATTTGTTGCTCTTTTTTTCGCCTCTCCCTTTGTCTCCAATGCTTTGTTTCGCTGCCCGCAAATTGCTGGCCCGCAGCAGAGGGGAAGCTTGGTGGTGGTCGATTTGGTAGGGTTTTGATACTTGGTGAAGCAAGGATTCTTCCTGTAGATCGATTTGGTTGGTGTATCCGCAGGCATGTTGTCTCCACCTAAGAGCCCGATGGCCGAATTGGCGCAAGGTTCGTCCCGCAAATGTTGTGCTTGGGATTGTGATGTTCTGTTGATGTAGTACATTTTTTAATTTTGTTCCTAGGATTGATTTTCTCATGTGTGGTTTTGGCATGGATTGGCAATGTTTTTATTTATTATATATTTGGTTGTGGATGTGAGATTATTTATTTCTCAGGTGTAGTAGATATGTTTGATGTTTCAACAAGTCTATTGTATGACATGCATTGATTTGATGTTTGTTTCTGGTGAAATGTTTTTCTGTACTTCACTGAGTTGTAGTTTTGTATTGCTCCTCCATGTTGTTGTTGTACTTCACTTGTGTAGTACATGTGTACTTCTTATTTATTTCACAATTTTTCCTTATGTTGTAGTGTGGTGAGTTTTATTTGTATATTTTCTATAACTGTTGTGATTTTAGGGTTTTAGAATTGGCCACATGTATTTCTTTTACACATATGCTCTACACTGCTCATGATAATACATTGCTATTTATTTTTCCCATATTGCATTGTAGTGCTAGCAGAATTGTTGTATTGCTTTAGTAGTTTCCTTTGTACTTCTTGTTGCAATTGTTCCAATCTTTTGTTTTCTATATTGTTGTACTGCTTTCTAGCATTGATGTAGTACTTCTGTTGTTGTTGTGTTTATTATATCAATTATATTTATTTCCTTTATGTAGCGGAGACAGCTTGATGTTGTTGCAGCCGCCTGAAACTTATTCATTGTCTTCTTTGATTTTGTTTGCGTAAGATTCTGCTTTCCGGTCGAAAATGATATATCGATGTTCTATCCGATCTTCGCTAGAGCTTGATGGAGAAGATGGTAATAAGGTTGATGAGGCTGCGAATACGCTCGAGGACATCCCTCGCCGCGAATACGCTCGAGGTCATTCCTCGCCGCAATCGGAGGTCTAAGGCATTGAATGACAGCAAAGTCAGCCGCCAAAGAATCCTTCTAGCCCTGTTGGAAGGGGTGAGCATGATATTGGCTCTTTGGAACTTTCGGAGACGCAATACAAATTGCTGATGGTACAGAGGCCGTGACTCAAATTTCGAGGATGTCGCTAATCACCGGAGGCCGAGAAGTTAAGGGTGGCGGAGAAAATAGCGGCTGCTCAAATCGCAGTGTCGAGGCATTGCATGATATTTCATCTCAATGCACGGATATAGTTGTTCATGATAGTGCCGGTGTTTCGATGGCCCTCCGAGTCCTCGTAAACCCCGCCCTCGTAAAAAGATTAGGATAACTTGTAGGAAGGTAAAGTCACCTCCTCGATGCTCCAAAGACGCAGAAGTTCGCGTGTTCTCGCCTAGACAATCACCGATGTCGATGGTAAACGGCAAAGTCCTAAAGTTATTCAGAGAGGCAGCTCGCAAATCTTAATCCTCCAAGCAAAAAGGTGAAGGCAGCTAACTGTGCTATGTCCAAGGCTAAGGCACCTGCTGATAAGAAGAAGAATGATGTTCTTAAGCCGTAAGGAGAAGGTTTTGTCCAAGGGCCAAGAAACTAGAGGTAGCACAAAGAAGCTACCTCATGCTACTCGCAAATCTGTGCATTTTGCAAAGGATGATGATTTTGAGCCCGATGATGGTGATGATGGTGATGAAGAAGGCGCATTTATGACTTAACCTTATGTTTCAAGAGGTTTCGATTCTCGAGATGATATCGGAAGGTGAATTTTTATTTCATTATTTCTTGTCAAGTGTTTCTTGCATAATATATTCTATACTTCCCTTTGATGTTATGATTGAACGCCAATTGTGTAGTTATCAGACTTCTTATACTCTTCATTGAAATTTCTCGCCTAGTTTTTCTTTGTAATTTCATTTTTGTGTATAGTTATTTTTCATCTTTTTAATTTGTGTTATTTTTAATGTTTTTCAAGATGAGTTTGCGGAGAGACCTTTCAAGAGGAAGAGAGGCGAGGAAGGTGAGCCTAGCAACAAAGTTGAAAAGGTGGCGAAAAAGCGCTTCAACACCACGATTAGGTGCTCTTTGAAGGAGGTCGCTCTTTGTGTTGCTTTGTTGAAGGAACGTCACTTGAATGTTCTTCATACTGCTGATCTTGTTCATATCAAAGACTCCAAGATCAAATCTAACATTAATCGCCGTCTTACTTGTTTTTTGATGTATAATATTGATCCTAGGACCATGATCCTTGATCTTGGTGGAAACAAAGTTCTGGAGATCAATGCAGATGTCATTGAGAAGCTTTTTGCACTGCCTAATGGTGACGACTCTCCTCCAAGGCCTTCAGAGGATTATGGTGCTGCTTTGGTGAAGTTAAAGGATGAGCTTAGGATTCCAAGGAATAAAGATATAAAAACTGATGAGCTTCGGAATATTCTGTCGCAGCTTGTCGATGATCCTCTTAGGGATGGCCATGCTCTGAAGGTGTTTGGTCTGATTTTGTACAACAAGTTTTTCTGCCCATGGTATTCTCTGCGTGTGAAGAAGGAGGCAACAATGGTTGAAGACTTTGACATTGTCAAGTTGAAAAACATGCAGATTTGTCAGCTGATTGTTGACGAGCTGAGACTTGCTATCAAGCCTCGCGTAAAGCAAAAGTGCATCGAGAGCTCTTCCGGTTGTGTTATTGCTACCGTTTCTAGCTTATTTGGATTGTCCGACCACCGCCCATTAACCGTAAAGATAAGAGGTACCCCGTGCCATCTACATGGATCCTAGGGAAGCTTATGAAACTTGCCAATCTGGATATTTTGAAGGAAGGTGGCCCGGACCCTAGATCTTGGATCTTTGGCAAGTTGCCTGTGAGTTCTTTAGTACCATCCTTTGTAGTGCAATTCTTTTAGTTGTAAGTATTATACTTTTTGGTGATGTCCCGTTTTCTTAATTAGTAATTAATCTTACGTGAAGTTTGGAGGTAGGTGTTGTGGTAAGAGGTTAGGGTGTTGGGGCGGGTCTCCCCCACATATTTGGCTACAAAATACAATATATAAATACCGCCACCACATCCCACTCACACAAATTATTATGTATGCATCTGCTTGGACTGCTTTGCATATATTGTTTGTACCGCTTAGTGTTCATCTCAAAGACACTCACACAAAGTTATTATGTTTTGCATCTGCTCCTACCGCTTTGCATACATTGTTTGTACTACTTTAGTGTTCATCTCAAGACTTCTTGTTCATTTAGTAACGCTTTATACTTCTTTTCTTATATTTGTTAGGTTATTATACTTTTTTATTTTATTTAACTTTTGTCTATTAGTGTATTATTTTGTTGTATACCATTTTTGCACTCTCTTTTGCAAAGGGAAGGAGCGCAACGATATTATCTATTTTGATGAAAGCGTTGAAGTGATCGGTACCAATTATTGTGTGTATCCCAAGAAGAGGAAGTTTGAACCGTCTCAGAATTGTTCACGCTTAGTAGCCGTAAGTTTGCAGTGAAGCAGAGGTGCTGCAGTGTTTCATCGGAAGGAGTGGGTACTTTGTTTGATTCCACTTTCCAAGAGCTTGATGTCGCAATAGCAAAGGCAGTTCAGCTTGTCACTTCAATGCCTACCACCGCCAAAGAATCCCGAAAGCAAAGATCATGAGTTTTGCCCTCGAGCTTGCATTTAATGAAGATGCTCACAGGATTGTGTTGATGTCGAGGCTGTCAATCTTGATCATTTGCGTAAATCTTTATCCCGCATCAAGGATGGTTTTAGAATGTACAAGACCATGCAAGATGGTCGCCGCAAGCCTTCAAGAGCACGAACAAAAGTATCTCACGGAGATTTCTAAGGAGATTGTCCTACTTCCCATGGAGATGCCGGAAGGCCGCCACGGAGTGCATACATGTGTCAGGTGGGGAAGGGGAACACAATGATTCTACTGCTCCTCATGTAGATAAGGTGAGATATCTTTTGTACAAGTATGTTTCGCTTTGCTATGATTTCTTAATTTTGTGTGTTTTTGTTAGGTGAGTACCGTGGGCCAACATTATCTCAATTTTGTGCCCCCGAGCATCATGTGGCGCCCAGGTTTCGACGCCGAGAAGATCATCATGAAGAGACAGATGTACAACTTATCGGGTGATGTTGGAGTTGTGAAGAAACCAAAAGTCGGTGTTGTCAAGCTGCTCATGAAGATCCAGCTTGAAGTTGCCGCCGGTCATAGTGATTCTACTACAACACAAATGCTCTTGAGAAGACATCCACGTTGTTGATGCTGGCATTGAGCGCGAAGCTGTTCCCGTATCGGATGCACACGAGATCCCATTTGTTGATGTGCCGGATCTTGTAGTTAAAGCTGCGCCATCTTCTCGCAGCAAAGACATAGGCAAGAACTAATAATGTCCACACCCATCTCTAAGCTTTAAATCTTTTTGCTATTGCGGTGATCTTTGAGTGTGTGATGTATGTTTATAGGAAGTGGGTTTCTTTTGTGAAAAAAAGGTAGAATATGTGTTTCGGGAAACGTTGGTGATACTTGTAATATGTTTATATCGGTGTAATCGATGCTGTGCTTTTGTGTCCTGATGCCTTTTGTGCTTTACACTGTGTATGTATGTTATACTGCCTTTCCCCTTGTTGAAGGTATATTTGTACTGCTTTTTAGTGATGTACTTCTTGTTAGCTACAGTAGCTCAACTTACTAGCACACCTTGATTTCAGAACTGCATTTGCAGTTGTTTCTGTACTGTTTTAGTTCGACACTGCTTTATATCTGTACTTCTTGTGTATCTACAGTAGCTACAGTTTTCATTATGTCATGAGGTTCTTTACTTCTCCTAAAGTTGTTTATGTACTTCCTCTACCTGCATAGTATGTACTTCTTTTTCTGCAGGTGTTGATTATTTTGATCATTTGATACAAGATGAGGTTAAGATTCCAGATTCTGTTGACAGGTTTTACAATGCAGTTACTTCTATTGAAGAAAAGGACAAGATTGCGTTTGTTTTGTTTTCTTATTTCCTTTGTTCTATCTTTTTCATGCTTTTATAATTTTGTTATTTCACCTGTGTCCTTCTGATTA
Source organism: Aegilops bicornis (assembly GCA_021605145.1). NCBI lineage: Eukaryota > Viridiplantae > Streptophyta > Magnoliopsida > Poales > Poaceae > Aegilops > Aegilops bicornis. The sequence goes on along the minus strand of CM038669.1, from coordinate 44,309,399 downwards.
TTATGCGGTACATAATAATTTTCAGTGGAGAAGTTATGTTTGAGAATATCTATTGCAAAGCTACCGTATTGGATATTGCTAGAGCGTTTCGCCGTGATGGCATGCTTGGCACAGAAGTAGCATCTGTTGGGATCTACATTTTATCAGAGAGGTATAAAGAATCTGAAAAGTTGGTTGTGCCCTACAGGATCACTGTAAGTTTGTTTCTTATATTTTAATCTTTTGCATATCTTTTTTTGCTTGCTACTTTATTTTTGTGAGCGTACCTTTTGTTTATGCTTGCTTTATTTAATATTTTTGTGCAGTCTAAGTTGTATCGTGGAGATATATCTGCTCCCGTGATTAAATGGTTTTCAAAGAGAGTCGGAGACGAGCGTATTGACAAGAAGGATATTGTGAGTAAATTATAATTTTGGTTATCTTGTGTGTGTGTGGTTTTTTTTTGTGTTTTTAGTGACTTTTTGTTATTTTGCTTGTGCTTTATATTGTTTTCGCAGATTGTGTTCCCAACGTTAGATCCTCCTCCTCCCAAAAGGTATCCAAATTGAGTCACTCAGATTGGTCACCGGGTGACCATCAAGATAGACATGAAAAGACATTGTTTCAAAGACATTGATTCTCTCAGACGACAAGGTTGACCAGGATGGGTGGACCATTTTCCTGAAAATGGTGAAGAATGTTAAGATTCTCCGAGGGCTGTTAGCAATAAAATGGATATCCATCTAAAACCGATAACATCGACAGTTTTGAGACCAGATTTATGAGCACAGAGAAACAAGATGATGGGTGAGACATGCACACATTTTTTCTTATCACACACTTCTTTTTGCTAGATGGATAACACTTTTTTTCAGTTCATTCACATTAGTGTTTTTTCCTTTTGTTGTGTACGAAGGTGTTCTTGTGGGTTTTTCATGCTGCCGAATCGCTCACCGTGGGATGGTAAAGAACTTATGAACTTTGCACATGCTGACATTGCCAACATGAAGAAGACCATGCTTTTTAGTTGGGCTATGTCTGGTCATTTCAATATTGATTTTAACAAGCTGTTCGGCTATCATCCAGGTTAGTATTTACTAGTTTTGTGTTTTGTTCTGATCAGCCTGTTATATAAATTTTTTACCTGCACTTCCAGTTGCATCATTATTGTACTTCTTGTAGCTGTGATATAGCCATCATAGCAGCAGTGTTATCTCAGACATCTTTTTGCTACTTTTGTTATGCAAGTTTTGTGCTAGATCACTCTCTTTTGTGGTTTCACATGTCTCTCATGATATTTTGTACTTCATTTTTTATTTTAAATTTCTGTCTTTGTCAATTTAATGCAGGTGAATGTATGAACGTTGGGGATGAAAGCTTTTCACTGTTTGAGACCCAAATGGTTAAGCCTTCTCATGAAGTTATTACTATTAGTAGCCAAGAAGATGTCGAGGTTCTGAAAGAGAAGCCCGTCGTTACGAAAACGCCGTCCAGCAAGAAGAAGACGGCTATAGAGTCTGATTCAGATTTCGAGAAAATTGTTGTTGGACATGAATCTACTGACACCGATGACTTTGTCAGCCAATAATAACCACAAGGTCCCAGGCTGGTTTCATGGTAAGGTGGGACAATTTTCCTCAAGCAAAGAAGATTAAGAAAGCTCCTGTGATCGACTCATGAATTTATTGTCCAATGAGCGCGGCGCCAAAGAAAGCAAAGAAGTGGAGTCAGCCGGTTGAGCAGCTAAGGCCCGTCGAGTACAGTAATATCCAAAATGCTAGGCTTTTGAAGGATTTCATGCTAAGCAAGCATGCAATTCAGAAGTATAAACTGTGCGTTCTTCTTGATCTTACTAGTTTTGCTAATATTTTAGATGTTTAGTTAATCTTGTGCTTCGCAATAGTATATTCTTATTCTTTCTATTTTTTCTTTTTTTCTTGCTGCCATGTTTTTGTTCTTTAAAAGCAAGTACCCTGCTTTTGGTTAAAAAGTTTGTACTGAATTCGATAGTGATTCTAGTACTTCTCAAAGTTTTATTATTGAACTTCTTGGTTTTGTATTTTGTACTTCCCTAATTTCAACCTTTTTACTGCCATGTATTGCTTAAACATGTACTGCCTTCATTAGCTTCTTCAAAATTGTAGATGTAATCATTTTAATAACTTATGTTAATTTAGTTCGCTTTATCTTCATTTTTGCCAATTGCGTAACAACTTTTGCTAGGTTCGCTCACGGTGTTGATGACACCGGTTTTGAGGTTGAGACAACTTTCACCGTGAAGATTTCAGTAGGAATTTTGCTCAATATGGGCAGATCGAAGGCGAGATGATGGACTTTGCCATTTCTAGCTTTAATTCTGATGCAACCATGAGTCATGTTTTTGCTTCTGGGAAGCGTGTACTTTTGAGCTCGTACTTCGTTCCGGTAATGTTTTTGATTCTGTTAGCAAGTTTCTCTTATTTTCATGTGTATGTTATTTTCATTTTTGTATTTTGATGTGTACCCTGTATTTTCTGATCTTAAAGCACTTTTTCTTTGATGTGCAGTATGTTCTTGGACTGGATAATTTGACGAACACCACAAATTTTGATCTCGAGGAAGCAGTTAGGTTGTTCCACAATTTGGTGAAGCCTTCACAAAATCTTTTGTTGGCAGACTTGGTTAGTATAGTTTGTTAAAAATTTCATTTAGGTGTTAGCATGTTCTTTTTTCTGCTTGTTTTTGCAGTGTACACAATTGTTTTATCTGCATATGTAACTACTTCTTACACATCTGGTTGTTATTTTTAAAAACAGATCTTGCTCCTCAACTGTAAACCTGTTGGTACTTCAAATACTTTCCACCATTCGTTGTACGTTCTGAACAAATCCCGTGAGACATTTGATGTCCTAGAGTCATTAAATTGGCCGACAAGAAGCAGCACTCAAATAACAAAGAGCGAGTTCCACAAACGTGATGTAAAAGAAATTGTGAGTTTATGCTTCTTTACTTTTATGTTTATAATTTTTTCTTGTTCCATTTTGATATTTTAGTAAACAGTTTCTTACACTGCAAGGATTGAGTTCACCTCTGTTTTTACAGGCCAAAAGGTTTGATGCTGTTATGCAAGCTGTTTATGGCAAAGAAGCGTGCAAGAAGAACAATATACCGTGCTGGAGCAAGATTGCAGATAAACCCCACTACTTGATGCCTGCTCAACAGGGAGTTAATGAGTGTGGTATCTATTGCCTCAAGTTTGCGTGCACGTATGATGGGGATCGATGCGTCGAGCATATCAAGAACTACGATGTTTGTCCCTGCAGACTACCCAGTTTTTGTTTTATGAAGCGAAAAATATTTTCTTCATATTTGTTTTTTTGCCGCTCATTGTGCTGACATTTTTATTTTTTGTCGCAGGACCGTTCTGAGGACTGGAAGGCTGAGTACATGTTCAGAGTTCTTTTCCATGAGGATAACAAGGTGCCTCTTTAGGACTTTCCGGAGGAAATCCAGTGCCTCTCCCCTACTTCTACGTTGTCAACACAGGGTGAAGAACTGATGCTGATGTTAACTCAGCTCCCAGCTGAATGATTTGATGACGCACAATATGTAGTGCGACTAGGATATGTGCTAGACAATGTGTCCTTTTTGTAATCTAGATGATCTGTGTGTGAAGAACTACTTTATTTGTGGGGATATTGTCGCCTTATCAGTATACAAAACATCTCTGCTGGATGATGTGTATTTAGTGTGAATTATGCTGAAACATTTGGCATCAATTTTTAAATTTATTGAAAATATATTCTTGTACTTCCACTTTTGCTTATTTGTACTTCCTACAGTTGTATTTACTGTACTTCTTTTTCGACACAGATTTTTTACTCAAAATGTATTCTTTATAGCATCATTTTTGTCCTGCAAGCACTTTTTACTGAATAATTCATTTTGTTAAATATAATAGAATATTTTACTTGTTATGGAAGGGGGGTCGGGGGGAGACCCCCCTTACAATCGCCTTGTACCGAGTGAACTTGTACCCCATCCGTGTTAGCGAGGGCGAGCTGGGTGGGCCTGCGGCGAGCGCTAGCGAGGCGCAGGCCCACCCGGTGAGGCCGAGGTAGGAACGAGCCGTAGCAGGCGACGACGCGGCGTGCCGCGACATAGCATGTGGAGGCGAGTCTGTCACACCAGAGCCTCACCATCTATCTTAGGGGTGTGTGTGTGTGGGGGGGGGGGGGTTGGGAGGTGGGTGTGGTTAGGCACCATTTTATATACGTTTCTAAAAGGAAGGCAAACAGAAATGATACAGAAACATTTTTACTATATGCAAAGTCGAGGCGTATAGTCACTGGTGTAGTACCTTGATTTTTTAAAGTACTCTATTTTTCAAAATTATAGAACTGATGTCATAATAGTATATGTACTTCCCTTAGTGTTACATTTTTACTTCTTTATCTATGTATTCTGTACTTCTTTGACACTTGTTGTTTGTTAAAATAATACTTGCAAAGTCTGTATATATATATGTATTTACAATGTCAATGTATTTGTTTATATATACTTGCAAAGTTTGTTAAATCTATGGGTTTTATAGAACCTGCATCAATTTTCAATGTCAATGTATTTGTTTATATATCAGTCATGACTCACATTAGCACATTTCCATAGAACATTTTACATCAATATAACAAGTAAATTGTACTCATCCATCCAAATCAGCATATTTTTAAGTCTGAAATTGGTTGGCACAAGAGTCAGTAGTACAAGAGTCAGTAGTATATCATCTATGTTCTGAGAGTAACATACAACCCATGCAGCAATATGACAGGTTAATATATTATACAAGCTAATCAACATTTCTTTAATCTAGAGCTACTCCTTGTTGGTGTTTGTTTTGGCGCTTGATTATTGCTGTTGTATCTTGCTTTTTTTGGGTGGGGGAGGTGGTGTTCGTTCTTCCTCTTCTTCGGTGTCCTCTTCATCAATATCATTGTCTTCATCATCATCCTCTTCTTCTCCTTCCTGTTCATATTCTTCTTCTTCTTCTTCTTCTTCTTCATCATCATCATCATCATCTTCTGCAGTGGACATATTATTGTTCTTCTTAGATTTCTGATTTATTTTCTTTGCTATCTCCAAAGCAGCTTTGATCACTGGACAACTTAGAATGTTGTGCCCTGACCCAATTTGCTTGCATCCCTGGCATATCCTTTTACTTTTTTATTCAGTTGTTTCTTTTCATCTTTGGGAAATTTTGTTGGACACAACCTAGCATTGTGCCCTGACCCAATCTCGCCGCACATACCACATTTCCTCTTCCCTGTTTCAGTTTTGTCATCTGTTTTTAGGACTGCTTCTTCCAGCTTCATTTTCTTTCCAGCCACCGATGGTCTCGATTCAGCTGTGTTCTTATACCTGCTGCCCTTAGTTTTTGATATTGGTGGAGGTAAGATAGCCTTAGTTACAGATTGAGCATTGCATCCAGTACTAGGCATGTCATCATCGTCATGCGATGTTCTAGGCATCTCTGTTGATAAGTCAGGCTCAAACTGGTTTATATCTGGTGGAGTGCATGCATCACCATCATCATCATCAGCTATTGTTGATGAACCCACTGCTTCAACCCTGTTTAACACTTCTAGCAGGCCAGCTTTCGCTGTCACGTGATGGTCGTCTGACTTGCCTCCCGTTCTCACAATTTTCAAAGCTATTTGGAGAAGTTCATTTTGTTGATGCAGGAACGAAGACCCGTCAAATGATTCAGTCTTGTAGTCTCTCCTGTCAAATGTTTCCCTTGCCTTCGCTCTCGCAGTGTACCTCTTTAGGATGTAGATATCAGGTACACTCTTCACTCTCAGGTGCTCGAGCATTGCAATTATGTGCACGCAGAACAGACCTAGGAGCAGGTAGTTTTGTGCATGAAAAACAATTAGTTTTCATCATGAAAAACCATAAATAGTAAATTCACTTTTTGTATATTTTGGAATTGGACGGTAAAATTATTTGTGTTCTCTGTCTATATTTACTCAGATGCTCAAACAGCATGCACTCGCAGCTGTATTCCTCGGTCTCAGTGTTCGCAACAACTTTGAACTCATGGTTTGACCATGAGAACGTATCTGTTGGCTCATGGTAGGTCACAAGATAATTATGTTTGTCAATTGTAGGATCCTGGCTTGTTTTTATGCGGAAGATTGTGCTATTTTTAAGTTTCCTCCAGAACTCGGTGAATACGACTTTTGTATAGTGCTCACTGAACTGCTTCTCAAAACCGTAATGAGTTCTTGTGTTTGGTTCTGTCTGCAAAATGTTTTAAGCAAGTGTGTCAGTATAGTTGTATGGAAATATCAAGTGCAAGAAGTTGTTGTACTTCGTAGACCGTAAATAACCGTACTTCTCCCCTGTATTATTTCTGTACCTCCGCCGAAAACTGTAATCTACCACTTCTTTTACAAAGACAAAAGAAATTTGAATTGATAGCGTACTATTGATGCCGATGTCAGGCATTTTCAACTTGCCTCCTTGAAAATATGCAGTTGTTTACTTGCTCAGCAAATCGGTGCAGGTTTTGGTCCTGTTTGACAAATCCTTTCTTGAGTATGTAGTTCATACTTTCACTTCGTTGAGTCGAAGTCATCCTTGCAGAGAAAACCTCTTTGAAGTAAGCCGATATCCATTCCTTCCTGTCTGCCCACATGTGCAAAATCATGTGATCATCATGAAGCTTGCATTTATCAACTAGCTGGTGCCAAGCTGTCTCAAATTCAGTTGGCATCAGGGGCCAATTTAGGATTGCCTCAAACTCAGCCTTCAAAGTGGGGTGCAAGTTGTACAAGTATGAAATATGCGAGGTGTACTTGTTTGTTATATGCCATCGGCAAAACTTGTGTAGGGACCTGGTGAAAACTTGTTTTATCGCAGGGTCATCGAAGGGCACCGGTCTGATTAGAAAATGGAAGGGAAATGGTTAGTGTTATAAATTTAGAACTTCTGATAATATAATGTTTGTATTGCTTGTATAGTAAAATTAGAACTTCTTTTTGCATAATGTCCCTGAACTTTTGGTATTTTCAAATTAAAAACTTCTAAATTACTTGCATAGTTATTTCATATAAAAAACTGCTTCTAGGTAAACTAACTACAATGTCAGTCTATATGTCCACGATCTATATAAATTGGAATGTGTTATACCTATTAAAATTATTGTAGGTTGCTTCCTATTGTTGCATGCCAAGAAGGTTCTGAATAGCCAAGCAAAAGATTCTTCACATTCATCCCTTACAAGGGCACACACGAATATTGTTGACTGGAGATGATTGTTTACTCCTACAAATACTCCCAAAGGCATAAGGTACTGATTTGTCTTATAAGTGGTGTCAAATGTCATCGCATCACCAAAATCTTGGTACGTGCCCCTGCAGCTTGCATTAGCCCGTAAGATGTTCTTTATGCGACCAAACTCATCAATCTGGAAGTCGAACAAGAATTCATTATTTACTGCTTTCATCTCAGCAAAGAATCCCAACAGCTTCTTGACGTCATCGATGCTATCTTCCTTAGAGTTAAGAAGCTTCCTGCATATTTCAATAACACAAAAGGTTGTACACTGTTCAGTAGCATGTTCTTTCCGAAGCCTTTTTAATGGTCATGAAATCACAAGCTGAAAAGATAGTGTATATCATTTTTGTTGTTACCTGTTGATTAAATCGCGTCCGTGCAATGCCAAGAACGGACCGCCATCGAGGGATTCATATAGGATAGACATAATGGTATGGTGGTGCTGAACATTCTGGAACTAGAGGAACTTAACATAATCCAATATAGTGGGGTCAAATGACTTGTGGGAATGAAGAAACACAAGCATGGTAGGGCTCTGTATTAGTTGGTGGTTGTGCTCAAAATTGATGTCGACAATGACTACTGTATCATCGTGCTCATTCCCCTTTAATCGCAGCTTCGCCTTGCATCCACATTGCTTTGTCGTTTTGTCCCGCTGACGCTTAGATTCAGAAACAGAGCTCACGTGCTCCCCTTCACGTTTGCAGTACAGGTATCTGTTGAAACCACTCTTCTGTCCAATTCTTGTTCCAAAGCCAGCGTGCCTGGCGTATCTATTGTAGAACACTGCCTGCATCAAGTCCTCGAACACCATCCCCATCTTTGGTACAAGGTAATCTGGGAGGTCAGATTTCTGCAAAATAAATCCAAAATGTACATAAAGATGCCTAAGAAGTGAGTTCCATACAAAACAAACACACATACTTGTACTGCTATGAAAGTACTTTATTGTACTGCCATGTAACAATATTCTTGTACTGCTTTTTATGACACCTTCATGTGAATAAAAACCAGCACAAAAATGTTTTTTTGTTCCAATCAACTGCACAGTGCCGGCGTGACGTCCGTGTGCCAATACAACACTGAGCAGATAGTTGGAACAACCATTTTTTGGGTGTGTTCCCGCACTATGTGTGGTTTTAATGATCCTTATTAGACAAAGAAAAACTGTGCAAATGCAATCATTTATTACTTGTTCATAGTACTGCTTTTCATTTTATATGAGTTACTACATATACAAGTAAAAAGGTACTGATGTTCAACTACATTTGTACTGCTTTGTAAACAAGAGGTAGTTTGACTATGAAAATGTAGTAATAACATTTGTTTATTATACTCACATGGATATACTTTCGATTCTCCTCCTCGAGTTATGCAACACAGGTTGTATTGGACAAGGAGGCGTAACCACTGATTTGTGCAGTAGCGGGCCACGCTTCGGGTGCACCGACAATTTCTTTGACGTATTGTTGCGCACTGGTTGTTGCTTTGAAGTCGATGAAGGTGGACGTGGAGGCAGCGTATGATCACCCACACCTTGCTGCTTACGACTCGGAGGATGCAAACCTGCTACTCCAGGAACAATTTTAGGGCGGCGATTTTTGGTGTTTCCAGCTGTGTGGCAAGCCGCAGGTACTTTATGCATGCTGAGCGATTTGTATCAGCATGCGAGAATCCACATCCACATATGGTGGATGTAAAGCCCAATCTCAGGAATATTTGTTCGGCTACTCTGCATGCCTGAAACCTCACGCACAATACGCTCAATACGTGGTGGCACTTGTGGCCCAACACATTTACTTGTATGGCCAGCTTTCGGCAATATTGATGATCCAGAGAAAACGAAACTGCTCGGAGGTTGCGGCGACGGCTCCATGCTGCTAGGATCAGGTGAATATATAGTGACATAAAAATTTGGCGGATCTTCGATTATGCACCGCAGAGGCACTGCATTCGTGACAAGTGGAGTAGCATCCAATGGCAAACCATAATCATCAGACTGAAAGTGGTCAGAAAATTGATGAGGAATTGTCAGATTTTCTCATGGCTGTACTGCTTCTGTACCTTAGATGTACTTCTTTGAAATCAAAACCTATACTTCTTTTTTTGATAACCATGAGCATGAATATAGTGACACAAAACAAGATTTGTAAATTTGTACTTCTTCTCACAGATATTGTTGTACTGCTTTAAAAAATGTAATAGGTATTCAGAATCCAAAATCCAAATGTATTAAGTGTAGTATTGTAGTACAGTTATTATAATGTAATCGCAATTAGTAACGATATATAGCAATGAGTTGTAAACATTTTTCTTTTGATTGAGGACCTTACCTCAGTTCGAGCATAGGGATCGACGCTTTCATGTGTAACAACATGTGCAATTGCAGTTGAGTCATTGCTCGATTTGGCAAATGAGTCAAACTTTGCTTAAATCTTGGAGACGTTCTCGTATTCTTCATTTCACTGGGAATTTTTCTTGACCAAGTAGGCACTTTTGCTGCACGGGGTGGCATGATGTCTCGCACTAAACGACAAAACGACAAACTAATTGTCAGATCTCATCTAAATTGACACAAGGAAGTTTCTCGAAATCGATATTTATAGTTTTCACCTATAGTGATTTTCTGTGTTGCTCTCAAGACCGCTGCTTCAAGATATTCTCAGACCGCTACTCTTCACTACACGTAACCTTTTGCACTTCGCTAAGCTTGCTAATTCCACAGCTCCAAGCAGCAGCTGCAAAAGATGAGTACCAAATTAGCATAAAGGACACCTCATACTGCTACTTCAAACTACTCGGTACTTCTCTCAGTGTAATTATGGTACTGCCTCCCTATCAGGAATAATTCTCAGCAGGTACTTCCTCGCTCGCATGCTGTACTGCTCTGTACTTCTACCTAAATATTGTATGTACTTCCCATTATCGCTACCTTTGTACTTCCGTAATTCTCCACTCACCGATCAAAATTTCATTCAATATCCTCGCCGCCCGCCGGAGTAAAAAGAATGCCACATAATGCGACGATGAAGAGAAGTACAATTTTACGTGGCACCTCTCGCTGGAGAAGGAGCTCGTGCTTGTGCTCGACATTGGAACCCGTAATAACCCCGCACCCGTAGAAGGTGGTTAACTGGGGCGTCGCCGGTCGAGATCTCGTCGATCTCGCGCCGCTCGCTGCTCTTTCCTCGCCGCCGGAGGGGAACCAGGGGCAGCCTCACGGGGGGAAGAAGGTGGTTAACCGGGGAGGGAGGTGCGCGGCGGGGGTGGGATGGCTCGCCAGGGAGGGAGAGGTGCGCGACGGGGGTGGGATGGTTCGCCTGGGAGGGAGAGGTGCGCAAGGGCGGTGGGATGGTTTGCCAGGAGGGAGAGGACGGGATCGGGGTGGGGAGCTGGGGCGGGATTGGGGATCTGTTTTCGGGATGCGGGCAGGTGTTGCCTGGTCGGGTCGGTCTCCGATTCAAAACCACCTTATATAGGGGCTTGCCTATTGTAGAATATTATTCTACAATCAGTTAGAATAGACCCACCCTATATATATATATATATATATCTATATATATATATATATATATATATATATATATATATATAGTAGTTTTTTTCTTAAAGAAACATAATGATAGTCTACATATATATTGCCCTTAGGGAGTAGTCTCTACCAAAAGGAGGCAATATTCATTATCATTAATTAACCGCATTGAATCCATAATATCAATTACCTTTCTCTCTTTTCTATAGATAATATTAATTACCATTATCATATATTTCTTCTTTAGTACCAGTTAACTATTTTATTTGTAAACATGATCTATTTATCATTATCATCATCATATGCTTAAGCTTCTTTCCATATACTCATGCCAATCACTTCTGTTTTATGGCCAAAGCCATTCATGTTGATACGTCTACTGCATTTTTTTAAAGAAAAAGCAACCCATTTTGTTTCTGTTTTAGGTCGAAATACATATGTCAATCCACATGCCAATTTTCATAATAAATATTTTGAATTTTAGCTCTTCATAGACTCTATACGGTGATCACACAAAACTTAGTATGATATTAACATATATATAAACATGTATTTCCTTACTATTTGAAAACTTAGTGGGTTATTTTCCTATTTTTTATTCCAATTAATTATAATTTTTTTAATATGGTACATGTATTAAAATATTTAGCAATTTATGGAATTTGTACAGATTTCATATAAAAACCAGTTTGCTACTTTACATGCACCTAATTAATAGTTATAAATATACTTTATTATGAGTTAGTCATAACGCTATCATTATGTTTCTGTATGAAAACAAAACTACTAGTTTAATTTACTTACTCTTTTGCATTCATATATGAAATATATCTTCATTCTTAAAATCAAATATCTAATTTACATGGGGACTTTTATAACTACCAAACGCTTTGGATTTTAGCAATAGGCAAGAACGATTCTTACTTCATTCTAGTTATATACATGCATGTATTATAATGACGAATTTTACTTTCACGTGCCCTCCTCTCTCTGATTGCATGCATATATGCACTAAAGGATGAAAAGCTGAAGTCATCCTAGATTCTTTCTTTTTTTCAAACTTCAAAATGTTTTGTAGCTTAAACCGTCGCACCGATTGAAAAAAACGTCTTCATAAAAAAATCGCCTCGACGAGATCTTCAAAATAGATCCCATGTTGATATGTTTTGATGACTTTTTTGGGACCAAAAGTTATCACATCCGGCTACGTGAGTTATCACGCCTGTCATACATAAGTTACCGTGTCATTTACACAAAAGTTCCGATGGTATGTTTTCAACAACTTTTATCCTAAGGGTCAAAAAGTGATTATGTTTGCAGTGAGTTATCAGCTTTGTTGTGTGTATTACCATGTTGCACAAAAGTTATCGGGGGTATCTTTTTCAACAATTTTCATTCCCCTCGGTCAAAAAATTACCGCGCAATTTGTATATGAGTTATCAGCTCTCATGTACGTGTATTATCATGTTGTTTATAGATGAGTTATTGGGAGGTATTTTTTAACAATATTTTCCCATGTTATCAGCTCATGTTACTTACACGAGAAGTTATCAGTGGTATGTTTTCAACAAAAAATTTCACGTCAACGTTATTGTGGGGTTTGTAGCTAAGTTATCAGGACTGGAAGCCTATATTATCATGCTATTTACACAAAAAGTTATCAGAGTATGTTTTAAACAACTTTTTTCATGGGTCAAAGTTATCGTGGTGTTTGTACCTGAGTTATCAAGTCCGGAAACCTATATTACCATGTTATTTACACAGATGTTACCGGAGTATGTTTTCAATAACCTTTTCTACGGGTCAAAGTTATCCTGGTGTTTATACCTAAGTTATCAAGTCCAGGAGTGTATGTTATCATGCTATTTACAAAAGAAGTTATCGGTTGTATGTTTTGAACAATTTTTTTTCATGGGTCAAAGTTATCGTGGTGTTTGTACCCAAGTTATCAGGACCGGGAGCCTATATTATCATGTTATTTACACAAAAAAAGTTATCAGAGTATGTTTTTAACAACTTTTTTTCGTGGGTCAAAATTATCGTGGTGTTTGCACCTAAGTTATCAGGTCCAGAATCTTACATTACCACGTTATTTACACAGATGTTATCGGAGTATGTTTTCAACAACTTTGTTCAACGGGTGAAAGTTATCTTGGTGTTTATTCCTAAGTTATCAAGTCTGGGAGTGTATATTATCATGCTATTTACAAAAAAAGTTATCGGTGGTATGTTTTCAACAACTTTTATTCACGGGGCAAAGTTATCGTGGTTTCTGTACCTAAGTTATTAAGTCTAGAAGCCCGATGACATGCATTGGTTGCGTGCTCCTGGTCTTGAAACGGAGAGAAACATGCTACCATAATGGGAGCAAGGATTGCGTGCTCCCATTTTCAATTCTCTTAATTTTCCAGCCCATTATTTATATTCCTCGGACAAGGTAGAAATGGGAGCAAGACAACGAGACATACTACCATAATGGAAAGAGACAACAACGTTTTTAATACTGTATATGAAAACTGCCTGCTGTAACCAATGGGCTATATAAAAGCATAAAATTAGGCGGTAAGACAACAAAAGTAATTTAAGTGAGTTGGTTAATGGGCCAGAACTTAGTTACGCGAGACTCAGGTCCGAGTCCAAAGGCACCCCCCACACACATCAAATTTATTTTCTAAGTTTTTTGGCTGTAGATGCAAAGGAGCAGTGATAAGATAAAAGGAAATGTAACATTTCTTTAGTCATAAAAAAAGTTAGCTGGGCTGCTTACCCGTAGTAGAATGCACGCAGCAGGTACAAGGATCGGATCTATCGACAAGGTGAGAACTTTCGAAATTACAATTTCCGGTATATAAATATAGTCAGATATTTTTAATCCAACAACTAATTAGCGTACACAAAATTACAATTTAGCTATTTAGGAAATCTATATGGACTGGAAAAAACAACATAATGTTATTTTTCACTGATTTCGAATTCGTATGAAAAGATATCTATTATATATATCCAATTTTATCATGAATTTGATTATTGAAGATTTCAGTAACGTGTTAGTATGAAAATTTAGTTACTAGTATTTTTTTATTCTAGCATATCATATATAATAAATTGTATTTATCCATAATAGAAGAGCTTTATATACGAATTCATATGAAAGAAGCCTGGTGTACGTGTAACTGAATTACATTCTTTTGCACAGAATTTAATAACATCTAGAGATTGCAACAAAAATAATCGTATTTAGAAGAATCTGTCCTCTAGCCGTGTGCCATGTGACATTCAATTAGGCATCAGATCACATTTTTCGGATCCCCAAAAAAAAAAAGATTGCACCGTTCGCAAAAGAAAAAAAAAGCATCAGATCACACTATCGGTGAGAAAAACAAATACTGCATGCATGCCACGGCCATGGAGGTTGGCTCATGGGGACAAAGCAATAGTGGACGGACCGAAGGGGTTTGCCACGGTCTCGCATGAATTGATAATTAAGCACATGCACACATGCATGCTCAAACTAATGAAATATTTAGTCAGGACACACAGACCGAGGAGCTAGCACGTATCGCCGAACGTGGAAGGAAGCAGGGAGGCACATGCACTTACCAAAACGTGCGAAACGTGGCTTGATCTTCCGTCCGTAGAGCTTTGGTCCTGTGCCTATAAAAGCTCGTTTTGCTGGAGGGAGTCGATCATACAAGCTCACCAGAGTCCACAAGACCACAACACATCACATATACCCAGCAAGATCTATAGTGATGGCGGGTGTCGGCAGCAGGCTCTCGGTGCTGATGGTGAGCGTGCTGGTGCTGGCGGCTGCGGCGAGTGTGACAGCGGCGGAGGAGCAGCCGGCGGGGCCATGCAGCCCGGCGTTCATCAAGGGGGTGGTGGACTTCTGCGCCAAGGAGTTCGGGGACGTGAAGAAGACGGGCGATCCGGCGCAGGATGCGATCCGGAATGCTGTCGCCATTTACAAGTGCTGCGGGAAGGCGCGGGACGGCGTCACCACCGAGTGCGGCTGTGCCATCCGCAGCGCCCTCGCGGCGGAGCAGGTCGGCGGCAACTTCGCGGAGACGGGGTGCCTCAGCAGATACAACTGCCCCAACCAGTAGAGCTTCATTATATACCAATTATTATGTCGGCACCAAAAATGCTTCAAACGAAATACTAGTTATGAATTGAACTACAGCATTGTAGACCTCATCGATTTCTACAGTTTTCAAATAAACTACATCTCCGTCCGAGTTTGTATACAAGGAATTATGCTTTTTGTGGAGAGGAGGATATATCTGGATGCACCATAGATCTCTCCTAGGCGGGTGATTTATCGACTTCCCTAGACAACATTTTCTTCTTCTTTTCATATTAGATTCATATGAAAACTGCAGATATGCATGAGATCCACTCCCTCCGTTCCTAAATAGTATAAGTCCTTTTAGACATTTCAATAAGGGAATACATACGGAGCAAAATGTGTGAATCTACACTCTGAAATATGTCTATATACATCCGTATGTAGTTTGTATTAAAATATCTAAAAGACTTATATTTAGAAACGGAGGGAATACAACTTTATAGTTACCACCTTTTTGTTTGAAGCCGTCTTGGTGCCTAATAAATAACTCCTACAACGTTCAGATCTATACGTATACAGCTGTGAACAGAGTATCCATTATTTTGCCACCAGGTTGCTCCCAAATAAAGTAAGTGTTGTATGTACATGGTTTTTCATCTTTCAGGCCTACAATGTCAATGCAAATTCTATATCTATCTTCATATACTGTAAAGTGGAGGTATAAATTAAAATTGCCTTCTGAGTGAAAGAAGAGTGTGGTGCCGCACTCATCCATCTCCAAATATAGTGATAGAACTTTTGAAATTAAGTATCCAGGATATGATAGAAATATTGAAGAACAACTGAGACGCATTGTACACTTTGAACGGTTTGAATTATGATGCCTTGATGTAATGGTGGGACATACTTTCTTACAAAATAAAAATAGCACATGTCAAAAACATAAATTCCAAATTGGTTCATGAGAGGTCAACAAAATAGTTACGGATTTAACTACAACATTGTAGACCTCATCTATTACTATAGTTCTATATCTCCCTCCAAGTGTATATGAAAAAAAATATGCTTTTGAATAGAGGACGGTATATTTGGATGGAGCACAAAAGGTCGGCGATTTGTGCACTTCCCTGCCAGGCCCGGCCCTAGACAGGGGGAAGGCCTATTGGTCGTTTGTTTTTATTTGTTAATTTTTCTTTTTTTTATTCTGAAACAGTCTAAATACATATATATGAAAAATATTAATTTACTTCAATTTAAGGTGACCACCACACATTTAAAAAATTCATGCACGGCAAAAATAATGTTCAAGAAACTTTTAGAAAATGTTCGTAGTATTCAAAAAAACGTTTATGCCATTTATAAAATGTTCTTACATTTTAAACAAACATTCGTGACATTTTTTTGAAAAGGTTTAGACAACATAGAAAATGTTTGTGTAATGTTTTTGAAATATTTCATAATATTCAAAAAAATGATCATTACATATTAATAAAGCTCACTTATTTTAAAAAAATAAGTTATTAACATGCATTTTAAACTCTTTATAAAATGAAAAACAATGTTCACATATTCATTTTAAGGTTTTGTCCTTTCAAAAAATGTACATGATATATTTAAAAATATTTACATGTTTCACAAATATTTTCTTAACATCTAAAAAAGTTTATACAATGTGAAAATGTCCTTTTAATTTAAAATAAAAGTTTGGTATCATTAAAAAGTTCAATGTTGAACATTCTTTTGATTCAAACACGTGTTTGAAAAAAATGCTTGCCATGTATTTGTAAAATGATCAACGTGTATACAATATGTTTCACGTTATATATTATTTTCTAAACCTGTATTGAAAAAGTAAAATGTATTTAAAAATAACGCGAAAAAGAAGAAAATAAAAACTGATAAAGAAACCAGTAGGAATGTTCTAAAACCGGTCCATATGACGTTCCCAAAACCGCTTATATGGGCATGCCCACTAATGCGAGCATGATCCCAGCGCCCGAGGCGAGGCGGAGCAACATCTTGCAATAAGCGAGACATAGCTCCCTACAGAAGGGACGGTTGTCTAGCCACGCATGCCGAGAGCAACTAGTTGATGATTAGCGAGCCTCATAATGATCACTGGGGGGTGGGCTGAGAGCGCGCTCTGGGCGCTCCCTCTGTATTTTATTTTTTTTTAGTTTTTCGTACATGTTTTCGGCTTTTAAAACAATTTTTTTGGTTTTTTGAACTTTTTTCTCTTCGACCAGTCTTCCTTAGCTTTTGGATCAAAAAATATTTTAGGGAAAAAAATCTTTTTGCATTAAAAAAGGTGTTTTCTTTTTTCTTTTTTGCTTCTGCGAGAGGTATAATTTTGCTTTTGCGGGAGGCACAACCATGCATCTCGGAAATGAAAAAAAAAGTGTTATATTTTTTCCTTCCGTGAGAGGCGCGGTTGTGCTTTCGCGAGAGGCACGACCGTGCCTCTCAGAAACAAAAAAAAAGAAACATGTTTTCTGTTTTTTCCTTTCGCGAGAGGCATGGTTGTACTTTCACGAGAGGCACGGCCGTGCCTCTCGGAAACGAAAAATTGTGTTTTCTGTTTTTCCCTTTCGCGAGAGGCACGATTTTGCTTCCGCAAGAGGCATGGTTATGCTTTCGCGAGACGGACGGCCGCGCCTCTTGGAAACAAAAAAATCAAGTTTTCTTTTTTTCTTCTTCCATGAAAGCAATGGTTTTGCTTCCATGAGAGGCACTGTTGTGCTTTCGAGAGCGGCACGGCCGTGCCTATTTTGGGAAGGGAAAAAAGTACTTCCGGTTCGGTTTTTCCATCGGATTCTTTCGTGAAAAAAAGCTCATCAAAACCTATCAACATGGGATTTAATTTTGAAGATCTTGATGCGAGGAATCCAATGTGAAACCGGTTTGATATTTGGACGTATGATTTAAGAGATAAAACCTTTTGAATAAACAGATGTACGAAAAAAGAAAAAAACTCTCAGGTTGCAAGAAGGTGGGAGTGATCTTTGGAGGTAGTACTCCATGATTTCGGCACAAGCCGCTCACAACGAGCGCCTACTTAACGGGCCAGGCCCAACACTAACCACTCTGTGCGTGAGAGTTTGCATGTTTTTTAATTTTTTTTCCTATTTGGATATATATTTGAAACTTTAGAAAGGTATATATACATATATTTTAAATAATATATTTACTGTACTAACTTTATAAAAATCTGCATGAATTTTAAATCTTCAAGAATTTAAAAATATGCCGGACATATGTTGTTTTCTAACATGCGGTTAAACAGAAGGCGCGAGCCCCCTTCATTTCAAAAATAAATATATAATAATGGCAACAATTTGTACTTGGAGAGAGCGAGAGTGTGTGTGTGTGTCCTTTAGCAAATCTGTTGTCAGATTATTAAACATGGCAAATCAAACTTTCTTTATGGCAAACTATGTTGGTTGTAAGGATGACAAGTTTCTTTAGCAAACATAGTAAATCCTTAAGGTTTAAAAAATAAGTTATTAACATGGATTTTAAACTCTTTATAAAATGAAAAACAATGTTCACATATTTATTTTAAGGTTCTGACCATCAAAAAATGTACATGACATATTTAAAAATATTTACATGTTTCACAAATATTTTCTTAACATCTAAAAAAGTTTATACAATGTGAAAATGTCCTTTTAATTTAAAATAAAAGTTTGGTATCATTAAAAAAAGTTCAATGTTGAACATTCTTTTGATTCAAACACGTGTTTGAAAAAAAATGCTTGCCATGTATTTGTAAAATGATCAACGTGTATACAATATGTTTCACGTTATATATTATTTTCTAAACCTGTATTGAAAAAAGTAAAAATGTATTTAAAAAATAACGCGAAAAAGAAGAAAATAAAAAAACTGATAAAGAAACCAGTAGGAATGTTCTAAAACCGGTCCATATGACGTTCCCAAAACCGCTTATATGGGCATGCCCACTAATGCGAGCATGATCCCAGCGCCCGAGGCGAGGCGGAGCAACATCTTGCAATAAGCGAGACATAGCTCCCTACAGAAGGGACGGTTGTCTAGCCACGCATGCCGAGAGCAACTAGTTGATGATTGGCGAGCCTCACAATGATCACTGGGGGTGGGCTGAGAGCGCGCTCTGGGCGCTCCCTCTGTATTTTATTTTTTTTTAGTTTTTCGTACATGTTTTCGGCTTTTAAAACAATTTTTTTGGTTTTTTGAACTTTTTTCTCTTCGACTGGTCTTCCTTAGCTTTTGGATCAAAAATTATTTTAGGGAAAAAATCTTTTTGCATTAAAAAAGGTGTTTTCTTTTTTCTTTTTTGCTTCTGCGAGAGGTACAATTTTGCTTTTGCGGGAGGCACAACCATGCATCTCGGAAACGAAAAAAAAAGTGTTATATTTTTTCCTTCCGTGAGAGGCGCGGTTGTGCTTTCGCGAGAGGCACGACCGTGCCTCTCAGAAACAAAAAAAGAAACATGTTTTCTGTTTTTTCCTTTCGCGAGAGGCATGGTTGTACTTTCGCGAGAGGCACGGCCGTGCCTCTCGGAAACGAAAAATTGTGTTTTCTGTTTTTCCCTTTCGCGAGAGGCACGATTTTGCTTCCGCAAGAGGCATGGTTATGCTTTCGCGAGAGGGACGGCCGCGCCTCTTGGAAACAAAAAAAAAGTTTTCTTTTTTTCTTTTTCCATGAAAGGCACGGTTTTGCTTCCATGAGAGGCACTGTTGTGCTTTCGAGAGCGGCACGGCCGTGCCTATTTTGGGAAGGGAAAAATGTACTTCCGGTTCGGTTTTTCATCGGATTCTTTCGTGAAAAAAAGCTCATCAAAACCTATCAACATGGGATTTAGTTTTGAAAATCTTGATGCGAGGAATCCAATGTGAAACAGGTTTGATATTTGGATGTATGATTTAAGAGATAAAACCTTTTGAATAAACAGATATACGAAAAAAGAAAAAAACTCTCAGGTTGCAAGAAGGTGGGAGTGATCTTTGGAGGTAGTACTCCATGCTTTCGGCACAAGCCGCTCACAACGAGCGCCTACTTAACGGGCCAGGCCCAACACTAACCACTCTGTGCGTGAGAGTTTGCATGTTTTTTAATTTTTTTTCCTATTTGGATATATATTTGAAACTTTAGAAAGGTATATATACATATATTTTAAATGATATATTTACTGTACTAACTTTATAAAAATCTGCATGAATTTTAAATCTTCAAGAATTTAAAAATATGCCGGACATATGTTGTTTTCTAACATGCGGTTAAACAGAAGGCGCGAGCCCCCTTCATTTCAAAAATAAATATATAATAATGGCAACAATTTGTACTTGGAGAGAGCGAGAGAGTGTGTGTGTGTCCTTTAGCAAATCTGATGTCAGATTATTAAACAACTATGTTGGTTGTAAGGATGACAAGTTTCTTTAGCAAACATAGTAAATCCTTGCCGTGAGGATGGCAATTTTCTTTAGCAAGCATGGCAAATCCTGACATTTACTCACGTCAACATAATTTGCCATGTTCAAATATCAGAAATTTGATTTGTAGTGAAATCCATTTTCTCTGCAATCATGTGATCCCACTTGCTTCATTTGTTTTTGTTTTTTCAAACAAAAGTACCCGTTAAACAAAAGAAAATGTCCCACCTTTTCAACTTCAAACTAATTTATTGTTTTTCATTGTTTTTGAGATAGCTCACCATCCATGCTGAATGATACTTCAAACTAATTAATAACTCGTACTCGGATCCCTCAGCAAGTTGCACATGAAGGCCCGACTAATTAAAGCCAGTCTTATGTGCTCTGGCAAGGTGATAATGGTGACACCATAAACAAACGATTCTTTCATCATCAAGAAAAGTCACCCTCGGCAAGTAGCTGATACTCTGACCGATCGAAGCATTGCCCGTCTCCCTCTGGCCTTTAATTAAATCCGTCTACGCAGGCCACGAGATAGTACGACTGGCCATAGTGAGGGTAAGATAAATAGTGTATATAATATGCATCCTCACGCACAACTAGATATTTTTGCGACATGGTATAGTATTAAATTAGAAAAAAATGATAATGGTGACATATGAAAATAGGCATCTCTAAGGTTCATGTAGGTGCTTGGCATGGTGAGAGGTTTAGTGAGAAGAGTTGAGACCCTTTGTTAATCTTTGTTAAAGGCATCCAACAGCAACCTGTAAATTTCCTCCCGCATTCATCTGTGGATAAGGAGGACCAGTCCGCGGACACAGATGTGGGAGGCAACCATCAACCGTAGATGCATACATTTTCACAACAACTCGAACCAACCGGACGAAATTTAATTAAATCAGACGAATTTTGATAAACATAGCGGATTTCATTGAAACTAGCATAATTTGTACATAATACCGGAAGATATTTCGTCCGGTGAACTAAAAACCTAAAAATAAAGCCCTAAACTATCCTATATTTCATGGTGACCTCGTAGGCCATGTCGGGCTGGCCGGCGGCACATCCTCCGTCATCGTGGCCCGACCCGGCGTCGGAGTCGGGCTTTGGGCGGCGGAAGGTGGCGGCGTTGCGACAAGGCTTCCCGGCGGCCAGCTGACGCTCGTGAAAGTTCCTCTATGTTTCCTCCTGCACAGTGCATCCACGGCCACCGAGGACATGGGCCGGGGGAGAGGGCGGCAGTCGTTGGCCGCGACGATCTCGACAAAGGACAATTCCTCGCTGTACCTGGCCACATCTCCTCGTTGAGGCGGCGGAGACGGCGCTTGGCCGTCTCCGACATCGTCACAGAGCGGTCCACGGCCCAGGTGTATGCCAGGTCTAGGTCTACCGTAATGTCTGGCGGCCCGACGCCCGAGTCCGCGAACATGGATCGGCGCACGGCCTTGCGGATGTACGGCCGACGCTGCTCCCGGACGGCATACTCCTGCGCCGTCATGGCGCTCTGGGACGACGACGAGTAGCCGCCGCTGCCGAGGTAGTGCAGAATACGACCGCGCGCCTTGGGCAGGGCGGCGGCATGTGGTGCTCCTCCTTGACGCGTCGGGGCGGCGGTGAGAGCCGCTCTTCCTTCACGCAGTGTCCGATTTGGACGCCGCGGCTGCGCTGCGGTGGAGAACGTGGAGGGGATGCCGGCTCCGGCTTCACGGGGAGGAGGCCCCTTGGTGGCCAAGCTGGGTCGTTGACTGGAAGATGGTGGAACAAAGCATCAGCTCCATCTGCTCCTCGAACTTCGCATCGGTGGACTGACTAAACATTGTAATTCATGGTAAAAGAGATCCAGTCAAGTCATACCCAATATAAACCAATTATAATGAATGCAAACGACAGGGTGCTCTCCAGCGGGTGCTTTTTAATAAGAAGGGTGATGAATCAACATAAAAGTAAATAGATAGGCCCTTCGCAGAGGGAAGCAGGGATTTGTAGAGGTGCCAGAGCTCGGTTTTGAAATAGAGATAAATTATATTTTGAGCGGCATACTTTCACTGCCAACGCAACAACTATGAGATGGTTGTATCTTCCATACTACATGCATTATAGGCAGTTCCCAAACAGAATGGTAAATGTTTATACTCCCCTTCCTCCACAAGCATCAATCCATGGCTTGCTCGAAACAACGAGTGCCTCCAACATTCAACGGGTCCCAAGGGGAGTTTTGTTTAATTATTTTGATTTGCTTTGATCTTTTGGATCATGGGATTGGGCATCCGGTTACCAGCCCTTTCTCGTGAATGAGGAGCGGAGTCCACTCCTCTTGAGAATAACCCACCTAGCATGGAAGATATAGGCAGCCCTAGTTGCACATGAGCTGCTCGAGCATACAAAACAGAATTTCATTTGAAGGTTTGGAGTTTGGCACATACAAATTTACTTGGAACGACAGGTAGATACCGCATATAGGAAGGTATAGTGGACTCATATGGAACAACTTTGGGGTTTAAGGAGTTTGGATGCACAAGCAGTATTCCCGCTTAGTATAGGTGAAGGCTAGCAAAAGACTGGGAAGCGACCAACTGAGAGAGCGACAACAGTCGTAAACATGCATTAAAATTAATTTACACCGAATACAAGTATGAGTAGGATATAATCCACCATGAACATAAATATCATGAAGGCTATGTTGATTTGATTCAACTACATGCGTGAACATGTGCCAAGTCGAGTCACTCAATTCATTCAAAGGAGGATACCATCCCATCATACCATATCATAATCATTCTAATAGCATGTTGGCACGCAAGGTAAACCATTATAACTCATAGCTAATCAAGCATGGCACAAGCAACTATAATCTCTAAATGTCATTGCAAATATGTTTACTTCATAATAGCTGAATCAGGAATGATGATGAATCATATTTACAAAAACAAGAGAGGTCGAGTTCATACCATCTTTTCTCATCCGAATAAGTCCATCATATATCATCATTATTGCCTTTCACTTGCACGACCGAGCGGTGTGTATAATAATAAGAGTGCACGTGCATTGGACTAAGCTGGAATCTGCAAGCATTCAACTCAAGAGAGAAGACAAGTAATATGGGCTCTAAGTTAAATAAACGACCATGCATATAAGAGCCACTAAGCATTTTCAATATAGTCTTCTCGACCCCTAAAGAAAGGAAAAGAAATAAAACTATTTACACGGGAAAGCTCCCAACAAGCAAAACAAGAACGGGAAATGTTTTTGGGTTTTTCTTTTTAATTATTACTACTACAGCAGGAAATAAACTACTACTAATTTTTTTGGTTTTTCTAAGGTTTATTAAACACACAATAAGAAAGCAAGAAAAAAGAAAATAAAATAACATGGATATTACAGTGAAAGACTATGAGCACCGACATCTAGCAATGAGTGTGTGTGAGCATAAATGTAATGTCGGTCGGAAATACGTACTCCCCCAAGCTTAGGCTTTTGGCCTAAGTTGGTCTATTGCCAGGGATAGCCTGGATGGTACCCGTAGGTGTAGCTGGGGTCGTACTGCGACGCAGAATAGTTGGGATCATAATGTGATGAAGAGGACTCTGATTGCCACTGGCTGGCAACCGCCTCAGGGTCCCAAGAATAAACAGACATTCGTGGAGGCTCATCTTGTGGCTCCGGTTCCGGGGCTGGTGCAGGATTCCGATAGGCTTGAACAGCCGCCCACGGAACAATGTAAGTACCTGCAGACAAGTTAAACAAAGAGGGAGCAGGCAAAGTAATAGTCTCAGGGTGATGTCTATCAAAGTACAACTTATATTTAAGCGCCCTTTTGCGATTCTTAACAAGAAAATCATAAGCTATCATACTCTTATAATCTAAATAAGCACGGGGCAGCACTGTTTCTTCTTTCTCCTCATGCCTAATAGGTATCTCAAAATATTCAGCTAGGCGCGAAGCATAAATGCCTCCAAAGATGGGGCCCTTAGTACGGTTCATACTTAACCGTCTAACAACAATTCCACCCATACTAACAGAGTTATTGCGGTATAAACCATGGAACAAAATGATAATATCAGGAATGCTAAGGTTCCCACAGTTCCCGCGTCCAATCAAGCAACGACTAGCAAATAAGGCAAAATAACGTAAAACAGGAAAATGTATGCTAGTGATTCTTGCATCAGAAACCTTCCTGGTTTCTCCCACAGTGATAGTGTCAATGAAAGCTTCTACTTCATTACGGTGTGGTTCATCTAAGTTGCCCTCAAAGGGTATTTTGCAAACCTTGCAAAATTCAGCTAATGGCATTTCCTTAACAACGTCATATAAATGGAACTCTACTGTTGGAGGTGATTTCTTAGGGAAAAAGTAGAAGTTTTGCACAAAAGTATTTGTGAGTAAGAGATACTGATGACGTTGGTCGCGGAGGAAGTTGGTGAGGCCGGCGTTCTCAATCAATAGATAGAAATCCTCATAAATCCCGGCTCTCCTCAAGAAGTCATCGGAAGGCCATTCACACGGCCGAACCTCCGTGATGCGAGGCAAATTAAATTTGGGCTTCTGTTCTTCTTCCTTTTGTTTTTCCTTAGAGCTTCAGCTCGACGAGCCCCTCAAAAATTTCTTCATTATTTCTGAAACAATCTGAAATTTTTAGTAACTTCAAGTAAAAGTGAACCAACTTCAATAAAACTGATAGCAACTACTCATACAAGTGCCTAGAGCCTATATCAAGCATTAGAACTACTTGGAACCATATAAATTTGACATGCAAGCTCAAGAACATGGTCACATATGCAGCACAAATTTGCAAAGAATAAAGCACTAGAACAAAAACTAATTGGACCAATGGAGGAGTCACATACCAAGGAACAATCTCCCCAAGCAGTTTTGCGAGAGGTGCTTTGAGCAAGGAGATCGAAAATCGCAGCAAAAGTTGCTGGAACACGAGCTTGAGTTGGTTTTTCGGGTTTTTGTGAGACAGAGGAAGAAGATGGGTGCAGGGATAAGTGGAGGAGGGCCACCGTGGGCCTACGAGGCAGGGGGGCGCGCCCAGGGGGGGTAGGGCACGCCCTCCACCCTCGTGGCCAGGTGGCAGCTCCCCCCGCGGTAATTTTTGCACAGTAAATCCTCAAATATTCCCGAAAAAATCATATTAAATTGGCATGGCATTCTGAGGACTTTTATTTTTGGGATATTTTTATATTGCACGTATAAGCCGGGAGACAGACAGAAAAATACTATTTTACTTTATTTCTACTAAGTAACAGAGAATATAAAGAGGGTACAGAAGGTTGTGCTTCTAGTTTCATCCATCTCATGCTCATCAAAAGGAATCCACTAACAAGGTTGATCAAGTCTTGTTAACAAACTCATTCCGATTAACATGAAACCGGAGAAATTTCGAATAACACTATGTTATCTCAACAGGGATGTGCACATCCCCAATAATAAGTATATCATATTTCTTCTTGACAGTAGGGAGAGGAAATTCAAAACCTCCAAATATAATCGATGGAATTTTTCCAATAGAGTTGATACTATGAACTTGAGGTTGTTTCCTCGGAAAGTTTATCGTATGCTCATTACCATTAACATGAAAAGTGGCATTGCCTTTGTTGCAATCAATAACATCCCCTGCAGTATTAAGGAAAGGTCTTCCAAGAATAATAGACATACTATCATCCTCGGGAATATCAAGAATAACAAAGTCCGTTAAAATAGTAACGCTTTGCAACCACAACAGGCACATCCTCACAAATACCGGCGTATAGCAGTTGATTTATCAGCCATTTGCAAAGATATTTCAGTAGGTGTCAACTTGTTCAAGTCAAGTCTACGATATAAAGAGAGAGGCATAACACTAACACCGGCTCCAAGATCACATAAAGCAGTTTTAACATAATTTCTTTTAATGGAGCATGGTATATTAGGTACTCTGGATCTCCAAGTTTCTTTGGTGTTCCACCCTTCAAAGTATAATTAGCAAGCATGGTGGAAATTTCAGCTTCAGGTATCTTTCTTTTATTTGTTATGATATCCTTCATATACTTAGCATAAGGATTTGTTTTGAGCACATCAGTTAATCACATACGCAAAAATATAGGTCTAATCATTTCAGCAAAACGCTCAAAATCCTCATCATCCTTTTTCTTGGATGGTTTGGGAGGAAAAGGCATGGGTTTCTGAACCCATGGTTCACTTTCTTTACTATGTTTCCTAGCAACGAAGTCTCTTTTATCATAACGTTGATTCTTTGATTGTGGGTTATCAAGATCAACAACAGGTTCAACTTCTACATCATTATCATTACTAGGTTTAACATCATTATGAACATTATCATTAACATTTTCACTAGTTTCATGTTCATTACCAGATTGTGTTTCAGCATCAGACATAGATATATCATTTGGATTATCAGGTGGTTCAGCAATAGGTTCACTAGAAGTTTGCACAGTTCTATCATTTTTCTTTTTCTTCCTCTTAGAAGAACTAGGCATATCAAGATATTTCTCTGAGAATCTTGCTCGATTCTCTTAGGGTGGCCTTCAGATACAAAGGTTCCCGAGTCATTCTACCAGTTCTAGTAGCCACTCTAACGGATAATCATTTTTCTTACTATTCATTTCATTAAGTATTTCCCCTGAGCTTTAAGTACTTGTTCTACTTGAGTGGTAACCATAGAAGCATGTTTGCTAACAAGTTTAAGTTCACCTCTTATATCAGCCATATAATCACTCAAGCGTTTAATCATAAAGGTATTCTATTTTAGTTGTCTACCAAAATAAGCATTAAAGTCACCTTGCTTAAACATAAAGTCATCAAACTCATCCAAGCAATCGACTAGCAATTTTAGTAGGAGGGACTTCAGCTTTATCATATCTATAGAGAGAATTTACCTCTACTACCGTGTCGGGATATCGGGAGGTTCTTCAAGAATAAGTAATTGAGATCATATACTTCTTCAACAAAGTGTAAATTTAGACCATGTATTTCTTCAATAGGAGGTAAATTCTTAACATCTTCAGCTTTAATACCTTTTTCTTTCATAGATTTCTTTGCCTCTTGCATATCTTCGGGACTGAGAAATAGAACACCTCTCTTCTTCGGAGTTGGTTTAGGAATAGGCTCAGTAATTGGCTTGGGAGTTGGCTCAGGAGGTGCCCAATTATTTTCATTTGTCAACATATTATTCAATAAAATTTCAGCTTCATCCGGTGTTCTTTCCCTGAAAAGAGAACCAGCACAACTATCCGTAATCTCCGGAAGCATCGGTTAGTCCATTATAAAATATATCAAGTATTTCAGGTTTCTTAAGAGGATGATCAGGCAAAGCATTAAGTAACTTGAGAAGCCTCCCCCAAGCTTGTGGGAGACTCTCCTCTTCAATTTGCACAAAATTATATATATCCCTCAAAGCAACTTGTTTCTTATGAGCAGGGAAATATTTAGCAGAGAAGTAATAAACCATATCCTGGGGACTTTGCACACAACCAGGATCAAGAGAATTAAACCATATCTTAGCATCACCCTTTAATGAGAACGGAAATATTTTGAGTAAATAAAGGTAGCGCGATTTATCATTATTAGTAAACAGGGCAGCTATATCATCTAACTTACGAAGATGTGCCACAACAGTTTCAGATTCATAGCCATAAAAAGGATGAGATTCAACCAAAGTAATTATATCTGGATTAACAGAAAAATCATAATAATCCTGATCAGGAACACAGATAGGTGAAGTAGCAAAAGCAGGGTCGGGTCTCATCCTACCTCTAAAAGATTCTTTGCTCCATTTAACTAGCAACCTATCACGTCCAAGACTATCCTGGCAAGCAAGAATAGCTTCAGTAGATTCAGCATTAAAAAGGTAACCCTCAGGAATAACAGGTCTATTTTCATCATCACTAACATCATCGTGTTCAGTTTCAATAATTTCTCTTTCTCTAGACCTAGAAATTTGTTCACCTAGAAATTCACCAAAAGGCACAGTAGTATCAAGCATAGAAGTAGTTTCATCATAAGTATCATGCATAGCAGAAGTGACATCATCAATAACATGCGACATATCAGAATTCATAGCAGTAGCAGGTTTAGGTGTCGCTAGCTTACTCATAACAGAAGGTGAATCAAGTGCAGAGCTAGATGGCAGTTCCTTACCTCCCATCGTAGTTGAGGGATAAATTGTTGTCTTAGCGTCTTCCAAATTCTTCATAGTGTCTAGCAGATATAAATCCCAAGTGACTCAAAGAATAGAGATATGCTCCCCGGCAACGGCGCCAGAAAAAGGTCTTGATAACCCACAAGTATAGGGGATCACAACAGTTTTTGAGGGTAGAGTATTCAACCCAAATTTATTGATTCGACACAAGGGGAGCCAAAGAATATTCTCAAGTATCAGCAGCTGAGTTGTCAATTCAACCACACCTGGGAACTTAGTATCTGCAGCAAAGTGTTTAGTAGCAAAGTAATATGATAGTGGTGGTAACGGTAACAAAAGTAAAGACAACAAAAGTAATGTTTTTGGTATTTTTGTAGTGATTGTAACAGTAGCAACGAAAAAGTAAATAAGCGTAAACCAGTATATGGAAAACTCGTAGGCACCTGATCAGCGATGGATAATTATGCCGGATGTGGTTCATCATGTAACAGTCATAACATAGGTTGACACAGAACTAGCTCCAGTTCATCAATGTAATGTAGGCATGTATTCCGTAAATAGTCATACATGCTTATGGAAAAGAACTTGCATGACATCTTTTGTCCTACCCTCCCGTGGCAGCGGGGTCCTATTGGAAACTAAGGGATATTAAGGCCTCCTTTTAATAGAGAACCGGAACAAAGCATTAGCACATAGTGAATACATGAACTCCTCAAACTATGGTCATCACCGGAGTGGTCCCGATTATTGTCACTTCGGGTTGCCGGATCATAACACATAGTAGGTGACTATAGACTTGCAAGATAGGATCAAGAACACACATATATTCATGAAAACATAATAGGTTCAGATCTGAAATCATGGCACTCGGGCCCTAGTGACAAGCATTAAGCATAGCAAAGTCATAGCAACATCAATCTCGAACATAGTGGATACTAGGGATCAAACCCTAACAAAACTAACTCGGTTACATGATAAATCTCATCCAACCCATCATCGCCAGCAAGCCTACGATGCAATTACTCACGCACGGCGGTGAGCATCATGAAATTGGTGATGGAGGATGGTTGATGATGACGACGGCGACGAATCCCCCTCTCTGGAGCCCCGAACGGACTCCAGATCAACCCTCCCGAGAGAGATTAGGGCTTGGCGGCGGCTCCATATCGTAAAACGCGATGATTCTTTCTCTCTGATTTTTTCTCCCCGAAAGCCAATATATGGAGTTGGAGTTGGCGTCGGAGGGCATCCAGGGGGCCCACGAGGTAGGGGGCGCGCCCAGGGGGGAGGGGCGCGCCCCCCACCCTCGTGGACAGGGTGTGGGCCCCCTGGTCTTCATCTTTGGCGAGGATTTTTTATTATTTATTCTAAGATATTCCGTGGAGTTTCAGGTCATTCCGAGAACTTTTGTTTCCTGCACATAAAACAACATCATGGCAATTCTGCTGAAAACAGCGTCAGTTCGGGTTAGTTCCATTCAAATCATACAAGTTAGAGTCCAAAACAAGGGCAAAAGTGTTTGGAAAAGTAGATACGACGGAGACGTATCAACTCCACCAAGCTTAAACCCTTGCTTGTCCTCAAGCAATTCAGTTGACAAACTGAAAGAGAAAAAGAAAAACTTTTACAAACTCTGTTTGCTCTTGTTGTTGTAAACATGAAAAGCCAACATTCAAGTTTCAGCAATTATTATGAACTAACCATACTCACAATAACACGTAGGTCTCATAATTACTCATATCAATAGCATAATCAGCTAGCGAGCCATAATAATAAAACTCGGATGACAACACTTTCTCAAAATAATCATAACATGATATAACAAAATGGTATCTCGCTAGCCATTTCTGAGACTGCAAAACATAAATGCAGAGCACCTTTAAAGATCAAGGACTGGCTAAACATTGTAATTCATGGTAAAAGAGATCCAGTCAAGTCATACCCAATATAAACCAATTATAATGAATGCAAACGACAGTGTGCTCTCCAACGGGTGCTTTTTAATAAGAAGGGTGATGACTCAACATAAAAGTAAATAGATAGGCCCTTCGCAGAGGGAAGCAGGGATTTGTAGAGGTGCTAGAGCTCGGTTTTGAAATAGAGATAAATTATATTTTGAGCGGCATACTTTCACTGTCAACGCAACAACTATGAGATGGCTGTATCTTCCATACTACATGCATTATAGGCAGTTCCCAAACAGAATGGTAAAGGTTTATACTCCCCTTCCTCCACAAGCATCAATCCATGGCTTGCTCGAAACAACGAGTGCCTCCAACATTCAACGGGTCCCAAGGGGAGTTTTGTTTAATTATTTTGATTTGCTTTGATCTTTTTGGATCATGGGATTGGGCATCCCGGTTACCAGCCCTTTCTCGTGAATGAGGAGCGGAGTCCACTCCTCTTGAGAATAACCCACCTAGCATGGAAGACATAGGCAGCCCTAGTTGCACATGAGCTGCTCGAGCATACAAAACAGAATTTCATTTGAAGGTTTGGAGTTTGGCACATACAAATTTACTTGGAATGGCAGGTAGATACCGCATATAGGAAGGTATAGTGGACTCATATGGAACAACTTTGGGGTTTAAGGAGTTTGGATGCACAAGCAGTATTCCCGCTTAGTATAGGTGAAGGCTAGCAAAAGACTGGGAAGCGACCAATCGAGAGAGCGACAACAAATGTAAACATGCATTAAAATTAATTTACAATCGAATACAAGTATGAGTAGGATATAATCCACCATGAACATAAATATCATGAAGGCTATGTTGATTTGATTCAACTACATGCGTGAACATGTGCCAAGTCGAGTCACTCAATTCATTCAAAGGAGGATACCATTGATGGGTAACGTAGTAATTTCAAAAAATTTCCTACGATCACGCAAGACCATGGTGATGGCATAGCAACGAGAGGGGAGAGTGTCCGTCCACGCACTCGTGAGACCGAAAGCGAAGCGTTATAACAACGCTGTTGATGTAGTCGTCGTCTTCACGATCCGACCGATCCAAGCACCGAACGTCACGGCACCTCCGAAGTTCTCGCACATCGCTCAGCTCGATGACGATCCCGGACTCCGATCCAAAGCAAAGTGTTGGGGATGAGTTCCGTCAAGACGACGGCGTGGTAGCGATGTTGATGCTCCACCGACGCAGGGCTTCGCCTAAGCTCATGACGATATGACTTCTCCGGCGCAGGCTTCGCCTAAGCTCCGCGACGATATGACCGAAGTGGAATATGGTGGAAGGGGCACCGCACACGGCTAAGGAAAGATCCGTGAGATCAACTTGTGTCCCATGGGGTGCCCCCTGCCCTCAGATATAAAGGAGCCAAGGGGTGCGGCCAGCCTTGGGAGGCGCGCCTTGGAGGAGTCCTACTCCCACCGGGAGTAGGACTCCCCCCCCCTTGTCCTAGTTGGAGTAGGATTGGGGAGGGGGAAGAGGGAAGGGGCGCCGCCCCCCCTCTCCTTGTCCTATTCGGACTAGAGGGGGGAGGGGGGCGCGCAGCCCACCTGGCCGGCCCTTCCTCTTCTCCCTTGTGGCCCATGAAGGCCCATATGCCCCCCGGGGGGTTCCGGTAACCCCCCGGTGTTCCGGAACATCCTGCTTTCACTCGGAACCCTTCCAAGTCCAAACATAGGCTTCCAATATATCAATCTTTATGTCTCGACCATTTCGAGACTCCTCGTCATGTCCGTGATCACATCCGGGACTCGAACAAACTTCGTGCATCAATACTTATAAACTCATAATGAACTGTCATCGAAGCGTTAAGCGTGCGGACCCTACGGTTCGAGAACTATGTAGACATGACCTAGAACCATTCTCGGTCAATAACCAATAGCGGAACCTGGATGCCCATATTGGTTCCTACATATTCTACGAAGATCTTTATCGGTCAAACCGCATAACGACATACGTTGTTCCCTTTGTCATCGGTATGTTACCTACCCGAGATTCGATCGTCGGTATCCAATACCTAGTTCAATCTCGTTACCGGTAAGTCTCTTTACTCGTTCCGTAATACATCATCTCACAACTAACTCATTAGTTGTAATGCTTGCAAGGCTTAAGTGATGTGTATTACCGAGAAGGCCTAGAGATACCTCTCCCGACAATCGGAGTGACAAAACCTAATCTTGAAATACATAAACCCAACAAGTACCTATGGAGACACCTGTAGTACTCCTTTATAATCACCCGATTACGTTGTGACGCTTTGGTAGTACCCAAAGTGTTCCTCCGGTAAACGGAGTTGCATAATCTCATAGTTATATGAACATGTATGTGTCATTAATAAAGCATTTACATACTTAAAGATCTAGTGTTAAGCTAACTTAATGGGTCATGTCAATCAGTTAATTCAACTATTGATGTGACCTTGTTAATCAAATAACAACTCCTTGTTCATGGTTAGGAAACATAACCATCTTTGATTAATAAGCTAGTCAAGTAGAGGCATACTAGTGACATACTGTTTGTCTATATATTCACACATGTATTATGTTTCCGGTTAATACAATTCTAGCATGAATAATAAACATTTATCATGATATAAGGAAATAAATAATAACTTTATTATTGCCTCTAGGGCATATTTCCTTCAGTCTCCCACTTGCACTAGAGTCAATAATCTAGATTACATAGTGATGATTCTCACACCCATGGAGTCTTGGTGCTGATCATGTTTTGCTCGTGGAAGAGGCTTAGTCAACGGGTCTGCAACATTCAGATCCGTATGTATTTTGCAAATCTCTATGTCTCCCATTTGGACTTGGTCCCGAATGGAATTGAAGCGTCTCTTGATATGCTTGGTCCTCTTGTGAAATCTGGATTCCTTTGCCAAGGCAATTGCACCAAGATTGTCACGTAAGATCTTCATCGGTCCCGATGCACTAGGCATGATACCTAGATCGGAAATGAACTCTTTCATCCAGACTCCTTCATTTGCTGCTTCCGAAGCAGCTATGTACTCCGCTTCACATGTAGATCCCGCCACGACGCTTTGTTTAGAACTGCACCAACTGACAGCTCCACCGTTTAATAAAAACACGATCCGGTTTGCGATTTAGAATCGTCCGGATCAGTGTCAAAAGCTTGCATTGACGTAACCATTTACGACTAGCTCTTTGTCACCTCCATATACGAGAAACATATCCTTAGTCCTTTTCGTATTTCAGGATGTTCTTGACCACTGTCCGATGATCCACTCCTGGATTACTTTGGTACCTTCCTGCCAAGCTTACAGCTAAGCATACGTCGGTCTGGTACACAGCATTGCATACATGATAGAGCCTATGGCTGAAGCATAGGAACATCTTTCATTTTCTCTCTATCTTCTGCTGTGGTCGGGCATTGAGTCTGACTCAATCTTATACCTTGTAATACAGGTAAAAAACCTTTCTTTGCCTGATCCATTTTGAACTTCTTCAAAACTTTATCAAGGTATGTGCTTTGTGAAAGTCCAATTAAGCGTCTTGATCTATCTCTATAGATCTTGATTCCCAATATGTAAGCAGCTTCACCGAGGTCTTTCATTGAAAAACTTTTATTCAAGTACCCTTTTATGCTATCCAGAAATTCTATATCATTTCCAATTAATAATATGTCGTCCACATATAATATTAGAAATGCTACAGAGCTCCCACTCACTTTCTTGTAAATACAGGCTTCTCCAAAAGTCTGTATAAACCCATATGCTTTGATCACACTATCAAAGCGCTTATTCCAACTCCGAGAGGCTTGCACCAGATCATAAATTGATCATTGGAGCTTGCACACTTTGTTAGCACCTTTTGGATCGACAAAACCTTCTGGTTGCATCATATACAACTCTTCTTCTAGAAATCCATTCAAGAATGCAGTTTTACATCCATTTGCCAAATTTCATAATCATAAAATGCGGCAATTGCTAACATGATTCGGACAGACTTAAGCATCGCTACGGGTGAGAAAGTCTCATCGTAGTCAACCCCTTGAACTTGTCGAAAACCTTTCGCAACAAGTCGAGCTTTGTAGACAGTTATATTACCATCAGCGTCAGTCTTCTTCTTAAAGATCCATTTATTTTCGATGGCTTGCCGATCATCGGGCAAGTCAACCAAAGTCCATACTTTGTTCTCATACATGGATCCCATCTCAGATTTCATGGCTTCCAGCCATTTTATGAATCTGGGCTCACCATCGCTTCTTCATAGTTTGTAGGTTCGCCATGGTCAAGTAACATGACTTCCGTAATAGGATTACCGTACCACTCTGGTGCGTATTTTACTCTGGTTGACCTCACGAGGTTCAAGAGTAACTTGATCTCAAGCTTCATGATCATCATCATTAGTTTCTTCACTAATTGGTGTAGTTGTCACAGAACCATTTCTTGTGATGAACTACTTTCCAATAAGGGAGCAGAATCTGATTATCTCATCAAGTTCTACTTTCCTCCCACTCACTTCTTTCGAGAGAAACTCCTTCTCTAGAAAGGATCCGAATTTAGCAACGAAAATCTTGCCTTCAGATCTGTGATAGAAGGTGTACCCAATGATCTCCTTTGGGTATCCTATGAAGACACATTTTTCCGATTTGGGTTCGAGCTTATCTGGTTGAAGTTTCTTTACATAAGCATCGCAGCCCCAAACTTTAAGAAACGACAACTTTGGTTTCTTGCCAAACCACAGTTCATAAGGCGTCGTCTCAACGGATTTTGACGGTGTCCTATTTAACGTGAATGCGGCCGTCTCTAAAGCATAACCCCAAAACGATAGCGGTAAATCGGAAATAGACATCATAGATCGTACCATATCTAGTAAAGTACGATTACGACGTTCGGACACACCATTTCTCTGTGGTGTTCCGTGTGGCGTGAGTTGCGAAACTATTCCACATTGTTTCAAATGTAAACCAAACTCGTAACTCAAATATTCTCCTCCACGATCAGATCGTAGAAATTTTATTTTCTTGTTACGATGATTTTCCACTTCACTCTGAAATTCTTTGAACTTTTCAAATGTTTCAGATTTGTGTTTCATTAAGTAGATATACCCATATCTGCTCAAATCATCTGTGAAGGTGAGAAAATAACGATACCCGCGTGCCTCAACATTCATTGGACCACAAACATCGGTATGTATGATTTCCAACAAATCAGTTGCTCGCTCCATAGTTCCGGAGAACGGCGTTTTGGTCATCTTGCCCATGAGGCACGGTTCGCAAGTACCAAGTGATTCATAATCAAGTGATTCCGTAAGCCCATCAAGATGGAGTTTCTTCATGCGTTTTACACCGATATGACCTAAACGGCAGTGCCACAAATAAGTTGCACTATCATTATCAACTCTGCATCTTTTGGCTTCAACATTATGAATATGTGTATCACTACCGTCGAGATTCAACAAGAATAGACCATTCTTCAAGGGTGCATGACCATAAAAGATATTACTCATATAAATAGAACAACCATTATTCTCTGATTTAAATGAATAACCGTCTCGCATTAAACAAGATCCAGATATAATGTTCATGCTCAACGCTGGCACCAAATAACAATTATTTAGGTCTAAAACTAATCCCGAAGGTAGATGTAGAGGTAGCGTGCCGACTGCGATCACATCGACTTTGGAACCATTTCCAACGCGCATCGTCACCTCGTCCTTAGCCAATCTTCGCTTAATCCGTAGTTCCTTTGATCACCTTGCCATCCTTCTTATCCGCCAAATACTTGGGGCAGTTCCGCTTCCAGTGTCCAGTTTGCTTGCAGTAAAAACACTCAGTTTCAGGCTTAGGTCCAGACTTGGGTTTCTTCTCCTGAGCAGCAACTTGCTTGCTGTTCTTTTTGAAGTTTCCCTTCTTCTTCCCTTTGCCCTTTTTCTTGAAACTAGTGGTCTTGCTGACCATCAACACTTGATGCTCTTTCTTGATTTCTACCTCCGCGGCTTTCAGCATCGCGAAGAGCTCAGGAATTGTCTTAGTCATTCCTTGCATATTATAGTTCATCACGAAGCTCTTGTAGCTTGGTGGCAGTGATTGGAGAATTCTGTCAATGACACTATCATCCGGAAGATTAACTCCCAGCTGAATTAAGTGATTGTTATACCCAGACATTTTGAGTATGTGCTCACCGATGTAACTATTCTCCTCCATCTTGCAGCTATAGAACTTATTGGAGACTTCATATCTCTCAATCCGGGCATTTGCTTGAAATATTAACTTCAACTCCTGGAACATCTCATATGCTCCATGACGCTCAAAACGTCGTTGAAGACCCGGTTCTAAGCCGTAAAGCATGGCACACTGAACTATTGAGTAGTCATCAGCTTTGCTTTGCCGACGTTCACAACTTCTCGCTCAAGATCTCGCAGCAGTTCGCTACCCAGCGGTGCTTCCAGACGTAATTTTACGTGCAGCAATGAGGATAATCCTCAAGTTATGGACCCAGTCCGTGTAATTGCTACCATCATCTTTCAACTTTGCTTTCTCAAGGAACGCATTAAAATTCAACGGAACAACAAAGACGAGCCATCTATCTACAAGAAACATAGACAAGCAAAATACTATCGTGTACTAAGTTCATGATAAATTTAAGTTCAATTAATCATATTAAAAACTCCCACTTAGATGGACATCTCTCTAGTCATCTAAGTGATCACGTGATCCATATCAACTAAACCATGTCCGATCATCACGTGAGACGGAGTAGTTTCAATGGTGAACATCACTATGTTGATCATATCTACTATATGATTCACGTTCGACCTTCGGTCTCCGTGTTCCGAGGCCATATCTGTTATATGCTAGGCTCGTCAAGTTTAACTCGAGTATTCCGCGTCGCAACTGTTTTGCACCCGTTGTATTTGAACGTAGAGCCTATCACACCCGATCATCACGTGGTGTCTCAAAGACGAAGAACTTTCGCAACGGTGCATACTCAGGAGAACACTTCTTGATAATTTTGGTGAGAGATCATCTTATAATGCTACCGTCAATCAAAGCAAGATAAGATGCATAAAGGATAAACATCACATGCAATCAATATAAGTGATATGATATGGTCATCATCATCTTGTGCTTGTGATCTCCATCGAAAGCAACGTCATGATCACCATCGCCACCGGCGCGACACCTTGATCTCCATCGTAGCATCGTTGTCGCCTCGCCAACTATTGCTTCTACGACTATCGCTACTCCTTAGTGATAAAGTAAAGCAATTACATGGCGCTTGCATTTCATACAATAAAGCGACAACCATATGGCTCGCCGATTGCCGATAACTCGGTTACATCATCTCATACAATAAAATATAGCATCACGTCTTGACCATATCACATCATAACATGCCCTGCAAAAACAAGTTAGACGTCCTCTACTTTGTTGTTGCAAGTTTTACGTGGCTGCTACGGGTTGAGCAAGAACCGTTCTTACCTACGCATCAAAACCACAACGATACTTCGTCAAATAGACTCCGTTTAACCTTCTCAAGGACCGGGCGTATGCCACACTCGATTCAACTAAAGTGAGAGAGACAGACACCCGCCGGTCACCTTTAAGCAACGAGTGCTCGGAGCGGTGAAACCAGTCTCGCGTAAGCGTCTGGCGTAATGTCGGTCCGGCCGCTTCATCTCACAATACCGCTGAACCAAAGTATGACATGCTGGTAGGCAGTATGACTTGTATCGTCCACAACTCACTTGTGTTCTACTCGTGCACATGACATCAACGCATAAAACCAGGCTCGATACCATCGATGGGTAACGTAGTAATTTCAAAAATTTCCCTACGATCACGCAAGACCATGGTGATGGCATAGCAACGAGAGGGGAGAGTGTCCGTCCCATTACCCTCGTGAGACCGAAAGCGGAAGCGTTATAACAACGCGGTTGATGTAGTCGTGCGTCTTCACGATCCGACCGATCCAAGCACCGAACGTCACGGCACCTCCGAAGTTCTGCACACGCTCAGCTCGATGACGATCCCCGGACCGATCCAAAGCAAAGTGTCGGGGATGAGTTCCGTCAAGACGACGGCGTGGTGGACGATGTTGATGCTCCACCGACGCAAGGCTTCGCCTAAGCTCCGCGACGATATGACTTCTCCGGCGCAGGGCTTCGCCTAAGCTCTACGACGATATGACCGAAGTGGAATATGGTGGAAGGGGGCACCGCACACGGCTAAGGAAAGATCCGTAGATCAACTTGTGTCCCATGGGGTGCCCCCCGCCCCCGTATATAAAGGAGCCAAGGGGGGGTGCGGCGAGCCTTGGGAGGCGCTGCTTGGAGGAGTCCTACTCCCACCGAGTAGGACTCCCCTGTCCTAGTTGGAGTAGGATTGGGGAGGGGAAGAGGGAAGGCGCCGCCCCCTCTCCTTGTCCTATTCGGACTAGAGGGGGGAGGGGGGCGCGCAGCCCACCTGGCCGGCCCTTCCTCTTCTCCCTTGTGGCCCATGAAGGCCCATATGCCCCCCGGGGGGTTCCGGTAACCCCCCGGTGTTCCGGTAACATCCTGTTTTCACTCGGAACCCTTCCGAAGTCCAAACATAGGCTTCCAATATATCAATCTTTATGTCTCGACCATTTCGAGACTCCTCGTCATGTCCGTGATCACATCCGGGACTCGAACAAACTTCGTGCATCAATACTTATAAACTCATAATGAACTGTCATCGAAGCGTTAAGCGTGCGGACCCTACGGGTTCGAGAACTATGTAGACATGACCTAGAACCATTCTCGGTCAATAACCAATAGCGGAACCTGGATGCCCATATTGGTTCCTACATATTCTACGAAGATCTTTATCGGTCAAACCGCATAACGACATACGTTGTTCCCTTTGTCATCGGTATGTTACCTACCCGAGATTCGATCGTCGGTATCCAATACCTAGTTCAATCTCGTTACCGGTAAGTCTCTTTACTCGTTCCGTAATACATCATCTCACAACTAACTCATTAGTTGTAATGCTTGCAAGGCTTAAGTGATGTGTATTACCGAGAAGGCCTAGAGATACCTCTCCGACAATCGGAGTGACAAAACCTAATCTTGAAATACGCCAACCCAACAAGTACCTTTGGAGACACCTGTAGTACTCCTTTATAATCACCCGATTACGTTGTGGACGTTTGGTAGTACCCAAAGTGTTCCTCCGGTGGCAGGAGTTGCATAATCTCATAGTTATAGGAACATGTATGGGTCATGAAGAAAGCATTAACATACTAAAGCGATCAAGTGTTAAGCTAACGGAATGGGTCATGTCAATCAGATCATTCAACTAATGATGTGACCTTGTTAATCAAATAACAACTCCTTGTTCATGGTTAGGAAACATAACCATCTTTGATTAACAAGCTAGTCAAGTAGAGGCATACTAGTAACATACTGTTTGTCTATATATTCACACATGTATTATGTTTCCGGTTAATACAATTCTAGCATGAATAATAAACATTTATCATGATATAAGGAAATAAATAATAACTTTATTATTGCCTCTAGGGCATATTTCCTTCAACCATCCCATCATACCATATCATAATCATTCTAATAGCATGTTGGCACGCAAGGTAAACCATTATAACTCATAGCTAATCAAGCATGGCACAAGCAACTATAATCTCTAAATGTCATTGCAAATATGTTTACTTCATAATAGCTGAATCAGGAATGATGATGAATCATATTTACAAAAACAAGAGAGGTCGAGTTCATACCAGCTTTTCTCATCCCAATAAGTCCATCATATATCATCATTATTGCCTTTCACTTGCACGACCGAGCGGTGTGTATAATAATAAGAGTGCACGTGCATTGGACTAAGCTGGAATCTGCAAGCATTCAACTCAAGAGAGAAGACAAGTAATATGGGCTCTAAGTTAAATAAACGATCATGCATATAAGAGCCACTAAGCATTTTCAATATAGTCTTCTCGACCCCCAAAGAAAGGAAAAGAAATAAAACTATTTACACGGGAAAGCTCCCAACAAGCAAAACAAGAACGGGAAATGTTTTTGGGTTTTTCTTTTTAATTATTACTACTACAGCAGGAAATAAACTACTACTAATTTTTTTGGTTTTTCTAAGGTTTATTAAACACACAAGAAGAAAGCAAGAAAAAAGAAAATAAAATAACATGGATATTACAGTGAAAGAGTATGAGCACCGACATCTAGCAATGAGTGTGTGTGAGCATAAATGTAATGTCGGTCGGAAATACGTACTCCCCCAAGCTTAGGCTTTTGGCCTAAGTTGGTCTATTGCCAGGGATAGCCTGGCTGATACCCGTAGGTGTAGCTGCGGTCGTACTGCGACGCAGAATAGTTGGGATCATAATGTGATGAAGAGGACTCTGATTGCCACACAAGGGGAGCCAAAGAATATTCTCAAGTATTAGCAGCTGAGTGGTCAATTCAACCACACCTGGGAACTTAGTATCTGCAACAAAGTGTTTAGTAGCAAAGTAATATGATAGTGGTGGTAACGGTAACAAAAGTAAAGATAGCAAAAGTAATGTTTTTGGTATTTTTGTAGTGATTGTAACAGTAGCAACGGAAAAGTAAATAAGCGTAAACCAGTATATGGAAAACTCGTAGGCACCGGATCAGCGATGGATAATTATGCCGGATGTGGTTCATCATGTAACAGTCATAACATAGGGTGACACAGAACTAGCTCCAGTTCATCAATGTAATGTAGGCATGTATTCCGTAAATAGTCATACGTGCTTATGGAAAAGAACTTGCATGACATCTTTTGTCCTACCCTCCCGTGGCAGCGGGGTCCTATTGGAAACTAAGGGATATTAAGGCCTCCTTTTAATAGAGAACCGAACAAAGCATTAGCACATAGTGAATACATGAACTCCTCAAACTATGGTCATCACCGGAGTGGTCCCGATTATTGTCACTTGGGGTTGCGGATCATAACACATACTAGGTGATTATAGACTTGCAAGATAGGATCAAGAACACACATATATTCATGAAAACATAATAGGTTCAGATCTGAAATCATGGCACTCGGGCCCTAGTGACAAGCATTAAGCATAGCAAAGTCTTAGCAACATCAATCTCAGAACATAGTGGATACTAGGGATCAAACCTTAACAAAACTAACTCGATTACATGATAAATCTCATCCAACCCATCATCGCCAGCAAGCCTACGATGCAATTACTCACGCACGGCGGTGAGCATCATGAAATTGGTGATGGAGGATAGTTGATGATGACGACAGCGACGAATCCCCCTCTCTGGAGCCCCGAACGGACTCCAGATCAGCCCTCCCGAGAGAGATTAGGGCTTGGCGGCGGCTCCGTATCGTAAAATGCGATGATTCTTTCTCTCTAATTTTTTTCTCCCCGAAAGCCAATATATGGAGTTGGAGTTGGTGTCGGAGGGCATCCAGGGGGCCCACGAGGTAGGGGGCGCGCCCAGGGGGGAGGGGCGCGCCCCCCACCCTCGTGGACAGGGTGTGGGCCCCCTGGTCTTCATCTTTGGCGAGGATTTTTTATTATTTATTCTAAGATATTCCGTGGAGTTTCAGGTCATTCCGAGAACTTTTTTTCTGCACATAAAACAACATCATGGCAATTCTGCTGAAAACAGCGTCAGTCCGGGTTAGTTCCATTCAAATCATACAAGTTAGAGTCCAAAACAAGGGCAAAAGTGTTTGGAAAAGTAGATACGACGGAGACGTATCACCCACAAATATTTTCAGGATTTTACTAAGTGGTTTTGGCATTTTTGCTGAATCAAAAACAAAGACAGAATATAGAAAAGCCAGAAATAAAAGAGAGAGAGAGAAAGAGACCTGGGCCACTTACCCAGCGGCCCAGCAGAAGCCCAGCCCACTGGCCTCTGCTAGTCACCACCAACCTCTCGCCCTGAGGACAGCGCGTGCGTGGCCGCCGTGCGCGAGCACACGGCCCACCACCTGTTTCTTGCCGCTGAGCCCCTGGACGCATGGATGAACACCCCGCTGCCATCCCATTCCAGGCGACACCTTACTTCCCCTACAAGCCCTCTCCCTCGCCCTCTCGCTGCAATGGCCATAGCCGTTGTTCGCTCGCCGTCGTTACACGTGTAGCCACCGCCTCCCCCTCGAAGCCTCA
This sequence comes from Aegilops bicornis, assembly GCA_021605145.1. NCBI lineage: Eukaryota > Viridiplantae > Streptophyta > Magnoliopsida > Poales > Poaceae > Aegilops > Aegilops bicornis. The sequence continues at coordinate 44,266,854 of CM038669.1, read as the reverse complement.
CCGCGTCTACGAGCCTCGCCGCCATCCGCTACACCGAGGTAGCCAAGCCCGAGCACTCGCACGCCCTGAAGCAGCCTCCCCAGCCTCGCCTTCACCATTCGGCCACCGAGATCGCCGATGACCTCCTGCCGTCACCAGCCCCTCCCCGAGCTCGCCGAGGCCACCGTCGCAACCGCCGTCGGCTCCTCTCTCTTCCCCCCTAGACGCACCATTTGAGTTGCCCTCTAACCCTGCCTATCACCACGGCCGAGAGCTCGGTTCCGCCTGCCACTTAGCCGCCGTGGCCACGTCTACCCGGGCTCGAAACCGAGCCCGTCACCGCGCTCAGTGCATCACCAGGAACCCGTAGCACCCCTCTGTGACCTCTGCCGTGCAGCATAATGCCGATCCCGAGCACACCCGAACGCAAGCCGCCGCCACGAGCTCGTTTCCGGCGAGCTCTGGCCACCCTAGTCGCTGTCGCATGTTGCAATGGATGCGGGCGAGCCTTAGCTCCCCGTAGGTGCCCTCCACCGCTCTTTTGGACGCTGGAGGAGCGAGCCTGAGCCCCTCCGCCGCGTTTGTTTTCGCCGGCGTCGAGCCTCCGATGGGTCTGACCTCGTTGACCAGGGGTTTTATCTCCCTGGGCCAGTGACTTGTGGGTCCTGCCCTGCTAATTAGTTTAGTTCAGGTTTAATTTAAACTAGATTAGCCCTGTTAGACTGACACACGGGACCCACTGGTCAGTTTGACATGGGTCGCCCCATTGATCGGCTGACAACAGCATGAGGTTATGTTGACGCAGAAAATCATTTACTGGATTTGATTTAATTCTAAATAACCAGAAATATCCAAAAAATGGTTTAAACTTCAAAAATTCATAGTAATTCAACCATAACTCAGATGGAAAAGATTTATATAGGAAAAATGATCAGAACAACCCAATCTATCCAAAGGTACCATTCTCATACATGTTAAAGCAAGTTAAACTGGTTGATCAGGTCAAACTGGTTGATCAGGTCAAACTGGTTAAATGGCATTTGAATATTAACATATGGAGTTCGAATTTGAATCTTTAGTTCAAACCAACTTCATTTAATCTGGTTACTAGCTGCATTAGCTCAATCACTAGCATATTGCCATGTCATGATCATGCATCATATTGTTGCATTGCATTGATTATGTTTCCTCTTGTTTGCCGGTATTGTTCCCTCTCGGCAGACGTTGTTCCGACTTTGTGATCAATGAGACCGATGAAGAGCTACTATGTTTAGAAGTGCCAGGCAAGTGATGCGTCTCCAACATATCTATAATTTATAAAGTATCGATGCCATGTTTACAGAATTCTACATGGTTTTGGTATGATCTGAATGGAAGTAATCCGGACTGACGCTATTTTCAATAGAACTACCATGGTGTTGTCTTTTGTGCAGAAATGAAAGTTCTCCAAATGCAAGGGAACTTTTTGATGATTATTTGGAACAAGAGGCACTAGAAGCTTCATGGGAGGACCAGTAGGTGCTCTCTCTCTCTCTCGTTCTTGATTTGGCATGATCTTGACGTATCGCAAGCTTTGTTAATATAGTTGGATCATATGGTGTTTTCCCCTCTCTATCTTGTTGTAATGAATTGAGTTTTCGCTTTGAGATTTCACTTTTATCGGATTGAATACTTTGTTGGATTTGAGAGCACTTGATGTATGTCTTGGCACTCAACTCGCGGATTCCCGAGGTGACATTAGGGTAATCTATGCATAGGGGTTGATGCACATTTTCGTCCTTGTTTCTTCGGTAGAAATATTGGGGCACTCTTTGAAGTTCTTTGTGTTGGATTGAGTATTATGAATCTGAAATTGTTTGATGCATATCGTATAATCAACTCATGGATACTCGTGGTGACATTGGAGTATCTAGGTGACATTAGACTCGGTTGATGTGTGTCATATGGTGTTACTTTAGTACGAAATCTTGGGCTATTTGTAACACTTATAGGAATAGCTCTATAGATCGATCGAAAGGGATAACTTTGAGGTGGTTTCGTACCCTACAAACAATTTCTTCTTATGTTCTCCACTAGATAAGAACTTTGGAGTAATTCTTCCTCGCACGTTGAGGGATTATATGATCCAATTATATTAGCATTGTTGAGAGATTACACTAGCGAAAGTATGAACCCGCTAGGCCTTGTTTTCAAGCATTGCAATACCATTTGTGCTCACTTTTGTTACTTGCTACCTTGTTGTTTTTATTGTTCCTATTACAAAAATCAATATCTACTATCATTACTACACTTGTATCACCATCTCTTCGCCGAACTAGTGCACCTATACAATTTACCATTGTATTTGGTGTGTTGGGGACACAAGAGACTTTCTGTTATTTGGTTCCATGATTGTTTGAGAGAGACCATCTTCATCCTATGCTTCCCACAGATTGATAAACCTTAGGTCAGGAAATTTTCTACGTCCAAGTAGAGAGTTTTGTAGGAAAGTAGCAATTTTCCCTCAATTGGATGAACTAAGGTTATCAATCCGTGGGAGGCGTAGCATGAAGATGGTCTCTGTCAAACAACACCGCAATCAAATACAAGAAATCTCTTATGTCCCCAACACACCCAATACAATGGTAAATTGTATAAGTGGACTAGTTCAGCAAAGAGATGGTGATACAACTATAATATGGATAGTAAAAATATATTTTTACAATCTGAATAGATAAAAACAGCAAGGTAGCATGTACCAAAAGTGAGCACAAACGGTGTTGCAATGCTTGAAAACAAGGCCTAGGGTTCATACTTTCCCTAGTGCAATCTCTCAACAATGCTAACATAATTGAATCATATAACAATCCCTCAACGCGCGACAAAGAATCAGTCCAAAGTTTCTATCAGAGAATGTAGAGGACGAAAACATGTATCAACCCCTATGGATAGATTATCCCAATGTCATGAAAATCCACAAATTGAATACCAAAGCATACATCAAGTGACTCAATAGAATACCCGACTGTCACCGCGGGTATCCACATGCAAGACATATATCAAGTGTTCTCAAATCCAAATAATCAATCCAACATAACGGATCCTCAAAGAGTAAGACTCAATTCATCACAACAAAAGATAGAGAGGGGAAAACACCATATGATCCAATTACATTAACAAAACTCGTGGTACATCAAGATCGTGTCAAATCAAGAACACAAGAGAGAGAGAGAGAGAGAGAGAGAGAGAGAGAGAGAGAGAGAGAGAGAGAGAGAGAGAGATCAAACACATAGCTACTGGTACATACCCTCAGCCCCGAGGATGAACTACTCCCTCCTCGTCATGAAGACCGCCGCGATGATGAAGATGGCCTCCGGTGATTATTACCCCCTCTGGAAGGGTGCCAAAACATAGCTCCAGATGAAATCGCTTTGGAACAGAGGCTTGCGGCGGTGGCATGGAAGTTCTAGGTTTCTTTCTGGGTTTTGTGTTTTTGTGGTCGGTTTCACGTCAGGAGGGTCCATGAGGGAGCGACAAGCTCGGGGGGAGCGCCCTATGGGGGTGGGGGACCCCCAGGCTTGTTGTGCCCTCATGGCTCTTCTGGCCCTTCCTCGAAGCCTCAGGGGTCTCTTTTTGTCTATACAAAATCATCGTAAATTTTCAGCCAGTTCCGAGATCTTTTATTTCTACACAAAAAACAACACCACGGCAGTTTTGCTGAAAACAGCGTCAGTCTGGATTAGTTTCATTCAAGTCATACCAAAACCATATAAAATTGTTGTAAACATGGCATGAATACTTCATAAATTGTAGATACATTGGAGAGGTATCAGCGTCGCCAAGTTTAATTCCTGCTCGTCCTCGAGTACGTAAATGATAAAAAAATAATTTATGAAGTGTGAATGCTAGCATAGTGCATAAATTTGATCAATGATAATTTCAATCACTTTTTCAAGCATCATAACAACAACTGTTTCTTACAAAACTCATCATGGTAAAGTAGCAATCAAGTCACATGTGATGGTTCAAACAATGCATTCAACAACCTATGTTCCTAGTCACCAAACAATTCCAATGCATCTTATTTTCATCAAAGTCTAAGTAAGAACTCCACATACTGAATTATCATATAGTCTTCTATGATTGCTAATACTCAAAGCATATTTTTAGAAAAAATATATGGCATCCATCGAACATAGAGAAAGATAGGTGCTACTTCTTGAGCTTGCGTTGATTTTTCCTTTGAAGAGGAAAGGGTGATGCAGCAAAGTAGAGATAAGTATTTCCCTCAGTTAAGAACCAAGTTATCAATCCAGTAGGAGGCACAAGCCTGTCTCCAATATAAGCACCTGCACAAACTAACAAACACTTGCACACAAAACGAAAAAGGGGTTGTCAATCCCTTCACGGTCACTTGCAAGAGTGAGATCTAATAGAGATAGATGTAAAAGATAAATAAAAGGCAAACTAAAGTAACTAAATTGCAGCAAGGTATTTTTGTGTTTTTTGGTTTTATAGATATGAAAATATATGATGGAAAATAGAACCGGGGGCCATAGGTTTCACTAGAGGCTTCTCTCTCGAAGAAAGCATACGGTAGGTAGACAAATTACTATTGAGCAATTGATAGAAAAGCACATAATCATGAAGACATCTAAGGAAATGATCATGAATATAGGCATCACATCCGTGACAAATAGACCAAAACAATTCTGCATCTACTACTATTACTCCACATATCGACCGACTCGTACCTGCATCTAGAGTATTAAGTTCAAAAGAACAGAGTAACACCATAAGCAAGATGACATGATGTAGAGGGATAAACTCAAGCAATATGATATAAACCCGATCTTTTTATCCTTAATGGCAAAAATACAATACGTGCCACGCTACCCCTACTGTCACTGGGTGAGGACACCGCAAGATTGAACCCATCACAAACCACCTCTCCCATTGCAAGAAAAACCAATCTAGTAGGACAAACCAAATCTATAGATCGGAGAGAAATACAAAGCTATCTCAATCATGCATAAAAGAGTTCAGAGAAGACTCAAATAATATTCATAGATAATCTGATCATAAATCCACAATTCATCGGATCCCAACAAACGCACCGCAAAAGAAGATTACATCGAATGGATCTCCAAGAACATCGAGGAGAAAATTGTATTGAAGATCAAAGAGAGAGAAGAAACCATCTAGCTACTAGCTATGGACCCATAGGTCTGTGGTTAACTACTCACACATCATTGGAAGGGCAGTAAGGTTGTTGTAGAGGCCCTCCATGATTGAGTCCCCCACCAGCGAGTGCCGAAAAAGGCCCGAAGATGGGATCTCATGGGAATAGAAGCTTCCAGCGGCGGAAAATTATTTTTGGTGTGCCTCTGGTATAGGGGGGATATTGAGGATTTATAGTGCGAAAATTAGGGTTGGAAGGTCTCCATGGGGCCCACAAGAACTGGGGCGCGCCCCTATGGCTTGTGGCCGCTTCGTTGGTCTTCTGGCCTCCTCTCCAAGTCTCGTGGGTTTCTTCTAGTCCAAGAAAAATCACTGTAAAATTTTATTCCGTTTGGACTCCGCTTGGTATTCCTTTTCTGTAGAAGTCAGAAACATGGAAAAAACAGAAACTACCACTGGGCATTAGGTTAATAGGTTAGTCCCAAAAATAATATAAAATAGCATATAAAACATCGAAGATAGATAATATAATAGCATGTAAAAATAAAAAATTATGGATACGTTGGAGACGTATCAATAGGGGCTTAATGTTTCGCCTCCCAACTTATTTATCATAGAGATAATTTTCAACAATAATAATTCACAATCAAATATATTTGAATGGCCATATATACGTGCGTGGATCTTTCCTCACCACCTGGTGCTTGTCAACTAAAGAATATGTTGGACTGAGAAATTGGGTCAAAAAATAAAATTAATAGAAAAATTAAAAGATAAGCCCTTCGCAAAGGGAAGCATCAATTTACAGAGGTGCCAAAAGCTCATTGCTTAAAATAGAGATGAATACATTTTGAGTGGTGTGCTTTTCCTGTCAACGTCACAAATAAGGTATTCAATTTCTTCCATGTTAAACACATTATTGGGGGCTCCCATGCAGAACTGAAAAGTTTAACTCCCCCTCAACCATTCAAACACAAGCCATGGCTAGCCGAATTCACGGGTGCCCTCTAAACTTTCATCTCTCTAGGGAGAGACTTTGTTATATACATCTAGGCTATTCTGTTACTCTTTTTGAATTGATGAACTCGACCAGTTGTATTGATGCTTTTATTTCCTTGAACTGGTCGTTTTTTACTAAAAGAATAAATAAGAGACCCGTTCCGCCGGCCACTCCCGCCGTCCGGCGCGCGCCCCGCTCGGATCCGTCCCACGCTCGTCGAATCGAACGGCGCAGTGCAGGAGACGTCGATCCGCCGCCCCGGAGAGCGACTGACTAAGAACAGGAACAAGGAAAGCTAGCACGTGAGGCGACCGATCCGCCGCAGGACGAATTGCCGCCGGCCGGCGACGACCTGCGGTCGAGCGGATGGATGAGAGAGCGTGACGTGGGTGTGCATATGCTCACGCTTGGCTTCCTCCATGGCGGGCGGGCGAGCGGGCGGGCGGATCAACGACGGAGCTCCTCGAGCGAGATGCGCACCGGGCTGTTGCGTGTCTGCCTGTCCGTGGGAACAGGAATTGGGAAGGAAAGAGGTGTGTGTGTGTGGGTCATCGTCATCGCGTGCGCGGCGTATAAAATGGGCAGCGCCGTGCCACTGGCGGAGCACCGGACGCAAGCAACCGGATAGCGATATATACAACGAGAGAGAGAGGGAGGCAGGCAAGCAAGCGGCGACACCGATGGTGGGAGGGCGGCGCGTGACAGGCAGCGGTGATGGAGCGGCGGGACGGCCCACCGTCGCTTGGTCGGTTGGTCGCGTGCATCACGCTGCCGTGGAGCATGTGCATTTTACTCTTTCCTTTGGACGACGTGGGTTGAGCCGATGCGAAAGGCTGACGTGGTTCCTGGGATGGGATCAGGACATGCTCTGCGTCGCCAGAATTCTGATGATAATAAATAAGAACTGATGATATTTTTTCAAAACAGAGAACTAGTACTGAGTGCAGTTTTGTGTTTGCACTGAGCATTCTGTTTTTTTATTCCAGAAATAGAGTGATCTCTGTATGTTTTTGTACTGGGCATGTTTTCACAGATGGGACGTCATTTTTTTAACTTGCATAATAAAACAGTCGACTTATATGTCCGGATGTTTTGAACGGCCTCCCGTGGAGACATGGACTTATATAAATGAACCTTTTTGGGAATACAATTTTAGATTTGTTCTCTCATCCAAACTGACGACACCATCTGCTCCGAATTTGCATGGTTTCACTAGTTGAACTGATGGATGTTTTCTTTTTGTTTTGTTCAAACTCGAACATTTTTTGCAATGAAGGTATGTACTTCCTTTTGTTTGCGACTTGAACAATTTTCATGATTTTTGTAATAAATATTTGTACTTTTTTTGTTCAATGAAGAAAACAATGATCATTTGAACTAATTGTCAACTTCAAACTTTTGCAAAAATGATCTCTGTCATGCAAATAATATACCATTGGAGAGATATTGAAAATGCGAAACTTTGCCAGGTTGAAAGTTTTCTCAAATTCGCAATCGTTTAAGAGTAATTTTATATACGGTGAGACCTTTCATGCTATTTTCTGGTCCAAAAAACAGAGTAGTCGTACTGATCTGATTGCGGGTTTGAACTGACGTTGTTGTACTTGATTTTACCGTCACAAAGTGCTAAAAAAATCAATGAACTTGGTTTTTTATCCTTTGAATTTTTGTGTTGTGTACTTTTCTGGTTGTAATGCGTGAACTTAAAGGTGGTTTCTTACTGTAATTAAACTTTGACCATATTTAAAACTTATGTGTTTTTTTCCCGAACTTATTTGGGACGTCACGTTGAACTTATTAGTTATTTTATTAATCATGAATCTCTCGCGTTTCCTCTTTAAGTTGCTTTTTTCCTTCAACTATACTGCTATAACATTTTCTTTCTCGAACTTACTGTGTCTCAAGTAAGGACTGATGCTATGTTTTTTGAACTGGTATCAAATTTCTCAATGGACATATTGAACTTTTTCCGCGTTTCATTTATGTTTTGATGATATAACACCTGTTGAACTGCTACACCAGAGCTAAAAAATCTATCCATGTGAACTATTTATTTTTTTCATTTAACTTTAATCAATCAACATACATCATTTTACTTTCTGTTCATACACGTATTGCAGACATTACATACACATACACAGCTCCACGATCATACACAATTTTCTCCTGTGGCTTCTCCTCGCTTCCCTTAACACAAACAATCATTTGGAGAGAAAAGCACAATGGTTTTAGATACAAAAATCACCCCCACGTCTACCAGCTGGACTGATGTTTGCTTTCTTTTACTTCCATGGTCATGCACAAGTTCATACAACTGTTGAGCAAAAGCACTATGATTTGTAGCCGTCACAAAAGAAAGCATGATAATTATTCAACAAAACACAGAAAAGTGAATAACATTTGTTTTATTTAGCAAGTGATATGTAACTAGAGTGCAAAGCTGGCAAGCAAATGCACAATACTGTTGACTAACACGCGGAGTTGATGTACGCGTGCCTTTTAGTGTAGGGTTGTACTGACACACTCAGCATCAGGAAAGTTCCATTTCGCACAAGATCAAACTGCACCAGTTCATGATGCGAAGGCTGGCTGCCTGGCTCCGTCGTCGTTGAACTGAACCCCGCGCCCCTGTCGAACTGCTGAAACATTTTAGTGTGGGTTAGATAAAGTTCCAAACTAGTACTACCTGAAAATCCCATCCCCAAATATGCATGTAAAGCTTCAGAGTTGGAAGTAATCTAAATAGAGCCATCTCAAAACATTGAACTGATACATACATGCAGGAGGCAAGCAGGTAAAAGCACATGTTTTGCTAGAACAAGTTGGACTGACTATCTTTCATTTTGAACTTTGAAAGAAGCTACAACTTTCTGTTGCCCAAATGTGTATATAATTTCAAGTTTTCCAAGCACATACCTTCTGTTCTTGTTTGTTGACGGGCATGCCGCCCCTACTCCTGTGGACTGACGGCGTCGACAAAGTGGAGCTGAAGGAGCGAGGATCGCGAGCAACCTATGGACTAAAACTCACTGTGAATAGTTCGACACCAACGCCATGTTTTTGGAAGGGCAATGACAGTCAACATCTTATAGCCCACTATTTTTGATAAAAAGCTGAACTTATATGAATTGATGGAGTAAACAGTAAGATAGTTTTTGGATTTCATGCACTCCATCAATTGATTGAAAACAGAATAGGTTCATTTTAGCAAGTCAAGATTCGGAAAATAAATCAATTAAAGCACACAGATGTAATCCTTAACAGCCATCATCAAACTAAACTTGATTTGTAATTTCTTCGGAAACTAGAACAAATAGAGGACAGCCGAAGCTGACAGCAGGGATCCTCCTTACAATGAAGAAATAGGGGTTGACGGGATGGCGGTGGACATCCGTAACTAGAGGATCCTGAAGGACTCAAATATTATTATTAGTTCATTATAGTAATCCTAAACAGTTGGTCTTTTTAGTACACCGCAAGCTACCACATATGTACTAACTATAGTGATGTATTTGTACTGCCCAAAAACACACCTGCAAGATGAACCGAAGGGGACTACACCACCTGCAAAATGAACTGAAAATGCCGACTAAGGCGACATGAAGAATCACGAGATGTTGAACTAAATATATCCAAGAGAAGGAGATGAACGTACGGGGGGAGGTGGGGAAAAGCGGGCACCTCCCGAGCTGCAGCGTAGAACGGCTTAGCGTTGTGTTCTTTGAATGACCCGAGTGGCGGTTGTGAATAGTCAAGGCCAGAACGATAGAATGAGCAAAGCACAAACCAGTGCATCAATTGCCTCAATCAACAACAACACACATGAAACAATGGAATGAGCAGAGCATAAACCAGTGCATCAAGTGCCTCAGTTCCCAGGGACCAGTTTGGCGTTTAATAATAACTATGTTCGTCTGGCCACCCGTTCAGCTTTTGCTGTAACAAAAGGCACACATTAAAAAGCTTGTACTGGCGTGGGGAAGCCTTCTTCCCTGATGCCAATGACCAATTAGTACTGGTAAAGGTAAAGGGAATAGAAACACCATCACCACGATGGTCTTTGTCAGGTAGAGATGAAGTAGCATCAGCAATTACAAGTGTAGAGCAGCAGCAGGAGTGAGATTCGAGAGGAGCAACAACAGCAGAAGTGAGATTTGATAGGAGCAGAGCAGCACCCGTGCGAGAGAGAAAGCAGAGGAGAGCAGCAGAGTGCACATGTTAGAAGAGGCCATAGCTGTTCAAGTGAGGATGCTTGGCAGTTCAAGGTCACTTCGTCCGGCTGTCAGAGGCCTCGCCGGAATTGGTTGGATGCTGCGACCAGGAGGGCGATGGGGGTCGTGAGGCCAAGAGGAGGGAGAAGGTGGGTCGGTGAAGAATCAGAGTGTGTCTCGGATCTGGCCGTCGACGAGCAGCCGGCCTAGCTGTGTAGGTCGTCGTCATTGGGAAGAGAGAGGAGGAGGGGAGGGGCACGAATGGCCATGGCAGCAGTGGGGGAGGAGGGCCTCACCAATGAGCAGGTCGGTGGCGCGGTGGCGCTTTGCCAGGCGGAGTAGGGGCGGCCGCCGATTAGGAGGTGTTGGGCGGTGCGTGGCCAGAAGGTGGGGGCGGCACGTCGCCGGGAGGTGGAAGCAGGGGCGGCGCGGGGAAGAAGGTGGGGGTGGGGCGATTTGGAAGAAGGTCTTGGGCGGGCGGCGCCGGGGAAGAAGGTGGGGGTGGGGCAACGCCGGGAAGAAGGTGGGGGCAGGGCAGCGCCGGGAACCAGCCAGGGAGAAGGTGGGAGTGTGGCGTCGCCGGGATCCAGATGGGGGAGAAGGTGGGGGGCTGGCCATCGTCGGGATCCAGCCGGAGAAGGTGGATTTGGGGGCATGCGGGAGAGGGTGGGCTGGGGGTTCTTTTTTTTTTTCCTTCGGGCGCCACCGATTCGGATAGTACAGATCGGGCACTATAGGAGACCGAGGGTAACAGAATAATATTCTGTTACCGGTAATAGAATAGCTCTGTCCTATATATATCCCAATTACCAGCCTCTCTCGTGCAAGGACAAGTGAATAAACACCCACCATGATAATAACCCGCTTAGCATGGAAGATACTAACCGCCCCGTCGCTCCATGAGCGGTACGGGCACACCAAAAAGATGATTATTTGAAGGTTTTAGAGATGGCACATGCAAATTTACTTGGAATGGCGGCATAATACCGTATATAGGTAGGTATGATGGACACTCATGGAAGAAACTTGGCTTAAGGATTTTGGATTCATGATACGTCTCCAACGTATCTATATTTTTTTATTGCTCCATGCTACTTTATCTATTGTTTTGGACTATAATGGGCTTTATTTTTCACTTTTATATTTCTTTTGGGACAAACCTATAAACCGGAAGCCCAGCCCAGAATTGCTGTTTTTTTTGCCTTTTTCAGTATTTCGAAGAAACAGAATATCAAACGGAGTCCAAACGGAATGAAACCTTCGGAAACGTGATTTTCTCACCGAACGTGATCCAGGAGACTTGGACCCTACGCCAAGGAACATCGGAGGCGGTCTGCCCCCCCTAGGGCGCCCCCCTGCCTCGTGGGCCCCCTGATGCTCCATCGACGTACTCCTTCCTCCTATATATACCTACGTACCCCCAAACGATCAGAACAGGAGCCAAAAACCTAATTCCACCGCCGCAACTTCCTGTATCCACGAGATCCCATCTTGGGGCCTCTTCCGGAGCTCCGCCGGAGGGGGCATCCACCACGGAGGGCTTCTACATCAACACCATAGCCTCTCCAATGAAGTGTGAGTAGTTTACTTCAGACCTTCGGGTCCATAGCTAGTAGCTAGATGGCTTCTTCTCTCTTTTTGGATCTCAATACAATGTTCTCCCTCTCTCTCGTGGAGATCTATTTGATGTAATCTTCTTTTTGCGGTGTGTTTGTTGAGAGCAATGAATTGTGGGTTTATGATCCAGCTTATCTATGAATAATATTTGAATCTTCTCTGAATTCTTTTATGTATGATTGATTTATCTTTGCAAGTCTCTTCGAATTATCCGTTTGGTTTGGCCAACTAGATTGGTAGTTCTTGCAATGGGAGAAGTGCATGGCTTTGGGTTCAATCTTGCGGTGTCCTTACCCAATGACGTAAAGGGTTGCAAAGGCACGTATTGTATTGTTGCCATCGAGGATAACAAGATGGGGTATTTATCATATTGTATGAATTTATTCCTCTACATCATGTAATCTTGCTTAAGGCGTTACTCTGTTTTAACTTAATACTCTAGATGCATCTTTGGATAGCGGTCGATGAGTGGAGTAATAGTAGTAGATGCAAAATTGTTTCGATCTACTTGTCTCGGACGTGATGCCTATATACATGATCATACCTAGATATACTCATAATTATGCTCAATTCTGTCAATTGCTCAACAGTAATTTGTTCACCCACCGTAGAATACTTATGCTCTTGAGATAAGCCACTAGTGAAACCTATGCCCCCCGGGTCTATTCTCATCATATCAATGTCCATCACTTTTATACTTGCCTTGTTTTTACTTTGACTTTACTTTTCACTTTGCATCTATATACCAAAAATACCAAAAATATTATATCTATCAGATCTCACTCTCGTAAGTGACCGTGAAGGGATTGGCAACCCCTAATCGCGTTGGTTGCGAGTAGCTATCGTTTTGTGCAGGTACGAGGGACTTGTGCGTGGCCTCCTACTGGATTGATACCTTGGTTCTCAAAAACTGAGGGAAATACTTACGCTATTGTGCTGCATCATCCTCTCCTCTTCGGGGAAAACCAACGCAAGCTCAAGACGTAGCAAGAAGGATTTCTGGCGCCGTTGCCAGGGAGGCTCACGCAAGAGCAAGTCAAGCACCACACCAAGTACCCATCACAATCCCTATCTCTCGCATTACATTATTTTCCATTTTCCTCTCGTTTTCCTCTCCCCCACTTCACCCTTGCCGTTTTATTCGCCCTCTCTTTTCCGTTCGCCTTGATGTCTTTCTTGGCTCGTTTTCTCGCTTGGTTGAAATAGTTGAGTATTTATTCCTAAACAGAGAAGATAATATCTATGGATCCTCATCCGCTTGCCAATCTTTTAAGAGATCCAATTATGATGAACCAATTCCTAGTGATTTGGATGCACTAGATTATGTTTATAAGCTTTTGCCTGAAATCCGTAAATCTGAAAATTGTGATGAAGTGCTTCACGATAGATCTTTGAATAAAAATCATGATTGCAATGATTTTATTATAAATTCTATTAATGTAAATTATGCTAATAATATGCAAAACCCTAAGCTTGGGGATGCTAGTTTTGCTATGTCCAGTAATCACGATTTGGGAGATTCTTCTTATGATCTTGAAAATTTATTTAAGCCCCATGATGAATTTAAGATTGATAATAGTGTTTGTAATAATATTGAAAGTGGGTTTGGAAGAGCGTCAACTTTAGATCCCACATATTTGGATAACATTCAATCTTATGAAACTTTTTATAAAAGTGGGCTTGGAGAAATCATGACTTTAGTTAATGATAATCCCACTATTTTGAAAGAGTGTCAACTTCGCACGCATGTGGATCGTGTTGAGAATATGTTATGTGATAGCTATATTGTTGAATTTTCTTATGATCCTACATGTAATTATTATGAGAGAGTAAAATATGGTTATAGAAATTTTCACGTTACTAAATTACCTCTCGTTATGTTGAGATTGCTACTGTTCCTTTCCGCTTCCTTGCATGTGCTAGTTTTTGCTTGCTACGATAATTTGTTTGCTTATAATATGCCTATGCATAGGAAGTATGTTATACTTAAGTTTGTTTGTCACATGTTTTATGATGCTCTCTTTGTGCCTCAATTCTTGTCTTTCTTGTGAGCATCATTGAAATCTCAATGCCAAGCTAAAAAGGCTTTAAAGAAAAGCGCTTGTTGGGAGACAACCCAATATTTTTCCTTGCTGCTTAGTAATAAATAATCCATTTAGCCTCCGTTTAGATGTGGTTTTATCTTTTAATTAGTGTTTGTGCCAAGTTAAACCTATTGTATCTTCTTGGATGATAGTTATTTGATCTTGCTGTAATTTCCAGAAACTTTGTGCTCAGTGTCCGAATTGTTAAAAATCACCAGAACGTGATAAAATACTGATTCCAATTCCTTCTGATCAATAAACAAATTGTACAGGTCGTCTAATTTTGGTAGAATTTTTTGAGTTCCATAAGTTTGCGTTAGTTACAGATTACTACATACTGTTCTGTTTTTGACAAATTCTGTTTTGCGTGTGTTGTTTGCTTATTTTGATGAATCTATGGCTAGTAAAATAGTTTATGATCCATATAGAAGTTGGAATACAGTAGGTTTAACACCAATATAAATAAAGAATGAGTTCATTACAGTACCTTAAAGTAGTCTTTTGTTTTCTTTCTCTAACGGAGCTCACGAGATTTCTATTGAGTTTTGTGTTGTGAAGTTTTCAAGTTTTGGGTGAATTCTTTTGATGGATTATGGAACAAGGAGTGGCAAGAGCCTAAGCTTGGGGATGCCCATGGCACCCCCAAGATAATCCAAGGACACCAAAAAGTCAAAGCTTGGGGATGCCCAGGAAGGCATCCCCTCTTTCGTCCACTTCCATCGGTAATTTACTTGGAGCTATATTTTTATTCACCACATGATAAGTGTTTTTCTTGGAGCGTCTTGTATTATTTGCGTCTTTGCTTGTTATTTTACCACAATCATCCTTGCTGTACACACCTTTTGAGAGAGTCATACATTAATTGGAATTTGATAGAATACTCTATGTGCTTCACTTATATCTTTTGAGCTTGATAGTTTTGCTCATAGTGCTTCACTTATATCTTTTTGAGCGTGATAATTTTTGCTCTAGTGCTTCACTTAGATATTTTAGAGCACGGTGGTGGATTTGTTTTAAAGAAACATGATCTCTCATGCTTAACTTAGATTATTTTGAGAGTCGTTAATAGCATGGTAATTTGCTTAATGTTAATATACTTGGTATTCAAGATATGTGAAAGTTTCTTTTGAGTGTGTTGAATACTAAGATAAGTTTGATGGTTGATAATTTTTTTGAGATATGAAGATGATGATATTAGAGTCATGCTAGTTGAGTAGTTGTGAATTTGAAGAATACTTGTGTTGAAGTTTGTGATTCCCGTAGCATGCACGTATGGTGAACCATTATGTGATGAATTCGGAGCATGATTTATTTATTGATTGTCTTCCTTATGAGTGGCAATCGGGGACGAGCGATGGTCTTTTCCTACCAATCTATCCCCCTAGGAGCATGCGCGTAATACTTTGCTTTGATAACTTCTAGATTTTTGCAGTAAGTATATGAGTTCTTTATGACTAATGTTGAGTCCATGGATTATACGCACTTTTTCCCATCCTTCCACCGTTGCTAGCATCTCTAATACCGTGCACCTTTCGCCGGTATCATACACCCACCATATACCTTCCTCAAAACAGCCACCATACCTACCTATCATGGCATTTCCATAGCCATTCCGAGATATATTGCCATGCAACTTTCCACCATTTTGTTTATTATGACACGCTCCATCATTGTCATATTGCTAGCATGATCATGTAGTTGACATCGTATTTGTGGCAAAGCCACCGTTCATAATTCTTTCATATATGTCATTCTTGAATCATTGCATATCCCGGTACACCGCCGGAGGCATTCATATAGAGTCATATTTTGTTCTAAGTATCGACTTGTAATTGTTGAGTTGTAAGAAAAATAAAAGTGTGATGATCATCATTATTAGAGCATTGTCCCAAGTGAGGAAAGGATGATGGAGACTATGATTCCCCCACAAGTCGGGATGAGACTCCGGACGACAAATAAAAAAATAAAAAATAAAAAAGAGGCAAAAAAAAGACAAAAGGCCCAAATAAAAAAAATTAGAGAAAAAGAGAGAAGGGACAATGTTACTATCCTTTTACCACACTTGTGCTTCAAACTAGCACCATGATCTTCATGATAGAGAGTCTCTCATTTTGTCACTTTCATATACTAGTGGGAATTTTTCATTATAGAACTTGGCTTGTATATTCCAATGATAGGCTCCCTCAAATGCCCTAGGTCTTCGTGAGCAAGCGAGTTGGATGCACACCCACTTAGTTTTTTTTGTTGAGCTTTCATATACTTATAGCTATAGTGCATCCGTTGCATGGCAATCCCTACTCACTCACAGGCATCTCCATAGCCCGTTGATACGCCTAGTTGATGTGAGACTATCTTCCCTCTTTTTTGTCTTCTCCACAACCACCGTTCTATTCCACATATAGTGCTATATCCATGGCTCACGCTCATGTTTTGCGTGAAGATTGAAAAAGTTTTGAAAATGTTAAAGTATGAAACAATTGCTTGGCTTGTCATCGGGGTTGTGCATGATTTAAATACTTTGTGTGGGGAAGATGGAGCATAGCCTGACTATATGATTTTGTAGGGATAACTTTCTTTGGCCATGTTATTTTGAGAAGACATAATTGCTTAGTTAGTATGCTTGAAGTATTATTATTTTTATGTCAATATGAACTTTTGTCTTGAATCTTTCGGATCTGAATATTCATACCATGATTAAGAAGATTTACATTGAAATTATGCCAAAGTATCACTCCGCATAAAAAAATTCTCTTTTTATCATTTACCTACTCGAGGATGAGCATGAATTAAGCTTGGGGATGCCTGATACGTCTCCAACGTATCTATAATTTTTGATTGCTCCATGCTACTTTATCTATTGTTTTTGACTATAATGGGCTTTATTTTCCACTTTTCTATTACTTTTGGGACTAACCTATAAACCGGAGGCCCAACCCAGAATTGCTGTTTTTTTGTCAGTATTTCGAATAAACAGAATATCAAACGGAATGAAACCTTCGGAAACGTGATTTTCTCACCGAACGTGATCCAAGAGACTTGGACCCTACGCCAAGGAACATCGAAGGCGGTCACGAGGGTGGGGGGCGCCCCCCCAGGGCGCGCCCCCTGCCTCGTGGGCCCCCTGATGCTCCACCGATGTACTCCTTCCTCCTATATATACCTACGTACCCCCAAGCCAAAAACCTAATTCCACCGCCGCAACTTCCTGTATCCACGAGATCCCATCTTGGGGCCTGTTCCGGAGCTCCGCCGGAGGGGGCATCCACCACGGAGGGCTTCTACATCAACACCATAGCCTCTCCGATGAAGTGTGAGTAGTTTACTTCAGACCTTTGGATCCATAGCTAGTAGCTAGATGGCTTCTTCTCTCTTTTTGGATCTCAATACAATGTTCTCCCCCTCTCTCGTGGAGATCTATTCGATGTAATCTTCTTTTTGCAGTGTGTTTGTTGAGACCGATGAATTGTGGGTTTATAATCCAGCTTATCTATGAATAATATTTGAATCTTCTCTGAATTCTCTTATGTATGATTGAGTTATCTTTGCAAGTCTCTTCGAATTATCTGTTTGGTTTGGCCAACTAGATTGGTAGTTCTTGCAATGGGAGAAGTGCATGGCTTTGGGTTCAATCTTGCGGTGTCCTTACCCAAAGGATGTAAAGGGTTGCAAGGCACATATTGTATTGTTGCCATCGAGGATAACAAGATGGGGTATTTATCATATTGCATGAATATATTCCTCTACATCATGTCATCTTGCTTAAAGGCGTTACTCTGTTTTTAACTTAATACTCTAGATGCATGCTTTGGATAGCGGTCGATGAGTGGAGTAATAGTAGTAGATGCAGAATCGCTTCGATCTACTTGTCTCGGACGCGATGCCTATATACATGATCATACCTAGATATACTCTTAACTATGCTCAATTCATCAATTGCTCAACAGTAATTCGTTCACCCACCGTAGAATACTTATGCTCTTGAGAGAAGCCACTAGTGAAACCTATGGCCCCCGGGTCTATTCTCATCATATCAATCTCCATCACTTTTATACTTGCCTTGTTTTTTTACTTTGCCTTTACTTTTCACTTTGCATCTATATACCAAAAATACCAAAAATATAATCTCTATTAGATCTCACTCTCGTAAGTGACTGTGAAGGGATTGACAACCCTAATCGCGTTGGTTGCGAGTAGCTATCGTTTTGTGCAGGTACGAGGGACTTGTGCGTGGCCTCCTACTGGATTGATACCTTGGTTCTCAAAAACTGAGGGAAATACTTACGCTACTGTGTTGCATCATCCTCTCCTCTTCGGGGAAAACCAACGCAAGCTCAAGACGTAGCAATTCATAGGAAGAATTCCTGCTTCGTACAGAAATTTTGGCTAGCAAAAGATTCTAAACAAGCACCACATGTTGGAGGATCAATAACAGTATAACTTCGATGCAAATATACCCAACCATAACTCATTACATTGTATTCCTTGTCCAACTTCAACTAATTTGATTAGGTTTGAAATTAATTAATAGGTATTCACAATCATAAAAGATGTCCAAGATAATATATTTGTATGTGAAAATTGTCTTCCTTATACTAATCATTCATGAATTGCTTGTATGGCCAATATTGTGATTGTCAAAATTCAATAGGTTTTACTTTCTGAACCAAATGTGGAATATTAGTAAGCATATGGAACAATATAATTTGAGATTTATGCTATTAAATTCATTCAAACATTTTCTCTTATGATATAAGTGAAGCACGAGAATGAATGACAAACTACTCCAAAAGATATAAGTGAAGATCAGTGAATAGTCAAACAATTAAGTAGCTATGTGAGGAATCTCTCTCATTAAAGATTTCAGATCTAGGTATCTTATTCAAGCAGTAAACAAATATAAAAAGTCGCTCCAAGAAAAACACATATCATGTGACGAATAAAAATATAGCTCCAAGTGAGGTTACCGATAATTTTGAAGATGAAAGAGGGGATGCCTTCCGGGGCACCCCCAAGCTTAGTTGCCTGGGTCCTCCTTCAATATTACCTTGGGGTGCCTTGGGAATCCTCAAGATTAGTGTCTTTCCACTCCTTATTCTCCTCATATCGATATCTCACCCAAAAGTTGAAAACTTCAATGACACAAAACTTAACGGAACTTCGTGAGATGCATTAGTATAATAAAACAAAGCATTCACTTGGGCACTATCAAGGAATGATTCATAATTGTTTCCACATAATTCCTACTGTACTATATCATTTCCACAATTTAGATTGACCAATATAAGCCATAGAAACTATAAAACAAGCAATAATATCAAAAACAGAACAATATGTAATGATCTGAACAAACACCATACTTCTGCAACTCTACAAATATTTATTTAAAAAATAGGATAATGTAGAAATTTTTTATATAAATCATGTGTAAAAATTTCAGATCAAAATCACGTTCTAGTAAATTATAGGAATTTATGCACTGGAAGTAAAATTTTCTGTTTTTGCACAGAATCAAGTCAACTACCATCCACACTATTCCAAAGGCTTTACTTGGCACATTATTGAAATAAAAGCTATAAAGCATGATTATTACAGTAGCTTAATCATGTGAACACAAACAAACAATAGGTAGAAATATTGGGTTGTCTCCCAACAAGCGCTTTTCTTTAATGCCTTTTTAGTTAGGCATGATGATTTCAATGATGCTCACATAAAAGCAAATAATTGAAACATAACGGGGGCATCATGAAACATATGACTAGCACATTTAAGGCTAACCCACTTCCTATGCATAGGGATTTTTTGAGCAAACAAATTATGAGATCAAGAATCAACTATCTTAGGAAGGCAAAACAATCATGACTTCAAAACTTTCAACACATAAAGAGAAACCTGATATTATTGAGATATGTAAAATCATATATTCCTCTCATAATAATTTTCAGTGGCGTCATGAACAAATTCAACAATATCATGATCACATAAAGCATTCTTTTCATGAACAACTAGCATAGAAATTTTATTACTCTCCATATAAGAAAATTTATTCTCATAGTAATATTGGAGTATCATATGAAACTCAAATGCTATAAATTGTTTCCAAACTAAAAGAGTAATGTTCAATAAAAGGGTATTCATAATTATGACAAGTTTTATAAGAATAATTATCACTCCTTTTTATAACATAAGTATCATCACAAGTAGCAACTTTATTCTCATCATAATCAATTGAAACCTCTTCCAAGATAGTGTAATCATTACTAAATAAAGTCATGATCTCTCCAAATCCACTTTTATCATTATGATAAGATTCAACACCCTCCAAATTAGTGGGATAAGTATTATCTAAAGTTGACACTCTTCGAAACCCACTTTCATAAATATTCCAATCATCATAAATAGGAGGCATGCAATCATAATAAATTTGATCATTCAAAGTAGGGGACTAAAAAGATCATCTTCACTAAGCATATACTAGTTGAAAAAGGTCCATTTGTCCCGGTTCCAGAGGCCCATTTGTCCTGGTTCCGGAACCGGGACTAAATGATCGTAATATAGCATCCCCAAGCTTAGGATAAAAATTAATTGCAGCAAATAAATTCTCAAACATGTCATTCTCATCAAACATATCATCCCAAGCTTGTGGTTTTTTGTATCATTAGCATAATCACTCTCATCATTAATAGTACGAATAACACCAATAGTATAAAAATTACTATCATCATAATTTTCAAAGTTGATGCCAAAAAGATTCTCAATATTATAAGAAGTATCGTTATCTTCCCAATCATCATTATCACGACAAGTAATAAGCATAACAAAATCATCCTCAATAGTTCCTCCGGACATTGTGCCATAGGACCAAAAAACAATATCATCATCAAGTGTATCATCTTCGACAATTATTTTTAATTCATTGTCATGAGGCACAACAATAATAGGAGCCACATTATTTGGGAGATATACCTTTTTACCTTTAGTTCTCCTTCTTTTCTTATTCTTCTTCTTCACCACATTATGTGTGGGTTCAATCAATTTTTGTGAGCTTCTTATTGCCGGGATTGGTCGGATAGGAGGCTCCTCCTCATCACCTGTTTCATCACGAGAGACAATACAAGGGAAAGTGGAAATCTTTACCTTTCCATTAGTATTCCTTTGATATTCTATTGGTTTTCCCGTCTTTCTATAATTGGCTATATAATCATTCTCATTGCAATTTACCACACAAAACATATAGATTTGCTTTAAACTAGTTTCAGTATAGTATGTGAACATGACTCCTTCAAACAACTATTCCTATGTGTCAATTCTTCACCCCCCCCCCCCCAAATAGACAATGGTCATTATAAAGTTCAAGGGTGATCAAGTTCTTACAATTTTTGGCCATGATTCGATCATGAAAAATTATGCATTATAAATTAAGATGACCAACCTTATTGCAAAGTTCACAAGTAATGGGATGAAGAGAGCGTAATTTGTAGCAAAATCGTCTATAACATTAAGCCACCATTTAGTTTTGTCACGTTTATGCTTCTTACAAAATCTATCATCCCTATAAGCCATGTCTTCACAAAGTTTATGCACCCCACAAATATCGACATGCTTACAAGAAACCTTTTTATCATGACTAGTACAATCATCATTAGTACTAACAACACTGCAATCATGCTAATCATTCAAAGTTTTTATGCCAAACATTTTATTGAATTCTTCTTCTAGCACTTTGGCACAATTTTCTAATCCATCATTTTCAAGAAACACGTCATAAAGATAAAGAACTTGATGCAACTTCAATTCCATTGTTTTTTGTAGTTTTCTTTTTAAAACCAAACTAGTGAATAAAAAAGAAACTAAAAGACTCAATTGCAAGATCTAAAGATATACCTTAAGCATTTACCGCCCCGGCAACGACGCTAGTAAAGAGCTTGATGTCTATTATGCAACTTTACTTCTTGTTGACTCTATTGGACCTCAAAGCGCAGAGTTTTGTAGGACAGTAGATAAGTTTCCTCAAGTGGATGACCTAAGGTTTATCAATCTGTAGGCGGCGTAGGATGAAGATGGTCACTCTCAAACAACCCTGCAATCAATTATAAGAAACCTCTTGTCTCCCCAACACACCCAATACAATGGTAAATTGTATAGGTGCACTACTTCGGCAAATAGATGGTGATACAAGTGTAGTATGGATACTAGAAATATAATTCTATAATATGAATAAATAAAAACAGCAAGGTAGCACGTAACAAAAGTGAGCTCAAACGGTGTTGCAATGCTTGAAAACAAGGCCTAGGGTTCATACTTTCCCTAGTGCAATTTCTCAACAATGCTAACATAATTGAATCATATAACAATCGCTCAACGCCCGACAAAGAATCAGTCCAAAGTTTCGATCAGAGAACGTATTGGACGAAAACGTGTATCAAACCCTATGCATAGATTACCCCAATGTCACGGAAATCCGCAAGTTGAATACCAAAAAATACATCAAGTGACTCAATAGAATACCCGACTTTCACCGCGGTATCCACATGCAAAACATATATCAAGTGTTCTTAAATTCAAAATATTCAATCCAACATAACGAAACCTCAAAGAGCAAGACTCAACTCATCACAACAAGAGATAGAGAGGAAAAAACACCATATGGTCCGACTACATTAACAAAGCTCGTGGTACATCAAGATCATGCCAAATAAAGAACGAGAGAGAGAGAGAGAGAGAGAGAGAGAGAGAGAGAGAGAGAGAGAGAGAGAGAGAGAGAGAGAGAGAGAGAGAGAGAGAGATCAAACACATAACTACTGGTACATACCCTCAGCCCCGAGGGTGAACTAGTCCCTCCTCGTCATGTAGGCTGTTGGGATGATGAACATGGGCTCCGGTGATGATTTTCCCCTCTGGCAGGGTGCCAGAACAGAGATCCAGATAAGATTGGTTCGGAACAAAGGCTTGCGGCGGCGGCGTGGAAGTTCTAGGTTTCTTTCTGGGTTTTTTTTGGTATTTATAAGAATTTTTTCGTTAGTTTCACATAGGGGGGGGGGGGGGGTCCACAAGGGAGCCACAAGCTCGGGGGGCGCGCCCCCAGGCTTGTCGTGCCCTCGTGGCTCTTCTGGCCCTTCCTCGAAGCCTCGGGGGTATCTTTTTGTGCATAAAAAATGCCGTAAATTTGAGCCCATTCAGAGAACTTTTATTTCTGCACAAAAAACAATACCACGGTAGTTCTACTGAAAACAACGTGAGTCCAGGATAGTTCCATTCGAATCATACCAAAACCATTTTTTTAAAACATGGCATGAGTACTTTATATATTATAGATACGTTGGAGACGTATCAACCGGCAGTCAAACCGGGAAAAAACCGGAACCAACGATCCCAGCGGTTTTTTAAGCGTAACGGACCGTCCCGCAACCGAACTGTAAAAAACGGTCGAACCGACCGATTTTTTAAAAAACCGATGAACCAGGCGGTTCACAAAAAATTAGCGGTTCGATGTTGATTCCATAAAAGCCCCTCGATCGACTCGTTTTTACGTGTACAATTTATGGGTAGAATCGGTAAAGGAAAAAAAAACTCTTTTGGTAGGGTTTCGGTCAATTGGGAGCTTTCTCTGTAGATAAAAATATATATATTATTGATTGGTATATTTATTGATAATATATATATATATATATTATTTTATATATTGATTGGTGTATTTATTGAAGATATATATTATTTTATTCTTAAAAAACTGACAATCGATCCAATAAACCAGCGGTCCAACCGGTAAAAACCTGAACTGACAGCCTAGCCTGTTCGATTACTGGTCCGATTTTCGAAATTATGCTTAGTACTCGACAAGGGAGAGTAACTGACAAGTTTTTCTTTTTTTTATGCAATCATGAGGTCCCACTTGTTTCATCTGCAGTTTTAACAGAAAAATCCCCGTGAAAAAAAGATATCAGATTAATTAACAACTCGTACTACCTAACTACCTCGGCAAGTTGCACATTAAGGCACAACTACTTAGGCCAGTATCATCTGCTCCGGCAACAAGTTGTAATTGTGACACCATTGACAAGGAAGTCTGCCATTATGGTCGTGGGGCTTCTTTGTTTGGAAATAGTCCTCATGCCTTCTGGGGATCTTTTATATTCTTCTTGCTGGTAAGAAACTTTTCAGTTTTTAATCAATTGAACAAATTATTTTCTTCTTAATTACTAACTTCGCCTGGGTTTATTAGTCCCTATTGCATTTTGGATTATATTTTCATTATCATTTTAACTAATAAAATATAAGTCATGCGCTGCGAAATAATAATATAATTGGAAACTACATTACAATACGAATCCAACAATAGGGACTAATAAACCAGGACATAGATCGTAATAGGCAAGGCAACTTTTTTCCCTCTGTATCAAAGAAGAAAATAGAAAAATAAATCTTTCTTCTCGGCAAGAAAGGTCACCCTCAGCGGCGGAAGGAGGAAATGATGGAGGGACATGGGATGCCTCTTGTAAAAAACTAGCTAGGTGATACCTTGCACGTATTGCGGAATGTTTAGCAATACATTTAATTGTGATTTATTATATGGAACATGAATATTTGAAGTAAAATAAATGAATTAAAACCGAAAATATATATGATTTGTTGTGTTTTATTATTGTGTAGTTGTAAAATATGTAGCGAGGTAGAATGGAAATTCTAGTGTATGTTTGCAGTTGAAGTGTTTTTTTATCCTATGCATATTTGCATGTTGTGGTGGGCCTTTTCCTATGAAGGATGATGTGGAAGCATAATTTAAAACACACTTAGAATACGCTAATCCATGTTGCATGGTAGATAACTCATGCATACATCAGACATATGCCAGTGTATTAAGCTAGTAAATCTAACGGCTGCAGCAATTTAGATGATGTGGAAGCATGCACGTTAAGAGATAGTGGTGATCACTCTCTTAGATATACTATTGGATACCCCGCGTGTTGCTGTGTTTGTTGATGAAAATTTAGGTTTATAGCATGGGAAACAAAACTGAAAATACATATAATTTATATTTCTTTATGTATGGATGTAACAATATTTATAGAATATATGTAGAATAATCGAATGGAAAACATTCTCCCATGCATGGTTGAATGTTGTGGCGGGTTTTTCATCCATGATTGCATATTGCGGTGAGCCTAATTATATAGTGAAGTAACATACGTATACGTTGAGATAAATAAGTTAGTAAAGAGGACTTAGATATATAGAATAAGGTATTCCTTGTGGACCACTTGAGTCGCTTGCCCCACGCATCTATCCTGACTGATCGGAGCCGATGCCCATCTCCATCTCACCTTTAAATCCATCCGGGCAGCAAAGTCCGACTTGCGTATGTATCTGCTCCGACCTGCCAAGCAAGTTTTCCAACCAACACTGGTTTCCCGTGGCAACATAAATGCATGCACGCGCCAGTTCCACCACAAATAATCAATAAATCAACATTGGTCGCCGCCCGGGTAAACCCATGTCTGACTTGACTAGATCCAGTCTGGCGACGAGCCAGTTCAACCTTGTCCTATATATGCAGACGCAGCTCAATCATAATAAAATATTCGTCTCACTCTCACCTCGGCTGCATAGATACACTGCACCTGTAATTTGGCCACACGATCGATCTCAAAAAGAATGGGAGAATGGCTACACGACAGGCTACGTACATTGACCCGAGCACAAAGTAGCCAGCTTCCAAATTAATTGATTTCATGAAGAAAGTCACGCACGCGTGTGCATCTGAACAGCTCCAGACCAGCCTCGCTCCCCTTCGTTTATTTGTGATGTTTAGTGTATATATATTGTAAGTGCGGCTATATTTTCGGGAACATCAATGTACAGAGAGAAACCAAATGTATAAGCACCATGGCAGGAGAGCAGATACAGCTAGCGACGAACTATGACCGCCCACCGAGAAGCAACAACATTATTCATGTTCGGAAAGGACACAAAAAAAGTCATCGACATTACTGTCATGACGACTCTAAGTTATGCATGTACCTTCATTATCCTCTCCAGCTGGGAGTATACATATGTCATATGTGTATGTTGGACCTGCCAGGCTAACATAAGATATCCAACAAACACCGGTTTCCTACCATGACATAAATGCATGCACGCCCTAGTTCCACTACCGTACTTTATATACGTGCAGCTTGCGGCTGCAGCCTGATCAATATTGGTCGCCGGGTGGGTTGATGGTTCAGTTATACTATCTTATGCATATAAGTTCAATTATGCTAGATATTGGATGATCATCATGGGCCAGCACACCTTGCATTGGTACTGTGCTCACGCTATCGGAATCATTTATTTATGAGTGTCAAGAACACTCAGCAAAGAGCAAAACACCCTTCGCAAATTGTTTACCGAGTAACCGATAAACCGCAGTTGATAAACATACAGATGACGAAGACATCTTTGCCGAGTGTTTTATTGTCGAAACTAGATAAAGACATGTGTAGCGTTTTCTTGTGATACTCAGTAAAATTATCTTAATGCACAGGGGGGAGACAGCGGAAGTCAATTTACCAAGTGTTTTCTTTGTGAAACACTTGGTGAAACTTGACACTTGTAAAGATTTACCGAGTGTTTCACCGACGTTTTCATATGATTGTAGTCATGAATTCTCAATACTAAGAAATCTTATGAGGGAAAAGAGACAGAGGAATACCCAAAAAAAATTGACAATGGAACGGGGCTCCATTGGGCCCGATATTAAAAATACCAATTTCCATAGCGGCAATTTTTTTTAAAACATGTGTATATAAGGAAATACATATATAACTCGTTTGAGAACAATTTCATAACAATATACTTCCATACGTGGCATCTATCTATTATGTATATATTAAAAGTACTTGACAAGTTCAACAAAAAAAGAGAAATAGACTAGAAAATCCCAAAAAAATCTGAATCCGACCATTTAATTTAATTTATAGAATAAAATGCAAAAACCATTAGATAGGCTTTAAGAGAAATAGGCTTAAAGATCCCACTAAAATCAGAAACATACAAACATTTAATTTATAGATTAAAATACCAGAGCCATTATAAGTGAAAAAAATTACCCACCATTGCCATTTATAATAAAAAAAGTTTGTTTCACCTTTGCCAACGGCAGAGAAAAGAAACAAGCGTGAAGAAATTAGTACGGGACTCTCAAGTACAAAAAAAACTAGCATAGGACTCTCCCTCGAGAAAGAAAGCCAGCGTGGGACTCCATGTAAAAAAGAAAGCAATGTCTGACCTACGACCTTTTCCTATGATAAGAAATAGTTATTAGTGTGGGACTCTAAAAAAAAGCGTGTGAGTCGAGTAGGGCACTTTGGAGACCGGGCTCTATGGAGGGTGAAAATTTTGAAAATTCAAAATTCAAACTTTTTGGTTTCAAAAAATTCTGAAAAATATGAATGTATATAAGGATGAAATATATCTGTGTGTAAAAATTCAACATAAAATACCTTGAATTGCAGCCAGTTAGAAAAACACATTTTTTGTTGCACATCCCTCGTTTCAACATATTTCATCGTGAAAACTCACAAACATGTGCATTATGCCTCCATATATGTTTGTATTTTTTAGAATTTTTGAAATGTAAAAATATGAATCTTTGTGATTTTTTTTAAAAGGCCTCCATGTAGCTTGGCCTCCAAAATCAAGGTACGGTGGGACTCTCCCTAGAAAACGTAACGAGCGTCGGACCGCAGGCAATGAAAAAACAACATGAGACTATCCCAAAAAAGTAGCAAAATACGTGTGTTGATGACTTTTTATATATGCCCTCTGTAAACAAATATAAGATGTTTTAAATCAGATGAAGATACCATATAAGACAAAATCGGAAAATATTGCAGGTATACACACCTACAACTAACTGGTTAATATGTCCACCTTTTTTGAATGGAAAACCTTAAATCAAGCCAGCACGGTAAGACGCAAAGAAAATGGTACAAATATAAATTGCACAATAGGAGTGATTTTGAAAAGTTAGTATAGTACGCATGACAAGAAAATACATGATTACTTTGTAACATATGTTTTATATATCAATGAGAAAATCAAACTTACCTAAGATAACAATATGTCAATATGCTTGCCAAATGCTCTTATTTTTGAATTTGATCACCTTTCGTTCCAATTTTCTACGGACAAATCAAATAATGCATTCACATGATTAAATTTTGAAAACTCAAGCCCACACATCGGGCGGGCTACTCTGCTAGTAGACAGAAAGACAAATAAAACACATATAGGAAAAGTAGGCCAATTCTTTTGTTGGGCCGAGTTTTTTAGTAGCTTATAAACCACAATAATTTTGAACAAAAATTACAGTTCTTTCAGAAATGTGTGCAGTGTGTCATAGAATTATTTTTGATTTTTTTAAAAGTGGGGATATCCTTTTGAAAAATGTCTGCCAAGACTAATCACTCAGGAATACCAAGCTTCGGTCTCACAAAAAGATGGCTACAATCTAGTCGAAGGCACCCTCTTTTTTAGATGGAGGGGAGTGATTTTGAAAAGTTAGTATAGTACGCATGACAAGAAAATACATGATTACTTTGTAACATATGTTTTATATATCAATGAGAAAATCAAACTTACCTAAGATAACAATATGTCAATATGCTTGCCAAATGCTCTTATTTTTGAATTTGATCACCTTTCGTTCCAATTTTCTACGGACAAATCAAATAATGCATTCACATGATTAAATTTTGAAAACTCAAGCCCACACATCGGGCGGGCTACTCTGCTAGTAGACAGAAAGACAAATAAAACACATATAGGAAAAGTAGGCCAATTCTTTTGTTGGGCCGAGTTTTTTTTAGTAGCTTATAAACCACAATAATTTTGAACAAAAAATTACAGTTCTTTCAGAAATGTGTGCAGTGTGTCATAGAATTATTTTTGATTTTTTTAAAAGTGGGGATATCCTTTTGAAAAATGTCTGCCAAGACTAATCACTCAGGAATACCAAGCTTCGGTCTCACAAAAAGATGGCTACAATCTAGTCGAAGGCACCCTCTTTTTTAGATGGAGGACACAGAATCATCACATTATGTAATATTACCAAATATATAAAATCAATAACGCGAAATCTAACGACCAGTCGACTGGTGGTTTGCGTCAGGCACGCATGCTTCGCCAGACGCACGATCCGCATCGAACGATCCATGTTTGACTTCCCGCACTGCATGGATCGCTAGATATTTTTTTCTGTTGGCTGATTGCTAGAGCCAAGGAAGAAAAATAAAGCTCCTAATGGGGATCGAACCCAGGACGCACAGCCTGCACACGGTCCCTTTGACCAACGAGCTATAACATGTTAGTGGTCCACGTTGGAAAACATAAGAACTTAACCTCTTAAACCTCGTAGCATCAAAAATGAAAGTTGTGCTGGTTCCCAAATTTTTTGCTGGGAGCTGGAGTCAAACTCCAGACTCAAGAATTATGATGAGGGATATGAACCACATGGACTAAGCTGCTTGTTGTGATAAATTGTTGTGTGGTGTAGTACCTGTGTCAATTCCTAAAGCTCACAACGCTGGCCCGTTCTCTTTTACTTTTTTTTCCCGACGCAGGCCCGTTCCCTCTATGTTTTTTTTTCTCACATGATCACATCCCATCGGCCCATGTTCCTAAATTAAAAGGAACATTTACCGATCGCATCCTTGCCACGTTTCAAAAAAAATTGATGGCTTCCTGTGCTATAAGAATCGAACCATGTACCTCAAGTAGTAATTCCTACGACACAAACCACTAGCCCCGCTTCAGACTTGCTGTTTTTTAAACAAGTTTACATGATACTTGTTCTTGGTTAATACGAGTTTGAACATTAAAAATTAGTGGCCAGGTCAATGGTTCCCCCACTAAATTGATTCTTTTGGCCTGATTTTTTGTCGAAACATCCCCCAATAATGTTGTGTGAATAACATGGTCATTAATGCACCACGGACCTGATAACTTACACACAAATACCCTGATAACTCACACATCACAGACCTGATAATTTATGTACCCCGGTCCTGATAAATTTGGTATTGGGGGGGGGGGGGGTGATCAGGTATCCCCCGGTAACTTTCCTGTGAATAGCATGGTAAGTCACACATCGGAGACCTGATAACTTATGCACCCCGGTCCTGGTATTTTTTGTGAGGGGGGAGTGATGAAGTATACCCCCGATAACTTTTATGTGAATAGCATGGTAACTCACACCTCGTAGACCTGATAACTAATGCACCCCAGTCTTTTGGTAAATTTGGTGACTGGATGGGGGGGAGGGTGGTTGATGAAATATACGTTTGGTAGCTTTTTCTGTGAATAACATGATAACTCACATATCGCAGACCTGATAACTTATTTTGCCCCAGTCCTGGTAACGTTGGCGACGGTGGTGAGGGGTGGGGAAGGGTTGTTGATGCAATATACCTCCGGTAACTTTTTTTGTCAATATCATGATAACTCACATATAATATACCTGATAACTTTGGTGTGTGTGTGTGTGTGTGTGTGTGGGGTGATCAAGTATCTCCCGGTAACATTCGTGTGAATAGCATGGTAACTCACACATTGGAGACCCGATAATTTATGCACCCTGATCCTAGTACTTTTCGCGAGGGAGGAGTGATGAAATATACCCTCGATAACTACTATATCAATAGCACGGTAACTCACACCTCGTAGACTTGATAACTAATGTACCCCAGTCTTTGGTAAATTTGGTGTCTGGGTGGGCGGAGGTGGTTGATGAAATATGCCCTTGGTAACTTTTTGTGTTAATAACATGATAACTCACACATCGCAAAGCTGGTAACTTATGTGCCTCAGTCCTGATAACTTTGGCGACGGTGGTGAGGAGTGGGGCATGGTTGTTGATGAAATATACCTCCGTTAACTTTTTTTGTCAATATCATGGTAACTCACACATCATAGACCTGATAACTTAGGTATAAACAACGCGGTAACTTTAGACCCGAATAAAAAATTATTGAAACATACCCCGATTACTTATGTGCAAATAGCACGGTAATGCATGCATCTGGAGCTGATAACTTAGATATAAATACCACTGTAAATTTGACCCAGGGGAAAGAAGTCGTTTAAAACACATCTTCGGCCACTTCTGTAAAATAACATGTTAATATACATATAACATAACTGATAACTTTACAGTAACTTTTCACCAAAAAAGTGATCAAAACATGTCAACATGAGATCTAGTTTTGAAGTTCTCATTGCGATGGATTTTTTATGTGAAAATCAATAAAAAAACTACAGTTTGAGCAATAAAACATTTTACATCTTTGAAATAGCAAGAATTTACAATGACATCAGGTTTTCTATGCTCCACTGTTTTTGCATGTGAAGAGAATGTTGGAGGAGCCATTTTTATGCCCCGGTAATTTTCATGTAAACCTAATGGTAACTGGCGTACCACATAGGTGATAACTCATTTAGCCTAAGTCTGATAACTTTTCATTCAAAAAAAAAGTCATCGAAACATACCAACATGGGATCTAGTTTTGGAGGTCTCATCGCGACGAATCTTTTATGTGAAAACGGTTTTTCAATCGGACCAATGGTTTGAGCTACAAAACATTTTGAAGTTTTAAAATATGAAAAATCTTTGCTAACATCATCTGTTTTACTCCCTCCGTTTCCAAATAATTGTCTTTCTAGCCATCTCAAATGGACTACAATATACAGATGTATGTAGACATGTTTTAAAGTGTAGATTCATTCATTTTGCTCCGTATGTAGTCACTTGTTGAAATATCTAAAAAGACAATTATTTAGAATCGGAGGGAGTATCTTTTAGTTTGCATGCATGCATAGAATTATTAATCATTTCTAACTGCATGCGAAGTAAACTCGCATGCATGTGTGATTATTCGTACTTGTTGCTTGGATCAGGAGGAGAACAAGAGAAGCGGGAGCCATAAAAAGGATCGTGTGGATCTGTTCCTTAACGTCCAGACCACTGGACGTTAGCACAGTCCAATCAATAAAGGAGGTATCGTTGATAAACCAAACCACCAGCAATACTCGGGGAAGATACTCGTCACGTCCAAGATATCCGTCCATCCAAATCCAACCAACCACTGGTTCCCCGTGGTCACATAAATGCATGCACGTTCCAGTTGCACTATTATTACAAGTTCTATATAGTACGTACGTGCAGCTGCAGACCAATGAATATTGGTCGCCCGTTCAGTATTGTGCAGACGCAGATGAACCATATCTTTGTCTCACCTCGGCTACATATATAGATGTTGTGTGTACGTACATGCAATTTGACTACACGACGCGAACGTACGTACCATGCACGTTGACCTTGACCTGAGAACAGAGTAGGCAACTTCCGAATTAATTCGGGAAATCCAGCCGCGGGCGGTGGCAGCTGGCGGTGTGGCCTAGGCTGGAAGACGGATGGAGGGAGAAATCGTGTCGGCGAGGGATGTCACTAGCTTGAGACTTGGTTAAGTCCGGGAGACCTCACACCCATATTTCCAAAAAGAATACATATGTCCACTGAAACATACAACAACAACATATAGTAGTACAGTTCTGTATGAAGTGAGTATATGACAAGAGAGCACATACAGTGACGAGTTATAAGTTTATAAACACACACTTGACCACGGATAAGCAACAACAACACTATTCCTGTTTAGAAAGGAAGGAAGAAGCCATTGCTGTCGTGACGACTCTAATAAGGCTATAAGCTATCTAGGTACCTTTATATATGTTCTCCACGGAGTATACATATGTACTGGATGAATAACATGAAATATAACTTAATACTGTCACACAGTCTAGCTAGCCCACACGCTGGAACGAATTTTAAATAATTATTATTACGACCCACCACCTTCCCCGATCTCCTTGTGATCGGCCGGACGGCGTGTGAGTACGTAGCAGCCAGCATGCATGAATTAAAGCATGACGGTGTCGCCCTCGACGTCGTTGAGCCACCCGAATTTGTCCATGTAGGGGTTGGCGGTGTTGGCCGGCGGGTAGTCGTCGACGCAGTCGGCCCACGCGCCCTTGTCGGCCATGTCGCCCTTCACCTCCCACATGCAGCTGTTGCACTTGAACCCGGAGCCGAAGGTGACCATGAGCACCCTGTCCCCTCTCCTCAGCCTCCCTTGGCCTCCATGTACGACAGCACGTACCACAGGCTGCTCGCCGACGTGTTCCCCACCGGTGCAGCGTCATCCGCGCCGGCTCCACGTCGCCGTCGTCAAGCCCCAGGCTCCGCTTCACCGCCTCGATCACCGCCGTGCCGCCCGGGTGCAGGCAGAAGTGCTCCACGCCCGACTTGAAGTTGATCTTCGGTCCCTCGCTTTTCCCGCCGTGCTTGCGCGAGGAGGAGGAGAGCTTCCTCAGCATGAGGCCGGCGGCGAACCGCGCAAGCTCCGACACCGGGAGGATGCGCGGCGCCAGCGTCCGGAGGTTGACGGTGAAGGCCCTGACGGCGGCCTTGGGGAGCGCCTTGCTGAGGCTGATCCCGACGCGCCCGTCCGTGTCCTCGCGCTGCAGCGCGCACGCGTGCGCGTCGTCGTTGGCGGCGATGTTGGAGCGCACCAGGCAGCGGAGCTCCATCTTGGCCCGACCGCGCAGCGCCGGGTCGTTGCTCAGCAGCACCGCCGAGCCGCCGCACCGGAACAGCATGTTGCCCAGCATCATCGACTTGTCCGTGCCGGGGTACCAGTTGGGCGCGATGGACTCCGTCGACACCACCAGCGCCGTCGCGTTCCGCCGCGTCCGCAGCGCCTTGCGCGCCAGGTCCAGCGAGATCAGCCCGGCGCTGCACCCCATCCCGGACAGGTTGTACGCGGCCACGTCCTCCCGCATGCCGTACCGGCGCACGATCCGGGAGACGATGGACGGCGCCGGGGAGAACATGGACACGTTCACCACCAGCACGTCCACGTCGCGGGGCCTGATCAAGCCGCCGGTCTTGGCGAAGAGCTTCGCGATGGCGTCGTCGATGAAGGCGTCCATCTCGTCCACCGCGTCCTGGTGCGTCGGCGCGTCCTCCCGGCCGTCCACGATGTTGCGCGGGGAGTAGGTCTCCTCGCCGATGCCGGAGCCGACGATGACCCGGAGGAGGAAGCGGTACTCGGACAGGCCGAGCCGCGGGTTGCGCTCGATCAGCGCGCCGGCCATCTCCGTCGTCACCTTGCGGTCGTCCGACGGCTTGTGGCACACGTAGTCCAGGAGGTAGCACCGCGACTGCCGGCGCCGGACGGCGGCCGCCCAGGCCAGGTAGGCCACCGCGTGCGCAAAGAGAAGCACGGCGAGCAAGAGCAGCAGCTCCATGTTGGTTCCTGATCTCGAGTGAGTGATCTTGCTAATGATTTTCCGGCAAACTGATCAGTAGGTAGGTGCACTGGCCACTGGGTTAGCTAGCTGTACTTATTTTTGTTTGGGGAAGAAGAAGGGTTTCGTAGCTCTAAAGTGCAGTGGCAGAGCGTCTATATATAGGCGGCCAGGCCAGGCCAGTTCAGTGTGTTAGCTAAGGCGTAGTGCGCACTTGCATGTTGTCAAGTGGAACTGGAACGCGGGGAGGAAAAGGAAAGGTGGCGAGCGCAAACCATTATTTTCCTTCTTCTTTTTTCGAAAATGATCCAGATTTATTACCAAAATTCATCGAAAGTATAAAGCACCACAAACATAATAAAAATTACATCAAGATTTTGAGACTACCAAACGACCACCACCGGCGTCACAACGAGGCGCCGCTGTCGCCGCTCCCATACCGGAGACGGCTTGACTCTGTCGATTACAACCGGAAAGTCTTCGTGCACATGTCCCTAATGTATGCGGCTACGGTTGGATGGCTTCTTCACGCATCCATGTCCGCGGACCGGTCCCTCTATTTGCGGACGGATGGGGAAGAAAATTTACGGGTTGTTGTTGGAGATGCCCTTATTCCGTTGGCAAGTGGAACTTGGGAAGGGAAAGGAAAGGTGGCAAGCGCAAACCATTAAATTTTTTTGGGTGCAAACCATTAATACTTGTGGTCTTCGGAGAGACGTCGGTGTCACCGTCCATGGATTTGCGAAATGCATGGGGTGATCACGCGCTGGCGTTAGGTCGGAGATGAGGGGGGGACTAAGTCAGTACCAACTAAAAAGCAACATTTGCGTCTTACCGCCCCAAAAGTAGCATGTTTTTTGCAAAATTCCTATAAGGGACTCCAGCAGAGCGTGGATCGATAGGCCAAGCCATTATATCATCTAAAAAACTGAGCAGCTTCAAACATAGGAATCCTGCAGCAGCCTTTGGGTTGCAATCAAAAAAATTCTCATAAGGACTGTGATTATAAGGAACCCGGTTTTCATTTCGTAAGTCGCCGCCGATCATGCAAATTCATTTCCAAAGGCAATAGTACAAGCTAGCAAAAGCTGTGAGATGGCAAATTGTCAAAATTCATGCATAGAATAAAAAAAATCACTTGAATGCATGCTTGTACAGTTGGTGAGTGCATATTCATGCCACGCCAAGATACTATTTATAGCTTAAATATAAAGTTGTCATAATCATGCCAGACGAAAGAGTACTATTTTTACAGCTCAAATATAATGTACTAGATGGCGTACTTGGAAGAGTTTTAATTGCGTTTTGTTATGTAAATATGTACTATTTTAATTGCCAGGTCAAATATAAAGTTGCGAGCCAGCGATTCATGCTTGTGGAGTTGTACTTGTTGCTAATGATTTTTGTTCCAGATGCTTATGCACCACAAACCTCAGCTGGACATGAATAGCCACCAAGTCTTCTTATTAAACCATGAATAGCTAATTTAGCGGCCACATGCTGGCAAGTGGAACTCGGGGAAGAAAATGAAAGGTCGCCAGCGCAAACGTTTACTATTTTATGGACTGTGCTCATGAATTCTCAAGTTTTTGGTATGCAGGCGCGCTGGCCGTGACTAAGTCGTTCTGCTCGCAACCTTGGAAGGAACTTGAGATCATTGTGCCGGCGGAATTGGTGGCGCTCTTCAGGTGGGCGACCTCTGTGTCTCTTGGAGTTGGAAAAAGCATGTTGTCACTAGTAGAAAAAGGGTCTTCTGTCCCGTTTGGTAGGAGGGGGGGGGGGGGGGGGGGGGTTTGGGGGTTTTGGGGGGGTAATTTAGGTGTTTAATATATTGTGTTAGATAGCTAATTAATAGAGAGAAGTGTCCTCTTATGTCCGTGCTTGGTCGACGCCACGTACTATACATAGAGAGGCCCTCGACACGCTAGCTAGTAAGAAAATGAAGAAAACCATTAAGTACAGAAGTTCGTCATGCATACCGAGAGAAGTGATCGACCTCTCCTTCTCCGAGAGATTGGTCGAACAACAATTTTTCGTATTACCTATCCGACGCTACTGGCTACATACATATACAATATGTAAGATCTCTTACAAACCCCTAGCATTTGAAATCAACTTTCACATGGTATTCTCCGGCTTTATTGATGACGTGGTCAAGAAAGAATCCCGCCAATTCCTCTTGAATTGATTTCATGCGATCTTGTGGTACGAGTTCATTCCGCATCTGCCACGTCTAATTTGAAGAAGGGGGTTAACACATATATATGAATGAAACTCAACAGAAATGATGGTGTAATAAAATGAAATTGTGAATATTATTGCTTACGCACTTCATATTGTCTTTTAGAGTAGCCTCGCTTATTTTTCAAAGTCGCGTTGTAGATGAACTCGCACACGTAGTATCCACAGTAATCATTCCCTTATTCCTGCCACAAGCACTTTACGAGAAATAGAGGTCAATCAAACTGATAATGAAGTATTATAAATAGCATTGATGAAAGTATAGGTATAGAATCAACGGGAGATGCGCGCAACTAGCTAGCTAGTAGTACTTACTTTCGGGTATGTATATCGCAGTTCCTTTGGCAGTCCCGGAGCTTCTGCGGTGAACTGTTTCCAAACCCTGCAAGACAAATAATTATTATTACTTGAGATATCAGGAAATGAACAAAAAGTTGCCGATATGGTGCGATAATGATCGATTGAACTTACTTGTTGAGCATTTTAGTCGTGTCCGCATAGGTTTCGGGATCTTTTCGCTTCAGTCTAAGACGGTTACTAGTCCCTGCTCAAGCTTAATCTCCAGAAGAACATAGTGGAAGCTGCGCACGCATGCATAACTCATCAATTACATTACTATAACCTCGCTCGAGTAATAAGGGAAACCGAATATGCACACAACAGTAACACTCACTCCAAGTTGTAAGGAAAGAGTATTAAATCTTTGTTTTGATTTTTGAGCAACGATTGTAGCAAGTTGGCCTCGGCCTCTTCGGCGTTCTTTTTAACCTGGAATTCATCTATGGTTTGTGTTAATGAACCCAATATCATACATTTCTGCTTTTCTGCACTCGACGATCTTCAATCTGCATAATATAGTGAGGATAATTATGAATACATGCAATGAAAGAGCTGAGCTATATATAGAGACTTAATGACAGAAGTACTACTTACAGACAGTAGCAAGTGACCGTTAATTTATCGAGGGCCTTTTGATTGAAGAACTAGAAGAACTCCTCAAATGGAACATGCAACAGATCAGTTCCAACGAGGTCGTGCTCCTCTTTAATTCTTAGATACAAAGTATTCGTCCCCCCAGACTCTCTGCAGGTTTTCATGTACCAATTATGGAATCTTCGCATCATCATTGTTAGAGATTTCGCATCAGTGATAGCATCCACGGGGTAGCTAGCAGGAGCCGTCAAGACATGCTCCGGCTGAAGCAGCTCGGTGGAAGCCACGCTGCTTCTCCGCTGAGATGGAGGGGTAGCTTCGGGGGAAGCTTCGGCAGTTTGTTTGCTGCGATTTGCTTCTTGTTCCTCTATCGCTTGTACCCTTGCGTGCAGCGCTGCAGTTGGTTCTGCTGCACTTTCTTTCTCCTCTCCTGACATTTGTAACCGCCTGCGTCCGGAAACCCAGCCTTCCATGGAACGGAGCCTGGCGTGCCACGTGTCCGTCCAGGGTGCTCAGGATTCCCGAGGTCCATTGTGAGCTCGTCATTCTCTCTGTCTGGAACGAACGTCCCTTCCTGCGCTGCATCAGTATAGTGCTGAAGCCTCTTGACTGGTATTTTCATTTGCTCGTCCATCCAAAGGCACTTCCTTGATATAGGGTCCAAGGTTCCGCCAGCCCCGAAGAACCAAGTACGGCAACGGTCTGGCCAATTCATTGTCTCTGGTTCGATCCCTTTATCAAGCAGATCATTCTCAGCCTTGGCCCACTTAGGCCGGGCTTTGAGGTAGCCACCTGACCCCGTGCGATGGTAAAGCTTCTTCTTCACAACATTTTGCTTGTTTGTCACAGACATCTTCTTACTCTTTTCCGATGTCTTGTGGGCCACAAATGCGGGCCAGTGATCTCTGATCTTCTCATATT
The DNA here is from genome assembly GCA_021605145.1 of Aegilops bicornis. Lineage (NCBI taxonomy): Eukaryota > Viridiplantae > Streptophyta > Magnoliopsida > Poales > Poaceae > Aegilops > Aegilops bicornis. The sequence goes on along the minus strand of CM038669.1, from coordinate 44,228,365 downwards.
TGCCGATGAATTCTTGTGTCTCTTCTTTGTCGACAAACCTTTTCAGCTCATTCTTCCACCTCCTGAATAGGTCTGCCATCTTCTTAAGAGCATGAGACTTGATTAATTGCTCTTTAACTGGCTTCTCCGGATCCTTCTCTGGAGGTAGGGTGAAATTTGCCTTCAGCTCAGTCCATTGATCATCTTTCTGCATATCATTGACATAAGACACCTCAGGGTCTTCGTTCTTAGGCTTATACCATTGGTGGATGCTGATCAGGATCTTGTCCCTAACAAGAACCCCGCACTGAGCAGCAAATGCTTCCTTTGTCCGGATGGGTTCAATCGATTGGCCGTCGCGCGCGATTGCTGTGATCTCAAACCTTTCATCCGAGCGCAACTTTTTCTTCGGGCCTCGTCTCGTTACCGAAGTTGTGCTCGATCCGGAGGGCTAGAAAAGAGAAGAAAGACGAGAGTTAATTAATATGTGTACATATACCAAAACAATGAATGCATCAATTAGCTAGTCAGCACAGGCTTAACTAATATATATACCTGGCCGAACTCGGTTCGGTCACCGGAGCCGTCATCACGATCTCCTTCTTGCACCGTCATTGGGTCACCGGAGCCATCTTAATCATGTTTTTCCTCCTCCATTATTCGATCACAGTAGCCTGCTTCTTCACCCTGTTCTTCCAGACCATCATTGTCGTTAAGATATGACAAGATACCACCTCCTGCTAAGATTATGTCCCCCAACCCCTCTTCTTCTTCCTCGTCTCGTATGTGCTCCATTGTTTCTGCAAATATTACAACATGGCAATTATTACACAAACATGACAGCAGGTGGATATATTAGTGGCAAACGTAGACTAAGCTTATTCCGGGTTTGGGGTGGCCTCGGCAACGCTTCAAGGGTAGGGGCGCGGCGGGAGGGGTAGGAGACCGACATCATTTTTTTCTAGGGTTTGGGTGTCCTCGAGAGCTTTGGTCGAGCGAGAGGGCCGGGGGTGCTCCCGTGGTATAAGTTATCACGGTCGGGTTATCGGGGAGGGGTTATATCGACAACGACGACATACATACATCGGAAAATAATTTTATCGGGGAGGGGGGTAGGTCGAACCCCCCCCCCTCGTGTTGAAGTTATCGGGACACGGGGTATATCGACAACGACATATCCGATAAAAAAAAAAGAAGACGAAGAAGAAATAAAAAGAGGAGAAGAAGAAAGGAATAGAAGAGAAGATTGAAGAAAAAAAAGAAGAAAAAAAGAGGAGAAGAAGAAAGGAATAGAGGAGAAGAAGAGAAAATAGAATATGCTATTTTCTCTCTTCTTCTCTATTTCTTTCTTCTTCTCTCTCTCTTTCTTCTTTTTTCTTCTTCTTATTTATTTCTCCTCTTCTGCCTCTCCTCTTCTTCTCCTTTCTTCCTATTCTTATTTTCCTTTTTCCTCTCATTCTTTTTCTTCTTCTTCCTTCTTAATATCACTTAGCAACTTTTGCAACAATAGGGGGGTGGGGGGTGCTCCCGTGGTCTAAAATCGGTCTATGCACGATAGAAAATTCTGACAAAATACATGAAGTAGTATTGCTTGTTTTTTAAAAAAAAATGATGAAACAGAAAATTTAGAAAAAGTAAAGGTTTTGCCTAATGCATCGTTCATATGAATATACAAACATTTTCATATTCTACAATAATTAATATCACCAAAAAAAAAAATCTATGAACAGAAAAAAATCCTAACTTTTCTAAAAATGTATCTTTTGCATACATGAACATATATATACACAGAGAACATATACATACATATATACATTTTTATAAAAATGCAAAAAAAAAATCTAAAATAAGGACATATAAACAGATATACACACATACATATACTCACACATATACATATAATCAGGAAAAAAACATCATATACATGTGGAAAAAAAGGGAGGAAGGGGGCGGTGCCGGCCGGCCTGACCAAAGGAGAGGTGCGGCGTGGTCGGGGTAGGGGCAGAGGCACGGCGCGCGTCGGGGTAGAGGTGACGACAGCGTGGTCGCGGCAGGGGAAAAGGCGACGACGGCGTGATCGGGGCAGGGCGAGCTCAGGCGCGCGGCCGGCGTGGTCGGGGCAGAGGCGAGCTCAGGCGCGCGGCCGGCGTGGTCGGGGCAGAGGCGAGCTCAGCGCGCTGGGCGTGGTCGGGCAGCTGGGCGACGACGACGTGGTCGGGCAGGCGCGCGGCGCAGCTGGGGCGAAGGCCGGCGGCGTGCTCGGCGTGGCGGCTGGCGCCACGAGGCAGCAGAGGGCGGCGACGGCGTCGACGGGGCGAGCTCGGGCAGCCTGGCGGCGTCGTCGGCGCGGGGCAACTGCAGAGATGAATCTGAAAAACGCCAAGTCTTTTCTTATATACTGAGAGCATTGGTCCCGGTTCGTGGCATCAACCGGGACCAATGCCCCCCTTTCGTCCCGGTTGGTGCCACCAACCGGGACTAAAGCCCACCTTTAGGACCGGTTGGTGCCACCAACCACTGGTAGAAAAGGGGGCAATGGTCCAGGCCCGGCCAGCCCATTAGTCCAGGTTCAATCCAGAACCGAGACCAATGGGGGCATTGGACCCGGTTCGTGAGCCCTGGGGGCCGGCCGGGCCACGTGGGCCATTGGTCCCGGTTCGTCTGGACCTTTTGGTCCCGGTTGATGGGACGAACCGGGACCAATGGGCCTCGCTCCTGGCCCACCACCATTGGTCCCGGTTGGTGGGACGAACCGGGACCAAAGGCCGCCCTTTAATCCCGGTTCAAGTCACCAACCGGGACCAATTAGTTACCTATATATACCCCTTGCCCGCGAGCAGAGCACTCCCAGTGCTCTGTTTTTCGTGGGCGAGGAGAGCTTTGTGGTGCTCTAGCTCACCTCCTATGCACACGAGGTGTTCGATGGAATGCCCGAGCCACACTACTTAAGCTTTCTCCTCTCCAAGCTCGACCTCCAAGCTGCATTTTCCTTAATACTTGTCTAGGTTTAGCGGTCCGTCACGTCCCGTCCCCGTCTTCACCGCCGTCGATCGCCCGCGCCGATCTCTTCGCCAGCACCACCGTGGTGAGCCTCTTGTTCTTATCTTCTTTTTGAAAGGAAAAAAAAATTCTTACTTGTATGTTTATATAGATACTTGTATAATTTTTTTACTTTTATTATTGCATCTTATATAGTGCGATGGTTTTGGTATCCGCCCCCGTCGGCCCTCGTCCTGTCTATGATTCGGATGTGGTATATATTATCTTTTCATAACTATTGGTTCATTTATTGTTTATGACAATTATGCTGACCAACGTGACATAGATTTTATTTATCTAGGAGGTTGTTGAACCGGAAATTCCAACCGACCCTATTGTCGAGAGGTTAAATTTAGTTGAAGAAGAAAACAATTTGTTGAAGCAAAAAATTAGAAAAATTGAGGAGGAGAAGATGATATTGGAGTTGCATGTTGCGGATGTCGTCGATGATCACAAGATCAAGATGGATGCAATGCGCTTGAAGATTAGAAAGATTAGAAAATATGCCATTCATACCGAGGCTTGGTATCATTATGCCGTTGGATCAGTTGTTACATTGGTTGCGATTATGATCGCATTTGTTTTCGCATTGAAATGTTTTCATAGTTTCAGTGTATGGTTTAATTAATTTAGATGCTCTACAGAGCTTTATGTTGTTAGATGAGAACTATGTATGTACTTTGGTTTTAATGTGATGATGAACTTCTATTAATTTGGTCACTTAATTATCTATTCATGATGTTCTGTAATGATTTTTGACACACTTAATTATATATAATGCACGCAGATGAACCGGAAATGGATGTACGGTTCAAGACACACCTCCGAGTACATTAAGGGCGTGCGTGATTTTCTCAAAGTGGCTGAGGCAAACAAGCAGAATGGTTTTATGTGTTGTCCATGCCCTATATGTGGGAATACGAAGTCTTACTCTGACCGGAAAATCCTCCACACCCACCTGATTTACAAGGGTTTCATGCCACACTATAATGTTTGGACGAGGCATGGACAAATAGGGGTTATGATGGAAGACGGCGAAGAAGAAGAGTACGATGACAACTATGTGCCCCCTGAATACGGTGATGCTACTGAACATCAAGAGGAACCAGACGATGTGCACGATGATGCTGCAACGGGCGAAGCTGCTGAAGATCAAGAGGAACCAGACGATGTGCCCGATGATGATGATCTCCGCCAGGTTATTGTCGACGCAAGGACGCAATGCGAAAGTCAAAAGGAGAAGCTGAAGTTCGATCGCATGTTAGAGGACCACAAAAAAGGGTTGTACCCCAATTGCGAAGATGGCAACACAAAGCTCGGTACCGTCTTTGGAATTTCTGCGGTGGAAGGCAGAGAATGCTGTGCTCGACAAAGGATTTGAGAAGCTACTGAAAATATTGAAGAAGAAGCTTTGAAAGGATAACGAATTTCCGACAAGACATACGCAACAAAGAAGGTCGTATGCCCTCTAGGATTGGAGGTGCAGAAGATACATGCATGCCCTAATGATCGTGCATCCTCTACATGGTGCGCATAAGGATCTGAACGCATGCCCGGTATGCGGTGCATTACGGTAAAAGATCAGACGAGATGACCCTGGTGATGTTGACGGCGAGCCCCCCAGGAAGAGGGTTCCTGCGAAGGTGATGTGGTATGCACCTATAATACCACGGTTGAAACGTCTGTTCAGAAACGGAGAGCATGCCAAGTTGATGCGATGGCACAGTGAGGACCGTAAGAAAGACGGGAAGTTGAGAGCACCCACGACGGGTCGCAGTGGAGAAAAATCGAGAGAAAGTACTTGGATGAGTTTGCAAGTGAGCCAAGGAACGTATGGTTTGCTTTAAGCGCGGATGGCATTAATCCTTTTGGGGAGCAGAGCAGCAATCACAGCACCTGGCCCGTGACTCTATGTATGTATAACCTTCCTCCTTGGATGTGCATGAAGCGGAAGTTCATTATGATGCCAGTTCTCATCCAAGGCCCTAAGCAACCCGACAACGACATTGATGTGTACCTAAGGCCATTAGTTGAAGAACTTTTACAGCTGTGGAATGGAAACGGTGTATGCGTCGTGATGAGCACAAACAGGAGGAATATAACCTAAAGGCGTTGCTGTTCATGACCATCAACGATTGGCCCGCTCTCAGTAACCTTTCAGGACAGACAAACAAGGGATACCACTGTGACACCCCAATTTTTTTTAACTTTGTTTTGCTAATAAAAATCTTGCCAGGAAATTTTAACTTTCCTTTTTCTTGGTTTTCTTGTTTTCAAAACCATTCTTTTCTTGGTTATCTTGGAGTTGTTCCCTGAGATGGAAAATCTTTTACTTATAATATTGGACTTGTTTAACCACTCAAGAAAAACTTTTCTTTTATTAGTAGAACTAATTTCATAATTAATTTGCTTGATCTTTAGTTTCTTGAAAAATGGTTTTCCAAGATTATATGGCCATAATTGAACTACAACCATTTGATAAATTCACCTAAACTTCCAACCAAAAATTGGAGATGTCTAGTGATGTTTTTAAATCACTTTCGTGCAAAGTTATAATTTATTCATGAATTATTTTGAGCTCTACACCCAATTTTCTTCTCTGGTCCAGTAGGCATTTTTGCGCTGCAACTCATTTAAATACTTCTTCCTAGCCTCCACCAAAATTATGGGATGTCAGTAGGAGCATATTATTCCACTATATGCAAAAATACAAGGATGTTATTTAAAATTTTTGAGTGTATCAGCCTCATCTTCATTCTGGTCCAACATGATGGATTGTACAACAACCATATCCTTGCTTGCTCATTGGCCCTTGATTCTTCCTCCTGCTTGTAGTGTACCTTGCCAAACCCCTAAGTCCAGGAGCATGCAACCATTGGAATACTTTTGGTTCATGAGATGATGCCATTTAAGTTCTGTCCAGAATTGAAGTTCTGCAAAACTTGCACTAGCAAGTTTGTGCTTTTCTCAAACCAACCTCACGACCCCCTTGAGCATCCAAAGAGACTTCAATCTGGAAGAATTGGCCACTCCAAGAAATGCCTAGGTGCCTGTGGCATTTTGACAAACACTGAGTGCAAGGCCAGATTTGGCATGATTTCAAGTCTACATGGTGAACTTGGTCTCCGCACCAAACCACCTTGTCCCTTGATCTTCCCTCTATCACTAACCTAGTTCTGCTGTTTGCCAACCTCACCGAGACCTCTAGCATGACCCGGCATTTTATCGAACACATTCCATGCGTGCTGCGGGCGCGAGCAGAGCGCCAGATGCATCGAGCCACGGCCGAGCCGACACGTCAGCGCCCTGGTTTTGGCCCGCTCAGAAGCGCCACGCCACGCACTCCCCTTCTCACAACAGCGCCAAGACGCCTGGCAGCCTACAACGCCGCCGTCGAGCCTTGGCGGCCAGTGGCGTCCGCAGCGCCCCTGCCTCAGTCGGTGCCGCCAAAGCCACCAGCGCTCGCCAGCTGCCCCCTTAAGCATCTCCAGCTCATCCGCAGCCTCGTCCCCTAGCGCGCGTCGCCGCCACGTCGCCATAGCTACAGAAAGACGGTTCGCCGTCGTCCTTATCGCCGGCCACCTCGGAACCGACCTCCACCGCCTATATAAGGGCCCCGGAGCTCAATCGAGTCCTGAAGCAACCTAAAATGATCTCCCTAGAGCTACCTTGGCCAGCAGTCGAGGAGGGAAGGCCATCTTCCCGAGTCCGCCGGTTCGATCGCCGCCAAGTCCCGGCCGATTCCGTCGCCACCGGTGCCTCCCCATCTCCACTCTCTCCACCAGAGCTCTCCCTCCTCTCGTGAGTGCAGCCCCACGCTCAATCTTGGTCGGAAACCACCGTAGCCCCAAACCCACTACCCACCCGAATGCCTTCTCCGCCGCGGCTTCGTCAGCCGGGCGACTCCGCCCACGCCGGGCGACCATGGCGGGTACCCACGGATTCGTCTCGACCCCTGAGCACACCCATGTCCTCAGATCACCAAGGACGCCCGCTTGCTTGCCAAGCAAACCTCGCCGAGCTCCGCCTGCTCGGTCGGAGGGGGACGACGCCAGATCTGGTCAAACCTGACCGCCAAAGCGGGCACACCGTCGATGACCCAGCGCTGGTCCACGCAGGAGTAAGTGGAAGCGCATTTCCCGAATGCGCCTTCGACGTGTATTTCTTTTAAAACGTTTTCTTTTCTGTTTCTTTAAAAATAACAGATTTGACTAAACTTTGACTGGCTATAACTTTTTAAATACAACTCCAAATGAAATGATTCTTTTTCCTACCTCTCTCAAATTTGATCTAGTTTATTTTAAGATTTATTTGATAATTTTTCAAAACAACTTTTTGTGCTGTTTTGGATTTGTGTGTTAATTCAAATTTATTTAAAATAGGACTTTGGAGAGAGAGAAGAAGACTTTCAAAAGTTTTGGAGTGCACCCTGCCTTACCACACATTGAAGGCAAGCATTCTGAACCCTGGCACAATATGTTGCATGCATTGTTTGACACGATTACGACGCCACCTCATTACATGGAACTCGTTATTTTACGTGGTGGTATGATCATTTGCATGCATGCTTATTTAAATTTTCCTTGCTGTTGGAAATGGACTTGCTTGGGATGATGACCATCCTCAGATGCCTTTCGTGCCTACCGGAAGGAAAATGGGAAAGTCGCTGCCTTGGGTAGACCAGAGCTTGTCCCTAGTTCCTCGTCGAGACGAGTGTGTCCGTATGGCATGAAGAGTATGATGAGTGGTGACTCTGCATTGGATGAAATATATTTGTTATTCTAATCATGCAGGGAATACTTAAACCTCCTGAGTCGAACCTATATCGAGTCTTGTTCCAGTAACCCCCATGCTTGTTTCGTACTACCACTCGTCTCTACAACAAGTAGAGTACGGTTCAGTAAGTTGTTAACCCCTTTCAAGCACACACCGTACAGAGAGGCCATGGTGGAAGATATCGGTTGAAGCCGGTAGGCATGCCACCTGGTCCGGGGGCATGGGTGTTTCCGGTTGAGACCGAGAGGGGAGGCCACCCCTTAGAGCGCGTGTTATAAATTTGATCCCATGCTACGCGAGGTTGCAGCCTCCCCACTTAGAGTTTTGCTTAATAGGTGTCATGGATGATTCCAGACACGGGTAAGTTAAGCTGGTGTGTGCAAGTCAGGTGTGTTTTCAATTAAAAGACCGTAGACGGAATTAGTCCCCAAGGACTAAAGAAATCCGCTACTCGTGGATAAAGAGTACACCCTCTGCAAAGATTTAAACCTATTCAGATAGCCGTGTCCTCGGTTAAGGATTTCAGTCTGGGATGGGTCAAGTGTCGGTCTTAGTGTCAGTCTCCGGAGGAGCACTACTAAACCAGAACTTGGCTTATGATTTGTGACTTGTGATGATGATGATGATTATCATTATGGATGATTTTTATTATGGACTAACCCCTTCATATTATTTGAATCATTGAGTATCCCTGGGACAGTTCTACCTCCTGGATATTCACCGTATTCATTTATAAGCCCTTTATGTGGTCTCGCTCAGACACCCGACTGTGGCATTTGCTTCTGTTTATTTATAAGCCCTTTATGTGGTGTCGCTCAGACGCCCGACTACGGCATTGTTTTTGTTTATCTACAAGCCCTTTATGTGGTGTCGCTCAGACGCCCGACTGCGGCATTGTTTTTGGTTTATTTATAAGCCCTTTATGTGGCGTCACTCAGACGCCCGAATGCGGCATTGTTTTTGTTTATTTATAATCCCTTATGTGGTGTCGCTCAGACGCCCGACTGTGGATTTATTGCTGCCCCGTCATTGCATATTTGTGGTTACTTATTAATAATCTACATGCATGCACTAAGGATCTCTTTTCTTTATGACTGACGTTGTGATCATAAAATGTTCTTCAAGGCATGATTTTGATTGTTATATTATACCTGTGTGCTTAATGTTTGCGAGTACATTCAAAGTACTCATCGGCTTGTCCCTCGCTATTGTCTTAGCCAGATTTCTTGCATGGAGAGGAGCGCTACATTTACCACCCCGTAACCTAAGCAACAAAGTGATAGCAGCCTCGTGAAGATAGGAGTTAACCTGGTCACTGTTCCGTGGGAAATGGAGTTCCACCGATGATCCACAAACCGCTTCCGCCATCAACCACTAGAAACCATTTGTTGTACTCACAGGCGTAATGGTCTTGTACCGCATGTCCTGTATTTTTGCTTGGATTTTCTGTACCGAGTTGATGCCTCATCAGCTAACAGTAGTCCTGGGGCTGATGAGCACGACGACCATTTTCTGGAATTTAATATCCGGAAAAACCGGTCGCGACAGACTTGGTATCAGAGCCAGGCTGACCATTGGCTAATCCTATCTTAGCCAGGTCAATAAACTTAGGCAGACCAACCAACCGAGCCATAAGAAAACCTCAGCCAAGCATCTCGCACAAGATAGCCACACAGTGACCCGACGCCTTTTGGCAGTCGATGCCCAACCTATCAACCTAGCCGTCTATCGCGCACCAGTGACCAGCACCCAAGGTGTCTCATTCGCAAGCGTGCGAAGGAAGACTCCGCCCCCTTTTTCTATAAAAAGGGCATGCTAGCCCCAACCCAGCACATCACAACATTTTTCCCCAAACCAAGCCACAATTCCTGGACCCGTCATGCACAACGAGACCACAACAACCAACCTTGGAGGCTTTGTGACCATACTCGCAAACCTCACCCGCCGTGCCTATGCGTTAGAAGAGCCACCTGAGTATGTTGTGTACCAAGGACCCCTGAGCGGTGAGAGCCGTCAATTCTGGGCCACGGTACACATCTACGGTAGGGGTCTAGCGCCCGAGCGCCCCTACAGGTTCACCGGAAGGACAACTTCCTTTGAGCCACAAGCCATCCAACTAGCTGCTCGAGAGGCTATAGTTCATCTCAGGCACTGCCGCCTGTAGTTAAGCGTCATTCGTTCCACTACTACCCCAGGCGTGAAGGGTACGGTAGACCACCCCAAGTTGCCAACGAAGATCACGAAACGGACCCTGCATTGCTGCACCTAGTGCGCTATGTAGGTGCGCTGGAGGAACTTTTCGATCAAATCACCATTTATCTGATCGCAGCTCGTGGAGAGCTGGTTCGCCGAGCCCCGGCGAGAGAAGAGATCGAGCCCAACGCCGACAACCCAGTCGTGCTGTTCGGACACCCGATCGAGACCCTGAGGTCAGCCCCAGCCGTCAGCCAAGGTGCTTTGATGACCCCAGAAGTGCTTCGTCGCCTCCTGGGAGCACACTCCAACGGGGTTGTGGTCGACAATTTCCGCGATGGTCATCATCACTACCCCGAGCCTGCAGCCCCTCAACACTCTCCAGCTAATTCCGACGGTGAGAACCGTGGAGAAGCCTCGACATCCACAAGGGACGCCCGCTTGGATGTAAATGAGGTAGACTAAATCACTCGAGTAATGTCGAGTTCCAATGTATCCTCGCTTTGTAACGCAGTCTGTCATCGTGCCTCTGTTTTATATAGTAGTATTGCATGGATGTATTAGCATGCAGTGTGATTTCTCTATCCTTGGCGCAGCTACCAAAAACCGCCCCGACAACCCCCACAGTGATACGTCACTTTAGTGAGACGCGTATATCTGTGGCTTGACCCCAAGCCGAGCCGGCAAATTCTTTACCTTTCACCACGGTAGAATGACCCATCTCCGGTGCTATAAAAGGGCCACCGAGTGACCCTGCCAAGCACCCCTCACCTTGTGCACCATTCTCACAACCATTTCTTGCCATGCCGAGCCCCAGTATCTATCTCGAGAACTCCGGATGCAACCCGGGTAGTTTTGTCAAGATATTGTGGGATTTTACCCGCAGTACCATGGGCGCTACCAGGCACCCCAAGACGAGCTGTTCAAATCGAGAATCACCCTTCCACCTCGAGATATTGGGCAGCCGCGCACATCCCTCCCGTAAACCCAAACCAAGATCCAACGGAGGTCTCCTTCGTAGGGAAATCTATGCCAACCCCACATATGGCCGTAGAAGCTGCGGCATACGAAGCACTTGCTCGCCTTCGATTTGCGGTACCCTATGCCAGCGAACGAGGGTATTATTATTTTCCGAGCCGTGCAGCACCCGGAGGAGTAACATCTTTTCCAGGTGGACGTATTGAGAGAGACCCCGTCTTGGCCAACCTCGTCCAATACGTCATCGCTCAAGAGCGTTTAACCCAACGCGTGATGGGTTATCTACAGAGCCTCGCAGATTTAAATCCTCAGATCGCCATCGGCAGATCATTGAGGCCCGACCAGGAGAGACACATTCATCGTCTGGCCAGTCCACTTCCTCCAATAGAACAAGAGTGTATCCCAGTACCAGAGACGTTTTCTCAGGACCCCGTCCAGTTACCGTTTTCGCTTTAGACGTCGCCGCTATATTTATTGCTGTTCATGTGTTGTAACTTATGCGTGGTGCCCCGAGTTTGTGCGGCAATGTAAACCGTTTAGTTTCAGTTATTGTTGCAATTTGACTCTATTGTATTACTATGTTCTTTCGCGAGAAATCCTGGAGTGAGATTTCTTTTCCCGGTATTACTGCATCGTTCACGACATGGTTTATTTTATTTCCCGCGGCACCACGGCATGCAGACACACGACCACAATTACACGAACACATACACTGCTTGCAATATTTTTGCAACAGTGTTACATCTAACTGAGCACCTCCCGGCAACAATCAGCGCCCGACACACGCCCCACCTACTCCTCGTGGTCACCACCACCGCAGAGAGCCAACACCCGGGCAGCAGCGTCGCGACGATCATCGAGGATCATCGCGCACAGGAGCACGGAGAGCCCCAGCACCGCTGCCAGCCCTCCGCACAACAGGATCACGTACCAGTCCGGCACCACCTCCGCCATTAGAGCCCCGTCTCGAGCTCCGGACAGTGGAAACAGAGGAGAAGGAGGGAGGAGGAGGAGCGAGGCCAGGTGCGAGGAAAAGGAGGAGAACACCTCGGCCGTTTTATAGCTCGAGCTCGGTGTACGGTGGGCGAGGTCCACCAGCGCCGCTCGTCGCCCGATCGCCGGTGTTCGGAGGCGAATCCTCGAGCAGTGCCGACAGCGCACTGGCCCGCGAAGTGAGTGCACGCTGCCCCGGCAGCTAGCACGCCCAAGACTACCACAAGACGGCCTAGATGCCCTCTGGCGCTAGGGGTCGTCGGTGGAGAAAGCGCGGGAAAGCGCGCGGGGGAGAGGAAGAAGAAAGAGCCGGAGGAAGAAGAAGAGGCTGATCGTGGGCCCGGGTCCACCTATCAGCCAGAGAGAGCACTGTGCTCTCGGGTGCGACCAGCGTATTTAAGATTTAGAATTTATTCTAAATCTATATACGGTGTAGAAATCTCTCTTTTTGCTCCTAACCGTAGATTTTTTCACGCAGCGCCAGTGTTCCACACTATAGTTTGCACCACTTTTGCCTTCCCACTGTAGCCGTTTTTGTTTTGATGCAATTTTGCTATAGAGATAACTCTTAGTAAATCTCGAGGACGAGTTTTTTCTTAAGGTGGGTAGTGTTGTGACACCCCAAATTTTTTTTAACTTTGTTTTGCTAATAAAAATCTTGCCAGGAAATTTTAACTTTCCTTTTTCTTGGTTTTCTTGTTTTCAAAACCATTCTTTTCTTGGTTATCTTGGAGTTGTTCCCTAAGATGAAAAATCTTTTACTTATAATATTGGACTTGTTTAACCACTCAAGAAAAACTTTTATTTTATTGGTAGAACTAATTTCATAATTAATTTGCTTGATCTTTAGTTTCTTGAAAAATGGTTTTCCAAGATTATATGGCCATAATTGAACAACAACCATTTGATAAATTCACCTAAACTTCCAACCAAAAATTGGAGATGTCTGGTGATGTTTTTAAATCACTTTTGTGCAAAGTTATAATTTATTCATGAATTATTTTGAGCTCTACACCCAATTTTCTTCTCTGGTCCAGTAGGCATTTTTGCACTGCAACTCATTTAAATACTTCTTCCTAGCCTCCACCAAAATTATTGGATGTCAGTAGGAGCATATTATTCCACTATATCCAAAAACAAGGATGTTATTTGAAAATTTTGAGTGTATCAGCCTCATCTTCATTCTGGTCCAACATGATGGATTGTACAACAACCATATCCTTGCTTGCTCATTGGCCCTTGATTCTTCCTCCTGCTTGTAGTGTACCTTGCCAAACCCCTAAGTCCAGGAGCATGCAACCATTGGAATACTTTTGGTTCATGAGATGATGGCATTTAAGTTACATCCATAATTGAAGTTCTGCAAAACTTGCACTAGCAAGTTTGTGCTTTTCACAAACCAACCTCACGACCCCCTTGAGCATCCAAAGAGACTTCAATCTGGAAGAATTGGCCACTCCAAGAAATGCCTAGGTGCCTGTGGCATTTTGACAAACACCCTGAGTGCAAGGCCAGATTTGGCATGATTTCAAGTCTACATGGTGAACTTGGTCTCCAGACCAAACCACCTTGTCCCTTGATCTTCCCTCTATCACTAACCTAGTTCTGTTGCTTGCCAACCTCACCTGAGACCTCTAGCATGCCCCGGCATTTTATCGAACACATTCCATGCGTGCTCTGGGCGCGAGCAGAGCGCGCGTATTGCACGAGCCACAGCCGAGCCGACACGTCGCGCCCCTGGTTTTGGCCCGCTCTGTAGCGCCACGCCACGCACTCCCCTTCTCACAGCAACGCGCCAAGACGCCTGGCAGCCTCTGGCGCCGCCGTCAGAGCCTTGGCGGCACGCTGGCGTCCGCAGCGCGCCCCTGCCTCAGTCGGTGCCGCCAAAGCCACCAGCGCTCGGCAGCTGTCCCCTTAAGCATCTCCAGCTCATCCGCAGCCTCGTCCCCTAGCGCGCGTTGCCGCCACGTCGCCATAGCTACAGAAAGACGGTTCACCGTCGTCCTTATCGCCGGCTACCTCGGAACCGACCTCCACCGCCTATATAAGGGCCCCGGAGCTCAATCGAGTCCTGAAGCAACCTAAAATGATCTCCCTAGAGCTACCTTGGCCAGCAGTCGAGGAGGGGAAGGCCATCTTCCCCGAGTCCGGCCGGTTCGGTCGCCACCAAGTCCCGGCCGATTCCGTCGCCACCAGTGCCTCCCCATCTCCACTCTCTCCACCAGGAGCTCTCCCTCCCTCTCGTGAGTGCAGCCCCACGCTCAATCTTGGTCGGAAACCACCGTAGCCCCAAACCCACTACCCACCCGAATGCCTTCTCCGCCGCTAAGCTCGTCGCCGGCGACTCCTTTCACGTCCTCAGATCACCAAGGGACGCCCCCGTTTGCCGGCAAACCCTCGCCGGAGCTCCCCCTCTGTTCGGTCGGAGGGGGACAATGCGCGCGTAGACTGGTCAAACCTGACCAGTGGGCCAGGCGGGCCCACCGTCAGTGACCCAGCGCCGGTCCACGTAGGAGTAAATTGAAGCGCATTTCCCGAATGCGCCTTCGACGTGTAATTCTTTTAAAACGTTTTCTTTTATGTTTCTTTTTAAAATAACAGATTTGACTAAACTTTGACTGGCTATAACTTTTTAAATACAACTCCAAATGAAATGATTCTTTTTCCTACCTCTCTCAAATTTGATCTAGTTTATTTTAAGATTTATTTGATAATTTTTCAAAACAACTTTTTGTGCTGTTTTGGATTTGTGTGTTAATTCAAATTTATTTAAAATAGGACTTTGAGTGAGAGATAATAAGAATTAAAAAAGTTTTGGATTGCACCCTGCATTACCACACATTGAAGGCAAGCATTCTGAACCCTGGCACAATATGTTGCATGCATTGTTTGACACGATTACGACGCCACCTCATTACATGGAACTCGTTATTTTACGTGGTGGTATGATCATTTGCATGCATGCTTATTTAAATTTTCCTTGCTGTTGGAAATGGACTTGCTTGGGATGATGACCATCCTCGTATGCCTTTCGTGCCTACCGGAAGGAAAATGGGGAAGTCGCTGCCTTGGGTAGACCAGAGCTTGTCCCTAGTTCCTCGTCGAGACGAGTGTGTCCGGCATGGCATGAAGAGTATGATGAGTGGTGACTCATGCATTGGATGAAATATATTTGTTATTCTAATCATGCAGGAATACTTAAACCTCCCGAGTCGAACCTAGATCGAGTCTTGTTCCAAAGAACCCCATGCTTGTTTCGTACTACCACTCGTCTCTACAACAAGTAGAGTACGGTTCAGTAAGTTGTTAACCCCTTTCAAGCACACACCGTACAGAGAGGCCATGGTGGAAGATATCGGTTGAAGCCGGTAGGCATGTCACCTGGTCCGGGGGCATGGGTGTTTCCGGTTCAGACCGAGAGGGTAGGCCACCCCTTAGAGCGTGTGTTATAAATTTGATCCCATGCTACGCGAGGTTGCAGCCTCCCCACTTAGAGTTTTGCTTAACAGGTGTCATGGGTGATTCCAGACACGGGTGAGTTAAGCTGGTGTGTGCAAGTCAGGTGTGTTTTCAATTAAAAGACCGTAGACGGAATTAGTCCGGAAGGACTAAAGAAATCCGCTACTCGTGGATAAAGAGTACACCCTCTGTAGAGATTTAAACCTATTCAGATAGCCGTGTCCTCGGTTAAGGATTTCAGTCTGGGATGGGTCAAGTGTCGGCCTTAGTGTCAGTCTCCGGAGGAGCACTACTAAACCAGAACTTGGTTTATGATTTGTGACTTGTGATGATGATGATGATGATTATCATTATGGATGATTTTTATTATGGACTAACCCCTTCATATTATTTGAATCATTGAGTATCCCTGGGACGGTTCTACCTCCTGGATATTCACCGTATTCATTTATAAGCCCTTTATGTGGTGTCGCTCAGACGCCCGACTGTGGCATTTGCTTCTGTTTATTTATAAGCCCTTTATGTGGTGTCGCTGAGGCGCCCGACTGCGGCATTGTTTTTGGTTTATTTATAAGCCCTTTATGTGGCGTCGCTCAGACGCCCAACTGCGGCATTGTTTTTGTTTATTTATAAGCCCCTTATGTGGTGTCGCTCAGACGCCCGACTGTGGCATTTATTGCTGCCCCGTCATTGCATATTTGTGGTTACTTATTAATAATCTACATGCATGCACTAAGGATCTCTTTTCTTTATGACTGACGTTGTGATCATAAAATGTTCTTCAAGGCATGATTTTTGATTGTTATATTATACCTGTGTGCTTAATGTTTGCGAGTACATTCAAAGTACTCACTGGCTTGTCCCTGGCTATTGTCTTAGCCAGATTTCTTGCATGGAGAGGAGCGTTGCGACGACCGCCCCGGAACCTAAGCAACAGTGATAGCAGCCTTGCGAAGATAGGAGTTAACCTGGTCAGCTATTCCTGTGGGAAATGGAGTTCCACTGATGATCCACAAACCGCTTCCGCCATCAACCACTAGAAACCATTTGTTGTACTCACAGGCCAGAATGATCTTGTACCGCATATCCTGTATTTTTGCTTGGATTTTCTAACCGAGTTGATGCCTCATCAGCTAACAGTAGTCCTGGGGCTGATGAGCACGATGGCCATTTTCTGGAATTTAATATCCAGAAAAACCGGTCGCGACAACCACGCATGCACCCACTGTTTACTTGACACCGATAGTATATACCTGGCAAGCTACAAGAAGAATGTGTACCTGGGCCATCGTCGATTTCTTCCGACCAACCATCACTGTCGAAATAAAGGCAAGCATTTCAAAGGCGAGGCAGATCACCGGAAGAAGCCCGCCATGCGTACCGGTGATCACGTACTTGCTATGGTCAATGATTTACACGTAATCTTCGGAAAGGGTCCTGGCGGACTAGCTGTTCCGAATGACGCTGAGAATCACGCACCCATGTGGAAGAAGAAATCTATATTTTGGGACCTACCCTACTGGAAAGACCTAGAGGTCCGCTCTTCGATCGACGTGATGCACATGACGAAGAACCTTTGCGTGAACCTGCTAGGCTTCTTGGGCGTGTATGGGAAGACAAAAGATACACCTGAGGCACGGGAGGACCTGCAACGCTTGCACGAAAAAGAGGGCATGCCTCCGAAGCAGTATGAAGGTCCTGCCAGCTATGCTCTTACGAAAGAAGAGAAAGAAATCTTCTTTGAATGCCTGCTCAGTATGAATGTCCCGACTGGCTTCTCGTCGAATATAAAAGGAATAATAAATATGCCAGAGAAAAAGTTCCAGAACCTAAAGTCTCATGACTGCAATGTGATTATGACGCAACTGCTTCCGGTTGCATTGAGGGGGCTTCTACCGGAAAACGTCCGATTAGCCATTGTGAAGCTATGTGCATTCCTCAATGCAATCTCTCATAAGGTGATCGATCCAGAAATCATACCAAGGCTAAGGAGTGATGTGGCGCAATGTCTTGTCAGTTTCGAGCTGGTGTTCCCACCATCCTTCTTCAATATCATGACGCACATCCTAGTTCATTTTTAGAAGGTGTTCCCGCTGTGAGCCGCCGCGCCGCACCGGCTTTGTTTTTTTTCATTTTTATTAGTTTAATTTTTTTGTTCATATATATATATAATGTATATGTGTATGTATGTGGCTATTGTATGTAGATGTTCAAAATGTATAAAAAAATGTTCAAAGCATGTTTTTTTTTCATATTTGTATTTTTTGATCATATGTGTATTAATGTTTTCATATATGCAAAAGATAGATTTTTAGAAAAGTTAGGTTTTTTTTTCTGTTCATAGATTTTTTTGGTGATATTAATTATTGTAGAATATGCAAATGTTTGTATATTCATATGAACAATGCATTAAGCAAAACCTTTGTTTTTTTCGAAATTTTCTATTTGAACAATTTTTTTTTAAAACAAGCAATACTAAAAGAATCAGAGGAAAAAGGAAAATAAGAAGAGGAAGAAAGGAGAAGAAGAGGAGAGGAAGAAGAGGAGAAATAAATAAGAAGAGGAAATAAGAAGAAAAAGAAGGGGAGAAGAAGAAAGGAATAGAGGAGAAGAAGAAAAATAGAAAATTTCTATTTTTCTTCTTCTCCTTTTTTTGTCTTCTTTTTTTTCTTCTTCCTTCTTCCTCTTTTCTTCCTTTTCCTTATTTTCCTTTCTCGAGGGAGAAGAAGAAAAAGAAGAGTAGAAGAAGAAGAAAGGAATAGAGGAGAAAAAAGAAACTTCAACACGAGGGGGGGCACCGATACCCTCCCCGATAACATTATTTTCCCATGTATATGTATGTCGCGTCATTGTCGATATAACCCCCTCGAGATAACCCGACATGAGGCGATCGATATATATACCCCCTCTCGACCGTGGTAACTTATACAACGACAGCACCCCCCTCTGCCCTCTCGCTCGACCAAAACTCTCGAGGACACCCAAACCCTAGAGAGAAAAGGATGTTGGTCTCCTACCCCCTCCCGCCCCTACCCGACAAATTAACTCTCGAGGCCACCCAAATTAACACTTGAAGCGTTGTGTCGAGGCGACCCCAAACCATAGAGAAGCAGCGTCGAGGCCACTAACATGATTCCTTATTGTGATTAGCTAGCTAGTTCTACGTTTGCCACTAATATATATATATATATATATATATATATATATATATATATATATATCCATCTGTACCATGTGTGAATAATAATTGACATGTTGTAAATATTTGCGTAAACTATGGAGCACTCCGAGACGAAGAAACAGAAGCGATGTTGGGGCACATAATCGCACAAGGAAGTGATGAAGTTGCGTCATTTCTCAATGACACCGATGGTCCCGAAGGACTGGGTGAAGAAGAGGGCTATGTTCATGATGGCTTCGACCCATTAATGCCGGTACAAGAAGAGGACTATGTTCATGATGGCTCCGGTGACACACTGGAGGTACAAGAAGGAGACCGTGCTGACTGCTCCGGTGACCGAATCGAGTCCGGCCATGTATATATATATTAGTTAAGCCCGTGCTGACTAGTTAATTGATACATCCATTGTTTTGGTATATGTACACATATTAATTACTCTCGTCTTTCTTCCTTATAATTTCTAGTCCTCCAGATCGGGGCACAACTTCGGTAAGGAGACGAGGCCCGACGAAAAAGTTGAGCTCGGATGAAAAGTTTGAGATCATAGAAATCGCGCCCGACGGCGAACCGATTGAACCCATCCGGACAAGGAAGGCATTTTACGCTTTCGGTCACGGGGGTTCTTGTTAGGGACAAGATCCCGATCAGCATCCATCAATGGTATAAGCCTAAGGAGGAAGACCCTGAGGTGTCTTATGTCAATGATATGCAGAAAGAAGATCTTTGGACTCAGCTGAAGGAAAATTTCACCCTACCACCAGAGGAGGATCCGGAGAAGCCAGTTAAAGAGCAATTAATCAAGTCTTGTGCTCTTAAGAAGATGGCAACCCTAATGAGGAGGTGGAGGAAAGAGCTGAACCAGTTTGTCGAGAAAGAAAAGACACCAGAATTCATCGGCAAATATGAGAAGATCAAAGATCACTGGCCCGCATTTGTGGCCCACAAGAAAAGAGTAAGAAGATGTCGGTGACAAACAAGCAAAATGCTGCGAAGAAGAAGCTTCACTATCGCACGGGGTCAGGTGGCTACCTCAAAGCCCGGCCTAAGTGGTCCAAGGCTGAGCATGATCTGCTTGAAAAAGGGATCGAACCAGAGACAATGTACTGCCAGACCGTTGCCGGACTTGGTTCTTCGGGGCTGGCGGAACCTTGGACCTATGTGAGGAAGTGCGAGTGGGACGGACGAGCAACTGCAAATACCAGTCAAGAACCTTCGACACTATATCGATGCAACAGAAGCGAGGGACGTTCTTTCCAAACCGGGAGAAGGACGAGCTCACAATGGCCCTTGGGAATCCTGAGCACCCTGGGCGGACACGAGGCACGCCAGGCTCCCTTTCGTGGAAGGTTGGTTTTCCGGACGCAGGGGGTTACAAAACCCACGAGAGGAGGAAGAAACTGGAGCAGGACCAACTGCAGGCGCTGCACGAAAGGGTAATGGGGCTAGAGGAACGAGAAGAGGAACGAGAAGCAGCAGATCGCAGCAAACAACCTGCCGAAGCTTCCCCCGAAGCTACCCCGCCATCTCAGCGGAGAAGCAGCGTGGCTTCCACCGAGCTGCTTCAGCCGGAGCATGTCTTGACGGCTCCTGCCAGCTATCCCGTGGATGGTATCATGGAGTCTCAAAATTGCCACATTATGGCACGGTGGATGACTTTGAAGGTCAAGGCGGCTGTTGGCCATGTTTATCCTAGTGGACCCGGCACAACTTATCACTGCCAGCCGATTCCAGAAGGATATGCTAAGGTGATGGTGGATGAAATAACGGAGGGATTTGAGGGCCTCCAGCTTGACCACCCTACCAGTGAAGGGGAGACTAGGCTGGGTTCTCTGAAGACTCCATGCCTATGGCGGAAGGAGCTCATCAACCTTCCGAACTGGATGCCTCCGCCTCCTCCTCCTCCTCCGGCGAGTCAGGGCACTCCGCCTCCTCCACCGCCTCCTCCTCCTCCGGCGAGTGACGATCAGGGAACGCATGGCGGCACTCCACCTCCTTCTCCGGCCCGTGGCGGCACTCCGCTTCCTTCTCCGCCTGCGCCGACGCGCCCGAGCAGCCAGCCTCCTCCTTCTCCGCCTCGTCAGCAAGGGCGGAAGAGACCCGCCGCCGCTCTGGCTGCTCCGGCGCGTCGTAGTCCTTCTCCTCCGCCTCTTAAGCAAGAAAAGAAGACATCCGCTCCGTCTGCTCTGCCGGCGTCTAGCAAGACAGCCAAAGGCGGAGGAAATACAGATTCGGTCCTTGTCTCAAGACTCCGGAGAAGTTACCATATGAGAGGACCGAGGAGGAAAACGCGAAGATCGCGCGGAACCGAAGTGGATGACTGGTTTGCAGGGTTGAAAGCAAAGAGACATCCACCTCCGGAGGAGAAGGTAGATCCGGTGAAAGCGAGCGCACTCTGGCTGCCCGAGGAAACCGGCAAAGTCTCCGCCGAGAACCAACTATGAGCGCATTCTTGAACAGACATATCTCCAAGCGGAGCGGTCGGGAAATCTTGTCGGACATCAAAGAGCAAAAGAACGAGCAGCTGCAAAAAATTGACCAGCTCGGTGAACAAGCAAACCAATCGTGCCCCCGCTCAATGTGTCTAGCGGCAACATCGTCGCTAATGTTCCGGGATGGTGGCGGTTATGGCAATCTACAAGATTACACCTGACGATGCACTTCCTGAATACATGAAGGTGGAAGAACACACAGATCTGAGTATCGGAAGCCTCTCGTCAAAGATGAAAAATCTCTAACAACGATGATGCTAAGATTCCATACTTGGTACATGAAAAGCTGCGAGAGAGTCCGGGGACGAATACTTTGTATCTGAGAATTAAAGAGGAGCACGACCTTGTTGGAACTGATCTGCATTCGCTGTTCCATTTGAGGAGTTCTTCGAGTTCTTCAATCAAAAGGCCCTCGATAAATTAACGGTCTTTTGCTACTGCCTGTAAGTACTATTTCTGTCATTAAGTCTCTATATATAGCTCGGCTCTTTCATTGCATGTATTTATAATTAATTATCCTCAATATATTATGCAGATTGAAGATCGTTGAGTGAAAAAAAAAATGAAATCTATGATATTGGGTTCATTAACACAAATATCATAGATGTATTTCTGGTTGAAAAGCACGTCAAAGAGGCCGAGGACAACTTGCTGCAATCGTTGATCAAAAATCAAAACAAATATACCATACTCTTTCCTTACAACGGCAAGTGAGTGTTACTGATCGTTTGCATATTCGGTTTCCCTTATTACTCGAGCGAGGTTATAGTAATGTAATTGATGAGTTATGCATGCGCAAGCAGTACCACTATATTCTTCTGGAGATTAAGCTTGAGCGTGGACTAGTAACCGTCTTAGACTCGAGACGGAAAGATCCCAGCACCTATGCGGATATGACTAAAATGCTCAACAAGTAAGTTCAATCGATCATTATCGCACCATAGCGGCAACTTTTTGTTCATTTCCTGATATCTCAAGTAATAATAATTATTTTCTTTGTCTTGCAGGGTTTGGAAACAGTTCACCGCAAAAGCTCCGGGACTGCCGAAGGAGCTGCGATATACATACCCGAAAGTAAGTACTACTGGCTAGCTAGTTGTGCGCATCTCCCGCTGATTCTATAGCTATACTTTCATCAATGCCATTTTATAATGCTTAATTATCAGTTTGATTGACCTCTATTTCTCGTAAGTGCTTGTGGCAGGAACAAGGGAATGATTTCTGTGGATACTACGTGTGCGAGTTCATCTACAACGCGACCTTGAAAAATAAGCGGGGCTACTCTCAAAGACAATATGAAGTGCGTAAGCAATTAATAATATTCACAATTTCATTTTATTACACCATCATTTTTGTTGAGTTTCATTCATATATATGTATTAATTAACCCCCTTCTTCAAATTAGACGTGGCAGATGCGGAATGAACTCCTAGAACCAGATCGCATTAAAGCAATTCAAGAGGAATTGGCGGAATTCTTTCTTGACCACGTCATCAATAAAGCCGAGAATACCATGTGGAAGTTGATTTCAAATGCTAGGGGACTGTAATTGAGAGATCTTATATATTGTACATGTACATAGCCGATGGCGTCGGACGTACATGATCTGAAAACTTGTTGTTCGACCAATCTCTCGGAGAAGGAGAGGTCGATCGATCATTTCTCTCGGTATACATGACTTAACTTCAGAATCGATGGTTCCCTTCATTTTCTTGCTAGCGTGTCGAGGGCTATATGTATATAGTACGTAGCGTCGACCATGCACGGACATAAGAGAGGAAACTTCTCTCTATTAATTAGCTAGCTAACACAATATATGAAACACCTAAATTAACCCCCAAAACCCCCAACCCCCCCCCCCCGTACAAAAAAAAACAAAAACCCCCACCACAGGAAATCTGACGCGGGGATGCCTTTTGGTGCCGGTTGGTGCCACCAACCCGGACCAAAGGCCCCCCCACTGGGCTCGGCGCACCGCCACGTGGAGGACCATCTGTCCCGGTTCGTGTTAGATACGGGCCGAAAGGTTGGATGTATTAGTAACGACCCATTAGTCCCGGTTCATGAACCGGGACTAAAGGCCCTTACGAACCGGGACTAATAGGTGTTTTTCTACTAGTGAACTGGGACCAAAGGCCTTGCGCTGCCCGCGGCCAAAAGTTTAGTCCTACCTCGCTAGTTGACAGGGGCTCGGAGTGGTTTATAAGCCCCAATGCGGCTGCCCTCTCGAGCTCCTCTCAAATTCAGGCTTACGGACATAATGTCACACTATGCTATCTGTGGGCCTATTGGGCCTTCTGCGGGCCTGAATCCTGGCCCAGGTTCGGTTTCTAGTCGTATTCAGGCCGTGGTGGCCCAATAGGTGGCAATTTTTTTAATATTTTGCCAGTTTTTTATTGTGTTTTTTGCATTGTTTATTTTATTTTTTTTGCTTTATTTTTTAATTATTTTTGCTTTTAGGTCAGAAAAATTATAAACTTTCTGTTAGTGCCATTAGTTTTCAAATTTGAATAGTTAAAATTTGAATTCTTTGAAATTTGTGTGAATCACAAGTTTGTGATTAACTTTACTATGAAAATAGTTTTTTTTTCATTTTTTGTTTTGTTTTTTGCATCATTTATTTTCTTTTGTTTTTGTCTTTATTTTTTAATTCTTTTTGCTTTTAGGTCAGAAAAATTATAAACTTTCTGTTAGTGCCATTAGTTTTATAAAAATTATAAACTTTCTGTTATTGACATTAGATTTCAAATTTGAATTCTTTGAAATTTGTGTGAATCACAAGTTTGTGATTAACTTTACTATAAAAATATTTTTTCCAGTTTTTTGTTTTGTTTTTTGCTTTATTTTTTAATTCTTTTTGCTTATAGGTCAGGAAAATTATAAACTTTCTGTTAGTGCCATTAGTTTTAGAAAAAATATTAACTTTCTGTTAGTGGCATTAGTTTTAGAAAAAAATATAAACTTTCTGTTACTGCCATTAGTTTTCAAATTTGAATAGTTAAAATTTGAATTCTTTGAAATTTGTGTGAATCACAAGTTTGTGATTAACTTTACTATAAAAATAGTTTTTTTTCATTTTTGTTTTGTTTTTTGCATTATTTATTTTCTTTTTTTTTTGCTTTTTTTTAATTCTTTTTTTGCTTGTAGGTCAGAAAAATTATAAACTTTCTGTTAGTGCCATTAGTTTCAGAAAAATTATAAACTTTCTGTTATTGCCATTAGTTTTCAAATTTGAATTCTTTGAAATTTGTGTGAATCAGAAGTTTGTGAATAACTTTACTATAAAAATATTTTTTTTCCAGTTTTTTGTTTTGTTTTTTGCTTTATTTTTAATTCTTTTTTCTTTTAGGTCAGCAAAATTATAAACTTTCTGTTAGTTCCATTAGTTTTATAAAAATTATAAACTTTCTGTTAGTGCCATTAGTTTTCAAATTTGAATAGTTAAAATTTGAATTCTTTGAAATTTGTGTGAATCACAAGTTTGTGATTAACTTTACTAAAAAAATGAACATAGATGCGCCTATAGAGAAAATTCAACCTAAATTCATAATAAATTTCTATGAATTTCAGAGAAATTCACTATGAATTTTGGTCAAATTCCTTGTATAGGGGCATCTATTTTCACTTTGAGAGGAGCTCAACAAAGGCGAGAGGGACGGGCTTATAAACTGGTGTGAGCGCCCTTCGGTTGGCGAGGTGGGACTAAACTCTGAGCGCAACGAGGAACAACCCTTTAGTCCCGATTTGTGGCACAAACCGGGACTAATGGTCATGGGACAGGGGCAAGGCGCATTGGTTACGAACCTGGACCAATGGCCCACATGGCTGCCCTCTTGAGAGTGTTCTTGGTGAGAACATAGTTGAGAAGGAGCGAACCGGGATTAATGGTATTACGAGGGCCGAACCATAAGACACTAAGGCATTTCAAAGGAACTCTGAAAAAGTTGAAAGTTGGCATGGTATCATAATTTCACCCACATAGCATATGCATGTACAAAACGGACAATGGTATCATACTCGTTTGTTACAAATTTGGCATGGTATCATCATAATAGTTGCGGGAGAAAGTCTTCACTTTTTCTTCGCTTGGGCCATTTGCTTATTGTGCCGTAACCATGGATAATCTTCATCGTTTATCAGGATGCTTGGGTCAGCCTTGACTTTGAAGGGAGGAATTTCATGAAACTTTTCGTAATCTTCAGACATGTCTGTCTTGCCCTCCACTTCCACGATGTCCCTTTTTCCTGAAAGAACTATGTGGCGCTTTGGCTCATCGTATGATGTATTCGCTTCCTTATCTTTTCTTTTTCTCGGTTTGGTAGACATGTCCTTCACATAGATAACCTGTGCCACATCATTGGCTAGGACGAACGGTTCGTCGGTGTACCCAAGATTTTTCAGATCCACTGTTGTCATTCCGTACTGTGGGTCTACTTGTACCCCGCCTCCTGACAGATTGACTCATTTGCACTTAAACAAAGGGACCTTAAAATCATGTCCATAGTCAAGTTCCTATATGTCCACTATGTAACCACAATATGTGTCCTTTCCCCTCTCGGTTGCTGCATCAAAGCGGACACCGCTGTTTTGGTTGGTGCTCTTTTGATCTTGTTCAATCGTGTAAAATGTATTCCCATTTATCTCGTATCCTTTGTAAATCAATACAGTCAAAGATGGTCCCCTGGACAACAAGTACAGCTCATCACAAACAGTGTTGTCACC
The DNA here is from genome assembly GCA_021605145.1 of Aegilops bicornis. Taxonomy (NCBI): domain Eukaryota; kingdom Viridiplantae; phylum Streptophyta; class Magnoliopsida; order Poales; family Poaceae; genus Aegilops; species Aegilops bicornis. The sequence continues at coordinate 44,202,556 of CM038669.1, read as the reverse complement.
TCTGAGACGTGTCTCCAACCAACTGCCGAAAGTCCTGATGTGTTCACATGTAATCCGATTAAATCGCCGTCCGGTGTTTGGAGCGCAGATCGTTCTTGTGTTCATCGACATACGGGGTCACCAAGGTAGAGTTCTATAGAACTGTGTAGTGTGCTTGAGACCAAGAATATCTGTCCCTGCATATTATTGAGTCCCCTCCAAGCGTGCCTTTTCCAGTCAGTCTCCCCTCATACCGCGATTTAGGGAGACCTATCGTCTTAAGTCCAGGAATGAAGTCAACACAAAACCCAATGATATCCTCTGTTTGATGGCCCATGGAGAAGCTTCCTTCCGCCTAAGCGCGATTCTTGACATATTTCTTTAGGACTCCGTGAACCTCTCAAAGGGAACATATTGTGTAGAAATGCGGGCCCCAGAATGACAATCTAAATCGACTAGATGAACTAGGATGTGCGTCATGATATTGAAGAAGGATGGTGGGAACACCAGCTCAAACCGACAAGACATTGTGCCACATCATTCCTTAGCCTTGCACGCTTCCGATAGAAGCCCCCTCAATGCAACCCGAAGCAGGTGCGTCATAATCACGTGGCGATCATGAGATTTAGGTTCGGAACTTTTTCTCCGCATATTTATTATTCCCTTTATATTCGACGAGAAGCCAGTCGGGACCTTCATACTGAGCAGGCATTCAAAGAAGATTTCTTTCTCTTCTTTCGTAAGAGCGTAGCTGGCAGGACCTTCATACTGCTTCGGAGGCATGCCGTCTTTTTCATGCGAACGTTGCAGGTCCTCCCATGCCTCAGTTGTATCTTTTGTCTTCCCATACACGCCCAAGAAGCCTAGCAGGTTCACGCAAAGGTTCTTCGTCACGTGCTTCATATCGATTGAAGAGCGAACCTCTAGGTCTTTCCAGTAGGGTAGGTCCCAAAATATAGATTTCTTCTTCCACATGGGTGTGTGTCCCTCAGTGTCATTTGGAACAGCTAGTCCGTCGGGACCCTTTCCAAAGATTACGTGTAAATCATTGACCATAGCAAGTACGTGATCACCGGTACGCATGGCGGGCTTCTTCCGATGATCTGCCTCGCCTTTGAAATGCTTGCCTTTCTTTCGACATTGATGGTTGGTCGGATGAAATTGACGATGGCCCAGGTACACATTCTTCCTGCATTTGTCCAGGTATATACTTTCAGTGTCATCTAAACAGTGCGTGCATGCATGGTATCCCTTGTTTGTCTATCCTGAAAGGTTACTGAGAGTGGGCCAATCGTTGATGGTCACGAACAACAACACCTTTAGTTCAGATTCCTCCTGTTTGTGCTCATCCCACGTACGTACACCGTTTCCATTCCACAGTTGTAAAAGTTCTTCAACTAATGGCCTTAGGTACACATCAATGTCGTTGCCGGGTTGCTTAGGGCCTTGGATGAGAACTGGCATCATAATGAACTTCCGCTTCATGCACACCCAAGGAGGAAGGTTATACATACATAGAGTCACGGGCTAGGTGCTGTGATTGTTGCTCTGCTCCCCGAATGGATTAATGCCATCCGCACTTAAAGCAAACCATACGTTCCTTGGGTCACTTGCAAACTCATCCTAGTACTTTCTCTCGATTTTTCTCCACTGTGACCCGTAAGCGGGTGCTCTCAACTTCCCATCTTTCTTGCGGTCCTCACTGTGCCATCACATCAACTTGGCATGCTCTCCGTTTCTGAACAGACGTTTCAACCGTGGTATTATAGGAGCATACCACATCACCTTCGCAGGAACCCTCTTCCTGGGGGGGCTCGGCGTCAACATCACCAGGGTCATCTCGTCTGATCTTATACCATAATGCACCGCATACCGGGCATGCGTTCAGATCCTTATGCGCCCATGATGTAGAGGATGCATTCATTAGGGCATGCATGTATCTTTTACACCTCTAATACTAGAGGGCATACGACCTTCTTTGCTGCGTATGTACTGTCAGGCAATTCGTTATCCTTTGGAAGCTTCTTCTTCAATATTTTCAGTAGCTTCTCAAATCCTTTGTCAGGCACAACATTCTCTGCCTTCCACTACAGCAATTCCAGTATGGTACCGAGCTTTGTGTTGCCATCTTCGCAATTGGGGTACTGTCAGGACCGGATTTTCGGGATATTAATTTCCAGAAAATGGCCCTTGTGCTCACCAGCCCCAGGATTACTGTTAGCTGATGAGGCACCAACTTGATACATAAATTCCAAGCAAAATACAAAATATGTAGTACAAGACCATTCTGGCCTGTGAGTACAACAAATGGTTTCTAGTGGTTGATGGCGGAAGCGTTTTGTGGATCGTCGGCGTCTATGGGACTCCATTTCCCATAGGAACAGCTGACCAGGTTAACTCCTATCTTCGCGAGGCTGCTATCCTCAAAGCGTAGGTTCCGGGGCTGTCATCGCATCGCTCCTCTCCATGCAAGAAATCTGGCCAAGACAATAGCCAGGGACAAGCCAGTGAGTACTTTGAATGTACTCGCAAACATTTATGAACATAGGTATAATATAACGGAACATGTTCTGAAATATTCTATGATCACAACGTCAGTCATAAAATCTCTCATGCAGGCACGCCGGTTATTTATATGCAACAGTGAATATGTAATGACAGGGTAGGAATAAAATGCACCATTCGGATGTCTGAAGCGACGTCTCGAAATGATAGTAAATAACGAGCATGCCTCAGTCGGGCGTCTGAGCGACGCCACATAAAGGGCTTATAAAGTAAATAAATAACAAGCATGCCACAGTCGGGCGTCTTATCGACACCACATAAAGGGCTTATAAGGTAAATAAATAACAAGCATGCCACAGTCGGGCGTCTCAGCGACACCACATAAAGGGCTTATAAGGTAAATAAATAACAAGCATGCCACAGTCGGGCGTCTCAGCGACACCACATAAAGGGCTTATATGGTAAATAATAAACATGCCACAGTCGGGCGTCTGTGCGACACCACATAAAGGGCTTATAACAGAATAATCACAGTGAATATCCAGGAGGTAGAACCGTCCCAAGGATACTCAATGAATCAAATAATGAACATAGTTAGTTCACAATAATAATAATCATAATCATCATATGTCACCGGTCATAGTAACGGTCTGACTCAGTAGTTTTTCCTCCGAAGACCGACACTAAGACCGACACTTGACCCATCCCAGACTGTAGTCCTTAACCATGGACACGGCTATTCGAATAGGTTTAATCTCTGCAGAGGGTGTACTCTTTACCCACGAGTAACGGATTCCTTTAGTCCATCGGGACTAATTCCGTCTACGGTCTTTCAATTGAAAACACACCTGACCTGCACACACCAGCTTAACTTACCGGTGTCTGGAATCACCCACGACACCTGTCAAGCGAAACTCTAAGTGGGGAGGCTACAACCTCGCGTAGCATGGGATCGAACTTACATCGCGCGCTCTAAGGGGTGGCCTCCCCTCTCGGTCTCAACCGGAAACACCCATGCCCCCGGACCAGGTGGCCTGCCTACCGGCTACAACCGGTACCTTCCACCATGGCCTCTCTGTACGGTGTGTGCTAGGGAGGGGTTGACGACTTACTGAACCGTACCTTACTTGTTGTAGGGACAAGTGGTAGCACGAAACAAGTATGGGGGTTACTGGAACAAGACTCGATCTATGGTCGACTCAGGAGGTTTAAGTATTCCCTGCATGATGAGCATAACGAATATATTTCATCCAACGGACAGAATCACCACTCATCATACCCCTTCATGCCATATCGACACACTTTCGTCTCGACGAGGAACTGGGACAAGCTCGGGTCTACCCAAGACAGAGACTTTCCCGGCTCCCTTCCGGCAGGCACGAAAAGCATACGAGGATGATTACTGTCACAAACTTGACCATTTCAAACAGCAAGGAAATCTCCAATATGCATTCATGCAAATGACCATATCACCACATAAAATAACGAGTTCTACGTATTGAGGCGGTGTTATAATCGTGTCAAATGATGCATGAAAAGTATTACGCCAGGGTTCAGAATGCTTGCCTTCAAGGAGTGGAGAGGCAGGGTGCACTCCAAAACTTTTGAAAGTTATAATCTCCCCTCCAAATTCCTATTTGCAAAAAATATTCAAATAACACATACTTTAAAAACAGTACAAAAAAGTTGTCTGAATTTTTTTCCAATAAATCTTAAAATAAATTAGACAATATTTGAGAGTGGTAGGAAAGGGAATCAATTCATTTGGGGTTATATTTAAAAAGTTATGGCCAGTCAAAGTTTTGGTCAGAATCTGTTTTTAAAATAAAAGCAGAAAAAGAAAACGTTTCAAAACTGACCACGTCGAAGGCGTATTCGAGTTTACGTTTCCACTTATCCAGCATGGACCCGCGCGAGGTCACTGTCGATTGGGTCCAGCGGGCCTTAATCAGGTTTGGCTGGTCTACTTTCCCTCCTCTTCCTCTGCCGGAGCGGAGGCGGGACTCCGGCGATCGCCGCCGGCGGTTGGCGGATCCTCGCGGGGCTCCGAGGGCGGGGTTGGATCCGCCAGTCCCGGGCGGTCCTCCCAGTGGTCGCTAGGCAGGTGGGGACGGAGGGAGTTGCCGGCGACGAGCTTCACGGCGGCCGGTGGCTACGGTGAAATGGGGGTTCGTGCCACGGTGGTTCCCGAGTGAGATTGAGGGGTTGGGCAGCTCCGCACGGTCGAAGGGAGTCGGGTGGTGGCGTTGGTTGGTCGGTGGAGGGCCTGGTGGCGATGAACGGGGCTGGGACGTGGCGGCGGCCGAATCGGCCAGAGTCGGGGACAACGACTTCCCTTCGTTGATTGCGGGCTAGGGGAGCTCTAGGGGAATGGCTTGAGGCTGCCTGGGGTCTAGGAGGAGCTCGGGGTCACCATTTATAGGCGAGCAATGGCGGTTCATGGCGGCCATGGATAGGATCGCCGGCGACCGCCATTCTCAGAGCGGCAGGGGGACGTGGCGGCGACGAGCGCTTGCGGACAAGCTTGCGGATGAGCTTGAGCTGCTCAATGGGGCAGCTGGCGAGCACTGGTGGCTCAGGCGGTGCCGACCAGGGCAGAGGCTGTCGGGCGGCGGTGGCGGCATGCGGAGGCGGTGCTGCGGGGCACCAGGAAGGGGGGGCCAGGTGGCTCTGCAGTGAGGGAGGAGCCGGGGCGCTGGCTGTGAGTGGGGAGGGGCCCGAACGGGTGCAGGGGAGGCGGCAACGCGACGCGGCGACCCGTGCACACGCACGTGCAAAACGCGCGCTCTGGCCGCGCCCAGAGCGTGCACGCCAACTGTTCGGCGAAATGCCCGCTTGTGCTAGAGGATTAGTATGAGGCTGGGGATTAGCAGGCCTGTGCTAGGGTCGTCTAGGAGCTTAATGAACATGCTAGTTTGTCCAGAGGTGCAAGGTCACAGTGCAAAACTAAAATCATGCCAAAACTGTCCCTGCACTCAAGGTGCTTGACAGAATGCCACATGCACCTAGGTATTACTTGGGGTGGCCAAACTCTCCAGGCTGGTGTCTCTTTAGATGCAGGTGAGGGTGGCAAGGTCATTTGGGCAAAACCATAACCTTGCTAATGCAAGTTTTGCCAATCTTCAGTTTTGGACAGAAAAAAAGGCATGATTGCATGCACTTAAACTCCTCCAATGGGTCCACTCTCATGGACTTAAGGGTTTGGCAGGGTGATTTATAAGCAGGAGAAATAATCATGGGTAAAGGAGCAAGTTAAAATATGGTTGCAATACAAATCATCAAGTTGGACCAGAATGAAAATGAGGATGATTCACTCAAATTTTTCAAAGAACAACACTGGGTTTTTGCAGCAAGTTGAATAATATACTCCTACTGATATCCCATAATTTTGGTGGAAGTTTGAAGGAAATATTTAAATAGGTTGTAGTGCAAAAGTGCCCACTGGACCAGATTTGAAAACTTGGTGTAGAACTCAAAATATTCAATGAATGAAATATATATTTGCATCAAAGTGATTTAAAAACATCACATGACATCCCCAAATTTTGGAGGGATTTATGAATGCCTTGATAAAAGGGTTGCAGTGCAAAAGGGACCCTAAACTTATGAAAAACCATTTTGGAGAAATAGGGCTCAGGAAAAGATATTTATATAAATAATCTTACTGATAAAAGAACTGTTTTATTTGAGAGAGTAGTGAGTCCAATAATTATTGGAAAGTTTTCACTTGGGGTAAAAACTCCATAATAATAAAGAAAAGAATGGTTCTGAAATCAAATGGAAATCCAGAAACTAAAAGTTTAAGTTTCCTGTTAAAATTTTAATAACCAAAACATGGTTAAAATTTTGGGGCGTCACAACACTACCCCCTTAAGGAAAAATCTCGTCCTCGAGATTTGTTAAGAGCTGTTTTGAAAAACATTACTCCTACCATTTACAGAAATAACCACTTTACCTAAGCGGTAAAATGCGGCTACAGTAAGAGAGCAAAAAGTGGGGTAAAACTACAGTGTGAGACACTAGCGCTGCATGGAAATAATTACGGTGGAGAGATTTGTACACTGGTTACCGTAAATCTAAAATACGCTGGTCGCACTCGAGAGCACAGTGCTCCCTCTGGCTGACAGGTGGGCCCAGGGCCCACTGCCAGCCTCTTCTCCTTCCTCTGGCTCTCTCTTCTTCCTCTCTCCCGCGCGCTTTCCCACACTTTCTCCACCGGCGACGTCTAGCGCGTAGGGCATCTAGGGCCGTCTTGCGAAGGCCTTGGCGTTAGCTGCTTGGCGCAGCATGCACTCACCTCGCGGGCCGATCTTGCTGTCGGCCTTTGCTTTCATGGATTCGCCTCTGAACACCGGCGATCGTGCGACGAGCGGCGCTGGTGGACTTCGCCCACCGTACACCGATCTCGAGCTATAAAACGACCGCGGTGCTCCTTCTTCTCCTCCTCCTTCCTTCTCCTCCATTACTGCTTACAGAAGCTCGAGACGAGGCTCTAATGGCGGAGGCGGTGCCGGACTGGTACGTGATCCTGGTGTGCGGAGGGCTGGCGGCAGTGCTGGGGCTCTCCGTGCTCATGTGCGTGATGATCCTCCATGATCGTCGCGATGCTGCCGCTCGGGTGTTGGCTCTCCGCGGTGGGGGTGATCACGAGGACTAGGTGTGACACCAGGTGTTAACTATTGTCGGTGTGCCGGAGGTAAATAGTACCCGGATGATTATCCACTAATCTCTCCTTTGGAGACTGTGGTGCGTTTAGGGAGGGGGTCGGTGAGACACAACACGGTTACGTGTTCTTTTGCATGCAGTGTATGTGTTCGAGGGGGTTGTGGGTCTGCTGCCGTGGTGCTGCGTGAATGAAAATAATCCATGTCGTGAGAAGACATACGATGTAGCAACTCAGGGAAAAGAAATCTCACTCCGGGATTTTTCGCGAGAGAAATCAGTAAATTTTAGAGTCAAACCGCAACAAAAACTACTCAAATAGTAGAAACAAAAAAATTTACTTGCCGCACAAACTCGGGGTACCACGGATAGGTTACAACATATACATAAATGTAGCCATAATAATAACAGCAGTGACGTCTATAATGCAAATGGTAACTGGACGGGGTCCCGAGAAAACGTCTCTGGTACTGGGACACACTCCTCTTCTATCGGGGGAAGCGGATTGACCAGCCGATGAATGTGTCTCTCTTGGTCGGGCCTCAGTGGTCTACCGATGGCGATCTGTGGATTTAAATCAGCGAGGCTCTAGAGATAACCCATTACCAGCTGGGTCAACCGTTCTTGAGCGATGACATACTAGACCAGGTTGGCCAGTACTAGGTCTCTCTCAATTCGTCCACCGGGAAAATACGTTACTCCTCCGGGTGCTGCACGGCTCGGGAAGTAATAATACCCTCTTTCACTGGCATAGGGTACCGCGAATCGAAGTCGGACAAGCGCTTCGTGTGCAGCCGCTTCTATGGCCATTTGTGGAGCTGGCATAGATTTTCCCACGAAGGAGACCTCCATTGGGTCTTGGTTTGAGTTTACGGGAGGGATGTGTACTACTGCCCAATATTTTGAGGTGGATGAGGTGACCCTCGATTTGAGCAGCCCGTACTGGGGTGGCTGGGTAGAACCCATGGTACTGCAGGTAAAGTCCCACAATATTTTGACGAAGCTACCCGGGGTTGCATCCGGGGTTCTCAGATAAATACTGGGGCTCGGCATGGCAAAATGGTTGTGAGGGTGGTGCACAAGGTGAGAGGTGCTCGGCAAGGTCATGAGGTGGCCTTTTTATATAGCATCCGGGCTGGGTTATTTACCGCGGTGAGGGGCACTAGTTTGTCGGTTCTGCTCTCATGGGATCGGGGTCAAAGCCACAGATACACATATCTCACCAAAGTGACGTGGTACTGTGGGTGTCGTCGGGGTGGTTTTGGTAGCTGTGCCCGGAATAAAAAATGCAACTGCAGGCTGACATATAAATGCAAGGTTACTATTTAAAACCGAGGCATAACCAGAGGCTGCGTTTATTAACAAGGTCGCACGATTATAAGGCGTGGATACACTGAGACTCGGCACTACTCGAGTGACTTAGTCTACCTCGTTTATATCCAAGTGGGCGTGCCTTGAGGACGTCGAGGCTTCTCCACGGGTCTCACCGTCGGGATTAGCTGGAGGTGGTTGAGGAACTGGAGGGTCGGGGTGGCGATGATGACCATCGCGGGGATTGTTGGCTACAATCCCGTTGGAGTGTGCTCCCAGAAGGCGACAAAGCACTTCTGGGGTCATCAAAGCACCTTGGTTGATGGCTGGGGCTGACCTCAAGGTCTCGATCGGGTGTCCGAACAGCACGACTGGGTTGTCGGCGTCGGGCTCGTCTTCTCTTCTTGTCGGGGCTCGGTGAACCAGCTCTCCACGTGTTGCGATCAGATCAATGGTGATTTGATCGAACAGTTCCTCTAGTGCACCTACATAGCGCACTAGGTGCAACAATGCAGGATCCGTCTCGTGATCTCCGTTGGCGACTTGGGGTGGTCTACCATACCCTTCACGTCTGGGGTAGTAGTAGAACGAGCGTCAGTTAACTCTGGGCGACAATTGTCGGAGTTGAACTATAGCCTCTCGAGCAGCTAGCTGGATGGCTTGTGGCTCGAAGGAAGTTGTCCTTCCGGTGAACCTGTAGGGGCGTTCTGGCGACAAACCCCTACCATAGATGTGCACAGTGGCCTAGAATTGACGGCTCTCACCACTCATGGGTCCTTGGTACACAACATATTCTGGGGGCTCTTCTAACGCATAGGCACGACGGGTGAGGTTTGGGAGTATGGTCACAAAACCTCCAAGATTGGTTGCTGTGGTCTCATTGTGCATGACGGGGCCAGGCATTATGGCTTGGTTTGGGGTAGAGGCTGTGCTGTGCTGGGTTAAGGCTAGCGTGCCCTTTTTATAGAAAAAAGGGATGAAGTCTTCCTTCGCACGCTTGCGAATGAGATAAATTAGGCGTCGGTCACTGGCGCGTGATCGACAGGCTAGGTTGATAGGTTGGGCACCGACTGCCAAAAGTGTCGGGGTCACTGTGTGGCTATCTTGCACGAGAAGCTTGGCCGGGGTTTGGTTAAGGTCTGGTGGGTTGGTTAACCTAGGTTTTTCGACCTGGCTAAGATAGGATTAGCCAATGGTCAGCCTGGCTCTGATAATGAGTCTGTCAGGACCAGATTTTCGGGATATTAATTTCCAGAAAATGGCCCTTGTGCTCACCAGCCCCAGGATTACTGTTAGCTGATGAGGCACCAACTTGATACATAAATTCCAAGCAAAAATACCAAAATATGTAGTACAAGACCATTCTGGCCTGTGAGTACAACAAATGGTTTCTAGTGGTTGATGGCGGAAGCGTTTTGTGGATCGTCGGCGTCTATGGGACTCCATTTCCCACAGGAACAACTGACCAGGTTAACTCCTATCTTCGCGAGGCTGCTATCCTCAAAGCGTAGGTTCCGGGGCTGTCATCGCATCGCTCCTCTCCATGCAAGAAATTTGGCCAAGACAATAGCCAGGGACAAGCCAGTGAGTACTTTGAATGTACTCGCAAACATTTATGAACACAGGTATAATATAACAAAACATGTTCTGAAATATTTTATGATCACAACGTCAGTCATAAAATAAAAAAAAATCTCTGATGCAGGCACGCCGGTTATTTATATGCAACAGTGAATATGTAATGACAGAGTAGCAATAAAATGCACCATTCAGATGTCTGTAGCGACGTCTCGAAATGATTGTAAATAACGAGCATGCCTCAGTCGGGCGTCTGAGCGACACCACATAAAGGGCTTATAAAGTAAATAAATAACAAGCATGCCACAGTCGGGCGTCTTAGCGACACCACATAAAGGGCTTATAAGGTAAATAAATAACAAGCATGCCACAGTCGGGCGTCTCAGCGACACCACATAAAGGGCTTATAAGGTAAATAAATAACAAGCATGCCACAGTCGGGCGTCTCAGCGACACCACATAAAGGGCTTATATGGTAAATAATAAACATGCCACAGTCGGGCGTCTGTGCGACACCACATAAAGGGCTTACAACAGAATAATCACAGTGAATATCCAGGAGGTAGAACCGTCCCAAGGGTACTCAATGAATCAAATAATGAACATAGTTAGTTCACAATAATAATAATCATAATCATCATATGTCACCGGTCATAGTTAACGCTCTGACTCAGTAGTTTTTCCTCAGAAGACCGACACTAAGACCGTCACTTGACCCATCCCAGACTGTAGTCCATAACCATGGACACGGCTATTCGAATAGGTTTATTCTCTGCAGAGGGTGTACTCTTTACCCACGAGTAACGGATTCCTTTAGTCCATCGGGACTAATTCCGTCTACGGTCTTTCAATTGAAAACACACCTGACCTGCACACACCAGCTTAACTTACCGGTGTCTGGAATCACCCACGACACATGTCAAGCAAAAACACTAAGTGGGGAGGCTACAACCTCGCGTAGCATGGGATCAAACTTACATCGCGCGCTCTAAGGGGTGGCCTCCCCTCTCGGTCTCAACCGGAAACACCCATGCCCCCGGACCAGGTGGCCTGCCTACTGGCTACAACCGGTACCTTCCACCATGGCCTCTCTGTACGGTGTGGGCTAGGGAGGGGTTGACGAGTTACTGAACCGTACCATACTTGTTGTAGGGACAAGTGGTACCACGAAACAAGTATGGGGGTTACTGGAACAAGACTCGATCTATGGTCGACTCAGGAGATTTAAGTATTGCCTGCATGATTAGTATAACGAATATATTTCATCCAACGGACAGAATCACCACTCATTATACCCCTTCATGCCATACCAGACACACTCGTCTCGACGAGGAACTGGGAAAAGCTTGGGTATACCCAAGACAGAGACTTTCCCGGCTGCCTTCCGCAGTAATTTAAAAGCATACGAGGATGATGACTGTCACAAACGTGACCATTTCCAACCGCAAGGAAATCTCCAATATGCATTCATGCAAATGACCATATCACCACATAAAATAACGAGTTCTACGTATTGAGGTGGTGTTATAATCGTGTCAAATGATGCATGAAAAATATTACGCCAAGGTTCAGAATGCTTGCCTTCAAGGAGTGGAGAGGCAGGGTGCACTCCAAAACTTTTGAAAGTTATAATCTCCCCTCCAAATTCCTATTTGCAAAAAATATTCAAATAACACATACTTTAAAAACAGTACAAAAAAGTTGTCTGGAATTTTTTCCAATAAATCTTAAAATAAATTAGACAATATTTGAGAGTGGTAGGAAAGGGAATCAATTCATTTGGGGTTATATTTAAAAAGTTATGGCCAGTCAAAGTTTTGGTCAGAATCTGTTTTTAAAATAAAACAGAAAAAAGAAAAACGTTTCGAAAACTGACCACGTCGAAGGCGTATTCCGAGTTTACGTTTCCACTTATCCAGCATGGACCGCGCGAGGGTCACTGTCAGTGGGTCCAGCGGGCCCACTGGTCAGGTTTGGCTGGTCTACTTTCCCTCCTCTTCCTCTTGCCTCGAGGAGGCGGGACTCGGCGATCGCCGCCGGGCGGTTGGCGGCTCGCGGGGCTCCAAGGGCGGGGATGGATCCGCCAGTCCCGGGTGGTCCTCCCGGTGGTCGCTAGGCAGGTGGGGACGGAGGGAGTTGCCGGCAACTAGCTTCGCGGCGGCCGGTGGCTACGGTGAAATGGGGGTTCGTGCCACGGTGGTTCCCGAGTGAGATTGAGGGGTTGGGCAGCTCCGCACGGTCGAAGGGAGTCGGGTGGTGGCGTTGGTTGGTCGGGGGAGGGCCTGGTGGTCGGGGGAGGGCCTGGTGGCGATGAACGGGGCTGGGATGTGGCGGCGGCCGAATCGGCCGGAGTCGGGGACGACGGCTTCCCTAGGTTGATTGCGGGCTAGGGGAGCTCTAGGGGAATGGCTTGAGGCTGCCTTGGGTCTAGGAGGAGCTGGTCCCCATTTATAGGCGAGCAATGGCGGTTCGCGGCGGCCGCGGATAGGATCGCCGGCGACCGCCATTCTGTAGCGGCAGGGGGACGTGGCGGCGACGAGCGCTTGCGGACAAGCTTGCGGATGAGCTTGAGCTGCTCAATGGGGCAGCTGGCGAGCGCTGGTGGCTCGGGCGGCGCCGACCAGGGCAGAGGCTGTCGGGCGGCAATGGCGGCTTGCGGAGGCGTTGCTGCAGGGCGCCAGGAAGGGGGGCAGGCGGCTCTGCGGCGAGGGAGGAGTCAGGGCGCTGGCTGCGAGTGGGGAGGGGCCCGAACGGGTGCGGGGGAGGCGGTAAAGTGACGCGGCGACCCGTGCGCACGCACGTGCAAAACACGCGCTCTGGCCGCGCCCAGAGCGTGCACGCCAATTGTTCGGCGAAATGCCCACATGTGCTAGAGGATTAGTATGAGGCTGGGGATTAGCTAGTTTGTCCAGAGGTGCAAGGTCACAGTGCAAAACTAAAATCATGCCAAAACTGTCCCTGGACTCAAGGTGCTTGACAGAATGCCACATGCACCTAGGTATTACTTGGGGTGGCCAAACTCTCCAGGCTGGTGTCTCTTTAGATGCAGGTGAGGGTGGCAAGGTCATTTGGGCAAAACCATAAACTTGCTAATGCAAGTTTTGCCAATCTTCAGTTTTGGACAGAAAGAAAAATGCATGATTGCATGCACTTAAACTCCTCCAATGGGTCCACTCTCCTGGACTTAAGGGTTTGGCAGGGTGATCTATAAGCAGGAGAAATAATCATGGGTAAAGGAGAAAGTTAAAATATGGTTGCAATACAAATCATCAAGTTGGACCAGAATGAAAATGAGGATGATTCACTCAAATTTTTCAAAGAACAACACTGGGTTTTTGCAGCAAGTTGAATAATATACTCCTACTGATATCCCATAATTTTGGTGGAAGTTTTAAGGAAATATTTAAATAGGTTGTAGTGCAAAAGTGCCCACTGGATCAGATTTGAAAACTTGGTGTAGAACTCAAAATATTCAATGAATGAAATATATTTTTGCATAAAAGTGATTTTAAAACATCACATGACATCCCCAAATTTTGGTGGGATTTTTGAATGCCTTTATAAAAGGGTTGCAGTGCAAAAGGAACCCTAAACTTATGAAAAACCATTTTGGAGAAATAGGGCTGAGGAAAAGATAATTATATAAATAATCTTACTGATAAAAGAATTGTTTTATTTGAGAGAGTAGTGAGTCCAATAATTATTGGAAAGTTTTCACTTGGGGTAAAAACTCCATAATAATAAAGAAAAGAATGGTTCTGAAATCAAATGGAAATCCAGAAACTAAAAGTTTAAGTTTCCTGTTAAAATTTTAATAAACAAAACATGGTTAAATTTTTGGGGCGTCACAGGTACAACCCTTTTTTGTGATCCTCTAACATGCGATCGAACTTCAGCTTCTCCTTTTGACTTTCGCATTGCGTCCTTGCATCGACAATGACCCGGCGGAGATCATCATCATCGGGCACATCGTCTGGTTCCTCTTGATCTTGACAGCTTCCCCGTTCTTGACATCATTGGGCACATCATCTGGTTCCTCTTGATCTTCAGCAGCTTCCCCGTTGCAGCATCACCATATTCAGGGGCACATAGTTGTCATCGTCCTCTTCTTCTTTGCCGTCTTCCATCATAACCCCTATTTCTCCGTGCCTCTTCCAAACATTATAGTGTGGCATGAAACCATTGTAAAGCAGGTGGGTGTAAAGAATTTTCCGGTCAGAGTAAGACTTCGTATTCCCACATTTAGGGCATGGACAACACATATAACCATTCTGCTTGTTTGCCTCAGCCACTTCGAGAAAATCATGCACGCCCTTAATGTACTCGGAGGTGTGTCACCATACATCCATTGCGGTTCATCTGCGTGCATTATATATAATTAAGTGTGTCAAAAACCATTACAGAACATCATGAATAGATAATTAAGTGACCAAATTAATAGAAGTTCATCATCACATTAAAACCAAAGTACATCCATAGTTCTCATCAAACAACATATAGCACTCCAGAGCGTCTAAATTAATTAAACCATACATTGAAACTATGTAAAACATTTCAATGCGAAAACAAATGCGATCATAATCGCAACCAAGGTAACAATTGATCCAACGGCATAATGATACCAAGCCTTGGTATGAATGGCATATTTTCCAATCTTTCTAATCTTCAAGCGCATTCCATCCTTCTTGATCTTGTGATCATGGACGACATCCGCAACATGCAACTCCAATATCATCTTCTCCTCCTCAATTTATATTATTTTTTCCATCAAGAATTTGTTTTCTTCTTCAACTAAATTTAACCTCTCGACAATAGGGTCGGTTGGAATTTCCGGTTCACATAGCTCCTAGATAAATAAAATCTATGTCACGTTGGTCGGCATAATTTTCATAAAGAATAAATGAACCAATAGTTATAAAGATAATATATACCACATCCGAATCATAGACAGGACAAGTGCCGACGGGGGCGGATACCAAAACAATGGCACTATATAATAACAAGCAATAAATAGTAAGAAAAGTAGACAAGTATCTATCTAAAGAAAGAATTTTTTTCTTTCAGAAAAAAGATAAGAACAAGAGGCTCACCACGGTGGTGCCGGCGACGAGATCGGTGCGGGCGATCGACGACAGTGAAGACGGGGACGGGGCGTGACTGGCCGCTAATATAAACCTAGACAAATCTCTGTAAAAATAGAGTTCGGAGGTCGTGCTTGGCGGAGAAAGCTTAACTAGTGTGGCTCGGGCATTTCATCGAACACCTCATGTGCATAGGAGGTGAGCTAGAGCACCAAAAGCCCTCCCCTCCTGGCGAGAGAAAATAGAGCGGTGAAGTGCTCTGCTTTCATGGGCGAGGGGTATATATAGGCACCTCAATGGTCCCGGTTCGTGGCACGAACCGGGACTAAAGGGCAGCCTGTTGTCCCGGTTCAAGCCACCAACCGAGACCAATGGTGGTGGGCCAGGAGCGAGGCCCATTGGTCCCAGTTCGTCCCACCAACCAGGACCAAAAGATCCAGACGAACCGGGACCAATGGCCCACGTGGCCCGGCCGGCCCCCTGGGCTCACGAACCGGGACCATTGCCCCCATGGGTCCCGGTTCTGGACTGAACCGGGACTAATGGGCTGACCCGACCTGAACCAAAGCCCTCTTTTCTACTAGTGTGTTTTGGTAACACCGGTGGCTAGATGGTGCACGAAAGGAGGAAATTGCACTACGAGTCTGTGCACGAAAGGGGCAAGCTTGGGCAGCCTGGCGGCATCGTCAGCGCGGGGCAACTGCAGAAATGAATCTGAAAAACGCCAAGTCTTTTCTTATATACTAGAGCATTGGTCCCGGTTCGTGGCATCAACCGGGACCAACGCTTCTTCGCCCCGGTTGGTGCCAACCGGGACCAAAGGTCTCTTTTCAGCAGCCCAAAGGGCGGGAAAGCGAGACCTTTGGTCGGTTCGTGGCATCAACCGGGACTAAAGCCCACCTTTAGTACCGGTTGGTGCCACCAACCACTAGTAGAAAAGGGGGCAATGGTCCAGGCCCGGCGAGCCCATTAGTCCAGGTTCAATCCAGAACCGGGACCAATGGGGGCATTGGACCCGGTTCGTGAGCCCCGGGGGCCGGCCGGGCCACGTGGGCCATTGGTCCCGGTTCGTCTGGACTTGTTGGTCCCGGTTCGTCTGGACCTGTTGGTCCCGGTTGGTGGGATGAACCGGGACCAATGGGCCTCGCTCCTGGCCCACCACCATTGGTCCTGGTTGGTGGGACGAACCGGGACCAAAGGCTGCCCTTTAGTCCCGGTTCAAGTCACCAACCGGGACCAATTAGTTACCTATATATACCCCTCGCCATGAAAGCAGAGCACTCCGGTTTCTGTTTTTCGTGGTCAAGCGAGGGAGAGCTTTAATGGTGCTCTAGCTCACCTCCTATGCACACGAGGTGTTCGATGGAATGCCCGAGCCACACTACTTAAGCTTTCTCCTCTCCAAGCTCGACCTCCAAGCTCCATTTTCCTTAATATTTGTCTAGGTTTAGCGGTGCGTCACGTCCCGTCCCCGTCTTCACTGCCGTCGATCGCCCGCGCCGATCTCTTTGCCGGCACCACCATGGTGAGCCTCTTGTTCTTATCTTCTTTCTGAAAGGAAAAAAAATTCTTACTTGTATGTTTATATAGATACTTGTATAATTTTCTTACTTTTATTATTGCATCTTATATAGTGCGATGGTTTTGGTATCCGCCCCGTCGGCCCTCGTCCTGTCTATGATTCGGATGTGGTATATATTATCTTTTCATAACTATTGGTTCATTTATTATTTATGACAATTATTCCGACCAACGTGACATAGATTTTATTTATCTAGGAGGTTGTTGAACCGGAAATTCCAACCGACCCTATTGTCGAGAGGTTAAATTTAGTTGAATAAGAAAACAATTTGTTGAAGCAAAAAATTAGAAAAATTGAGGAGGAGAAGATGATATTGGAGTTGCATGTTGCGGATGTCGTCGATGATCACAAGATCAAGATGGATGCAATGCGCTTGAAGATTAGAAAGATTAGAAAATATGCCATTCATACCGAGGCTTGGTATCATTATGCCGTTGGATCAGTTGTTACATTGGTTGCGATTATGATCGCATTTGTTTTCGCATTGAAATGTTTTACATAGTTTCGATGTATGGTTTAATTAATTTAGATGCTCTACGTAGCTTTATGTTGTTAGATGAGAACTATGTATGTACTTTGGTTTTAATGTGATGATGAACTTCTATTAATTTGGTCACTTAATTATCTATTCATGATGTTCTGTAATGATTTTTGACACACTTAATTATATATAATGCACGCAGATGAACCGTCAATGGATGTACGGTTCAAGACACACCTCCGAGTACATTAAGGGCGTGCGTGATTTTCTCGAAGTGGCTGAGGCAAACAAGCAGAATGGTTTTATGTGTTGTCCATGCCCTATATATGGGAATACGAAGTCTTAATCTGACCGGAAAATCCTCCACACCCACCTGATTTACAAGGGTTTCATGCCACACTATAATGTTTGGACGAGGCATGGAGAAATAGGGGTTATGATGGAAGACGGCGAAGAAGAAGAGTACGATGACAACTATGTGCCCCTGAATACGGTGATGCTACCGAACATCAAGAGGAACCAGACGATGTGCACGATGATGTCAACGGGCTAAGCTGCTGAAGATCAAGAGGAACCAGACGATGTGCCCGATGATGATGATCTCCGCCGGGTCATTGTCGATGCAAGGACGCAATGCGAAAGTAAAAGGAGAAGCTGAAGTTCGATCGCATGTTAGAGGACCACAAAAAGGGTTGTACCCCAATTGCGAAGATGGCAACACAAAGCTCGGTACCGTCTTTGGAATTGCTGCGATGGAAGGCGGAGAATGTCATGCTGACAAAGGATTTGAGAAGCTACTGAAAATATTGAAGAAGAAGCTTCCAAAGGATAACGAATTTCCTGACAGTACAAACGCAACAAAGAAGGTCGTATGCCCTCTAGGATTGGAGGTGCAGAAAATACATGCATGCCCTAATGACTGCATCCTCTACCGCGGTGCGTACGAGGATCTGAACGCATGCCCGGTATGCGGGCATTACGGTATAAGATCAGACGAGATGACCCTGGTGATGTTGACGGCGAGCCCCCCAGGAAGAGGGTTCCTGTGAAGGTGATGTGGTATGCTCCTATAATACCACGGTTGAAACGTCTGTTCGTAAAGCGGAGAGCATGCCAAGTTGATGCGATGGCACAGTGAGGACCGTAAGAAAGACGGGAAGTTGAGAGCACCCGCTGACGGGTCGTAGTGGAGAAAAATGGAGAGAAAGTACTGGGATGAGTTTGCAAGTGAGCCAAGGAACGTATGGTTTGCTTTAAGCGCGGATGGCATTAATCCTTTCGAGGAGCAGAGCAGCAATCACTGCACCTGGCCCGTGACTCTATGTATGTATAACCTTCCTCCTTGGATGTGCATGAAGCGGAAGTTCATTATGACGCCAGTTCTCATCCAAGGCCCTAAGCAACCCGGCAACGACATTGATGTGTACCTAAGGCCATTAGTTGAAGAACTTTTATATCTGTGGAATGGAAACGGTGTACGTACGTGGGATGAGCACAAATAGGAGGAATTTAACCTAAAGGCGTTGCTGTTCGTGACCATCAACGATTGGCCCGCTCTCAGTAACCTTTCAGGACAGACAAACAAGGGATACCACTGTGACACCCCAATTTTTTTTAACTTTGTTTTGCTAATAAAAATCTTGCCAGGAAATTTTAACTTTCCTTTTCTTGGTTTTCTTGTTTTCAAAACCATTCTTTTCTTGGTTATCTTGGAGTTGTTCCCTAAGATGGAAAATCTTTTACTTATAATATTGGACTTGTTTAACCACTCAAGAAAAACTTTTCTTTTATTAGTAGAACTAATTTCATAATTAATTTGCTTGATCTTTAGTTTCGGTAAAAATGGTTTTCCAAGATTATATGGCCATAATTGAACTACAACCATTTGATAAATTCACCTAAACTTCCAACCAAAAATTGGAGATATCTAGTGATGTTTTTAAATCAATTTTGTGCAAAGTTATAATTTATTCATGAATTATTTTGAGCTCTACACCCAATTTTCTTCTCTGGTCTAGTAGGCATTTTTGCACTGCAACTCATTTAAATACTTCTTCCTAGCCTCCACCAAAATTATGGGATGTCAGTAGGAGCATATTATTCCACTATATGCAAAAATACAAGGATGTTATTTGAAAATTTTGAGTGTATCAGCCTCATCTTCATTCTGGTCCAACATGATGGATTGTACAGCAACCATATCCTTGCTTGCTCATTGGCCCTTGATTCTACCTCCTGCTTGTAGTTTACCTTGCCAAACCCCTAAGTCCAGGAGCATGCAACCATTGGAATAAGTTTGGTTCATGAGATGATGACAAATAAGTTCTGTCCAGAATTGAAGTTACGCAAAACTTGCACTAGCAAGTTTGTGCTTTTCACAAACCAACCTCACCACCCCTTAAGCATCCAAAGAGACTTCAATCTGGAAGAATTGGCCACTCCAAGAAATGCCTAGGTGCCTGTGGCATTTTGACAAACACCCTGAGTGCAAGGCCAGATTTGGCATGATTTCAAGTCTACATGGTGAACTTGGTCTCCAGACCAAACCACCTTGTCCCTTGATCTTCCCTCTATCACTAACCTAGTTCTGTTGCTTGCCAAACTCACCTGATACCTCTAGCATGCCCCGGCATTTTATCGAACACATTCCATGCGTGCTCTGGGCGCGAGCAGAGCGCGCGTATTGCACGAGCCACGGCCGAGCCGACACGTCTCGCCCCTAGTTTTGGCCCGCTCTATAGCGCCACGCCACGCATTCCCCTTCTCACAGCAACGCGCCAAGACACCCTGGCAGCCTACAGCGCCGCCGTCAGAGCCTTGGCGGCACGCCCGGCGTCCATGCGGCGCCCTGCCTCGGTCGGTGCCGCCAAAGCCACCAGGCCTTCGCCACCTGCCCCTTAAGCATCTCCAGCTCATCCGCAGCCTCGTCCCTAAGCTGCGTCGCCGCCACGTCGCCATAGCTACAGAAAGACGGTTCGCCGTCGTCCTTATCGCCGGCCACCTCGGAACCGACCTCCACCGCCTATATAAGGGCCCCGGAGCTCAATTGAGTCCTGAAGCAACCTAAAATGATCTCCCTAGAGCTACCTTGGCCAGCAGTCGAGGAGGGGAAGGCCATCTTCCCCGAGTCCGGCCGGTTCGGTCGCCACCAAGTCCCGGCCGATTCCGTCGCCACCAGTGCCTCCCCATCTCCACTCTCTCCACCAGAGCTCTCCCTCCCTCTCGTGAGTGCAGCCCCACGCTCAATCTTGGTCGGAAACCACCGTAGCCCCAAACCCACTACCCACCCGAATGCCTTTTCCGGCCAAGCTTCGTCAGCGACTGGCCCACGTCGGCGACCATGGCGGGTACCCACGGATTCGTCTCGACCCCCTGAGCACACCCATGTTCACAGATCACCAAGGGACGCCGCCATTTGCCGGCAAACCCTCGCCGGAGCTCCAACTCTGTTCGGTCGGAGGGGGACGACGCGCGCGTACACTGGTCAAACCTGACCAGTGGGCCAGGCGGGCCCACCGTCAGTGACCCAGCGCCGGTCCACGCAGGAGTAAGTGGAAGCGCATTTCCCGAATGAGCCTTCGTCGTGTAATTCTTTTAAAACGTTTTCTTTTCTATTTCTTTTTAAAATAACAGATTTGACTAAACTTTGACTGGCTATAACTTTTTAAATACAACTCCAAATGAAATGATTCTTATTCCTACCTCTCTCAAATTTGATCTAGTTTATTTTAAGATTTATTTGATAATTTTTCAATACAACTTTTTGTGCTGTTTTGGATTTGTGTGTTAATTCAAATTTATATAAAATAGGACTTTGGAGAGAGAGAAGAAGACTTTCAAAAGTTTTGGAGTGCACCCTGCCTTACCACACATTGAAGGCAAGCATTCTGAACCCTGGCACAATATGTTGCATGCATTGTTTGACACGATTACGACACCACCTCATTACATGGAACTCGTTATTTTATGTGGTGGTATGATCATTTGCATGCATGCTTATTTAAATTTTCCTTGCTGTTGGAAATGGGCTTGCTTGGGATGATGACCATCCTCGTGTGCCTTTCGTGCCTACCGGAAGGAAAATGGGAAAGTCGCTGTCTTGGGTAGACCAGAGCTTGTCCCTAGTTCCTCGTCGAGACGAGTGTGTCCGGCATGGCATGAAGAGTATGATGAGTGGTGACTCTGTCTGTTGGATGAAATATATTTGTTATTCTAATCATGCAGGGAATACTTAAACCTCCTGAGTCGACCCTAGATCGAGTCTTGTTCCAGTAACCCCCATGCTTGTTTCGTACCACCACTCGTTTCTACAACAAGTAGAGTAAGGTTCAGTAAGTTGTCAACCCCTTTCAAGCACACACCGTACAGAGAGGCTATGGTGGAAGATACCGGTTGAAGCCGGTAGGCATGCCACCTGGTCCGGGGGCATGGGTGTTTCCGGTTGAGACCGAGAGGGGAGGCCACCCCTTAGAGCGCGCGTTATAAATTTGATCCCATGCTACGCGAGGTTGCAGCCTCCCCACTTAGAGTTTTGCAACAGGTGTCATGGATGATTCCGCATACGAGTAAGTTAATTTGGTGTGTGCAAGTCAGGTGTGTTTTCAATTAAAAGACCGTGACGGAATTAGTCCCCAAGGACTAAAGAAATCCGCTACTAAATGGATAAAGAGAACACACACTGCAAAGATTTAAACCTATTCAGAAACACGAGTCCTCGGTTAAGGATTTCGATGCAGGATGGGTCAAGTGTCGGTCTTAGTGTCAGTCTCCGGAGGAGCACTACTAAACCAGAACTTGGTTTATGATTTGTGACTTGTGATGATGATGATGATTATCATTATGGATGATTTTTATTATGGACTAACCCCTTCATATTATTTGAATCATTGAGTATCCCCGACGGTTCTACCTCCTGGATATTCACCGTATTCATTTATAAGCCCATTATGTGGTCTAGCTCGACGCCTTGACCGTGGCATTTGCTTCGCTTATTTATAAGCCCTTTATGTGGTGTCGCTCAGACGCCCGACTGCGGCATTGTTTTTGTTTATCTACAAGCCCTTTATGTGGTGTCGCTCAGACGGCCGACTGCGGCATTGTTTTTGGTTTATTTATAAGCCCTTTATGTGGCGTCGCTCAGACGCCCGACTGCGGCATTGTTTTTGTTTATTTATAATCCCTTATGTGGTGTCGCTCAGACGCCCGACTGTGGCATTTATTGCTGCCCCGTCATTGCATATTTGTGGTTACTTATTAATAATCTACATGCATGCACTAAGGATCTCTTTTCTTTATGACTGACGTTGTGATCATAAAATGTTCTTCAAGGCATGATTTTTGATTGTTATATTATACCTGTGTGCTTAATGTTTGCGAGTACATTCAAAGTACTCACTGGCTTGTCCCTGGCTATTGTCTTGGCCAGATTTCTTGCATGGAGAGGAGCGTTATGACGACCGCCCGGAACCTCAAAGAACAGCGATAGCAGCCTCGTGAAGATAGGAGTTAACCTGGTCACTGTTCCGTGGGAAATGGAGTTCCACTGATGATCCACAAACCGCTTCCGCCATCAACCACTAGAAACCATTTGTTGTACTCACAGGCCAGAATGGTCTTGTACCGCATATCCTATATTTTTGCTTGGATTTTCCGTACCGAGTTGATGCCTCATCAGCTAACAGTAGTCCTGGGGCTGATGAGCACGACGGCCATTTTCTGGAATTTAATATTCGGAAATACCGGTCGCGACAGACTTGGTATCAGAGCCAGGCTGACCATTGGATAATCCTATCTTAGCCAGGTCAATAAACTTAGGCAGACCAACCCACCGAGCCATAAGAAAACCTCAGCCAAGCATCTTGCACAAGATAGCCACCAAAGGACCGACGCCTTTTGGCGATCGATGCCCAACCTATCAACCTAGCCGTCTATCGCGCACCAAAGTGACCAAGACTAAGGTGTCTCATTCAAGAAGCGTGCGAAGGAAGACTCCGCCCCCTTTTTCTATAAAAAGGGCACGCTAGCCCCAACCCAGCACAGCACAACATTTTTCCCCAAACCAAGCCACAATTCCCGGACCAGTCATGCACAACGAGACCACAGCAACCAACCTTGGAGGCTTTTTGACCATACTGCAAACCTCACCCGCCGTGCCTGCAAGTTAGAAGAGCCACCTGAGTATGTTGTGTACCAAGGACCCCTGAGCGGTGAGAGCCGTCAATTCTGGGCCACGGTACACATCTACGGTAGGGGTCTAGTGCCCGAGCGCCCCTAGAGGTTCACCGGAAGGACAACTTCCTTTGAGCCACAAGCCATCCAACTAGCTGCTCGAGAGGCTATAGTTCATCTCAGGCACCTGTCGCCCAGAGTTAACTGTCGCTCGTTCCACTACTACCCCAGGCGCGAAGGGTACGGTAGACCACCCCAAGTTGCCAACGGAGATCACGAAACGGACCCTGCATTGCTGCACCTAGTGCGCTATGTAGGTGCGCTGGAGGAACTTTTCGATCAAATCACCATTTATCTGATCGCAGCTCGTGGAGAGCTGGTTCGTCGAGCCCCGGCGAGAGAAGAGATCGAGCCCAACGCCGACAACCCAGTCGTGCTGTTCGGACACCCGATCGAGACCCTGAGGTCAGCCCGGCCGTCGACCAAGGTGCTTTGATGACCCCATAAGTGCTTCATCGCATCCAGGAGCACACTCCAACGGGTTGTGGTCAACAATCCCGCGATGGTCATCATCACTACCCCGAGCCTGCAGCCCCTCAACCCTCTCCAGCTAATTCCGATGGTGAGAACCGTGGAGAAGCCTCGACATCCACAAGGGACGCCCGGTTGGACGTAAACGAGGTAGACTAAATCACTCGAGTAATGTCGAGTCCCAGTGTATACTCGCTTTGTAACGCAGTCTGTCATCGTGCCTCTGTTTTATATAGTAGTATTCCATGGATGTATTAGCATGCAGTGTGATTTCTCTATCCTTGGCGCAGCTACCAAAAACCGCCCCGACAACCCCCACAGTGATACGTCACTTTAGTGAGACGCGTATATCTGTGGCTTGACCCCAAGCCAAGCCGGCAAATTCTTTACCTTTCACCACGGTAGAATGACCCATCTCCGGTGCTATAAAAGGGCCACCGAGTGACCCTGCCAAGCACCCCTCACCTTGTGCACCATTCTCACAACCATTTCTTGCCATGCCGAGCCCCAGTATCTATCTGAGAACTCCAGATGCAACCCCGGGTAGTTTTGTCAAGATATTGTGGGATTTTATCCGCAGTACCATGGGCGCTACCCAGCCACCCCAAAGACGAGCTGTTCAAATCGAGAATCACCCTTCCACCTCGAGATATTGGGTAGCCGTGCACATCCCTCCCGTAAACCCAAACCAAGATCCAACGGAGGTCTCCTTCGTAGGGAAATCTATGCCAACCCCACATATGGCCGTAGAAGCTGCGGCATACGAAGCACTCGCTCGCCTTCGATTCACGGTACCCTATGCCAGCGAACGAGGGTATTATTATTTTCCGAGCCGTGCAGCACCCGGAGGAGTAACATCTTTTCTAGGTGGACGTATTGAGAGAGACCCCATCTTGGCCAACCTCGTCCAATACGTCATCGCTCAAGAGCGTTTAACCCAACGCGTGATGGGTTATCTACAAAGCCTCGGAGATTTAAATCCTCAGATCGCCATCGGCAGATCATTGAGGCCCGACCAGGAGAGACACATTCATGTTCTGGTCAATCCACTTCCTCTGATAGAAGAAGAGTGTATCCCAGTACCAGAGACGTTTTCTCAGGACCCCGTCCAGTTACCGTTTTCGCTTCAGACGTCGCCTCTATATGTATTGCTATTCATGTGTTGTAACTTATGCGTGGTGCCCTGAGTTTGTGCGGCAATGTAGACCGTTTAGTTTTAGTTATTGTTGCAATTTGACTCTATTGTATTACTATGTTCTTTCGCGAGAAATCCTGGAGTGATATTTCTTTTCCCGGTATTACTGCATCGTTCACGACATGGATTATTTTATTCTCCGCAGCACCACGGCATGCAGACACACGACCACAATTACACGAACACATACACTGCTTGCAATATTTTTGCAACAGTGTTACATCTAACTGAGCACCTCCCGGCAACAGTCAGCGCCCGACACACCCCACCTACTCCTCGTGATCACCACCACCACAGAGCCAACACCCAGGCAGCAGCGTCGCGACGATCGTCGAGGATCATCGCGCACAGGAGCACGGAGAGCCCCAGCACCGTTGCCAGCCCTCCGCACAACAGGATCACGTACCAGTCCGGCACCACCTCCGCCATTAGAGCCCCGTCTCGAGCTCCGAACAGTGGAAACAGAGGAGAAGGAGGGAGGAGGAGAAGCGAGGCCAGGTGCGAGGAAAAGGAGGAGAACACCTCGGCCGTTTTATAGCTCGAGCTCGGTGTACGGTGGGCAAGGTCCACCAGCGCCGCTCGTCGCCCGATCGCCGGTGTTCGGAGGAGAATCCTCGAGCAGTGCCGACAGCGCACTGGCTCGCGAAGTGAGTGCACGCTGCGTCGGCAGCTAGCACACCGTGCACTACGGCAGTACGGCCTAGATGCCCTACGCGCTAGGCGTCGTCGGTGGATAAAGCGCGGGAAAGCGCGCGGGGGAGAGGAAGAAGAAAGAGCCGGAGGAAGAAGAAGAGGCTGACCGTGGGCCCAGGTCCACCTGTCAGCCAGAGAGAGCACTGTGCTCTCGGGTGCGACCAGCGTATTTTAAGATTTAGAATTTATTCTAACTCTATATATGGTGTAGAAATCTCTCTTTTTGCTCCTAACCGTAGATTTTTCCACGCAGCGCCAGTGTTCCACACTATAGTTTGCACCACTTTTGCCCTCCCACTGTAGCCGTTTTTGTTTTGATGCAATTTTGCTATAGAGATAACTCTTAGCAAATCTCGAGGACGGGATTTTTCTTAAGGGGAGTAGTGTTGTGACACCCCAATTTTTTTTAACTTTTTTTTTGCTAATAAAAATCTTGCTAGGAAATTTTAACTTTCCTTTTTCTTGGTTTTCTTGTTTTCAAAACCATTCTTTTCTTGGTTATCTTGGAGTTGTTCCCTAAGATGGAAAATCTTTTACTTATAATATTGGACTTGTTTAGCCACTCAAGAAAAACTTTTCTTTTATTGGTAGAACTAATTTCATAATTAATTTGCTTGATCTTTAGTTTCTTGAAAAATGGTTTTCCAAGATTATATGGCCATAATTGAACTACAACCATTTGATAAATTCACCTAAATTTCCAACCAAAAATTGGAGATGTCTGGTGATGTTTTTAAATCATTTTTGTGCAAAGTAATAATTTATTCATGAATTATTTTGAGCTCTACACCCAATTTTCTTCTCTGGTCCAGTAGGCATTTTTGCACTGCAACTCATTTAAATACTTCTTCCTAGCCTCCACCAAAATTATGGGATGTCAGTAGGAGCATATTATTCCACTATATGCAAAAATACAAGGATGTTATTTGAAAATTTTGAGTGTATCAGCCTCATCTTCATTCTGGTCCAACATGATGGATTGTACAGCAACCATATCCTTGCTTGCTCATTGGCCCTTGATTCTTCCTCCTGCTTGTAGTGTACCTTGCCAAACCCCTAAGTCCATGAGCATGCAACCATTGGAATACTTTTGGTTCATGAGATGGTGCCATTTAAGTTCTGTCCATAATTGAAGTTCTGCAAAACTTGCACTAGCAAGTTTGTGCTTTTCACAAACCAACCTCACCACCCCCTTGAGCATCCAAAGAGACTTCAATCTGGAAGAATTGGCCACTCCAAGAAATGCCTAGGTGCCTGTGGCATTTTGACAAACACCCTGAGTGCAAGGCCAGATTTGGCATGATTTCAAGTCTACATGGTGAACATGGTCTCCAGACCAAACCACCTTGTCCCTTGATCTTCCCTCTATCACTAACCTAGTTCTGTTGCTTGCCAACCTCACCTGAGACCTCTAGCATGCCCCGACATTTTATCGAACACATTCCATGCGTGCTCTGGGCGCGAGCAGAGCGCGCGTATTGCACGAGCCACGGCCGAGCCGACACGTCGCGCCCCTGGTTTTGGCCCGCTCTGTAGCGCCACGCCACGCACTCCCCTTCTCACAGCAACGCGCCAAGACGCCCTGGCAGCCTACAGCGCCGCCGTCAGAGCCTTGGCGGCACGCCAGCGTCCGCAGCGCGCCCCTGCCTCAGTCGGTGCCGCCAAAGCCACCAGCGCTCGCCAGCTGCCCCCTTAAGCATCTCCAGCTCATCCGCAGCCTCGTCCCCTAGCGCGCGTCGCCGCCACGTCGCCATAGCTGAGAGAGGCGGTTCGCCGTCGTCCTTATCGCCGGCCACCTCGGAACCGACCTCCACCGCTTATATAAGGGCCCCGGAGCTCAATCGAGTCCTGAAGCAACCTAAAATGATCTCCCTAGAGCTACCTTGGCCAGCAGTCGAGGAGGGGAAGGCCATCTTCCCCGAGTCCGGCCGGTTCGGTCGCCACCAAGTCCCGGCCGATTCCGGCCGCCACCAGTGCCTCCCCATCTCCACTCTCTCCACCAGAGCTCTCCTCCCTCTCGTGAGTGCAGCCCCCACGCCGATCTTGGTCGAAAACCACCGTAGCCCCAAACCCACTACCCACCAAGGCCTTCTCCGCCCAGCTTCAAGTCGCCGGGCGACTCCGTCATCGCCGGGCGACCATGGCGGGTACCCACGGATTCGTCTCGACCCCCTGAGCACACCCATGTTCACAGATCACCAAGGGACGCCGCCATTTGCCGGCAAACCCTCGCCGGAGCTCCAACTCTGTTCGGTCGGAGGGGACGACAGACATCGGGTCAAACCTGACCCGATGGGCCAAAGTGGCCCACGGTCAGTGACCCAGCGCCGGTCCACGCAGGAGTAAGTGGAAGCGCATTTCCCGAATGAGCCTTCGTCATGTAATTCTTTTAAAACGTTTTCTTTTCTGTTTCTTTTTAAAATAACAGATTTGACTAAACTTTGACTGGCTATAACTTCTTAAATACAACTCCAAATGAAATGGTTCTTATTTCTACCTCTCTCAAATTTGATCTAGTTTATTTTAAGATTTATTTGATAATTTTTCAAAACAAATTTTTGTGCTGTTTTGGATTTGTGTGTTAATTCAAATTTATTTAAAATAGGACTCTGGAGAGAGAGAAGAAGACTTTCAAAAGTTTTGGAGTGCACCCTGCCTTACCACACATTGAAGGCAAGCATTACGAACCACTGGCACAATATGTTGCATGCATTGTTTGACACGATTACGACACCACCTCATTACATGGAACTCGTTATTTTATGTGGTGGTATGATCATTTGCATGCATGCTTATTTAAATTTTCCTTGCTGTTGGAAATGGGCTTGCTTGGGATGATGACCATCCTCGTATGCCTTTCGTGCCTACCGGAAGGAAAATGGGAAAGTCGCTGTCTTGGGTAGACCAGAGCTTGTCCCTAGTTCCTCGTCGAGACGAGTGTGTCCGACATGGAATGAAGAGTATGATGAGTGGTGACTCACTGCATTGGATGAAATATATTTGTTATTCTAATCATGCAGGGAATACTTAAACCTCCTGAGTCGACCCTAGATCGAGTCTTGTTCCAGTAACCCCCATGCTTGTTTCGTACCACCACTCGTTTCTACAACAAGTAGAGTACGGTTATGTAAGTTGTCAACCCCTTTCAAGCACACACCGTACAGAGAGGCTATGGTGGAAGATATCGGTTGAAGCCGGTAGGCATGCCACCTGGTCCGGGGGCATGGGTGTTTCCGGTTGAGACCGAGAGGGGAGGCCACCCCTTAGAGCGCTGCTATAAATTTGATCCCATGCTACGCGAGGTTGCAGCCTCCCCACTTAGAGTTTTGCTTAACAGGTGTCATGGATGACTCCAGACACGGGTAAGTTAAGCTGGTGTGTGCAAGTCAGGTGTGTTTTCAATTAAAAGACCGTAGACGGAATTAGTCCCCAAGGACTAAAGAAATCCGCTACTCGTGGATAAAGAGTACACCCTCCGCAAAGATTTAAACCTATTCAGATAGCCGTGTCCTCGGTTAAGGATTTCAGTGCAGGATGGGTCAAGTGTCGGTCTTAGTGTCGGTCTCCGGAGGAGCACTACTAAACCAGAACTTGGTTTATGATTTGTGACTTGTGATGATGATGATGATTATCATTATGGATGATTTTTATTATGGACTAACCCCTTCATATTATTTGAATCATTGAGTATCCCTGGGACGGTTCTACCTCCTGGATATTCACCGTATTCATTTATAAGCCCATTATGTGGTCTAGCTCAGACGCCCGACTGTGGCATTTGCTTCTGTTTATTTATAAGCCCTTTATGTGGTGTCGCTCAGACGCCCGACTGCGGCATTGTTTTTGTTTATCTACAAGCCCTTTATGTGGTGTCGCTCAGACGCCCGACTGCGGCATTGTTTTTGGTTTATTTATAAGCCCTTTATGTGGCGTCGCCGCCAGACGCCTCGATCATGCATTGTTTTTGTTTATTTATAATCCCTTATGTGGTGTCGCCAGACGCCTCGACCGTGGCATTTATTGCTGCGCCGTCATTACATATTTGTGGTTACTTATTAATAATCTACATGCATGCACTAAGGATCTCTTTTCTTTATGACTGACGTTGTGATCATAAAATGTTCTTCAAGGCATGATTTTTGATTGTTATATTATACCTGTGTGCTTAATGTTTGCGAGTACATTCAAAGTACTCACTGGCTTGTCCCTGGCTATTGTCTTAGCTAGATTTCTTGCATGGAGAGGAGCGTTGCGACGACCGCCCCGGAACCTAAGCAACAGCGATAGCAGCCTCGTGAAGATAGGAGTTAACCTGGTCAGCTGTTCCCGTGGGAAATGGAGTTCCACTGATGATCCACAAACCGCTTCCGCCATCAACCACTAGAAACCATTTGTTGTACTCACAGACCAAAATGGTCTTGTACCGCATATCCTGTATTTTTGCTTGGATTTTCTGTATCAAGTTGATGCCTCATCAGCTAACAGTAGTCCTGGGGCTGATGAGCACGACGACCATTTTCTGGAATTTAATATCCGGAAAAACCGGTCGCGACAGACTTGGTATCAGAGCTAGGCTGACCATTGCATAATCCTATCTTAGCCAGGTCAATAAACTTAGGCAGACCAACCCACCGAGCCATAAGAAAACCTCAGCCAAGCATCTTGCACAAGATAGCCACACAGTGACCCGACGCCTTTTGGCAGTCGATGCCCAACCTATCAACCTAGCCGTCTATCGCGCACCAGTGACCAGTACCCAAGGTGTCTCATTCGCAAGCCTGCGAAGGAAGACTCCGCCCCCTTTTTCTATAAAAAGGGCACGCTAGCCCCAACCCAGCACAGCACAACATTTTTCCCCAAACCAAGCCACAATTCCCGGACCAGTCATGCACAACGAGACCACAGCAACCAACCTTGGAGGCTTTGTGACCATACTCGCAAACCTCACCCGCCGTGCCTATGCGTTGGAAGAGCCACCTGAGTATGTTGTGTACCAAGGACACCTGAGCGGTGAGAGCCGTCAATTCTGGGCCACGGTACACATCTACGGTAGGGGTCTAGCACCCGAGCGCCCCTACAGGTTCACCGGAAGGACAACTTCCTTTGAGCCACAAGCCATCCAACTAGCTGCTCGAGAGGCTATAGTTCATCTCAGGCACCTGTCGCCCAGAGTTAACTGTCGCTCGTTCCACTACTACCCCAGGCGCGAAGGGTACGGTAGACCACCCCAAGTTGCCAACGGAGATCACGAAACGGACCCTGCATTGCTGCACCTAGTGCGCTATGTAGGTGCGCTGGAGGAACTTTTCGATCAAATCACCATTTATCTGATCGCAGATCGTGGAGAGCTGGTTCTCCGAGCCCCGGCGAGAGAAGAGATCGAGCCCAACGCCGACAACCCAGTCGTGCTGTTCGGACACCCAATCGAGACCCACGAGGTCAGCCCACCGGCCGCCCAAGGTGCTTTGATGACCCCGAAGTGCTTGCAGCCTCCACAGGAGCACACTCCAACGGGGTTGTGGTCAACAATCCCCGCGATGGTCATCATCACTACCCCGAGCCTGCAGCCCCTCAACCCTCTCCAGCTAATTCCGACGGTGAGAACCGTGGAGAAGCCTCGACATCCACAAGGGACGCCCGGTTGGACGTAAACGAGGTAGACTAAATCACTCGAGTAATGTCGAGTCCCAGTGTATCCTCGCTTTGTAACGCAGTCTGTCATCGTGCCTCTGTTTTATATAGTAGTATTCCATGGATGTATTAGTATGCAGTGTGATTTCTCTATCCTTGGCGCAGCTACCAAAAACCGCCCCGACAACCCCCACAGTGATACGTCACTTTAGTGAGACGCGTATATCTGTGGCTTGACCCCAAGCCGAGCCGCCAAATTCTTTACCTTTCACCACGGTAGAATGACCCATCTCCGGTGCTATAAAAGGGCCACCGGTGACCCTGCCAAGCACCCTCACCTTGTGCACCATTCTCACAACCATTTCTTGCCATGCCGAGCCCGAGTATCTATCTGAGAACTCCAGATGCAACCCCGGGTAGTTTTGTCAAGATATTGTGGGATTTTACCCGCCGTACCATGGGCGCTACCCAGCCACCCCAGTACGAGCTGGTCAAATCGAGAATCACCCCTTCCACCTCGATATATTGGGTAGCCGTGCACGTCCCTCCCGTAAACCCAAACCAAGATCCAACGGAGGTCTCCTTCGTAGGGAAATCTATGCCAACCCCACATATGGCCGTAGAAGCTGCGGCATACGAAGCACTCGCTCGCCTTCGATTCGCGGTACCCTATGCCAGCGAACGAGGGTATTATTATTTTCCGAGCCGTGCAGCACCCGGAGGAGTAACATCTTTTCCAGGTGGACGTATTGAGAGAGACCCCATCTTGGCCAACCTCGTCAAATATGTCATCGCTCAAGAGCGTTTAACCCAACGCGTGATGGGTTATCTACAAAGCCTCGGAGATTTAAATCCTCAGATCGCCATCGGCAGATCATTGAGGCCCGACCAGGAGAGACACATTCATCGTCTGGTCAATCCACTTCCTCCGATAGAAGAAGAGTGTATCCCGATGCAGAGACGTTTTCTCGGGACCCCGTCCGATTACCGTTTTAAACCCGGGCGTCGCCGCTATATTTATTGCTATTCATGTGTTGTAACTTATGCGTGGTGCCCCGAGTTTGTGCGGCAATGTAGACCGTTTAGTTTTAGTTATTGTTGCAATTTGACTCTATTGTATTACTATGTTCTTTCGCGAGAAATCCTGGAGTGAGATGTCTTTTCCCGGTATTACTGCATCTTCCACGACATGGATTATTTTATTTCCCGCAGCACCACGGCATGCAGACACACGACCACAATTACACGAACACATACACTGCTTGCAATATTTTTGCAACAGTGTTACATCTAACTGAGCACCTCCCGGCAACAATCAGCGCCCGACACACACCCCACCTACTCCTCGTGGTCACCACCACCGTAGAGAGCCAACACACGGGCAGCAGCGTCGTGACGATCATCGAGGATTATCGCGCACATGAGCACGGAGAGCCCCAGCACCGCTGCCAGCCCTCCGCACAACAGGATCACGTACCAGTCCGGCACCACCTCCGCCATTAGAGCCCCGTCTCGAGCTCCGGACAGTGGAAACAGAGGAGAAGGAGGGAGGAGGAGAAGCGAGGCCAGGTGCGAGGAAAAGGAGGAGAACACCTCGGCCGTTTTATAGCTCGAGCTCGGTGTACGGTGGGCAAGGTCCACCAGCGCCGCTCGTCGCCCGATCGCCGGTGTTCAGAGGCGAATCCTCGAGCAGTGCCGACAGCGCACTGGCCCGCGAAGTGAGTGCATGCTGCATCGGCAGCTAGCACACTGTGCACTACCGCAGTACGGCCTAGATGCCCTACGCGCTAGGCGTCGTCGGTGGAGAAAGCGCGGGAAAGCGCGCGGGGGAGAGGAAGAAGAAAGAGCCGGAGGAAGAAGAAGAGGCTGACCGTGGGCCCGGGTCCACCTGCCGACGTAGAGAGCACTGTGCTCTCGGGTGCGACCAGCGTATTTTAAGATTTAGAATTTATTCTAAATCTATATATGGTGTAGAAATCTCTCTTTTTGCTCCTAACCGTAGATTTTTCCATGCAGCGCCAGTGTTCCACACTATAGTTTGCACCACTTTTGCCCTCCTTTGTAGCCGTTTTTGTTTTGATGCAATTTTGCTATAGAGATAACTCTTAGCAAATCTCGAGGACGGGATTTTTCTTAAGGGGGGTAGTGTTGTGACACCCCAATTTTTTTTTAACTTTGTTTTGCTAATAAAAATCTTCCCAGGAAATTTTAACTTTCCTTTTTCTTGGTTTTCTTGTTTTCAAAACCATTGTTTTCTTGGTTATCTTGGAGTTGTTCCCTAAGATGGAAAATCTTTTACTTATAATATTGGACTTGTTTAACCACTCAAGAAAAACTTTTCTTTTATTGGTAGAACTAATTTCATAATTAATTTGCTTGATCTTTAGTTTCTTGAAAAATGGTTTTCCAAGATTATATGGCCATAATTGAACTACAACCATTTGATAAATTCACCTAAATTTCCAACCAAAAATTGGAGATGTCTGGTGATGTTTTTAATTCACTTTTGTGCAAAGTAATAATTTACTCATGAATTATTTTGAGCTCTACACCCAATTTTCTTCTCTGGTCCAGTAGGCATTTTTGCACTGCAACTCATTTAAATACTTCTTCCTAGCCTCCACCAAAATTATGGGATGTCAGTAGGAGCATATTATTCCACTATATGCAAAAATACAAGGATGTTATTTGAAAATTTTGAGTGTATCAGCCTCATCTTCATTCTGGTCCAACATGATGGATTGTACAGCAACCATATCCTTGCTTGCTCATTGGCCCTTGATTCTTCCTCCTGCTTGTAGTGTACCATGCCAAACCCCTAAGTCCATGAGCATGCAACCATTGGAATACTTTTGGTTCATGAGATGATGCCATTTAAGTTTTGTCCATAATTGAAGTTCTGCAAAACTTGCACTAGCAAGTTTGTGCTTTTCACAAACCAACCTCACCACCCCCTTGAGCATCCAAAGAGACTTCAATCTGGAAGAATTGGCCACTCCAAGAAATGCCTAGGTGCCTGTGGCATTTTGACAAACACCACCGAGTGCAAGGCCAGATTTGGCATGATTTCAAGTCTACATGGTGAACTTGGTCTCCGGACCAAACCACCTTGTCCCTTGATCTTCCCTCTATCACTAACCTAGTTACATTTGCTTGCCAACCTCACGAGACCTCTAGCATGCCCCGGCATTTTATCGAACACATTCCGTGCGTGCTCGGGCGCGAGGCAGAGCGCCAGATTACGAGCCACGGCCGAGCCGACACGTCACGCCCCTGGTTTTGGCCCGCTCTGTAGCGCCACGCCACGCACTCCCCTTCTCACAGCAACGCGCCAAGACGCCATGGCAGCCTACAGCACCGCCGTCAGAGCCTTGGCGGCACGCCGGCGTCCGCAGCGCGCCCCTGCCTCAATCGACGCCGCCAAAGCCACCAGCGCTCGCCAGCTGCCCCCTTAAGCATCTCCAGCTCATCCGCAGCCTCGTCCCCTAGCGCGCGTCGCCGCCACATCGCCATAGCTACAGAAAGACGGTTCGCCGTCGTCCTTATCGCCGGCCACCTCGGAACCGACCTCCACCGCCTATATAAGGGCCCCGGAGCTAAACTGAGTCTTGAAGCAACCTAAAATGATCTCCCTAGAGCTACCTTGGCCAGCAGTCGAGGAGGGGAAGGCCATCTTCCCCGAGTCCGGCCGGTTCGGTCGCCGCCAAGTCCCGGCCGATTCCGTCGCCACCAGTGCCTCCCCCTCTCCACTCTCTCCACCAGGAGCTCTCCCTCCCTCTCGTGAGTGCAGCCCCACGCTCAATTTTGGTCGGAAACCACCGTAGCCCCAAACCCACTACCCACCCGAATGCCTTCTCCGACGCGAAGCTCTTCGCCGGCGACTCCGTCCACATCGGCGAGCATGGCGGGTACCCACGGATTCGTCTCGACCCCCTGAGCACACCCATGTCCTCAGATCACCAAGGGACGCCCCCCTTTGCCGGCAAACCCTCGCCGGAGCTCCGCCTCTGTTCGTTTGGAGGGGGACGACGCGCGCGTAGACTTGTCAAACCTGACCAGTGGGCCAGGCGGGCCCACCGTCAGTGACCCAGCGCCGGTCCACGCAGGAGTAAATTGAAGCGCATTTCCCGAATGCGCCTTCGACGTGTAATTCTTTTAAAACGTTTTCTTTTCTGTTTCTTTTTAAAATAACAGATTTGACTAAACTTTGACTGGCTATAACTTTTTAAATACAACTCCAAATGAAATGATTCTTTTTCCTACCTCTCTCAAATTTGATCTAGTTTATTTTAAGATTTATTTTATAATTTTTAAAAACAACTTTTTGTGCTGTTTTGGATTTGTGTGTTAATTCAAATTTATTTAAAATAGGACTTTGGAGAGAGAGAAGAAGACTTTCAAAAGTTTTGGAGTGCACCCTGCCTTACCACACATTGAAGGCAAGCATTCTGAACCCTGGCACAATATGTTGCATGCATTGTTTGACACGATTACGACACCACCTCATTACATGGAACTCGTTATTTTATGTGGTGGTATGATCATTTGCATGCATGCTTATTTAAATTTTCCTTGCTCTTGGAAATGGACTTGCTTGGGATGATGACCATCCTCGTATGCCTTTCGTGCCTACCGGAAGGAAAATGGGAAAGTCGCTGTCTTGGGTAGACCAGAGCTTGTCCCTAGTTCCTCGTCGAGACGAAAGTGTGTCCGCATGGCATGCAGAGTATGATGAGTGGTGACTCTGCATTGGATGAAATATATTTGTTATTCTAATCATGCAGGGAATACTTAAACCTCCTGAGTTGACCCTAGATCAAGTCTTGTTCCAGTAACCCCCGTGCTTGTTTCGTACTACCACTCGTCTCTACAACAAGTATAGTACGGTTTAGTAAGTTGTCAACCCCTTTCAAGCACACACCGTACAGAGAGGCCATGGTGGAAGATATCGGTTGAAGCCGGTAGGCATGCCACCTGGTACGGGGGCATGGGTGTTTCCGGTTGAGACCAAGAGGGGAGGCCACCCCTTAGAGCGCGCGTTATAAATTTGATCCCATGCTACACGAGGTTGCAGCCTCCCCACTTAGAGTTTTGCTTAACATGTGTCATGGGTGATTCCAGACACGGATAAGTTAAGCTGGTGTGTGCAAGTCAGGTGTGTTTTCAATTAAAAGAACGTAGACGGAATTAGTCCCGAAGGACTAAAGAAATCCGTTACTCGTGGATAAAGAGTACACCCTCTGCAGAGATTTAAACCTATTCAGATAGCCGTGTCCTCGGTTAAGGATTTCAGTCTGGGATGGGTCAACTGTCGGTCTTAGTGTCAGTCTCCGGAGGAGCACTACTAAACCAGAACTTGGTTTATGATTTGTGACTTGGGATGATGATGATGATTATCATTATGGATAATTTTTATTATGGACTGTCACCTTCATATTATTTGAATCATTGAGTATCCCTGGGACGGTTCTACCTCCTGGATATTCACCGTATTCATTTATAAGCCCTTTATGTGGTGTCGCTCAGACGCCTCGATCGTAACATTTGCTTCGCTTATTTATAAGCCCTTTATGTGGTGTCGCTGAGGCGCCCGACTGCGGCATTGTTTTTGGTTTATTTATAAGCCCTTTATGTGGCGTCGCTCAGACGCCCGACTGCGGCATTGTTTTCGTTTATTTATAAGCCCCTTATGTGGTGTCGCTCAGACGCCCGACTGTGGCATTTATTGCTGCCCCGTCATTGCGTATTTGTGGTTACTTATTAATAATCTACATGCATGCACTAAGATCTCTTTTCTTTAACTGACGTTGTGATCAATAAATTTTCTTCAAGGCATGATTTTTGATTGTTATATTATACCTGTGTGTTTAATGTTTGCGAGTACATTCAAAGTACTCACTAGCTTGTCCCTGGCTATTGTCTTAGCCAGATTTCTTGCATGGAGAGGAGTGTTGCGACGACCGCCCCGGAACCTAAGCAAGAGTGATAGCAGCCTCGCGAAGATACGAGTTAACCTGGTCAGCTGTTCCCGTGGGAAATGGAGTTCCACTGATGATCCACAAACCGCTTCCGCCATCAACCACTAGAAACCATTTCTTGTACTCACAGGCCAGAATGATCTTGTACCGCATATCCTGTATTTTTGCTTGGATTTTCTGTACCGACTTCATGCCTCATCAGCTAACAGTAGTCCTGGGGCTGAAGCACGACGGCCATTTTCTGGAATTTAATATCCGGAGAAACCGGTCGCGACAACCACGCATGCACGCACTGTTTACTTGACACCGATAGTATATACCTGGCAAGCTACATGAAGAATGTGTACCTGGGCCATCGTCGATTTCTTCCGACCAACCATCACTGTAGAAAGAAAGGGAAGCATTTCAAAGGCGAGGCACATCACCGGAAGAAGCCCGCCATGCGTACCGGTGATCACGTACTTGCTATGGTCAATGATTTACACGTAATCTTTGGAAAGGGTCCCGGCAGACTAGCTGTTCGAATGACGCCGAGAATCACGCACCCATGTGGAAGAAGAAATCTATATTTTGGGACCTACCCTCTTTGGAAAGACCTAGAGGTCCGCTCTTCGATCGACGTGATGCACGTGACGAAGAACCTTTGCGTGAACCTGCTAGGCTTCTTGGGCGTGTATGGGAAGACAAAAGATACACCTGAGGCACAGGAGGACCTGCAACGCTTGCACGAAAAAGTGGGCATGCCTCCAAGCGAGATGAAGGTCCCGCCGGCTACGCTCTTACGAAAGAAGAGAAAGAAATCTTCTTTGAATGCCTGCTCAAGATGAAGGTCCCGACTGGCTTCTCGTCGAATATAAAGGTAATAATAAATATGCCAGAGAAAAGTTCCAGAACCTAAAGTCTCATGACTGCAACGTGATTATGACGCGATACTGCTTCCGGTTGCATTGAGGGGCTTCTACCGAAAACGTCCGATTAGCCATTGTGAAGCTATGTGCATTCCTCAATGCAATCTCTCGTAAGGTGATCGATCCAAAAATCATACCAAGTCTAAGGAGTGATGTGGTGCAATGTCTTGTCGGGCTTCGAAATGGTGTTCCCACCATCCTTCTTCAATATCATGACGCATACGTCCTAGTTCATCTAGTTGACGAGATTGTCATTACGGGCCCCGTATTTCTACACAATATGTACCCCTTTGAGAGGTTCATGGGAGTCCTAAAGAAATATGGCTGTAACCGTGCTAGGCCAGAAGGAAGCATCTCCATGGGCCATCAAACAGAGGATGTCATTGGGTTTTGTGTTGACTTCATTCCTGGCCTTAAGAAGATAGGTCTCCCTAAATCGCGGTAGAGGGGAGACTGACTGGAAAAGGCACGCTTGGAAGAGACTCAATAATATGTAGGGACGGATATTCTTGGTCTCAAGCACGACACGCTTCTCTGAACTCTACCTTGGTGACCCCAGATGTCGATGAACACAGGAACAGTCTGCGCTCCAAACACC
The DNA here is from genome assembly GCA_021605145.1 of Aegilops bicornis. Classification (NCBI taxonomy): domain Eukaryota; kingdom Viridiplantae; phylum Streptophyta; class Magnoliopsida; order Poales; family Poaceae; genus Aegilops; species Aegilops bicornis. Next base: position 44,163,675 of record CM038669.1, on the reverse strand, counting down.
AAGCGGTCTGACGATCGGATTACATGTGAACACATCAGACTTTCAGCGGTTGGTTGGAAGCACGTGTCGGAGGTGACAACACTGTTTGTGATGAGCTGTACTTGTTGTCTAGGGGACCATCTTTGACTGTATTGATTTGGAAAGGATACGAGATAAATGGGAATACATTTTACACGATTGACCAAGATCAAAAGAGCACCAACCAAAATAGCGGTGTTCACTTTGATGGAACAACCGAGAGGGGAAATGACACATATTATGGTTACGTAGTGGACATATGGGAACTTGACTACGGACATGATTTTAAGGTCCCTTTGTTTAAGTGCAAATGGGTCAATCATCGGGGAGGCGAAGTGCGAGTAGACCCACAGTACGGAATGACAACAGTGGATCTGAAAAATCTTGGGTACACTGACGAACCGTTTGTCCTAGCCAATGATGTGGCACAGGTTATCTATGTGAAGGACATGTCTACCAGACCGAGAAAGAGAAAAGATAAGGAAGCGAATACATCATATGATGAGCCAAAGCGCCACATAGTTCTTTCAGGAAAAAGGGACATCGTGGGAGTGGAGGACAAGACAGACATGTCTGAAGATTATGAAAAGTTTCATGAAATTCCTCCCTTTAAAGTCAAGGCTGACCCTAGCATCCAGATAAACGATGAAGATGATCCATGGTTATGACGCAATAAGCAAATGACACAAGCGAAGAAAAAGGGAAGACTTTCTCCCGCAACTATTATGATGGTACCATGCCAACTTTGTAATTGACGAGTATGATACCATGCCAACTTTCATCTATTTCAGAGTTCATTTGAAATGCTTTAATGTCTTATGGTTCGGCCCTCGTAATAATTAAAAATAGCAATAATATGTTTTTTGTTGTAAGTAGAAACATAATAAAATAAATAAAGCAAGAAAGAAAACAAAAAACAAAAAAGTGTTTTCAAATTTGAAAACTAATGGCACTAACAGAAAGTTTATAATTTTCCTAAAACTAAAAGCAAAAAGAATTAAAAAATAAAGCAAAAAACAAGAGAAAATAAATAATGCAGAAATCAAAACAAAAAAACAACAATAAGTATTTTGTTGTAAGTAGAAACAAAATAAAATAAACAAAGCAAGAAAGAAAACAAAAAAACAAAAAAAGTGTTTTCAAATTTGAAAAGTAATGGCACTAACAGAAAGTTTATAATTTTCCTAAAACTAAAAGCAAAAAGAATTAAAAAATAAAGAAAAAACAAAAGAAAATAAATAATGCAGAAAACAAAACAAAAAAACAGAAAAAAAATTAAAAAATAGCAACAGTAAGTAAAGAAAACAAAAAAACAAAAAAAATGCCTCCTACTAGGCCCCCACGGCCTGAATACGACATGAAACCCTACTATGGGCCAGGATTCAGGCCCGCAGTAGGCCCAGAAGGCCCATCGTGCACAAGAATAGCAAGTAGGCCCGAAGCCTGCGGTGGAGAGGAGTCGCGAGGGTGCGGCAGTGGGGCTTATAAACCACTGCGCCCCTCTCAACTAGCGAGGTGGGACTAAACTTTGGCCCCGACGCTGCAAAGACAGGGGTTTGGTCCCGTTGGTGGCACCAACCGACTAAAGGGGGCATTGGTACCGGTTCGTGGCACCAACCGGTACCAAAGGCCGCCGCTTCCCGCCCTTTGGGCTGCCTAAAAAGAGGCCTTTGGTCCCGGTTGGTGGCACCAACCAGGACTAAAGGGTGCATTATTCCCGGTTGGTTTCACGAACCGAGACCAATGGCTTTGCTATATAAGCAAACACTTTGCAAAAATTCACAATCTCATCGCCAGTTGCCCCCGACGACGCCGACCCTCCTCGACGCCGCCAGGCTGCTCCACCTCGTCGTCGCCGCCGCCACGCCAAGGTTGCCGCCCAACCTGCTGGCTGGCCTCGTCGCCCGGGCCTCCCGAGCCCAGCGCCCGTCCGCCTTGCGCCGCCCGAGCCCCTGCCTCCCGCCGTCTCGCCTCAAGGCGCCTCGCCGCCCCACCGTCGCCATCGCTATCTAGCCGCCCCCATTGTGAGCCGCCACAAGACCGGCTCTGTTTTTTTCATTTTATTAGTTTAATTTTTTGTTCATATATATATATATATATATATACATATATATATATATACATATATATATATATATATAATGTATATGTGTATGTATGTGGCTATGTGTATGTAGATGTTCAAAATGTATAAAAAATGTTCAGAGCATGTTTTTCTTCATATTTGTATTTTTTGTTCATTTGTGTATTAATGTTTTCATATATGCAAAAGATAGATTTTTAGAAAAGTTAGGTTTTTTCTGTTCATAGATTTTTTGGTGATATTAATTATTGTAGAATATGCAAATGTTTGTATATTCATATGAACAATGCATTAGGCAAAACCTTTTTGTTTTTCGAAATTTTCTATTTGAACATTTTTTTAAAACAAGCAATACTAAAAGAATGAGAGAAAAAAGGAAAATAAGAAGAGGAAGAAAGGAGAAGAAGAGGAGAGGAAGAAGAGGAGAAATAAATAATAAGAGGACATAAGAAGAAAAGAAGAGGAGAAGAAGAAAGGAATAGAGGAGAAGAAGAAAATAGAAATTTTCTATTTTTCTTCTTCTCCTCTATTCCTTTCTTCTTCTCCTTTTTTCTCCTTTTTTCTTCTTCCTTCTTCCTCTTTCTTCCTTTTCCTTATTTTACTTTCTCGAGGGAGAAGAAGAAAAGAAGAGTAGTAGAAGAAGAAAGGAATAGAGGAGAAAGAAGAAACTTCAACACGAGGGGGTACCGATACCCTCCCCGATAACATTATTTTCCCATGTATATGTATGTCGCGTCGTTGTCGATATAACCCCCTCGAGATAACTTCGACATGAGGGGCCATCGATATATATACCCCCTCTCGACCATGATAACTTATACAACGGCAGCACCCCCCCTCGGCCCTCTCGCTCAACCAAAACTCTCGAGGACACCCAAACCCTAGAGAGAAAACGATGTTGGTCTCCTACCCCCTCCCGCCGCGCCCCTACCCGACAAATTAACTCTCTCGAGGCCACCCAAATTAACCCTTGAAGCGTTGTGTCGAGGCGACCCCAAACCATAGAGAAGCAGCGTCGAGGCCACTAACATGATTCCTTATTGTGATTATCTAGATAGTTCTAATTTTGCCTCTAATATATATATATATATATATATATATATATATATATGTCCATCTGTACCATGTTTGAATAATAATTGACATGTTGTAAATATTTGCGTAAACTATGGAGCACTCCGAGACGAAGAAACAGAGGCGATGTTGGGGCACATAATCGCACAAGGAAGTGATGAAGTTGCGTCATTTCTCAACGACACCGATGGTCCCGAAGGACTGGGTGAAGAAGAGGGCTATGTTCATGATGGCTTCGACCTATTAATGCCGGTACAAGAAGAGGACTATGTTCATGATGGCTCCGGTGACACAATGGAGGTACAAGAAGGAGACCGTCTGATCGCTCCGGTGACCGAATCGAGTCCGCCAGGTATATATATATTAGTTAAGCCCGTGTTGACTAGTTAATTGATACATCCATTGTTTTGGTATATGTACACATATTAATTACTCTCGTCTTTCTTCCTTATAATTTCTAGCCCTCCGGATCGAGCACAACTTCGGTAAGGAGACGAGGCCCGAAGAAAAAGTTGAGCTCGGATGAAAAGTTTGAGATCATAGAAATCGCACCCGACGGCGAACCGATTGAACCCATCCGGACAAGCAAGGCATTTTCTGCTCAGTGCGGGGTTCTTGTTAGGGACAAGATCCCGATCAGCATCCATCAATTTTATAAGCCTAAGGAGGAAGACCCTGAGGTGTCTTATGTCAATGACATGCAGAAAGAAGATCTTTGGACTCAGCCGAAGGCAAATTTCAGCCTACCACCAGAGGAGGATCCGGAGAAGCCAGTTAAAGAGCAATTAATCAAGTCTTGTGCTCTTAAGAAGATGGCAACCCTAATGAGGAGGTGGAGGAAAGAGCTGAACCAGTATGTCGAGAAAGAAAAGACACCAGAATTCATCGGCAAATATGAGAAGATCAAAGATCACTGGCCCGCATTTGTGGCCCACAAGACATCGGAAAAGAGTAAGAAGATGTCAGCGACAAACAAGCAAAATGCTGCGAAGAAGAAGCTTGACTATCGCACGGGGTCAGGTGGCTACCTCAAAGCCCGACCTAAGTGGTCCAAGGCTGAGCATGATCTGCTTGAAAAAGGGATTGAACCAGAGACAATGTACTAGACAGACCGTTGCCGGACTTGGTTCTTCGGGGCTGGCGGAACCTTGGACCCTGTAATAGGGAAGTGCGAGTGGACGGACGAGCAACTGCAAATACCAGTCAAGAACCTTCGACACTATATCGATGCAGCGCAGCGAGGGACGTTCCTTCCAAACAGGGAGAAGGACGAGCTCACAATGGCCCTTGGTAATCCTGAGCACCCTGGACGGACACGAGGCACGCCAGGCTCCCTTTCGTGGAAGGTTGGTTTTCCGGACGCAGGGGGTTACAAAACCCACGAGAGGAGGAAGAAACTGGAGCAGGACCAACTGCAAGCGCTGCACGAAAGGGTAATGGGGCTAGAGGAACGAGAAGCAGCAAATCGCAGCAAACAACTCCGCCAAGCTTCCCGGTTACCCCGCCATCTCAGCGGAGAAGCAGCGTGGCTTCCACCAAGCTGCTTCAGCCGAAGCATGTCTTGACGGCTCCTACCAGCTATCCCGTGGTTGGTATCATGGAATCTCAAAATTGCCACATTATGGCGCGGTGGATGACTTTGAAGGTCAAGGCCGCTGTTGGCCAAGTTTATCCTAGTGGACCCGGCACAACTTATCACTGCCAGCTGATTCCAGAAGGATATGCTAAGGTGATGGTGGATGAAATAACGGAGGGATTTGAGGACCTCCTGCTTGACCACCCTACCGGTGAAGGATATGCCTATGGCGGAAGGAGCTCATCAACCTTCCGAACTGGACGCCTCTGCCTCCTCCTCCTCCTCCGGCGAGTCAGGGCACTCCGCCTCCTCCTCCTCCTCCGGCGAGTGACGATCAGGGCACGCATGGCGGCACTCCACCTCCTTCTCCGGCGCGTGGCGGCACTCCGCCTCCTTCTCCGCCTGCGCTGACGGCCCGAGCAGCCAGCCTCCTCCTTCTCCGCCTCGTCAGCAAGGGCGGAAGAGACCCGCCGCCGCTCTGGCTGCTCTGGCGCGTCGTAGTCCTTCTCCTCCGCCTCGTAAGCAAGCAAAGAAGACATCCGCTTCGTATGCTCTGCTGGCGTCTAGCAGTACAGCCAAAGGCGGGAGGAAATACAGATTCGGTCCTTGTCTGAAGACTCCAGAGAAGTTACCGTACGAGAGGATCGAGGAGGAAAACGCGAAGATCGCGCAGACCGAAGTGGATGACTGGTTTGCAGGGTTGAAAGCAAAGAGACATCCACCTCCGGAGGAGAAGGTAGATCCGGTGAAAGCGAAGCGCACTCTGGCTGCCCTGAGGAAACCGGCAAAGTCTCCGCCGAGAACCAACTATGAGCGCATTACTGAACAGACATATCTCCAAGCGGAGCGGTCGGGATGTACTGTCAGACATCAAGAGCAAAAGAACGAGCAGCTGCTAAAAAAATTGACCAGCTCGGTGAACAAGCAAACCAATCGTGCCCCCCGCTCAATGTGTCTAGCGGCAACATCGTCGCTAATGTTCCGGGGATGGTGGCCGGTTATGGCAATCTACAAGATTACCTGCTCGACGATGCACTTCCTGAATACATGAAGGTGGAAGAACATGAATCTGAGTACGGGAAGCTTGTCGTCAAAGATGAAAAATCTCTAACAACGATGATGCGAAGATTCCATACTTGGTACATGAAAAGCTGCAGAGAGTCTGGGGCGGGGGGGGGGGGACGAATACTTTGTATCTGAGAATTAAAGAGGAGCACGACCTCGTTGCAATTGATCTGTTGCCTGTTCCATTTGAGGAGTTCTTCGAGTTCTTCAATCAAAAGGCCCTCGATAAATTAACGGTCTTTTGCTACTGCCTGTAAGTACTATTTCTGTCATTAAGTCTCTATATATAGCTCGGCTCTTTCATTGCATGTATTTATAATTAATTATCCTCAATATATTATGCAGATTGAAGATCATTGAGTGCAAAAAAAAATGAAATCTATGATATTGGGTTGATTAACACAAATATCATAGATTTATTTCTGGTTGAAAAGCACGTCAAAGAGGCCGAGGACAACTTGCTACAATCGTTGATCAAAAATCAAAACAAAGATACCATACTCTTTCCTTACAACGGCAAGTGAGTGTTACTGATCGTTTGCATATTCGGTTTCCCTTATTACTCGAGCAAGGTTATAGTAATGTAATTGATGAGTTATGCATGCGTGCGCAGGTACCACTATATTCTTCTGGAGATTAAGCTTGAGCGTGGACTAGTAACCGTCTTAGACTCGAGACGGAAATATCCCATCACCTATGCGGACATGACTAAAATGCTCAACAAGTAAGTTCAATCGATCATTATCGCACCATAGCGGCAACTTTTTGTTCATTTCCTGATATCTCAAGTAATAATAATTATTTTCTTTGTCTTGCAGGGTTTGGAAACAGTTCACCGCAAAAGCTCCGGACTGCCAAGGAGCTGCGATATACATACCCGAAAGTAAGTACTCATGGCTAGCTAGTTGTGCGCATCTCCCGTTGATTCTATAGCTATACTTTCATCAATGCCATTTATAATGCTTCATTATCAGTTTGATTGACCTCTATTTCTCGTAAAGTGCTTGTGGCAGGAACAAGGGAATGATTTACGTGGATACTACGTGCGAAGTTCATCTACAACGCGACTTTGAAAAAATAAGCGGGCTACTCTCAAAGACAATATGAAGTGCATAAGCAATTAATAATATTCACAATTTCATTTTATTACACCATCATTTCTGTTGAGTTTCATTCATATATATGTATTAATTAACCCCCTTCTTCAAATTAGACATGGCAGATGCGGAATGAACTCCTAGAACCAGATCGCATTAAAGCAATTCAAGAGGAATTGGCGGGATTCTTTCTTGACCACGTCATCAATAAAGCCGGAGAATACCATGTGCAAGTTGATTTCAAATGCTAGGGGACTGTAATTGAGAGATCTTATATATTGTACATGTAACGTAGCTTGATGGCGTCGGACGTACATGATACGAAAACTCGTTGTTCGACCAATCTCGGAGAAGGAGAGGTCGATCGATCATTTCTCTCGGTATACATGACGAACTTCTGTAATCGATGGTTCCCTTCATTTTCTTACTAGCTAGCGTGTCGAGGGCTATATGTATATAGTACGTAGCGTCGACCAAGCACGGACATAAGAGAGGAAACTTCTCTCTATTAATTAGCTAGCTAACACAATATATGAAACACCTAAATTAACCCCCAAAACCCCCAACCCCCCCCCTTTCAAAAAGAAAAACAAAAACCCCAGCCACTGGAATGCTGACGCATGGATTCCTTTTGTTCCCGGTTGGTGCCACCAACCGGGACCAAAGGCCCCCCTGCCTGGGCTCGGCGCACCGGCCACGTGGAGGACCATCTGTCCCGGTTCGTGTTAGAACCGGGACTAAAGGGGGGAGGTATTAGTAACGACCCATTAGTCCCGGTTCATGAACCGGGACTAAAGGCCCTTACGAACAAACACTAATAGGTGTTTTTCTACTAGTGAACCGGGACCAAAGGCCTTGCGCTGACCGCGGCCAAAAGTTTAGTCCCACCTCGCTAGTTAACAGGGGATCGGAGTGGTTTATAAGCCCCAATGCGGCTGCCCTCTCGAGCTCCTCTCAAATGCAGGCTTACGGGCATAATGTCACACTATGCTATCTGTGGGCCTATTGGGCCTTCTGCGGGCCTGAATCCTGGCCCAGGTTCGGTTTCTAGTCGTATTCAGGCCGTGGTGGCTCAATAGGTGGCAATTTTTTAAATTTTTATCCAGTTTTTTATTGTGTTTTTTGCATTATTTATTTTCTTTTTTTCTTTATTTTTTAATTCTTTTTGCTTTCAGGTCAGAAAAATTATAAACTTTCTGTTAGTGCCATTAGTTTTCAAATTTGAATAGTTAAAATTTGAATTCTTTGAAATTTGTGTGAATCACAAGTTTGTGATTAACTTTACTATGAAAATAGTTTTTTTTATTTTTTTGTTTTTTTTGCATCATTTATTTTCTTTTGTTTTTTGCTTTATTTTTTAATTCTTTTTGCTTTTAGGTCAGAAAAATTATAAACTTTCTGTTAGTGCCATTGGTTTTATAAAAATTATAAACTTTCTGTTATTGCCATTAGTTTCCAAATTTGAATTCTTTGAAATTTGTGTGAATCACAAGTTTGTGATTAACTTTACTATAAAAATATTTTTTCCAGTTTTTTGTTTTGTTTTTTGCTTTATTTTTTAATTCTTTTTGCTTATAGGTCAGCAAAATTATAAACTTTCTGTTAGTGCGATTAGTTTTAGAAAAATTATAAACTTTCTGTTAGTGCCATTAGTTTTAGAAAAAATATAAACTTTCTGTTAGTGCCATTAGTTTTCAAATTTGAATAGTTAAAATTTGAATTCTTTTAAATTTGTGTGAATCACAAGTTTGTGATTAACTTTACTATAAAAATAGTTTTTTTTCATTTTTTCTTTTGTTTTTTGCATTATTTATTTTCTTTTGTTTTTTGCTTTATTTTTTAATTCTTTTTTGCTTGAAGGTCAAAAAATTATAAACTTTCTGTTAGTGCCATTAGTTTTAGAAAAATTACAAACTTTCTTTTATTGCCATTAGTTTTCATACTTGAATTCTTTGAAATTTGTGTGAATCAGAAGTTTGTGATTAACTTTACTATAAAAATATTTTTTTCCAGTTTTTTGTTTTGTTTTTTGCTTTATTTTTAATTCTTTTTTCTTTTAGGTCAGCAAAATTATAAACTTTCTGTTAGTTCCATTAGTTTTAGAAAAATTATAAACTTTCTGTTAGTGCCATTAGTTTTCAAATTTGAATAGTTAAAATTTGAATTCTTTGAAATTTGTGTGAATCACAAGTTTGTGAATAACTTTACTAAAAAAATTAACATAGATGCGCCTATAGAGAAAATGCAACCTAAATTCGTAATAAATTTCTATGAATTTCAGAGAAATTCACTATGAATTTAGGTCAAATTCCTTGTATAGGGGCATCTATTTTCACCTTGAGAGGAGCTCAACAAGGCAGAGAGGGACGGGCTTATAAACCGGTGTGAGCGCCCTTCGGTTGGCGAGGTGGGACTAAAATCTGAGCGCAACGAGGAACAACCCTTTAGTCCCGGTTTGTGGCACAAACCGGGACTAATGGTCATGGGCCAGGGGCAAGGCGCATTGGTTACGAACCGGGACCAATGGCCCACATGGCTGCCCTCTTGAGAGTGTTCTTGGTGAGAACATAGTTGACAAGGAGCGAACCGGGATTAATGGTATTACGAGGGCCGAACCATAAGACACTAAAGCATTTCAAATGAACTCTGAAAAAGTTGAAAGTTGGCATAGTATCATAATTTCACCCACATAGCATGTGCATGTACAAAACGGACAATGGTATCATACTCGTGTGTTACAAATTTGGCATGGTATCATCATAATAGTTGCGGGAGAAAGTCTTCACTTTTTCTTCGCTTGTGCCATTTGCTTATTGCGCCGTAACCATGGATAATCTTCATCGTTTATCAGGATGCTTGGGTCAGCCTTGACTTTGAAGGAGGAATTTCATGAAACTTTTCATAATCTTGAGACATGTCATCTTGCCCTCCACTCCCACGATGTCCCTTTTTCACGAAGAACTATGTGGCGCTTTGCCTCATCGTATGATGTATTCGCTTCCTTATCTTTTCTTTTTCTCGGTTTGGTAGACATGTCCTTCACATAGATAACCTGTGCCACATCATTGGCTAGGATGAACAGTTCGTCAGTGTACCCAAGATTTTTCAGATCCACTGTTGTCATTCCGTACTGTGGGTCTACTTGTACCCCGCCTCCTGACAGATTGACTCATTTGCACTTGAACAAAGGGACCTTAAAATCATGTCCATAGTCAAGTTCCCATATGTCCACTATGTAACCATAATATGTGTCCTTTCCGCTCTCGGTTGCTGCATCAAAGCGGACACCGCTGTTTTGGTTGGTGCTCTTTTGATCTTGTTCAATCGTGTAAAATGTATTCCCATTTATCTCGTATCCTTTGTAAATCAATACAGTCAAAGATGGTCCCCTGGACAACAAGTACAGCTCATCAAAAACAGTGTTGTCACCTCTGAGACGTGTTTCCAACCAACTGCCGAAAGTCCTGATGTGTTCACATGTAATCCGATTAAATCGCCTTTGTCCGGGTGTTTGGAGCACATGATCGTTCTTGTGTTCATCGACATACGGGGTCACCAAGGTAGAGTTCTGTAGAACTGTGTAGTGTGCTTGAGACCAAGAATATCTGTCCCTGCATATAATTGAGTCCCCTCCAAGCGTGCCTTTTCTAGTCAGTCTCCCCTCATACCGCGATTTAGGGAGACCTATCTTCTTTAGTCCAGGAATGAAGTCAACACAAAACCCAATGGCATCCTCAGTTTGATGGCCCATGGAGAAGCTTCCTTCTGGCCTAGCGCGGTTACTGACATATTTCTTTAGGACTCCCATGAACCTCTCAAAGGGGAACATATTGTGTAGAAATACGGGCCCCAGAATGACAATCTCGTCGACTAGATGAACTAGGACGTGCGTCATGATATTGAAGAAGGATGGTGGGAACACCAGCTCGAAACTGACAAGACATTGTGCCACATCACTCCTTAGCCTTGGTACGTTTCCGGTAGAAGCCCCCTCAATGCAACCCGAAGCAGGTGCGTCATAATCACGTGGCAGTCATGAGATTTAGGTTCTGGAACTTTTTCTCTGGCATATTTATTATTCCCTTTATATTCGACGAGAAGCCAGTCGGGACCTTCATATCGAAAGGTGCATTCAAAGAAGATTTCTTTCTCTTCTTTCGTAAGAGCATAGCTGGCAGGACCTTCATACTGCTTCGGAGGCATGCCGTCTTTTTCGTGCGAACGTTGCAGGTCCTCCCATGCCTCAGGTTTATCTTTTGTCTTCCCATACACGCCCAAGAAGCCTAGCAGGTTCACGCAAAGGATCTTCGTCCCGTGCTTCATGTCGATTGAAGAGCGGACCTCTAGGTCTTTCCAGTAGGGTAGGTCCCAAAATATAGATTTCTTCTTCCACATGGGTGCGTGTCCCTCAGCGTCATTCGGAACAGCTAGTCCGTCGGGACCCTTTCCAAAGATTACGTGTAAATCATTGACCATAGCAAGTACGTGATCACCGGTACGCATGGCGGGCTTCCTCCGGTGATCTGCCTCGCCTTTGAAATGCTTGCCTTTCTTTCGACATTGATGGTTGGTCGGATGAAATTGACGATGGCCCAGGTACACATTCTTCCTGCATTTGTCCAGGTATATACTTTCAGTGTCATCTAAACAGTGCGTGCATGCATGGTATCCCTTGTTTGTCTGTCCTGAAAGGTTACTAAGAGTGGGCCAATCATTGATGGTCACGAACAACAACACCTTTAGTTCAGATTCCTCCTGTTTGTGCTCATCCCACGTACGTACACCGTTTCCATTCCACAGTAGTAAAAGTTCTTCAACTAATGGCCTTTGGTACACATCAATGTCGTTGACGGGTTGCTTAGGGCCTTGGATGAGAACTGGCATCAGAGTGAACTTCCGCTACATGCACATCCAAGGAGGAAGGTTATACATACATAGAGTCACGGGCCAGGTGCTGTGATTGCTGCTCTGCTCCCCGAATGGATTAATGCCATCCGCGCTTAAAGCAAACCATACGTTCCTTGGGTCACTTGCAAACTCATCCCAGTACTTTCTCTCGATTTTTCTCCACTGTGACCCGTAAGCGGGTGCTCTCAACTTCCCGTCTTTCTTGCGGTCCTCACTGTGCCATCACATCAACTTGGCATGCTCTCCATTTCTGAACAGACGTTTCAACCGTGGTATTATAGGAGCATACCACATCACCTTCGCAGGAACCCTCTTCCTTGGGTGGCTCGCCGTCAACATCACCAGGGTCATCTCGTCTGATCTTATACCATAATGCACCGCATACCGGGCATGCGTTCAGATCCTTGTACGCCCCGCGGTAGAGGATGCAGTCATTAGGGCATGCATGTATCTTCTACACCTCCAATCCTAGAGGGCATACAACCTACTTTGCTGCGTATGTACTGTCGGGCAATTCGTTATCCTTTGGAAGCTTCTTCATCAATATTTTCAGTAGCTTCTCAAATCCTTTGTCACGCACAACATTCTCTGCCTTCCACTACAGCAATTCCAGTATGGTACCAAGCTTTGTGTTGCCATCTTCGCAATTGGGGTACTGTCAGGACCAGATTTTCGGGATATTAATTTCCAGAAAATGGCCCTTGTGCTCACCAGCCCCAGGATTACTGTTAGCTGATGAGGCACCAACTTGATACAGAAATTCCAAGCAAAAATACCAAAATATATAGTACAAGACCATTCTGGCCTGTGAGTACAACAAATGGTTTCTAGTGGTTGATGGCGGAAGTGTTTTGTGGAACGTCGGCGTCTATGGGACTCCATTTCCCATAGGAACAGCTGACCAGGTTAACTCCTATCTTCGCGAGGCTGCTATCCTCAAAGCGTAGGTTCCGGGGCTGTCATCGCATCGCTCCTCTCCATGCAAGAAATCTGGCCAAGACAATAGTCAGGGACAAGCCAGTGAGTACTTTGAATGTACTCGCAAACATTTATGAACATAGGTATAATATAACGAAACATGTTCTGAAACATTCTATGATCACAACGTCAGTCATAAAATAAAAAATATCTCTCATGCACGCACGCCGGTTATTTATATGCAATAGTGAATATGTAATGACAGGGTAGGAATAAAATGCACCATTCGGATGTCTGAAGCGACGTCTCGAAATGAGAGTAAATAACGAGCATGCCTCAGTTGGGCGTCTGAGCGACGCCACATAAAGGGCTTATAAAGTAAATAAATAACAAGCATGCGACAGTCGGGCGTCTTAGCGACACCACATAAAGGGCTTATAAGGTAAATAAATAACAAGCATGCCACGATCGAGGCGTCAAATGACACCACATAAAGGGCTTATAAGGTAAATAAATAACAAGCATGCCACAGTCGGGCGTCTCAGCAACACCACATAAAGGGCTTATATGGTAAAAAATAAACATGCCACAGTCGGGCGTCTGTGCGACACCACATTAAGGGCTTATAACAGAATAATCACAGTGAATATCCAGGAGGTAGAACCATCCCAAGGATACTCAATGAATCAAATAATGAACATAGTTAGTTCACAATAATAATAATCATAATCATCATATGTCATCGGTCATAGTTAACGGTCTGACTCAGTAGTTTTTCCTCCGAAGACCGACACTAAGACCGACACTTGACCCATCCCAGACTGTAGTCCTTAACCATGGACACGGCTATTGGAATAGGTTTAATCTCTGCAGAGGGTGTACTCTTTACCCACGAGTAACGGATTCCTTTAGTCCATCGGGACTAATTCCGTCTACGGTCTTTCAATTGAAAACACACCTGACCTGCACACACCAGCTTAACTTACCGGTGTCTAGAATCACCCACGACACCTGTCAAGCAAAATCTCTAAGTGGGGAGGCTACAACCTCGCGTAGCATGGGATCAAACTTACATCACGCACTCTAAGGGGTGGCCTCCCCTCTCGGTCTCAACCGGAAACACCCATGCCCCTGCACGGTGGCTCGCCTACAGTGCTACAACCGTACCTTCCACCATGGCCTCTCAGACGGTGTGTGCTAGGGAGGGGTTGACGACTTATCGAACTGCACTCTTACTTGTTGTAGGGACAAGTGGTAGCACGAAACAAGTATGGGGGTTACTGGAACAAGACTCGATCTATGGTCGACTCAGGAGGTTTAAGTATTCCCTGCATGATTAGCATAACGAATATATTTCATCCAACGGACAGAATCACCACTCATCATACCCCTTCATGCCATACCGGACACACTCGTCTCGACGAGGAACTGGGACAAGCTCGGGTCTACCCAAGACAGAGACTTTCCCGGCTCCCTTCCGGCAGGCACGAAAAGCATACGAGGATGATTACTGTCACAAACTTGACCATTTCAAACAGCAAGGAAATCTCCAATATGCATTCATGCAAATGACCATATCACCACATAAAATAACGAGTTCTACGTATTGAGGTGGTGTTATAATCGTGTCAAACGATGCATGAAAAATATTACGCCAGGTTCAGAATGCTTGCCTTCAAGGTGTGGAGAGGCAGGGTGCACTCCAAAACTTTTGAAAGTTATAATCTCCCCTCCAAATTCCTATTTTCAAAAATATTCAAATAACACATACCTTAAAAACAGTACAAAAAAGTTGTCTGGAATTTTTTCCAATAAATCTTAAAATAAACTAGAGAATATTTGAGAGTGGAAGGAAAAGGAATCAATTCATATGGGGTTATATTTAAAAAGTTATGGCCAGTCAAAGTTTTGGTCACGTTCTGTTTTTAAAATAAAACAGAAAAAAGAAAAACGTTCCGAAAACTGATCACGTCGAAGGCGTATTCCGAGTTTACGTTTCCACTTATCCAGCATGGATCATGCGAGGGTCTGTCGGTGGGTCCAGCGGCCCACCGGGTCAGGTTTGCACTGGTCTACTTTCCTCCTCTTCCTCTGCCCGAGCGGAGGCGGGACTCCGGCGATCGCCACCGGCGGTTGGCGGATCCTCGCGGGGCTCCGAAGGCGGGGATGGATCCGCCAGTCCCGGGCGGTCCTCCCGGTGGTCGCTAGGCAGGTGGCGACGGAGGGAGTTGCCGGTGACGAGCTTCGCGGCGGCCGGTGGCTACGGTGAAATGGGGGTTCATGCCACGGTGGTTCCCGAGTGAGATTGAGGGGTTGGGCAGCTCCGCACGGTCGAAGGGAGTCGGGTGGTGGCGTTGGTTGGTCGGGGGAGGGCCTGGTGGCGATGAACGGGCCTGGGACATGGCGGCGGCCGAATCGGCCAGAGTCGGGGACAACGACTTCCCTTGGTTGATTGCGGGCTAGGGGAGCTCTAGGGGAATGGCTTGAGGCTGCCTGGGGTCTAGGAGGAGCTCGGGGTCACCATTTATAGGCGAGCAATGGCGGTTCGCGGCGGCCGCGGATAGGATCGCCGGCGACCGCCATTCTGTAGCGGCAGGGGGACGTGGCGGCGACGAGCGCTTGCGGATGAGCTTGAGCTGCTCAATGGGGCAGCCGGCGCCAGTGGTGGTTTCGGCGGCGCCGACCAGGCAGAGGCTATCGGGCGGCGGTGGCGGCATGCGGAGGCGGTCCTGCGGGGCGCCAGGAAGGGGGGGCCAGGTGGCTCTGCGGTGAGGGAGGATCCGGGGCGCTGGCTGCGAGTGGGGAGGGGCCCGAACGGGTGCGGGGGAGGCGGCAACGCGACGCGGCGACCCGTGCGCACGCACGTGCAAAACGCGCGCTCTGGCCGCGCCCAGAGCGTGCACGCCAACTGTTCGGCGAAATGCCCGCGTGTGCTAGAGGATTAGTTTGAGGCTGGGGATTAGCAGGCCTGTGCTAGGGTCGTCTAGGAGCTTAATGAACATACTAGTTTGTCCAGAGGTGCAAGGTCACAGTGCAAAACTAAAATCATGCCAAAACTGTCCCTGCACTCAAGGTGCTTGACAGAATGCCACATGCACCTAGGTATTACTTGGGGTGGCCAAACTCTCCAGGCTGGTGTCTCTTTGGATGCAGGTGAGGGTGGCAAGGTCATTTGGGCAAAACCATAAACTTGCTAATGCAAGTTTTGCCAATCTTCAGTTTTGGACAAAAAGAAAAAAGGCATGATTGCATGCACTTAAACTCCTCCAATGGGTCCACTCTCATGGACTTAAGGGTTTGGCAGGGTGATCTATAAGCAGGAGAAATAATCATGGGTAAAGGAGCAAGTTAAAATATGGTTGCAATACAAATCATCAAGTTGGACCAGAATGAAAATGAGGATGATTCACTCAAAATTTTCAAAGAACAACACTGGGTTTTTGCAGCAAGTTGAATAATATACTCCTACTGATATCCCATAATTTTGGTGGAAGTTTGAAGGAAATATTTAAATAGGTTGTAGTGCAAAAGTGCCCACAGGACCAGATTTGAAAACTTGGTGTAGAACTCAAAATATTCAATGAATGAAATATATTTTTGCATAAAAGTGATTTAAAAACATCACATGATATCCCCAAATTTTTGTGGGATTTTTGAATGCCTTTATAAAAGGGTTGCAGTGCAAAAGGGACCATAAACTTATGAAAAACCATTTTGGAGAAATAGGGCTCAGGAAAAGATAATTATATAAATAATCTTACTGATAAAAGAATTTTTTTATTTGAGAGAGTAGTGAGTCCAATAATTATTGGAAAGTTTTCACTTGGGGTAAAAACTCCATAATAATAAAGAAAAGAATGGTTCTGAAATCAAATGGAAATCCAGAAACTAAAAGTTTATGTTTCCTGTTAAAATTTTAATAACCAAAACGTGGTTAAAATTTTGGGGCGTCACAACACTACCCCCTTAAGGAAAAATCTCGTCCTCGAGATTTGTTAAGAGCTGTTTTGAAAAACATTACTCCTACCATTTACAGAAATAACCACTTTACCTAAGCGGTAAAATGCATTTCTGATAAGAGAGCAAAAAGTGGGGTAAAACTACAGTGTGAGACACTAGCGCTGCGTGGAAAAAATTACGGTGGAGAGATTTCTACACTGGTTACCGTAAATCTAAAATATGTTGGTCGCACCCGAGAGCACAGTGCTCCCTCTGGCTGACAGGTGGACCCAGGGCCCACTGTTAGCCTCTTCTCCTTCCTCTCGCTCTCTCTTCTTCCTCTCTCCCGCGCGCTTTCCCGCACTTTCTCCACCGGCGATGTCTAGCGTGTAGGGCATCTAGGCCGTGCTGCAGTAGTGCGTGGCGTGCTAGCTGCCGGCGCAGCATGCACTCACCTCGCGGGCCAGTGCGCTGTCGGCACTGCTCGCGGTTTCGCCTCTGAACACCGGCGATCGGGCGACGAGCGGCGCTGGTGGACTTCGCCCACCGTACACCGATCTCGAGCTATAAAACGACCGCGGTGCTCCTTCTTCTCCTTCACACCTGGCCTCGCTTCTCCTCCTCCTTCCTTCTCCTCCATTACTGCTTACAGAAGCTCGAGACGAGGCTCTAATGGCGGAGGCGGTGCCGGACTGGTACGTGATCCTGGTGTGCGGAGGGCTGGCGGCAGTGCTGGGGCTCTCCGTGCTCCTGTGCGCGATGATCCTCGATGATCGTCGCGATGCTGCCGCTCGGGTGTTGGCTCTCCACGGTGGGGGTGATCACGAGGACTAGGTGTGACGCCAGGTGTTAACTGTTGTCGGTGTGCCGGAGGTAACTAGTACCCGGATGATTATCCACTAATCTCTCCTTTGGAGACTGTGGTGCGTTTAGGGAGGGGGTCGGTGAGATGCAACACGGTTACGTGTTCTTTTGCATGCAGTGTATGTGTTCGAGGGGGTTGTGGGTCTGCTGCCGTGGTGCTGCATGAATGAAAATAATCCATGTCGTGAGAAGACATACGATGTAGCAACTCAGGGAAAAGAAATCTCACTCCGGGATTTTTCGAGAGAGAAATCAGTAAATTTTAGAGTCAAACCGCAAACTACTCAAATAGTAGAAACAAAAAAATTTACTTGCCGCACAAACTCGGGGTACCACGGATAGGTTACAACATATACATAAATGTAGCCATAATAATAACAGCAGTGACGTCTATAATGGAAAAGGTAACTGGACGGGGTCCCGAGAAAACGTCTCTGGTACTAGGACACACTCCTCTTCTATCGGGGGAAGCGGATTGACCAACCGATGAATGTGTCTCTCTTGGTCGGGCCTCAGTGGTTTGCCGATGGCGATCTGTGGATTTAAATCAGCGAGGCTCTAGAGATAACCCATTACCCGTTGGGTCAACCGTTCTTGAGCGATGCCATACTGGACCAGGTTGGCCAGTACTGGGTCTCTCTCAATTCGTCCATCGGGAAAATACGTTACTCCTCCGGGTGCTGCACGGCTCGGGATGTAATAATACCCTCTTTCACTGGCATAGGGTACTGCGAATCGAAGTCGGACAAGCGCTTCGTGTGCAGCCGCTTCTATGGCCATTTGTGGAGCTGGCATAGATTTTCCCACGAAGGAGACCTCCGTTGGGTCTTGGTTTGAGTTTACGGGAGGGATGTGTACTACTGCCCAATATTTTGAGGTGGATGAGGTGACCCTCGATTTGAGCAGCTCGTACTGGGTGGGCTGGGTAGAACCCATGGTACTGCAGGTAAAGTCCCACAATATTTTGAAGAAGCTACCCGGGGTTGCATCTGGGGTTCTCAGATAAATACTGGGGCTCGGCATGGCAAAATGGTTGTGAGGGTGGTGCACAAGGTGAGAGGTGCTCGGCAAGGTCATGAGGTGGCCTTTTTATATAGCATCCGGGCTGGGTTATTTACCGTGGTGAGGGGCACTAGTTTGTCGGTTCTGCTCTCATGGGGTCGGGGTCAAAGCCACAGATACACATATCTCACCAAAGTGACGTGGTACTGTGGGTGTCGTCGGGGTGGTTTTGGTAGCTGTGCCCGGAATTAAAAATGCAACTGCAGGCTGACATATAAATGCAAGGTTACTATTTAAAACCGAGGCATAACCATAGGCTGCGTTTATTAACAAGGTCGCACGATTATAAGGCGTGGATACACTGAGACTCGGCAATACTCGAGTGAGTTAGTCTTCCTTGTTTATATCCAGGTGGGCGTGCCTTGAGGACGTCGAGGCTTCTCCACGGGTCTCACCGTCGGGATTAGCTGGAGGTGGTTGAGGAACTGCAGGGTCGGGGTGGCGATGATGACCATCGCGGGGATTGTTGGCTACAATCCCGTTGGAGTGTGCTCCCAGAAGGCGACAAAGCACTTCTGGGGTCATCAAAGCACCTTGGTTGATGGCTGGGGCTGACCTCAAGGTCTCGATCGGGTGTCCGAACAGCACGACTGGGTTTTCGGCGTCGGGCTCGTCTTCTCTTCTTGTCGGGGCTCGGTGAACCAGCTCTCCACGTGTTGCGATCAGATCAATGGTGATTTGATCGAACAGTTCCTCTAGTGCACCTACGTAGCGCACTAGGTGCAACAATGCAGGATCCGTCTCGTGATCTCCGTTGGCAACTTGGAGTGGTCTACCATACCCTTCACGTCTGGGGTAGTAGTAGAACGAGCGACGATTAACTCTGGCGACAACCGCCGGAGTTGAACTATAGCCTCTTGAGCAGCTAAATTTGGATGGCTTGTGGCTCGAAGGAAGTTGTCTTTCGGTGAACTCAGAGGCGTTCTAGCGATGCACCCCTACCATAGATGTGCACAGTGGCCCAGAATTGACGGCTCTCACCGCTCATGGGTCCTTGGTACACAACATATTCTGGGGGCTCTTCTAACGCATAGGCACGACGGGTGAGGTTTGCGAGTATGGTCACAATATCTCCAAGATTGGTTGCTGTGGTCTCATTGTGCACGACGGGGCCAGGCATTATGGCTTGGTTTGGGGTAGAGGCTGTGCGGTGCTGGGTTGAGGCTAGCGTGTCCTTTTTATAGAAAAAAGGGGACGAAGTCTTCCTTCGCACGCTTGCGAATGAGATAAATTAGGCGTCGGTCACTGGCGCGTGATCGACAGGCTAGGTTGATAGGTTGGGCACCGACTGCCAAAAGTGTCGGGGTCACTGTGTGGCTATCTTGCACGAGAAGCTTGGGCGGGGTTTGGTTAAGGTCTGGTGGGTTGGTTAACCTAGGTTTTTCGACCTGGCTAAGATAGGATTAGCCAATGGTCAGCCTGGCTCTGATACCAAGTCTGTCAGGAGCGGATTTTCGGGATATTAATTTCCAGAAAATGGCACTTGTGCTCACCAGCCCTAGGATTACTGTTAGCTGATGAGGCACCAACTTGATACAGAAATTCCAAGCAAAAATACCAAAATATGTAGTACAAGACCATTCTGGCCTGTGAGTACAACAAATGGTTTCTAGTGGTTGATGGCCGAAGCGTTTTGTGGATCGTCGGCGTTTATGGGACTCCATTTCCCACAGGAACAGCTGACCAGGTTAACTCCTATCTTCGCGAGGCTGCTATCCTCAAAGCGTAGGTTCTGGGGCTGTCATCGCATCGCTCCTCTCCATGCAAGAAATTTGGCCAAGACAATAGCCAGGGACAAGCCGTTGAGTACTTTGAATGTACTCGCAAACATTTATGAACACAGGTATAATATAAATAAACATGTTCTGAAATATTCTATGATCACAACGTCAGTCATAAAATAAAAAAAAATCTCTGATGCAGGCACGCCAGTTATTTATATGCAACAGTGAATATGTAATGATAGAGTAGCAATAAAATGCACCATTCGGATGTCTGAAGCGACGTGTCGAAATGATTGTAACTAACGAGCATGCCTCAGTCGGGCGTCTGAGCGACACCACATAAAGGGCTTATAAAGTAAATAAATAACAAGCATGCCACAGTCGGGCGTCTTAGTGACACCACATAAAGGGCTTATAAGGTAAATAAATAACAAGCATGCCACAGTCGAGCGTCTCAGCGACACCACATAAAGGGCTTATATGGTAAATAATAAACATGCCACAGTCGGGCGTCTGTGCGACACCACATAAAGGGCTTATAACAGAATAATCACAGTGAATATCCAGGAGGTAGAACCGTCCCAGGGATACTCAATGAATCAAATAATGAACATAGTTAGTTCACAATAATAATAATCATAATCATCATATGTCACCGGTCATAGTTAACGGTCTGACTCAGTAGTTTTTCCTCAGAAGACCGACACTAAGACCGTCACTTGACCCATCCCAGACTGTAGTCCTTAACCATGGACATGGCTATTCAAATAGGTTTAATCTCTGCAGAGGGTGTACTCTTTACCCACGAGTAACGGATTCCTTTAGTCCATCGAGACTAATTCCGTCTACGGTCTTT
The DNA here is from genome assembly GCA_021605145.1 of Aegilops bicornis. Classification (NCBI taxonomy): domain Eukaryota; kingdom Viridiplantae; phylum Streptophyta; class Magnoliopsida; order Poales; family Poaceae; genus Aegilops; species Aegilops bicornis. The sequence goes on along the minus strand of CM038669.1, from coordinate 44,142,491 downwards.
CAATTGAAAACACACCTGACCTGCACACACCAGCTTAACTTACCGTGTCCGGAATCACCCACGACACCTGTCAAGCAAAAAAGCTGTAAGTGGGGAGGCTACAACCTCGCGTAGCATGGGATCAAACTTACATCACGCTCTAAGGGGTGGCCTCCCTCTCGGTCTCAACCGAAACACCCATGCCCCGGACCAGGTGGCACGCCTCGGCTACAACCGTACCTTCCACCATGGCCTCTCATGCGGTGTGTGCTAGGGAGGGTTGACGACTTATCGAACTGCACCATACTTGTTGTTTGGACTAGTGGTAGCTCGAAACAAGTATGGGGGTTACTGGAACAAGATTCGATCTATGGTCGACTCAGGAGGTTTAAGTATTGCCTGCATGATTAGCATAACGAATATATTTCATCCAACGGACAGAATCACCACTCATCATACCCCTTCATGCCATACCGGACACACTCGTCTCGACAAGGAACTGGGACAAGCTCGGGTCTACCCAAGACAGAGACTTTCCCGGCTCCCTTCCGGCAGGCACGAAAAGCATACGAGGATGATTACTGTCACAAACTTGACCATTTCCAACAGCAAGGAAATCTCCAATATGCATTCATGCAAATGACCATATCACCACATAAAATAACGAGTTCTACGTATTGAGGTGGTGTTATAATCGTGTCAAACGATGCATGAAAAATATTACGCTAGGGTTCAGAATGCTTGCCTTCAAGGTGTGGAGAGGCAGGGTGCACTCCAAAACTTTTGAAAGTTATAATCTCCCCTCCAAATTCCTACTTGCAAAAAATATTCAAATAACACATACTTTAAAAACAGTACAAAAAAGTTGTCTGAATTTTTTCCAATAAATCTTAAAATAAACTAGACAATATTTGAGAGTGGTAGGAAAGGGAATCAATTCATTTGGGGTTATATTTAAAAAGTTATGGCCAGTCAAAGTTTTGGTCAAAATTTGTTTTTAAAATAAAACAGAAAAAAGAAAAACGTTTCGAAAACTGACCACGTCGAAGGCATATTCCGAGTTTACGTTTCGACTTATCCAGCATGGACCGCGCGAGGGTCACTGTCAGTGGGTCCAGCGGGCCCACTGGTCAGGTTTCGCTGGTCTACTTTCCCTCCTCTTCCTCTGCCCGAGCGGAGGCGGGACTCCGGCGATCGCCGCCGGCGGTTGGCGGCTCCTCGCGGGGCTCCGAGGGCGGGGATGGATCCGCCAGTCCCGGGCGGTCCTCCCGGTTGTCGCTAGGCAGGTGGGGGACGGAGGGAGTTGCTGGCGACGAAGCCAAGCGGCCGATGGCTACGGCGAAATGGGGGTTCGTGCCACGGTGGTTCCCGAGTGAGATTGAGGGGTTGGGCAGCTCCGCACGGTCGAAGGGAGTCGGGTGGTGGCGTTGATTGGTCGGGGGAGGGCCTTGTGGCGATGAACGGGGCTGGGACGTGGCGGCGGCCGAATCGGGCGGAGTCGGGGACGACGGCTTCCCTTGGTTGATTGCGGGCTAGGGGAGCTCTAGGGGAATGGCTTGAGGCTGCCTTGGGTCTAGGAGGAGCTGGTCACCATTTATAGGCGAGAAATGGCGGTTCGCGGTGGCCGCGGATAGGATCGCCGGCGACCGCCATTCTGTAGCGGCAGGGGGACGTGGCGGCGACGAGCGCTTGCGGATGAGCTTGAGCTGCTCAATGGGGCAGCTGGCGAGCGCTGGTGGCTCGGGCGGCGCCGACCAGGCAGAGGCTATCGGGCGGCGGTGGCGGCATGCGGAGGCGGTCTGCGGGCGCCAGGAGGGGGGGCAAGCGGCTCGGCGGTGCGGCAGCCGCCGGGGCGCTCACTGCGAGTGGGGAGGGGCCCGAACGGGTGCGGGGGAGGCGGCAACGCGACGCGGGGACCTGCAAGACGCGACGCAGCAAACGCTGCGGCCTGCCGCGCCCAGAGCGTGCACGCCAACTGTTCGGCGAAATGCCCACGTGTGCTAGAGGATTAGTATGAGGCTGGGGATTAGCTGGCCTGTGCTAGGGTCGTCTAGGAGCTTAATGGACATGCTAGTTTGTCAAGAGGTGCAAGGTCACAGTGCAAAACTAAAATCATGCCAAAACTGTCCCTGCACTCAAGGTGCTTGACAGAATGCCACATGCACCTAGGTATTACTTGGGGTGGACAAACTCTCCAGGCTGGTGTCTCTTTAGATGCAGGTGAGGGTGGCAAGGTCATTTGGGCAAAACCGTAAACTTGCTAATGCAAGTTTTGCCAATCTTCAGTTTTGGACAGAAAGAAAAAGGCATGATTGCATGCACTTAAACTCCTCCAATGGGTCCACTCTCCTGGAGTTAAGGGTTTGGCAGGGTGATCTATAAGCAGGAGAAATAATCATGGGTAAAGGAGAAAGTTAAAATATGGTTGCAATACAAATCATCAAGTTGGACCAGAATGAAAATGAGGATGATTCACTCAAATTTTTCAAAGAACAACACTAGGTTTTTGCAGCAAGTTGAATAATATACTCCTACTGATATCCCATAATTTTGGTGGAAGTTTTAAGGAAATATTTAAATAGGTTGTAGTGCAAAAGTGCCCACTGGATCAGATTTGAAAACTTGGTGTAGAACTCAAAATATTCAATGAATGAAATATATTTTTGCATAAAAGTGATTTTAAAACATCACATGACATACCCAAATTTTGGTGGCATTTTTGAATGCCTTTATAAAAGAGTTGCAGTGCAAAAGGGACCCTAAACTTATGAAAAACCATTTTGGAGAAATAGGGCTGAGGAAAAGATAATTATATAAATAATCTTACTGATAAAATAATTGTTTTATTTGAGAGAGTATTGAGTCCAATAATTATTGGAAAGTTTTCACTTGGGGTAAAAACTCCATAATAATAAAGAAAAGAATGGTTCTGAAATCAAATGGAAATCCAGAAACTAAAAGTTTAAGTTTCCTGTTAAAATTTTAATAAACAAAACATGGTTAAATTTTTGGGGCGTCACAGGTACAACCCTTTTTTGTGATCCTCTAACATGCGATCGAACTTCAGCTTCTCCTTTTGACTTTCGCATTGCGTCCTTGCATCGACAATGACCCGGCGGAGATCATCATCATCGGGCACATCGTCTGGTTCCTCTTGATCTTCAGCAGCTTCCCCCGTTGCAGCATCATTGGGCACATCATCTGGTTCCTCTTGATCTTCAGCAGCTTCCCCCGTTGCAGCATCACCATATTCAGGGGGCACATAGTTGTCATCGTCCTCTTCTTCTTCGCCGTCTTCCATCATAACCCCTATTTCTCCGTGCCTCTTCCAAACATTATAGTGTGGCATGAAACCATTGTAAAGCAGGTGGGTGTGAAGAATTTTACGGTCAGAGTAAGACTTCGTATTCCCACATTTAGGGCATGGACAACACATATAACCATTCTGCTTGTTTGCCTCAGCCACTTCAAGAAAATCATGCACGCCCTTAATGTACTCGGAGGTGTGTCTGTCACCGTACATCCATTGCCGGTTCATCTGCGTGCATTATATATAATTAAGTGTGTCAAAAAACATTACAGAACATCATGAACAGATAATTAAGTGACCAAATTAATAGAATTTCATCATCACATTAAAACCAAAGTACATCCATAGTTCTCATCAAACAACATATAGCTCTCCAGAGCATCTAAATTAATTAAACCATACATTGAAACTATGTAAAACATTTCAATGCGAAAACAAATGCGATCATAATCGCAAACAAGGTAACAATTGATCCAACAGCATAATGATACCAAGCCTTGGTATGAATGGCATATTTTCTAATCTTTCTAATCTTCAAGCGCATTGCATCCTTCTTGATCTTGTGATCATCAACGACATCCGCAACATGCAACTCCAATATCATCTTCTCCTCCCCAATTTTTATTATTTTTTCCTTCAAGAAATTGTTTTCTTCTTCAACTAAATTTAACCTCTCGACAATAGGGTCGGTTGGAATTTCCGGTTCACATACCTCCTAGATAAATAAAATCTATGTCACGTTGGTCGGCATAATTTTCATAAACAATAAATGAACCAATAGTTATAAAGGTAATATATACCACATCCGAATCATAGACAGGACGAGTGCCGACGGGGGTGGATACCAAAACAATGGCACTATATAATAACAAGCAATAAATAGTAAGAAAATTAGACAAGTATCTATCTAAAGCAAGAATTTTTTTCTTTCAGAAAAAAGATAAGAACAAGAGGCTCACCATGGTGGTGCCGGCGACGAGATCGGTGCGGGCGATCGACGACAGTGAAGACGGGGACGGGGCGTGACTGGCCGCTAATATAAACCTAGACAAATCTCGGGAAAAATAGAGTTCGAAGGTCGTGCTTCGAGAGGAGAAAGCTTAACTAGTGTGGCTCGGGCATTTCATCGAACACCTATGTGCATAGGAGGTGAGCTAGAGCACCACAAAGCCCTCCCCTCCCCGGCCAGAGAAAAATAGAGCAGTGAAGTGCTCTACTCGCGGGCGAGGGGTATATATAGGCACCTCAATGATCCCGGTTCGTGGCACGAACCGGGACTAAAGGGCAGCTTGTTGTCCCGGTTCAAGCCACCAACCGAGAACAATGGTGGTGGGCCAGGAGCCAGGCCCATTGGTCCTAGTTCGTCCCACCAACCAGGACCAAAAGGTCCAGACGAACCGGGACCAATGGCCCACGTGGCCCGGCTGGCCCCCTGGGCTCACGAACTGGGACCATTGCCCCCATGGGTCCCGGTTCTGGACTGAACCGGGACTAATGGGCTGACCCGACCTGAACCAAAGCCCTCTTTTCTACTAGTGTCTTTTGGTAACACCGGTGGCTAGATGGTGCACGAAAGGAGGAAATTGCACTACGAGTCTATGCACGAGTTGCTAAGCGTAAAAGAAGAACTTGTACCATGAGTCTACGCACGAGTCGGACATTGTCTCTCGATGCACAATATCTCGCTGTTGTGTACGCGTGCGCGAAAGCCACAAGCCGGTTATGACATCAGAGATGTAGGCTCTCGATGTACAGTACCACGTTGGCGTAGCGCGATACCCTCACCCCAGCTAGCTATCGTTTGCTAGCTATAGTACCAATGCTATGTACACGTGCGCGAAACCCTACAGTCGGTTATGAGACACCTCTAAATATATAGTCCCAAATTTTGGTGTAGGACGATACCCCCACCCCAGCTGCCGGTTGCTAGCTATCATACCCCATTGTTGTGTAGGAGCGCGCAAAAGCACCCATCCGGTTATGAGACACTGGACGTTGCCTCTCGATGTACATTATGATGTTGGTGTAGCGCGATATCCCCACCCAAGCTATCGTTTGCTAGCTATAGTGTTGGAAATATGAGCAATTTACCGAATGATTTTATTAACAGAAATACTAGATAAAGCACGACTAGTATACCAGTGATAAAATGATAACCAACAAGTATAGGGGATCGCAACAATTTTCGAGGGTAGAGTATTCAACCCAAATTTATTGATTCGACACAAGGGGAGCCAAAGAATATTCTCAAGTATTAGCAACTGAGTTGTCAATTCAGCCACACCTGGATAACTTAATATCTGCAGCAAAGTATTTAGTAGCCAAGTAATATGACAGTAGTGGTAACGGTAACAAAGGTAACAGTAGCAAAAGTAATATTTTTGGTGTTTTGTAGTGATTGTAACAGTAGCAACGGAAAAGTAAATAAGCGGAAAACAATATGTGAAAAGCTCGTAGGCACTGGATCAGTGATGGAGAATTATGCCGGATGCCGTTCATCATGTAATAGTCATAACATAGGGTGACACAGAACTAGCTCCAATTCATCAAGGTAATGTCGGCATGTATTCCGAATATAGTCATACGTGCTTATGGAATAGAACTTTCATGACATCTTTTGTCCTACCCTCCCGTGGCAGCGGGGTCCTAATGGAAACTAAGGGATATTAAGGCCTCCTTTTAATAGAGTACCGGAACAAAGCATTAGCACATAGTGAATACATGAACTCCTCAAACTATGGTCATCACCGGAGTGGTCCCAATTATTGTCACTTGAGGTTGCCGGATCATAACACATAGTAGGTGACTATAGACTTGCAAGATAGGATCAAGAACTCACATATATTCATGAGAACATAATAGGTTCAGATCTGAAATCATGGCACTCGGGCCCTAGTGACAAGCATTAAGCTTAGCGAAGTCATAGCAACATCAATCTCAGAACATAGTGGATACTAGGGATCAAACCCTAACAAAACTAACTCGATTACATGATAGATCTCATCCAACCCATCACCGTCCAGCAAGCCTTCGATGGAATTACTCACGCATGGCAGTGAGCATCATGAAATTGGTGATGGAGGATGGTTGATGATGACGATGGCGACGAATCCCCCTCTCTGGAGCCCCGAACGGACTCCAGATCAGCCCTCCCAAGAGGTTTTAGCGCTTGGCGGCGGCTCCGTATCGTAAAACGTGATGAATTCGTCTCCTTGATTTTTTTCTCCCCAAAAGCAAATATATAGAGTTGGAGTTGAGGTCGGAGGAGCTCCAGGGGGCCCACGAGGTAGGGGGGCGCGCCCCCCACCCTCGTGGACAGGGTGTGGGCCCCCTGGTCTTCATCTTTTGCAAAGATTTTTTATTATTTTCAAATAGACGTTCAGTGGAGTTTTAGGTCATTCCGAGAACTTTTGTTTCTGCACATAAATAACACCATGGAAAGTCTGCTAAAAACAGCGTCAGTCCGGGTTAGTTCCATTCAAATCATGCAAGTTAGAGTCCAAAACAAGGGCAAAAGTGTTTGGAAAAGTAGATAGGACGAAGACGTATCAACTCCCCCAAGCTTAAACCTTTGCTTGTCCTCAAGCAATTCAGTTGACAAACTGAAAGTGATAAAGAAAACTTTTACAAACTCTGTTTGCTCTTGTTGTTGTAAATATGTAAAGCCAGCATTCAAGTTTTCAGCAAAGATTATGACTAACCACATTTGCAATAACTCTTAGGTCTCATGTTTACTCATATCAATCGCATAATCAACTAGCGAGCGACAATAATAAATCTTGGATGACAACACTTTCTCAAAACAACCATAATATGATATAACAGGATGGTACCTCGCTAGCCCTTTCTGAGACCGCAAAACATAAACGTAGAGCACCTTTAAAGATCAAGGACTGACTAGACATTGTAATTCATGGTAAAAGAGATCCAATCATAGTCATACCCAATATAAATTAATAGTAATGAATGCAAATGACATCTGCGCTCTCCAGCTAGTGCTTTTTAATAAGAGGGTGATTGATGAAGACATGTACCTAGGGTAGGGTCACATGCCTGACCAAGATACCCTCCACAAGCATTCAAAGAAGAATCATCTTTCAATTGACCATGAAGTGTTCCACTCGACAGACTTGGAGTCACTCGACCATGAAGACTATCACTCGACCGCCAGGAGATCTAAAGCCACTCCGCATTGCAACGGTCGGTCATTATGTAGCTTTAATGGTCATTATGTCACTTTATTCTTAGCATTAGCAGTAACGCGTATCTTAATGTACTTTAAACCCTGCGTAACTGAGGGCCGGACGGGTCTGGCAAACTCTATATAAGCCACCCCCTCCTCAGTGACAAGGGTTCGCACTTCAGAACTCACACGCATATAATCCAGTCGACCACCTCCGGGCTCCGAGACATAGGGCTGTTACTTCCTCCGAGAAGGGCCTGAACTCGTAAAACTCGCGTGTACTACTCCCCCATAGCTAGGATCTTACCTCTACATCCCTACCCCCATTCTACTGTCAGACTTAGAACCACGACAGTTGGCGCCCACCTTGGGGCAGGTGTCTTAGCGACTTGTTGGAGAAGTTGCGATTTTTTCGATCCCCGTCAACATGGTTTCAGGCGGAGGTTTTGCCGAGGGCCGCGAGATCCGTCTCGGTGTGCTCGTGTTCATCGCCGACAACTCCGCTTGGCTCTGAGAACTCCACTCGACGTCGAGGCGCTCCCCGTCCGCGGGGCAACACACTTTCGCGCGTGCGTCCATGGCGTCCTCCTACGGTAGCCGTCGACTCAGTATCGTTCGGCTCCTGTGGCGTCCTCCCTCCCTATTGCTCGCTGGCGCAAGCGTTCCAGTCGATCGAGGCTTCAGCGGTGGTTGAGGCCCGCGGTGGCTTGCCAGTAGGCCACCCCCTAAGTCGCGGCAATCGAGCCCGACGAAACTCTCCACGGCATGTTCGACTGGCTCCGCAGATACTGCATCCGAGTGCGACAGTAGTGACCCCGCGGTGGAAGTCGTGATGGTCAATGGATCCTGCAGTCCTCCTGGCTTCCCTCACGTCGACAGTGGCGATGGCGGAGGCGATCCGTCGCGTTTCCACGAGGAGTACCTCCCCGAGCCCTTCTCTTCGCAGCAGAGGGAAGAACTTCGCCGCCGGAACATGGATGCACTTCGCACTCTTTTCGTTGGAGAAACCACCGAGGCTCGAGCCTTGGAGGAGGTACGCCTAGCCAACTTGGCTGAGAGCACTCGACTAGAGAACCTCCAGCACGTACTCGACGAGCGTGCTTGGCAGCGGGTTCCTGAGTCCAGTCGACGACAACTCTTTTCGCCTCCAACTCAGGTATATCGAACTCCGATTCCGAACCTAACAGCTGCAGCCCGAATAGCAGAGTCAATTCAACCTTCCCAGTCAGAAGCTGGCAGAGGTTTGATGCAGTTCAGAGCTTTACTCCGGGCAGCGGGAGAACAAAATACAGCCGTGTGTCACAGTCGCGGAATAGGATCCATAGAAGATTCGTGGTTGTAGCTACAGTCCTATCGGCTCACAGCCCAAGATCACCCCCGACGCGTGAGGGACGTGGAGACCAGCGAGATCAATACAGAAACCGTGAGCAGTATGATCACCGACTCGATCGCGATGATCGTCGTCGAGTGCCCACGGCTCCCCCAAGGAGTGGGTCATACGTGCCTCGGCAGCACGATGAAAGACACCCTCATAGTGGTGGGTGAAGGATTCGAGTCGACCCCAGGGAACCGGGCTTTGATGCGAGATCTATTCTCGTTCAAGGTCGGGTCGACAGAAACAGAGCTCACAGAGAAGGCCATGATAGAGATTTTCCGACCAGCAGCAGAGTGCATGTCTCAGGTCTAGAGTGCTTCAGCAGAGCCATCAGGGCCGCGGTGATTCCTCCCAACTTCAAAGTTGGCGATCGAGTCGATAAGTTCATCGTGAGTCCAAGCCTGACACTTGGCTTGAGGACTACCGAGTGGCCTTGCAGAATGGTGGAGGCAATGATGAGGTGGCCATGAAACACCTTCCTCTGATGTTGGAAGGCTTGGCCAGAGCATGGTTAAATCAGTTAGCACCTGGCAGTATTTATAGTTGGGAAGAACTTGCCCGAGTGTTTGTCAGAATATTCGAAGGAACATGCAAACGGCCAGTAGGGTTAACAGAGCTGCAATCTTGTGTGCAGAAGCCAAATGAAACTTTGAGGGATTATATCCAGAGATGGATAACGTTGCACCACACGGTGGAGAATGTGTCTGATCACCAAGCAGTTTGTGCCTTCAAGGAAGGTGTCAAATGATACGTCTCCATCGTATCTACTTTTCCAAACACTTTTGCCCTTGTTTTGGACTCTAACTTGCATGATTTGAATGGAACTAAGCCGGACTGACACTGTTTTCGGCAGAATTGCCATGATGTTATTTATGTGCAGAAACAAAATTTCTCGAAATGACCTAAAACTTCACGGAACAACTTTTCGTAAATAATAAAAAATCTTTGCAAAAGATGAAGACCAGGGGGCCCACACCCTGTCCACGAGGGTGGGGGGCGCGCCTGCCCCCCTAGGGCACGCCCCCTACCCCGTGGGCCCCTTGGAGCTCCTCCGATGCCAACTCCAACTCTATATATTTCCTTTCGGGGAGAAAAAAATCAAGGAGAAGAAATCATCGCGTTTTGCGATACGGAGCCGCCGCCAAGCCCTAAAACATCTCGGGAGGGCTAATCTAGAGTCCTTTCGGGGCTCCGGAGAGGGGGATTCGTCGCCGTCATCATCATCAACCATCCTCCATCACCAATTTCATGATGTTCACCGCCGTGCGTGAGTAATTCCAGCGTAGGCTTGCTGGATGGTGATGGGTTGGATGAGATTCATCATGTAATCGAGTTAGTTTTGTTAGGGTTTGATCCCTAGTATCCACTTTGTTCTGAGATTGATGTTGCTATGACTTTGCTATGCTTAATGCTTGTCACTAGGGCCCGAGTGCCATGATTTCAGATCTGAACCTATAATGTTTTCATGAATATATGTGTGTTCTTGATCCTATCTTCCAACTCTATAGTCACCTACTATGTGTTATGATCTGGCAACCCCGAAGTGACAATGATCGGGACCACTCCCGGTGATGACCATAGTTTGAGGAGTTCATGTATTCACTATGTGCTAATGCTTTGTTCCGGTTCTCTAATAAAAGGAGGCCTTAATATCCCTTAGTTTCCGTTAGGACCCCGCTGCCACGGGAGGGTAGGACAAAAGATGTCATGCAAGTTCTTTTCCATAAGCACATATGACTATATTCGAAATACATGCCTACATTACATTGATGAATTGGAGCTAGTTCTGTGTCACCCTATGTTATGACTGTTACATGATGAACCGCATCCGGCATAATTATCCATCACCGATCCAATGCCTACGAGCTTTCCATATACAAGTTTACGCTAATTTACTTTTCTGTTGCTACTGTTACAATCACTACAAAATACCAAAAATATTACTTTTGCTGCCATTATCTTTTGCTACCGTTACCACTACTATCATATTACTTTGCTACTAAGTACCTTGCTGCAGATATTAAGTTATCCAGGTGTGGCTGAATTGACAACTCAGTTGCTAATACTTGAGAATATTCTTTGGCTCCCCTTGTGTCGAATCAATAAATTTGGGTTGAATACTCTACCCTCGAAAGCTGTTGCGATCCCCTATACTTGTGGGTTATCAAGACTAATTTCTGGCGCCGTTGCCGGGGAGCATAGCTCTATTCTTTGAGTTACTTTGGATTTATATCTGGTGGGCACTATGAAGAACTTGAAAGACGCTAAGACAACAATTTTTCCCTCAACTACGAGGGGAGGTAAGGAACTGCCATCTAGCTCTGCACTTGATTCACCTTTTGTTTTGAGTAAGCTTGCGACACCTAAACCTGCTTCTGCTATTCGTTCTGATATGTCGCATGTTATTGATGATGCCACTTCTGCTATGCATGATACTTATGATGAAACTACTTCTATGCTTGATACTCTGTGCTCTTAGTGAATTTCTTGATGAACAAATTGCTAGGGCTAGAGAGAAAGAAATTATTGAAACTGATCATGTTGATGAAATCGATGATGAAAACATGCATGTTATTCCTGAGGGTTATATTTTTGATAAAGAAGCTTCTGCTGCTATTTTCGCTTGCAAAGATAACGATGAGCATAGAAGGTTATTGGCTAAATGGAATAAGCAATCTCTTAATAATAGAATGAGGCCCGACCCTGCTTTTGCTACTTCACCTATTTGTGTTGCCGATAAGGATTATGAATTCTCTATTGCCCCTGATATAATTAATTATTTTGGTTGAATCTGATCCCTTTCATGGCTGTGAATCTGAAACTGTTGTGGCACATCATACTAAATTAAATCATATAGCCGCCCTGTTCACTAATGATGAAAGATCTCGTTACTTTTATATCCTTAAAATATTTCCGTTCTCATTAAAGGGTGATGCTAAGATATGGTTTAATTTTCTTGATCCTAGTTGTGTGCGTAGTCCCCAGGATATGATTTATTACTTCACTGCTAAATATTTCCCTGCTCATAAGAAACAAGCTGCTTTAAAGGAAATATACAACTTTGTGCAAATTAAAGAAGAGAGTCTCCCACAAGCATTGGGGAGGCTTCTCAAGTTACTTAATGCTTTGCCTGATCATCCTCTTAAGAAAAATGAAATACTTTATATCTTTTATAATGGACTAACCGATGCTTCCAGAGATTACCTGGATAGTTGTGCTGGTTCTCTTTTCAGGGAAAGAACACCGGAGGAGGCTGAAATCCTATTGAATAATATGTTGACAAATGAAAATAATTGGGAACCTCCTGAGCCAGCTCTTGCTCCAATTACTGAGCCTATTCCTGAACCAACTCCGAAGAAGAGAGGTGTTCTATTTCTCAGTCCTAAAGATATGCAAGAGGCAAAGAAATCTATGAAAGAAAAAGGTATTAAAGCTGCAGATGTTAAGAATTTACCTCCTATTGAAGAAATACATGGTCTTAATTTACCGCCTGTTTAAGAAACACATTATCTTAATCCATTACCTAATGAAGAACCTCGGGGTCTTGATAACCCAACACAGGTAGTAAAGGTAATTCTCTCTATAGATTTGACGAAGGTGATATTCCTCACTATAAGTCTGCTAGGCAATGCTTAGAAGAGTTTGATAATTTTATTGTCAAACAAGAAAATTTCAATGCTTATTTTGTTAGACAATTAAAACAAAATACTTATATTATTAAACACTTGGGTGATTATATGGCTTATGTTAGATGTGAACTTAAACTTGTTAGTAAACATGCTGCTATGGTTACCACTCAAGTAGAACAAGTACTTAAGGCTCAAAATGATTTGCTCAATGAAATGAATAGTAAGAAAAATGATTATGCTGTTAGAGTGGCTACTAGAACTGGTAGAATGACTCAGGAACCTTTGTATCCTGAAGGCCACCCTAAGAGAATTGAGCAAGATTCTCAGACAAATAATATTGATGCACCTAGTTCCTATAAAAAGAAGAAAAATAAAAATTATAGAACTTTGCAAACTTCTAGTGAACCTATTGCTGAACCACCTGATAATCCAAATGATATATCTATTTATGATGCCGAAACACAATCTGGTAATGAACATGAACCTAATGAAAATGTTAATGATGATGTTCATGTTGATGCTCAACTTAGTAATGATGATGATGTAGAAATTGAACCTGCTGTTGATCTTGATAAGCCACAATCAAAGAATCAATGTTATGATAAGAGAGATTTTGTTGCTAGGAAACATGGTAAAGAAAGAGAACCATGGGTTCAGAAACCCATGCCTTTTCCTCCCAAACCATCCAAGAAAAAGGATGATGAGGATTTTGAGCGCTTTGCTGAAATGATTAGACCCATCTTTTTGCGTATGCGATTAACTGATATGCTCAAAATGAATCCTTATGCTAAGTATATGAAAGATATTGTTACAAATAAGAGAAAGATACCGGAAGCTGAAATTTCCACCATGCTTGCTAATTATACTTTTAAGGGTGGAATACCAAAGAAACTTGAAGATCCAGGAGTACCTACTATACCATGCTCCATTGAAAGGAACTATGTTAAAACTTCCTTATGTGATCTTGGAGCCGGTGTTAGTGTTATGCCTCTCTCTTCATATCGTAGACTTGACTTGAATAAGTTGACACCTACTGAAATATCTTTGCAAATCGCTGATAAATCAACTGCTATACCTGTCGGTATTTGTGAGGATGTGCCTGTTGTGGTTGCAAACGTTACTATTTTAATGGACTTTGTTATTCTTGATATTCCCGAGGACGACAGTATCACTACTAGGGAAAAGCCTATACACAGAATCTTAGCAGCAGGCGGGTCAAAAAGGAGCGCTGCTGCTAATTAGTAGTAGCGCGTGTGCGGGAAACTCGCTACCGACAAGGTTTTAGCAGTAGCGCGCTCGGTGTAAACCGCGCTGCTACAAATATCGACCGGCGGTGTCCACCAAACTCCATTTAGCAGCAGCGCAGTGCCGCGAGCCACGCTACTGCTATGGATGTAGGAGTAGCGCGCTTTTTCTGAGGTCACTGCTGCTAAATTTCAAATTGGCACACTTTTTGGTCCCGGTTAGCAGTAGCGCTGTTTCCCAAAGCGCGCTGCTGTTACTTCCTTAGCAGCAGCGCGTTTTAACTCCCGCGCTACTGCTAATCCGCACCACCCCACCAGCTTTTCCCCACCCGTCCCTCCCCCTCCCCCTCCTCTCTTCCCTTTCCCCTACATCCCACATGCTCCCACTCTCACTCTTCTTCTTCCTCAATACTTCTCCCCCATTACTCTCCCTCTTCTATCTACCTTTCTCTCTCTTCACCACTCCTACCTAACTACACCACCTCCATTCATGCATCTCCTTTCTCTTTTTCCTTCCCCCTCCACTAGTTGAAGTTGTCTCCTACAAAATTAGGTAGCTAGGTAGATGTAGGATTTAGTTAAGTGACCTATTTGCCCCCTAACTAGATCTATCTTTGTCAAGAAGAGCTTTGTGCACTTTTGATCTCCCTACAACATCATCTCCATCGTGTGCTCGATCTCGAGATAGAGGTGATTAAAATTTCATGCTTTTGCAAAATGGAAATATGTTTATGTGTGTGTGATATGTTTATGGAATTTGTGTGTGGGATGAGTTGACGCCAAATTGTGCTTTTGAGTTGCCTATGTTTTGCCAAAATGTCGATTTATTTCCGTTTCGGAGAATTCCGGGCAAACTCTAGATCCATATATGTCCTATTTTTAGGGAAGGTCATGCCGAATTTTTGTATGACTTTGATGCATGCACGCATTTTTATAATCAATTTGTTTTATTATTACCATGCAAACGTTCATGATGGTCAGTGGAACGATGGTGGAAAGGTGGTTGCGGTCGGCGGTGCAGGACATGAAAGAAAATAACCTGACAGAGGTTTTAGGTCCGTGTCGAAAATGCAAAGGAATAGTTGGCTCGACCCCTATGACGATGGTCGTGTCGAAGCGCACCTGCTCATGACTGTTTTCATGGATGGCCATACTCGGTGGATAACTGAAGATGAGGATGACGATGTTGAGGATGCCGACGGGGCAGGCAATGATGACACGGGTCAATACGAAGAGATGATCGATAATGGCGGCGGGGAAGAAGCCGGACATGGGGGCGGAGAAGGGGCCGGACATGGCGGCGGAGAGAACGACATGGACTCCACGCAGCAGAGTTCGTTGGTACTAAGTTCAATCGTGCGGGACCCTCATGTTCAAGCATTGCTTCGCAAGGAGACAAGTACGGAGAGAGCTGCTTCTAGAGAGGAGGCTAAGCTGGAGCAACTGGTGGTAGACTCGAACACTCCATTGTATGATGGTTGCAATCCTAAGGTGACCCACTTCAGTTTCACGCTCCAACTCATGAAGACGAAGGCTAAAAACAAATGGACCGACACTAGCCTCGATGAGCATCTCAAGTACCTAAAGGATGTTCTTCCCGTGGGTAATCTATGTCCTACTAGTGTTGATGAGGCCAAGAAGATCATATGCCCTCTTGATCTGCCACACATTAGATACCATCCATGCATCACCGATTGCATAATTTATCGGAAAGAGCACGCGGAAAAAACAAGCTGTCCGGTGTGCAATGCTTCTCGATACAAGAAGGCGGGGAAGAAATGTCCCCAGAAAGTTGTATGGTACTTACCGATCACTCCCCGTCTCTAGAGGTATTTTGTAGATCCCAAGGAAGCAAAGCTAATGCGCTGGCATGCGGAGAGGAAGAAGCCCGACGATGGAGATGATCTGAAGCTGAGACACGTGAAGGATGGAAGCCAGTGGAGAGCGTTGAACAGCTTCTATCGGTATTTTGAATGTGATGCAAGGAACATCGTGCTCGGCGCGTGTACCGATGGTATGAATCCGTTTGGCAACCAGAACACCAACCGTAGCACATGGCCCGTGTTTGTATGGATGTACAACCTCCCCCCTGGTTGTGCATGAAATCGAAGTACATTCACATGAGCATGCTTATTCAAGGGCCGAAACAACCAGGAAATAATATTAGTTTTATCTGGGGCTACTTCAAGAGGAGTTACACACGTTATGGAAAACACCGGCCAAGACATGGGACGCCAGCAAAGGCGAGTATTTCAACATGAGAGCCACGCTGATCACGACAGTGCACGACTATCTCGGTTACGGATATGTGGCAGGCCAGGTGTGCCATGGATATTGCGGATGCACGCGGTGCATGGATGATACGACGTCTCAGCAGCTAACGTCATGGAAAGATGGCGGGTCTAGGAAAATCATGTACATGGGGCATCGAAGATGGCTTGAACAGGACGACCCATGGAGAAACCGTGGAGATCTATTCAATGGTCACGCTGAGCATCGAGGACCTCCACGTAAGCCGCTACAGCTACTGAAGGTAGTAGTAGTGCATTTTGTCTAAAACGATACAGCTACTGAAGGTAGTAGCAGCTCATTTCGTATAAACCGCTACAGCTACTAAAGGTAGTAGTAGCGCATTTCGTATAAACCGCTACAACTACTGAAGGTAGTAGCAGCGCGTTTTGTCCAAACGCGCTACTGCTACGTCCACTTAACCCAAAATTCTCACTCTCCCTGCTTCATCCCGCCTTTCTCCCCCAAATCCCCACTCTCTCTTCCCCGTCAGACCGCCGCCCGACCAGCCCAGCTGACCCCCGACCAGCCGGCGCTTGCCCCGACCGGCGCTCGCCCGACCCGGCCCTCGCCTGACCGACCTCGGCGCTCGCCCCGACCTGGCCCTCGTCCCGACCCGGCCAGGCGCTTCGCCCCGACCAGGCGCTCGACCCGGCCAGCGCTCGCCCGACCCGTCGGCCCTCGCCTCCCTCCTCTGCTTCCTTCCCTCCAAACCTCGACCGTCGTCGGGCCTGCCTCCTCGCCCCTGCACCCTATGTAAACCCCCCTCTCTCTCTGCTAGGGTTCTTCGGTTAATTTTACTTAGGTTTTAGTTAGGGCAGTATGTTAATTAGGTTATCTATTTAG
The DNA here is from genome assembly GCA_021605145.1 of Aegilops bicornis. NCBI lineage: Eukaryota > Viridiplantae > Streptophyta > Magnoliopsida > Poales > Poaceae > Aegilops > Aegilops bicornis. Next base: position 44,125,636 of record CM038669.1, on the reverse strand, counting down.
TTATGCATTTAGCTAGGTTTCAAAATTAGCTGAATTTATATGCAAATTTGAACTGGACATGTGATATGTGGATATGTCATGTTTTGGACATGTCATGTTTGGAAAATGATCCGAGTGGCCTATGTTATGCCGTAATGTTGATTCATTTCCGCTCCGGTGAATTTCAAAGCGCCGATATGTCCATTTTTTAGCAAAGGTCATGCCGAAATTTCTCGTGAATAAAGGCATGATTTGTGCTACATAGTTGGCATATCGAGTGTTGGCACATAGATTTCTTTTTTATGTCATTTCTCATTTATTCATACTTTTAGAAATAACCACACATCAACAAGCATGTGAGGAGACCACCACCCTGCCTACGCAATTACCAGCTCCTGTAGTGCCGGGTGAGAGCGGCGGACGACATGATGAAGGGGGTGCAATAGTACTGGCTGATGTAATTTGTCCTGTAGAACAGAGAATGGATGATGAGACGGATGTCGACCCTATGGATTTCCTCAATACAAACGCGTATGATTGTGACATAGATATGATGAGTCAACCATATTACGAATCGGGCTATCAGCTTGCTAATGAGGATATGGATGATATGCCCGGGCAGGGTCGTAGCAGGGATTGCAAAAAGTCTCTCTTCATGAAATCCTCAGAGGACACGCCTGAAGATGCCGCCTCAACACAGGCTCAACTAGCCGGGCGCGAGGGTCGTCTGATGCTTAGCCCGGGAACACTGGGGCAGGGGTTAAGGAAGGGTCTCGAAGGTGTGCCCAAGAAAAAGGAGAGGAAGAGATCGGGGAAGATTGCTGCCTCCAAACAAGCCAGAGCACATAGCAGTCAGACGATGCATTTTGAAGAGCGTGTACCCGTGAAAGGTGCGGTCATGTTCCAGCTCACGGGCGAGCCGATGCTACCGCCGAAACCGCTGGAGGCACTATCAGGGGATCTCAGGAGACTGCATGACCATGTGTTGTCGACTGAGAAAAGCCTACTAGCCTCAAAGGATCCGGGATATCCGACATACACGGCTCGTGTGCCTGAGGGGAAGTGCTACGTCGAGACACGACCATGAGGTGTTCTTCCTGCTGTTTGACCATATCTTTGAGATGTTTTACGACAAAGGCGGCTCGATTTTACAATCGTCCGCCTTTTTGCGCTACATATGAGCTCCGTCATGAAGAGTGAAGAAGTCTCACAAATCTGTGTGACGGATCCGTACTACATGCACGAGTCTTTCTTGAGTCTCGGCGACTTTGAGCATGAAACTGCTAGGGAGTACCTCCAAAACTTTATGGTACAGAATAAGGACCGGGAAATTGTCCTCGTGCCTTATCATCCAAAGTAAGGCAGTTCTGGACAACCCTTTCATACATTTCAATCATTCGTTCGCTCTCATATGGGGAATAATTTGAGGTGTCTTTTCCCCGCGGCAACGGGCGCGCCGTCCTTATTGTTCTTTACCCGCAAGTCTCCCACGCCGTGTATTTTGACCCTTACAGAGATTACAAGAAAAAAGACTACACCCACATAATGAATATTGTAGATGATGCTCTCCAAGGATTCAACTTTAGAGGTGGCCACGTGCAGATCAGGAAACAAAGGAACAAGAAGATGGATTTCGCGCATAAAACTAACTTCTCCTGCATCCATGTCCCAAAACCAAGCAAGAAGGATGGATTCTACATCATCCATCTCATGATTCAGTTCAACACGGATCACCAAAAGCTTCGCATGAGAAGCAGAAATGATGATCATATCCACAAGTGGCTAGAATCTCATGGAGAAGCAGATTATAAACTTAGAGATGACTTCGTTCGCATAGAAATCAACATTGCGACGATCATCATGAAAAGAAGTCGTCGATGAGAAGGGGATGTTCCACCACGGCCCTGCTATATCGCGAGCTGACGTCCGAACTCGCATAGGCATGCAACGTCTAGACCTCACGACGTTCAACAAGCTAGGGTCCATCCTCGATGATATGGAAGGATGGAACTTGTAGTGATTTATGATGCCGATGATGATGATATGTGTCGGTTGAACTTGTATACTTTTTGTAGCGATGAAACTTTGTGATGTCCACGGTCCCTGCCGAACTTGCGTAACGCTACTTTGTTAGTTTGTGTACGATGACCTGCGTGCCTCCAGTTAATTAATTTGCGTACTGTATGTTGCATCTAGTTGCTAACTCTTTCTTTTTCGGTGTTGCTCTCGTATATTTTGTTGCATATATATGATTGTACATCCTCTTCATGAACAAGCATCTCTAACAGGTACCTAGTTTCTTGATGGCGAGATGGAATTGCTATGCCGTGTACAAAGGGAAGGTTCCGGGGGTGTACAACGAGTGACATGAGTGTCAGGCGCAAGTGAATGGGTTCACGGGCGCCAGCCATAAAGGCTTCAAAAGCAGACAAGGAGGAGAAGCTAGTTAGTTGAGGTTCACGCTAGCGCGAGAGAGGACTCGTAACCGCCACTCATGTACTGCATAGTTCCGCTCTCACTCATAGTGATAGCTCTTCTTGCGTATACCTTTCTTTAGATGGATGACGTTGTTGTATTTGCAAGTATTCGAGACTTGCATGTATCGCTATTTTCGAGATGATGACAAGATACCACTTTGTGTTGGATGATGATTATGATGAGACTATTTGTATGTATATGCTATGATTACATTTGTGGTCTCGCAGGCATTTGTATGTGTATCATGATGACATCTGTATGTGCTAAAGATTCTTCTATAAAGCCTGTTCAAATACAAAACAAATATGCCGAAAAAACAAAAAACAACTAAAATTAGCAGTAGCGAGCTTCCACTAAGCACGCTGCTACTTAACTTGTGTAGCAGTAGCGATGGTGAGCACGTGCTACTGCTATGTGTTAGTTGTAGCGCCTTATTAGTAGCGCCACTCCCCGCGCCACTGATACACCTAAAACCCGCGCTGCTGCTAGCCTTTTCCCTAGTAGTGTATGTCTATTATTCTTGGAAGACCTTTCCTGAATACTGCAGGGGCTGTTATTGATTGCAACAAAGGCAATGCCACTTTTCATGTTAATGGTAATGAGCATACGGTACACTTTCCGAGGAAACAACCTCATGTTCATAGTATCAACTCTATTGGAAAAGTTCCATCGATTATATTTGGAGGTTTCGAATTTCCTCTTCCTACTGTCAAGAAGAAATATGATATATTTATTATTAGGGATGTGCATATCCCCGTTGAGGTAACATAGTGTTATTCGAAATTTCTCCGGTTCCATGTTAGTCGGAATGAGTTTGTTAACAAGACCTGATCAACCTTGTTAGTAGATTCCTTTTGGTGAGCATGAGATGGATGAAACTAGAAGCACAACCCTCTGTACCCTCTTTATACTTTACATTACTTAGTTGAAATAAAGTAAAAATAGTATTTTTCTGTCTGTCTTCTGATTTATCTGTGCAATATAAAAATACCCCAAAAATAAAATTCCTCCAAATGCCATGCCAATTTAATATGATTTTTTCTAGAATATTTGAGGATTTATGGTACTGAAAACACTGCGGGGGGAGCTGCCACCAAACCATGAGGGTGGAGGGCGCGCCCTACCCCCAGGGCGCGCCCCGCTACCTCATGGGCCCACGGTGGCCCTCCTCCACTTATTCCTGCACTCATACAGTCCTTCTTCCTCCCACAAACACGAATATCCAACTCAAGCACGAGTTCTAGCTCACTTTGATGTGATTTTCGATCTCCTTGCTCAACGCACCTCTCACAAAACTGCTTGGGGAGATTGTTCCTTGGTATGTGACTCCTCCATTGGTCCAATGAGTTTTTGTTCTAGTGCTTTATTCATTGCAAATTTGTGCTGCATAGGTGACCATGTTCTTGAGCTTGCATGACAAAATTATATGGTTCCAAGTAGTTCTCATGCATGATATATCCTCTAGGCACTTGTAGGAGTAGTTGCTATCAATTTTCCGGAGCTTTGTTCACTTTTGTTTGAAGTTACTAAAAATTTCAGAATATTTCAGAAAATAATGAAGAGACTTTTGAGGGGCTCATCGAGCCGAATTTCGAATGAAAAGAAAAATGAAGAAGCACAAAGGCCCAAATATAATTTGCCTCGTACCGCGGAGGTCCGGCCGTGTGAATGGCCTTCCGATGACTTCTTGAGACAAGCCGGGATTTATGAGGATTTTTATTCATTGACTGAGAATGCTGGCCTCACCGACTTCCTCTGCGACCAACATCATCAGTATCTCTTACTCACTAATACTTTTGTCCAAAACTTCTACTATTATCCTAAGGAATCACCTCCTTCAGTAGAGTTTCATTTATATGATGTTGTTAAAAAGATGACACTAGATGAATTTTGTGAGGTTTGCAAAATACCCTTCGAGGGTACTGTCGGTGTCAAAACCGGCGGATCTCGGGTAGGCGGTCCCGATCTGTGCGTCTTAGGCTGATGGTAACAGAAAGCAAGGAACGCAATGTTTACCCAGGTTCGGGCCCTCTCGATGGAGGTAAAACCCTACTTCCTGCTTGATTAATATTGAAGATATGAGTAGTACAAGAGTAGATCTACCACGAGATCGTGGAGGCTAAACCCTAGAAGCTAGCCTATGATGGTATGATTGTAATTGTGATCGGTCTTCTAAGGACCAACCTCTCCGGTTTATATAATATCCGGATCGCCAAGCTTGCCTTCCACGCGAAGGAGAGTCCCATCCGGATATGGGACGGAGTCTTGAGTCTTGTATCTTCACGCTTCAATAGTCCAGACGATGTATACAGTCCGGCTGTCCGGATAACCCCTAATCCAGGACTCCCTTAGTAGCCCCTGAACCAGGCTTCAATGACGACGAGTCCGGCCGCAGTCTTGTCTTCGGCATTGCAGGGCGGGTTCCATCTCCGAATACTCCAAAGTAATTATCGAACACTTAGACCGTGTCGGGATCAACTAGGTAATTCATCGTAGGGAACATAGCATAAATCCGATCTGCTGGCAATCTCCGTACGTCGTGCTTTTGCATCGTGGCCCGGTCCAACCCGAACCGACGTTTCTCGCCCCACCTTGACTCGCGTTGCGAGGCGGTTTTATTGGCACGTCCTGCCAAAGCAGAGATTGTGTTCCTCTTATTACGGGATCTTCCATCAATACGGGCATGCGTAACCCTACGACGGCCGTTGGTATGACTCCGAGTGTTTTTAGATAAGCTTCAAGCGGTCACGCTGAGGACTCTTGATATTCACCCTCTTTATAAAGGGCTGAGGCCTATGCCTCTCTTCCACCTCCCTCGCGCCTTCTTGCACCTCGAGTTCTAAAACCCGAGACCTAAGCTCCCACGCCCTAGATCCTCCAATATGTCCGGATCCAACCCTCAAGGCCGGTGGGTGGCCTCCTCGATCCAAGAGGAGGACATTGCGAGGCTTAGGGAGGTCGGATATCTGACCACCGACATCCAGCAAAGGCTTCCTGCTCCAGGGCACGTCATCCCTACACCAGAGCCCAATGAGAGCGTCGTGTTTGTCCCTCACTTCCTCCACGGCTTGGGCCTCACACTCGATCCCTTTGTGAGGGGGCTCATGTTCTATTACGGGTTGGATTTTCATGATCTAGCTTCAGACGCTATCCTCCATATCTCGTTCTTCATCATTGTGTGCGAGGCTTTTCTCCACGTCACTCCACACTTTGGCTTATGGCTCAAGACCTTTAATGTGAAGCCGAAGATGATCGAGGGGCTACATGCGAAGTGCGGAGGTGCCATAATAAGCAGGAACGCCAATGCCCCATGGCAAGAGGGTTCTTTCCCAGAAGTATCCGATGTATGGCAACAGAGGTGGTTTTATGTTACGGCTCCCAAAGGTACAAAGTGGGTAGCCGCCCCCGAGTTCCGGTCGGATCCTCCGTCACAACTGGCGTCTTGGACCGACGTAGGACGGAATTTGGGGCCCGCTGGTGATGTACCAGTACTGCAGAACCGCATCCGGGAGCTTCTTGAGAGGGACATTAACCTTGTCAGCATAATTCAAGTGATGTTAATCCGACGGATTTTGCCGTGCCAACGCCGGCCTCTCCGGATGTGGGAGTTCAATCCAGAGGGTCTGCGGACTGTTAAGCACTTCTTCGTCCTGAAGCTCGAAGCGATGTGTAAATTATTCTTCGGATCACAAGTAGAGTGTCCGGACACCACCGAGGATGCGGGCCTAAGCTGCAATCGCCTATATACCCAAGTAAGAAACCTTGATACCGCACACTTTGTTTTATATTGGTCATAGTTGTTATTCTGAAAATCATCCGGCCATGAATGGCTCAGTAAGGCGGAGAGAATCAGGTGTCTGGCGCCACTTCCCGAGGGCTCGCCTAATCCCACCCTTGCCAAGATGTTTGACCGGGTGCTCGGCAAAATGCCCTCAGGGAAAGACAAGGGGAAGATTGAAGAAACCGAACTTCACACGCTGCGCATCCGAACCGGGGGAATTGTTACCTCCCCTGAGGAGGATAGTCGGGAAGGGGAGGCTAAAGCCTCCTCCCCGCGCGGGAAGAAAAGGGCTACCTCCAAAGACTTGGAGACGAAGATGCCCAAACCAGGGAAAAAGGTATCGCCAGGGGGCTCTGCCACGACGGGCACCTCACCGCGTCATGCCCGCCAACGGGCCAGCCCTCCATCAAACTGTAAGATAATCATTAATTCGAAGGTACTGCATTTCTCAGAGATCAATAACCAGGATTCGTCTTTTTGCAGTCCAGCTAGCAGTTCTTCTCAACAGAGTTCGTCTTCAGGGGATCTTCCTCCGGAGATGATGGCGAGCGAGACTCGACCCACCTCTCCGCCTCATGAAGAGGGCGACACCGAGGTGTCGTCACGGAGGAGTCCGGATCTGCCGAAGCCGGAAGCCAATACGTCAGCCGCCCCGAGCCCAGAGCGTTTGGCTCACACGGGGGGCGATAAGGAGGGTCCAGCACAGTTTGATGTCCGGCCGTACGTAATGACAGGCCTTCTGGAACTAGCTGCACTCTCGGAGGAGCACCGCTCATTAATGAGCGCGGTGCTCAAGAAGATTTCATCCGCCACAAGCAGTTTGATTGAAGCATTTACGAGCCTGCTCAGAGGTTTTGAGGTATGTAGTGGAAAATACACTATTGTTTGGCTGCGAGGCATGCGCTAGGTGTGCTTCATATGGATAGTAGCCCCTGAGACACTGGTTGCCCGCCCTAGGCGGCAAACGGGGGATCATATAGTAATGATTATGCTGTGCATATGTGCAGGTATCTAAGGGTCCGTCAGCCGACCACTCCGTTGAAGTTGCCGAGCTAAGGAGGCAGATCGGATCATTGAGGCCGATATCACGCTGGTGAACAAGCGGCTGGACGATTCACAAGGTATGTGCTCTGCTTTCCTTATTATGTTGTATAGGAAAATAAGAGACGAGCATAATATTAATGCAATATGCTTAGACTGCAGATGGTGCTGCTGCCGTGGAAGCCCTAAGGGCAGAACTTGGCCAAGCCAAGGAGCAAGCCCGGGTTAGCAGTGCGGCTGCCCTAAAGGCGGCAGAAGAATTGAGGGCCGAACAGGCTGCTCATCGCCGAAGTGATGAAAAGATAGCCGAAATGGCTGTGGAGTTGAAAAAACGCCGCCGACCGGTATGAGCTCCTTGAAAAGGAGAATAAGGCTAAGTCGGACGACCTGAACAAGGCACTTAATGCCACCAAGGAGATGCGGACTGAGGTCAGGGGTGTGCGGGAGGAGCTTCAACAGGCCGGTAAAATCACGGCTGGGGGCTCCTACTTACTGTGGACGAAGTTTTTGGATCCGAAGTGTGCTCCCCTGGATGGACGCTGGAGTCCTGCAGATGCGTATGCCGCGAAGAGAAGATGCCAGCTGTGGCGGAGAATCTTTTCTGGTCGCAATTCAATGCTCCCGTGCGTCCGCTGCCGTTAAATGAGAAGATGCCAGCTGTGGCGGAGCTTCACAGGTTGTCCGGGCTTGCAATGCGGTCTGTAATAGACTGTCTTTAGCCAAGGGGGCCGAAGCCGGACAGTTACTTTGGTTTGGTGCAGCAGTTCCTTGGGGCCGTGCCTCAGATCGATGACATGAGGAGGTCGGCGTGTATAGAGGGTGCACGAATGGCTCTTGCCCGCGTTAAAGCATATTGGACAGATATGGAGGCCACCGTTGTAGCGACCTAGAATCCGGCGAGAGGACAGTATCCGGCCGAGCACTATTTGGCGCAGGTAACAGAAGGTGCCCGCTTAATAGAGGCGCAGTGCGTGAAGAATGTCTTATTCGCGTGAAAGATCGAACCATCATAAAAACAATGTTATTTTGGTTGTAAGGCTATATTTATACTTTTTGCTGAAAGTATTATTGTGTCTCCTTGTGATCGATGCTATATATATGTGATCCAAAAGTTAGCAGTCGTTGGCTTCAGCCCCCATGCATACAATGCGGGGGTGTTCGCGAAAAATATGCATAATCACACTTGATCCAACGTCTTGGTCCATTAAGGAGGTGATCGCACGTCGAACTAGGCAACCGGACTATATAGCTGTAACACCTTCGCTTAGCCATGGGAGTCTAACGGTGGGGCTACTATGTAGCCCCTGGTACTTTCGCGTGCATCCGAATACGGGCGCGGGTGTACATGACCGGGAAACGGTCCTTCGTTAATGTGGAGTGATCCTAAAGATTCCAATAAGTCTTCGAGTGGTTGAACAGTCTCTCACTGTATCATGACAGTCAGTTTTCGGCTTTCTCTACTGAGGTGCTCATCCGGAATAACCAGGGCACAATCACAGTAGTTCTCCTTTGGCCGCCTTAGCCGATAAGAACGGAACGTAAGGCGGCAAACCCAGGAGCCGGGCAAACCCAACATTTGACCAAAGACATGATTCGGAGCTGATGCATATAAGGCCAAACTCGTGGCGCGAACACTCCCGAAGGTATTCGGACTTTGTAACAGAAAATGTGCTGAAGAATGCCCTTTCATTATAAACCCTGTATTTCCAGGTACGTGCGTTAATCTGTCGTGGCGAAATGCCATTAACGGCAGTATCCTCTGTGGGTGTAGTTCCCATGGGATGTGTGAACAACAAGAGGCAATATAAAAGGTTTACACAGGGGCTTAATCTAAAAAGAAACCTTTGAGCGGGGCCTTGCTGCACGTCTACGCCTTTGTCCCCGTTGTGCCATTTCCTGGAAGGGTATCGCACGCGTTGTGTCTGTAAAAAGGAAAAACTCGTGTAAGAGAGTACAACGTAAGTATGCGATGGATAGTAAAAGTGTAAAACGTTGGCCTGCCAATAAGGTTGAGCCAAGTGTGTGGCTATATTAAATATTTATAGCCCCTAGTGTCCTCTATGGGATTACATATATGGTGCCCTGGTTCATTTTTATCCAGGCTGCCGGACCCGTCTAACCGTGTCCGTGGTCTTGACGACCAGTCATGCTTTTTAGTATCCGAGGCCGCTTAGAGTTCGGCCGCGAGAGCCGTCGCGTGTTCCTCTGCGCGTGAAGAGCGCTCTGTGTTTCCATTGATGGTGATGACGCCACGTGGACCGGGCATCTTGAGTGTAAGGTAGGCATAGTGCGGTATTGCGTTGAAGCGGACGAAGGCCGCTCTTCCAAGCAATGCGTGATTGCTGCTTTGGAAGGGTGCGATGGTGAAGAGTAGTTCTTCGCCACGAGTTGCACAGGGGCGAATGTTACCTCGATGCGACGGAGCCCCTTTCGTAGGCTTCAACGCCTGGTATTACCCCTTCAAAGGTGGTATTGCTTTGGCTGATTCTGGATGGGTCTATCCCCATTCTGCGGACAGTGTCGTGGTATATTAAGTTGAGACTACTGCCGCCGTCCATAAGGACGTGGGTGAGATGGTATCCGTCGATTATTGGGTCAAGCACCAAGGCCTCTGATCCTCCGCGTCAAATACCAGTTAGGCGGTCCATGTGATCGAAGATGATCGGACAAGCCATCCAGTTGTTAGGTGTGGGCGCGATGGGCTCTATAGCGTACGCGTCTTTGAGCGCGCGTTCGTGCCTTCTCGTGGATGTGTGAGTCGCGTGGATCATGTTTACTATTTTAACCTCTGGTGGGAATTTTTTCTGTCCCCCAGTGTTCGGCTGACGAGGTTCATCCTCGTCTTCACTTGGTGTTTCCCTTTCCTTGTGTTCGACATTTAATTTGCCGGCCTGCTTGAAGACCCAACACTCTCTATGCGTGTGATTCGCAGGTTTGTCGGGAGTGCCGTGAATTTCGCACAGTCTGTCCAGAACTCCGTTTAGACTGGACGGTCCCTCTTTACTACCTTTAAGTGACTTCTTTTGCTGATCGGGTCGAGAGCCCCTGAATCCGGCGTTTACCGTTGTGTTGTCCGGGCTCTCTTCCTTGTTTTGGCGTTTGTTTTTATTACGTCGTGGCTTCCCGTTGCCATCCCTTATTTCGGATGTGCTGGGATCGCTGGTGCCTTTACGAGCCAGCCAGCTGTCTTCACCCGCACAAAAGCGGGTCATAAGGCTTGTTAAGACTGCCATTGTCCTTGGCTTTTCTTGGCAGAGGTGTCTGGTGAGCCACTCGTCGCGGATGCTGTGTTTGAATGCTGCTAAGGCTTCGGCATCCGGACAATCGACAATTTGATTCTTCTTAGTGAGGAATCTGTTCCCAAGCTTGCGGGCGGACACTCCTGGCTGTTGGATTATGTGACTTAAATCGTCCGCATCCGGAGGCCAGACATAAGTCCCTTGAAAATTGTCCCTGAAAGCGTCCTCGAATTCCTCCCAACTCCCAATTGAATTTTCGGGGAGGCTTTTCAACCAGTGTCGAGCTGGTCCCTTCAACTTGAGGGGAAGGTATTTGATGGCGTGGAGGTCGTCCCCACAAGCCATGTGAATATGTAGGATAAAATCCTCGATCCAGACCCTGGGTCTGTCGTTCCGTCTGTAGGACCTTGAAGTATGTCTAGAGGTGGGGTGATTAGACTACTTGACCAATTAAAAACTTAACCTTTTCCCAATTTTATAGTTTGGCAGATTTTAGCTATTTTAGGACAAGTCAAGCAATCATCACGCAATTCAAGCAAGCATGCAAAGAGTATATAGGCAGCGGAAATTAAAGCATGCAACTTGCAAGAAAGTAAGGGGAAGGGTTTGAGGATTCAAACGCAATTGGAGACACGGATGTTTTTGGCGTGGTTACGATAGGTGGTGCTATCGTACATCCACGTTGATGGAGACTTCAACCCACGAAGGGTAACGGCCTTGCGAGTCCACGGAGGGCTCCACCCACGAAGGGTCCACGAAGAAGCAACCTTGTCTATCCCACCATGGCCGTCGCCCACGAAGGACTTGCCTCACTAGCGGTAGATCTTCACGAAGTATGTGATCTCCTTGCCCTTACAAACTCCTTGGTTCAACTCCACAATCTTGTCTGAGGCTACCACGTGACACCTAGCCAATCTAGGAGACACCACTCTCCAAGAAGTAACAAATGGTGTGTTGATGATGAACTCCTTGCTCTTGTGCTTCAAATGATAGTCTCCCCAACACTCAACTCTCTCTCATAGGTTTTGGATCTGGTGGAAAGAAGATTTGAGTGGAAAGCAACTTGGGAAGGCTAGAGATCAAGATTCATATGGTAGGAATGGAATATCTTGGTCTCAACACATGAGTAGGTGGTTCTCTCTCAGAACTGGTAAGTTGGAAGTGTAGGTTTAGTCTGATGGCTCTCTCCATGAATGAAGAGGAGGTGGAGGGGTATATATAGCCTCCACACAAAATCTAACCGTTACACACAATTTACCAAACTCGGTGGGACCGAATAGTTAAACTCGGTTAGACCTATTTAGTAAACCTAGTGACCGTTAGTGATTTTCGGTGGGACTGACATGCATCTCGGTGAGACCGATTCGGTTAGGGTTAGGGCATAACGTAATCTCGGTGAGACCGATTACACAAACTCGGTGAGACCGATTTTGGTAATTAGCTAACTAGAGAGTTGGTCAGGTAAACTCGGTGGGACCGATTTGCTCTTTTCGGTGAGACCGAAATGTTACAAAAAGGAAGCGAGAGAGTTTACATTGCAATCTCGGTGGGACCGATTGCTCACTTCGTTAGACCGAAGCGTTCTGAAGGGAAGCAGAGAGATTGCAACCCCATCTCGGTGAGACCGAGATCCCTATCGGTAAGACCGATTTTCTTAGGGTTTGTGGCGGTGGCTATGACTTTTGGAATCGGTGGCGCGGATAGAAAGAATCGGTGTGACCGATTTTGGCTTTAGGTTTAGGTCATTTGTGGATGTGGGAAAGTAGTTGAGGGTTTTGGAGCATATCACTAAGCACATGAAGCAAAAGGCTCATTAAGCAACACCTTGTCCCTTCTTAATAGTATTGGCTTTTCCTATAGACTCAATGTGATCTTGGATCACTAAAATGTAAAATGAAGAGTCTTGAGCTTTTGAGCTTGAGCCAATCCTTTGTCCTTAGTATTTTGAGGGATCCACTTTCATCATCCATGCCATGCCATTCATTGAGCTTTCCTGAAATAATAGTCTTGGAATAGCATTAGCTCAATGAGCTATATGTTGTTATGAATTACCACAACCACCTAGGGATAGTTGCACTTTCACCGTCGTATGCCTCTATGTTCACAGGTTTGAAGCCTTGTGGAAATACATGGTCCAGTACTTCTTCGGTGAAGCACAGGGGGTGGGAAGCCCCTCTGTGTCTAGACGTGCTGTGGCATGCCATCGGCTGTTGCTATGTCTGGTGCGTATTCCGAACCGGTATTTGGTTGGTATGATCGTTTTGGTGACAATAGTCCCTTGCCGGGGTGTGTCCTTTAGATCCGTAGATGGACCTGGCCGCGCCGGCTTTCTTATCCAGGTGCTCACGCAAATCATGCGTGGCATCGGTAGCCGCTCTGTTGCGGTTATGAAGTGGTACGTCTGGCCTCCTGGTCGTGTTATTCTTTGGTGGAACGGCCTCGTCGGTGAATTCTGGCAGTAGCTTATGTTTTGGATAGCTCTTTGTATGGCGATCGTTGCCATATCTTTCTTCAGTGTCTAGCACTTCATTCCATCTGCGACTGAGCGTTTCCTATGCGGCTTTTAGCCGTTGCTTCTGCTTCTTTAGACTTCTTGCGGTGGCCATAAGCTTTCTGTGGAGGTTATCTTGTTGCCCGCGTGTTTCCGGGATGATGAATGCGTCATCATCCGGACTTTGTTCTTGTCCTGTGGCCGTTTGATGAGCTCGTCCCTCGGGATCATTGTGATCGGGAGTCCGCTCCGAACTGTGTTCGACATGACCTGGCTCGTCCTGCTCTATTGCTGGGTCCGTATGGTCATTGTTGCCTTCGGGGTTGACTGGGGTGTCGATCCTTCTGGTGCTCTTGTCGCTATTTTTACTGTTGCCGGACTTTGAGCGGCGTTTGCGCCGCCGTTTTGGCTTTTGCCCGGGGGTTTTATCTTCCGGATTGTCGCCGTCGTCCCCCTTGGGCGTGTCCACCATGTATATATCGTGTGACGAGGTAGCAGTCTAGTGCCCCAGAGATTCTGAATCCTCTCCTGCATCGTCGTCCATCCCGTCGATGCCTTCGGAGTCGAAGTCAAGCACGTCGGTTAAATCATCGACCGTGGCAATGAAGTGGGTGGTGGGTGGGCAACGAATTCCTTCGTCGCCTGCTTTCCACTCGGGCTGGACATAGTTCAGCCAAGAGCCTCCTGACAGAGAGAGAGGCTTTAATGAGTTCAGCATGTCGCCAAAGGGTGAGTGCTGGAAGATATCCGCAGCGGTAAACTCCATTACCGGAGCCCAACCAGGCTCGGCGGTCTCGGGAGTGTGCAGACTGGAACCTACAACCGGATGCGAGTCCGGGGGTCCGGAGTCATAGGCTTCCTCAAAAGTAAGGCATGTGTTCGGCTCCACCGCTGATGAGTGTACGGCCTGCGGGGCGGGGTCCATCCCTCCGTCCTTAGGCCACGCAGCCCGCTCCGGATTTAGATCCGGGGCTTCTGCAGGGGTGATATCCTGAGAATTATCCGATAGCAGGTCTAAGCAGTGCTCGTCGTGACTGTCCGGTGCTCCTGGCATAGGCCCGAATCCGTCGAAGATCAAGTCTCCATGAATGTCTGTCATGTAGTTCAGGTTTTCAAACCTGATCTGGTGGCCAGGGGCGTAGCTGTCGATCTGCTCCAGATGGCCAAGCGCATTAGCCCGCAGTGCGAAGCCACCGGACACAAAGATCTGTCCTGGGAGAAAAGTCTCACCCTAGACCATGTTGTTGACGATTGAAGGCGCCATCAAGCCTTGCAGCGACGGCACAGAGGAACTCTCAACGAAAGGACCAATGTCGGTGTCAAAACCGGAGGATCTCGGGTAGGGGGTCCCGATCTGTGTGTCTTAGGCTGATGGTAACAGGAAGCAAGGGACACAATGTTTACCCAGGTTCGGGACCTCTCGATGGAGGTAAAACACTACTTCCTGCTTGATTAATATTGAAGATATGAGTAGTACAAGAGCAGATCTACCACGAGATCGTGGATGCTAAACCCTAGAAGCTAGCCTATGATGGTATGATTGTAATTGTGATCGCTCTTCTAAGGACCAACCTCTCCGGTTTATATAAACACCGGAGAGGGCTAGGGTTTACATGGAGTTGGTTACAAGGAAGGAAATATAATATCCGGATCGCCAAGCTTGCCTTCCACGCAAAGGAGAGTCCCATCCGGACACGGGACGGAGTCTTGAGTCTTGTATCTTCACGCTTCAATAGTCCGGACGATGTATACAGTCTGGCTGTCCGGATACCCCCTAATCCAGGACTCCCTCAGGTACCTTAGATGAACCACATCGTAAGGATGTGGAAGAATTTATTAACACCATCACTGTGGGGGAAACCAGGAAGGTTTCCGATGCAAGAATCACTAGCATACATTTTCCTGTTTTACGCTACTTTGCCTTATTTGCTAGTCGTTGTTTGATTGGTCGCGGATACTGTGGAAACCTTAGTGTTCCTGACATTATCATTTTGTTCCATGGTTTATACCGCGATAACACTGTTAGTATGGGCAGAATTATTGCTAAACGGTTAAGTTTGAACCGTACTAAAGGCCCTATCTTTGGAGGTATTTATGCTTCGCACCTAGCTGCGCATTTTAACATACCCATTAGGCTTTATGAGAAAGAAGAAAAATTGCAGCCTAGTGCTTATTTAGATTATAAGAGTATGCTAGCGCATGATTTTATTGTTAAGGGCAGGGAAGGGGAGCTTAAGTATAAATTGTACTTTAATAAACATCACCCTGAGACTATTACTGTGCCTGCTCCTTCTTTGTTTAAATGGTCTTAAGGTCCTTACCTCGTTCCGTGGGCGGCCGTTCAAGCCTATCAGAATCTTGCACCAGCCCCGGAGCCGGAACCACAATACGAGCCTCCACGACAGTCTGTTTATTCTTGGGATCCGGAGATGGCTGCAAGCCAGTGGCAGTCAGAGTCCTCTTCATCATAGTACGGATATCCGCCAGGCCATCCCTGGCAATAAACCAACTTAGGGCAAAAGCCTAAGTGAGGGAGTCCTGGATTAGGGGGTATCCGGACAGCCGGACTATATCCTCTGGACGGACTGTTGGACTATGAAGATACAAGATTGAAGACTTCGTCTCGTGTCCGGATGGGACTCTCTTGGCGTGGAAGGCAAGCTTCACGATACAGATATGTGGATTTCCTTCTGTTGTAACCGACTCTGTGTAACCCTAGCCCCCTCCGGTGTCTATATTAACCGGAGGGTTTAGTCCGTAGAACAACAATAATCATACCATAGGCTAGCTTCTAGGGTTTAGCCTCTACGATCTCATGGTAGATCAACTCTTGTAATACTCATATTCATCAAGATCAATCAAGCAGGAAGTAGGGTATTACCTCCATAGAGAGGGCCCAAACCTGGGTAAACATCGTGTCCCTTGCCTCATGTTACCATCCGCCTTAGACGCACAGTTCGGGACCCCCTACCCAAGATCCCCCAGTTTTGACACCGACTGGTGCCCTCGTTGAGAGTTCCACTGTGCCGTCACCATAAGGAAGGATGTCTCGTCTCGTTGTCAAGGACAGCGTCACCTCTGGGGGAGCCCTGGCTATCGGCTAGACTCTCCGGCTAGGCAAGTTCGTCATGACCAACGGTTCGGCTACTGCGCCGATGATGACTTCTCGGGTCATCGAAAACAGCCTCCACGTCGGCTCAGAACTTGCCGAGCAGATGGATCCGATGGAGCTCTCTTCCCTAAACGAGCTCTTGGATCGCATCGCCGCTTTGGGAGTCGCTACGGACTATGGTCAGATCGGGCTTAAACCCGACCAAAGGGAGATTAACTCTCCGCCGGTCACCCATCAGATAGCGGTGGTGGAGGAACAAGGCGGTAATTTTTCCTCAATCTTGAAGAAAAACTATGTTTGGATTCCAGAGCTCTCCGAGTCGGATACCTGTATACGGAAGGACATCCCCCAAGCCTTGAACGTAAAATCAGGCAGTGGGCCAGACCTATCGGGCGACATCCCGGAGCCCGAACCTCCAAGATCGGAAACTCCCATGCCCCCGGGTCTCAGATCGGATCAGGTTTCGGACTCAAATCCTCCCACCCACCTAGATACAAGCGATCTCTCCCACATTAGACAAGATCCCCAGGAAACAGTACATCACTATTGGGCTAGATTCCTCCTTGTAATGAACAAGGTCAAGGACTGTCGAGAGGAAGATGCAATTTCATTCTTCTGCAATAATTGCACGGACAAGGGAATCCTTAATGCCATAAGCCGCCGCAACATAGCACACTTCGCTGACTTGGCGGCCATAATACGGAAGTACTGTGTGATGGAGAGCGCATGGAAAAACGAAACAAAATTTTGGGATAATCCGGCTTTGGCTAAATACCCAGTCCGAATCAAAAGGGTGCACCCCCGTAAGTCACCCGATTCAATCACAAAAAAGCAAAAGCCCACTACAGGGCACATAACCATATTGGAGGGATGGCTTAACGGACCCTGCAAAATTCACAGTACGGTGGATACCACACCAACGCACAGCCTTAGAGCATGTTGGGTACTCCGGCAGGTTGCAAAGAGCGGTGATGATCTCCTCATTCAAAACACCGCAGAGCGACGTCCCGTGAATTACAATACGGTCTTAACAGTCTTAGAGACATTCGCCTCAAATAATAGGCGCAAGCGAGCACTCCGCATCCTTGCCGAGATCTGCCAGGTGGCAGCAATAAATCCATGGAGCGACACGGCTATCACCTTCAGTTCCGGTGACGAACCTAAATGCCGAACAGCCCGAGCACCAGCCGCATTAGTCCTTAGTCCAATTGTGGACGGCTTTCGGCTCACTAAAGTGCTCTTGGACGGCAGCAGCAGATTAAACCTCATTTAGAGGAAACTCTTCCCAAAATGGAAATAGACTGGAATCGCATTGAGCAAAGCAGCACAACATTTAGAGGAATCATCCCCAGTCGGGAGGCACGTTGCGCTGGGAAAATCACACTAGATGTGGTATTCGGCACACCGGAAAATTACAGGTCCGAAGATATAACATTCCAAGTGGCCCCGTTCAGTAGCGGATACCACACCCTTCTAGGGAGGGAGGCATTCACGATCTTCCAAGCTATACCCCATTACGGGTACATGAAGCTCAAAATGCCTGGGCCCAATGGAATTATCACTCTAGCTAGTGATCCAGACATAGCGCTTCGTGCCTAAAACAATACAGCCGCACTAGCCCTCGAGGCACTATCTGAAGTCCTAGCGGCAGAGGAGTTAACTGTCCTACGCTCGACCGTGGACAGGAACGACGTGATACTCGACAAGAGATCCAAGTCCACCTCTTTCAAACCATAGGACGAAATAGTCAAATTCCAAGTCCACCCAACGGACCCTACCCAAAACAGCCTCAATTGGGGGCACAGTTAAACCCCGATGTGGACGCCGCACTACGGGAGTTCCTACGCGAGAACTGGGATCACCTATTTAAACCACCGAGAAACATGGTATCACGATCAAGATTATCGGTCTAATTCAAATTTACTCCGAACCATGTAGACTTACTCAGCATCTATACTCAACTAGGATCACCTACTTAAATCAAAATCTTGTGTCCAACCAGAATTTCCACACTTTCCCCCAAGTCATTATCGTAATATCAATTATCTCCTATCAATATCCCTTGGCTAAGTCAAATCCTTATACTTCCAAGAATTTCAGCTTGCGATCATAATTGTCCTATTAAATCCAATTTACTCAGGGGTAATGAAAGCTATGCTACTCTATAATGATGATCCCACCAAGTTCATCTACCAACATGAAAGCCTCATAATCCACCAAATAGTCTTGAATGATTCCTCAAAGTCATTGATATAAACTCATCAAGTCATTTGTCCTCTATTACTATATCCTCAAATAGGTCTACCCTATGCCATCGTTAGTTCTGGTACTACCTTAGGATGATAGTGTGCTCGTTCACTATGTCCACTAATTCCATAATGAACCAGTGCAAGGTTACGGAGGCTTAGCTGGTTCTCTTGCAGTTTTGTGGGTTAAGCACTTGGTTAGGGATTCGAGCTAGGTTATCTCATGAAGCCTCAAAGGGTCTAGGGATGGGTTTCTAATCTTGAGAGGTAAACATAACTCTACTGGGCTGCTCTTGGTTGAGGAGGCTGCAGCAAAAGTCTCCAGTGCTAGTTGGTCACTGAAGTAGAATCCTTGGTGTACCTTGTCTTGCCGGTCTTCAGAGATGAGAGGGAAAAGTAGAATAGAGGAGGGGTATGCCTAAAAGGGGGTTTTATGGTGTAAGTGTAAACAAACAAGTGCCGTAAAGGCCACACACAATTCCATTAAGACACGATAGGTGATATAGTCGCGTACAAGCTGCCTAGGGCAAATGTGCGACTTATATCAAAACACAATCAAGTAAAAACAAATGACACAAAAAGTGGTTCCATTCGAACCATCTCACGGACTCGACTATGCATATGGGGGTACACGACTCATCTTATGCTAGGGGTCCTCGGACTCGGTAGTCGTGCTTGCTCGGAGAGAAGGGCGCTCAGTCTTCAGTTTCTGGGTTCCCCTTGTGGTGCCAAAGGGTATGCGACAGTCGGCTGCTTGTTGGGACACATCCTTTTAATGTGCCCAAGTTCACCACACCCGTGACAAGTGACGGAAGCAAAAAGGTTGTTATCCAGTCTTGGGTTATGTAAATCGATGGCTGACGGCGATCTTCTACGAGGTGGATATGGAAATTCATTCCTATGCCTCCTGCGTGGGGTTTGGTTGCGGGTTTTCCGAAGTTCCTCGATCTGTTGCTCCTGATTGGCAAGGTGGGCTTGTAAGGCAGTGATTTGCTGTCCTCGCCCGGCCACCTTCTTCTTCTCGAGGCAGTGGAGGTGCAGAAGTGAAGGGAGGTCTTGGCGAGCCTTAAGGAATGCTTGATGAGGTGACGTAGAAGGTAGTCTCCTGCGTTGATGAAGCGGATCTAGTACTTGAAGGTTGGATCCTCATCTTCTGGGGAAATCCTCACTTGTGTCGGAGCCCCAAAGCCACTCTTGCCAGGTAGGTAGCGGGTGGCGTTTTCTTCTTTCATTTCTGGAAGGAGGTCTCGAAGACGGAGGAGCGCTTCATATGCCACTTGCTGAATGGCCAGGTCTCTTGTTGGCATGGGTGGTCCAATGAAGAACCACCCCTGGGGTGAGGTCTTGGCAGGCACAAAAACCTTGGCGTAGAACTCCTTTTCAAGCACATCATTTTCCAGTTCATGCATGGTGTATATGGGCAGCAAGGGATAGTGGCATTGTTGGAGGCAGTCTTCTAGGAGGGATGGAAACCCTGTCATTAGGAGTCTCAAGGGGGCAACGACCATCTACAAAAGTTGAATAGGAGAGGTCATTAAGGAAAAATATCCCTTAGGTTTGGGAAATCTCAAAAAAGAAGAGGAGTGTAGAGGGTTTTGCAAAACAGGTTTTGTCCTATCTAACGCCCATGCTAACTAAGGCTTCCTACAGTCAGGATGGCTCTGATACCAGCTCTATGGGGACCCCGACTCATAAGCCGAGATCACCGAATGCACATGTAAAGTGATCCCAGAGATCAATGCTCACTGAACACATAGAAGCTAAATAACAAGAGTCTTACATCCATACATACCGTCTTACAAAACTTATGACCATTATGATCAAGTCTTACATTGATAAAGCCTTAAGGGTTGAACATCAAATGAAACACAAGCAGCGGAAATCTTCATCGATAAGTAGAACCCATGCCATCTGCCTTAACCCTACAGGCATTCTGATTGGGAAACAGCGTAGTTCGCATGTTCGTCTCCAAAGAACTCTTCTTCGAACTCCGGTTCTTCCATGCCTTGCCAATAAAATAACCAGTGGCAAGCCAATGAGTACTTTGAATGTACTCGCAAGCAACCCATGATTTGGTTCAAAGTTACAATGCAATTGTACAATGAGTAAGCAACCTAGCTTCTAGCTAGTTAAGATGTCCTATCAACTTGTGAGATATGCATCAATAAAACATGGGTAACCTCGAGAACAGATTCTGAGATATCAACATAAATAGAGTTAAATCAATGTCATGTCATTCAACATGTCAAGTCTCCACCTTGACACAAATAGTTCCTTTCCACACACACATGCATCGTGATTTGTAAAATTTCTAGACATAGTTTAAGTAGCACCTCCCAACTGTCCATGACCGTGGACACGACTATTCGAATAGTTTGACACTCTGCAGAGGTTGCGCACTTTACCCACAAGATCCGGGAAGCTTTCGTGTCGTCCACGAACCCGCAGTACCTCAAGTACTCTGGGGAAGCACCCGATCATTACCTTTCCCTAGGCGAGACTAACATAGGGTCCACTCGTTGATACACGGCCCTCGTGTATAAGCAAAAGATCGCGGGAATCTGACCTCTTCACATTATTACACATACACGAAGGGACCAACGGTGTGTCCGGTGCCCTGTGAAAACAGTCATGGCCGCCTATCCAAGCATGACCCCGTCCCAAGAGTGACCTCAAGTCACCCCCGTCACTAGTAATGTGGGCACCATGCTAGTATCAGCCTAAGTAATCAATAATGCCCCGTCCCATAAAGGGGGTAGAGTGGCTGCACATGTTTGTTTGGGACGGTAATCACACATAAATCTAATCCATCATTTTACACACACACACCAAAAGCTCTCTTCGGTACATCACTTCTTCCTCAAGTGGTGACCTTAGTTAAACATCTCCCAAGGGCATTAGGGGCACCCGATGGAGTTTTCGAAAGAATGTAACCATGAAGAGTTCATGGTACACATGCATCATTATGCATCAAATAGTCTCTTGACAATCAATCATGAACAAGGTAAGGTCATGAGTAGGGGTATGCATCATGGGGTGGTTCACAACAAGTTTACTACCGTCATATTTCATCATCATGCAATCGGAAAAAGGGTACCGATAAACAAGGGGGGTGTCATGGTCAAAGGGCTGCTTGCCTTGATTGGCTTGGTCTTCAAGTTCTTCAAATCCTTCTCCTTCTTCTTCTTCAGCAACTTCGTCTAATACGGGATCTAATAAATGCAAGAAAATAACGAGAAAATAAGGCAATAGTAAAACAGAAAAACCAAAGTGCTCAGAAAAATGTCAACTCATTTTTGATAAATTCTAGGGGGAAATCTAAGAAGGGGAAAATTCTTAGTTTTGGATTTGGAGTTAAGGAATAGTGGAAATGGATTTTCAAAGAAGGATTTAAATGCTCAAATTTGAACTTAAATTTGAACAGTACCGAAAAGTTTGATGGATATTTATGAAAGTTCCACCATTAAATAGGTGGGATTTTTAGAAGAGTTTAGGAGTTGGAATCATTTAATTTGGATAAATATTTAAGAAGAAAAGAAAACTGGCGCTGTGTCAGTGGGCCAGAAAGGCCATAGTGCAGCAGTCCCAGAGGCGATTCGGCCCAGGCGAGCCGAGCGGCGCGCGCGCCAGGTTTTTAAACCTGACGGGCGGGCCCCAGCTGGTAGTGGGAGAGAGAGGGGGCGAGAGAGAGGTGAGGATGACAGGCGGGGCCCGCCTGTCATCTCTGACCTCGCGACCAGAGGGTCGGCGTGCTCACCGGCGGCGAAGCAGGGCACGGCGGGGTGAGCTGATGGCACCGTTGGACTCCTCGTCATGTCGCCGTTCGGGTGGTGCCGGAGTTGGCCGGAGGGGAGCAGTTGTTCGCCGGCGACGAGGAGGCGCGGTGGAGGAGCTTTGGGAGGTGGAAAGACTGCTCCGTTCGGCCTGCAACCGATGCGGAAGAGGGAGGGGAAATGATCAGTGGGCTCCTGCGGCTCCAGATCAAGCGAGAGTGGGGGCGGAGAGGGCCCGTACCTCGGGATCGACGGTGACCCGAGGCGGCGGAGCTCCGGTCGATCCCGAGCACAGAAGCCCCTTGAGGACGTTTGGGTGGTGCGGGCGTGTTCTTGGGGGTGTGAGGAGGAGGCAGATGCCACTGGAGCGGCACGGGCGGGCTTATATAGCCGCACGACGATCCACCGTGGACTTGTGCGCCGGCGAGCTTGTTGCCGTCGCCCCGGGTCACGGGGGCCTGTTTGTGCGCGTCTGGGGTGCTCGTGGGGTTTGTCCAGATCGAGCGGGTGAAGAGAGAGAGCAGGGGAGGGCCAGAGGTTCCACGCGTGTGAGCGTGCTCACTGGTGCGCTCGGGCAGCCGGCGCGCGTGCGAGCTGGGGCAAGAGGAGGGAGAAGGAGGAGGGGGACAGAGGCGTAGCGTGCTGCGGACGTCGAGGAGCATCGGCTGGCGTGAGGGGGAGAGCCGAGGTGGCCGGAGGTGGTTGGCAGGGGGCGGCTATAGTGCGGGAGCGCATTGTAGCGCACTCCAGAGCGTGCAAATGGCCGGCAAGCCATTTTCTATGCAATGTTGGCGCGTCCAAAGGTGTCTGGTAGCTCTGGGGGGGAGTAAAGAATGGGGGAGGGGCATTGGATGCCCTGGGTGGCCACTGGAGTGAGGAGGGAGGTGAGAAAGGAGACAGAAGTTGATGTCCAGGGAGGTAAATGGGGGTGTTTCACCCCTTAATCATTGAGCCATGGCCATGGGAGAGTTACTGGAGGTAGGAGAGGACTAGGGGGCTGTGGTAAAAAGTGAAGGCCATGGAGAAGAGTGGAAGAGGTCAAAGTAGTTGTTTTGGTAAAGTGGCAGAAGGTGTTTGTTGATGGTTTGGATAGGTAAATGAATTCCATTTGGCATGAGACTCCACAGGGTGAAATGACACATATAATTAGGGCCTTACACCCATTTTGAGCTTATTTGGGCAAAGTTCACAATGTAACTTTTGTATACCCTAGAAATTAGCAGAAATGAACTTCTGTAGATCTAGTTGAGCAAATCACTTCTCCTTGATGCACCACTTGGTTTAGTGGCCTCATTTGGTCATGTGAACATGCTCACAAAAGTTGGGGTCAAGGAGAGAAAGTTGGTAGTACAAAGTTGTTCAAATTTGATTACAGTCGAGAGCGGTTTTGGGCCATTTTGGTGAACCAAAATGACCTTGATTGACATGAGGCTTTGCAAAGGTGATCACAATATGCATTTGTGACTTGCTGGATTTTCCTTGGATTTTTATGAAAATATTTCCTGTAGAAATATTTTAAATCCTTGAAATGGGCAGAAATGGTTTTGGGAGATTTGGTCCAATATTTTGAACATGACCATGTGTTGAAACACTTATATATGCGAAATATATGCCCACTGGGAAATATATGGGAAATATTTTTAAAACAATAAAATATTTTTTCCCTATTAAAGACCATTTCTGGCCTTAAGAAAAAGCTTTTAAATAAAATAGGAAAATAAGTTTTAAAATTATATTTTTGTGGTTTATGGGAATCCTATATCTAATAGGTTTCAAATATACTCTTTGAAATATTTTTGATACCCCAAATCAAGTACTTGCAGTGCAAACCACAATTCAGGGGTTTCTGGAAAACTAATTTTAGAAAATACTTTTTGGCCAAATTATTTTTGTAAGAAAATACTATATTGCTCTATACACATGGCATGATCATTGGGCAGAAGTTTGGGGCAAGGAGATGAAGTATAGAAGGTGGAGTTGTGTTGACTTTAAAGAGCACTTGAAAAACACAGAGAGAAAACCAACTCCAAATAAAAGCCAAATAATGCAGAAGTTTTTGTCAAACCACACTTTATCATGATTTATTAGCTTATGTGTTGTGGCATGAAAATTAGGGTGTGACATGAAGCAAATCCGGCTAAAATCCGAGCCCTGTCCCAATTGGCCATCCCAACAGACCTCAAGCAAATCCAGAAATTAACTGGATGCGTTGCGGCCTTAAGTCGCTTTATCTCCCGATTAGGAGAAATGGCACTACCCCTTTATCGCCTTCTTCAAAGGCAATCAACACTTCGAGTGGATTTGATATCGCCACGGCCGGACTGGAAGAAATAAAAGCCATACTGGCCACCAACCCAATCCTGGCCGCACCAAACATCGGCGAACCGATGCTGCTATATATAGCAGCGACTCATCAAGTTGTAAGCGCAGCACTCGTCGTCGAACGAGAAACGGATGGACATAAATTCCCCCTTCAAAGGCCGGTATATTATGTATCCACTTTCCTCACCCCATGCAAATCACGGTACCCGCATTATCAAAAGATAGCGTATGCGGTATTCATGGCATCCCGGAAACTACGACACTACTTTCAAGAGTGTTCAATTACAATGGCCTCTGAAGTGCCACTAAACGACATAATAAACAACCGCGACGCCACAGGACGGATTGCCAAATGGTCCATAGAGCTCCTCCCGTTCGACATAACATATAAACCTCAGCGAGCTATTAAGTCGCAGGTATTGGCCGATTTTGTCGCCGAATGGACAGAAGCCAGACTCCCTAAGGAATACGGTGCATACTCCAATTGGATTATGCACTTCGACGGCTCTAAAATGTTGGCCGGTCTGGGGGCTGGCGTCGTCTTGACGTCCCCTACCGGAGATACAGTCCAATATGTACTCCAAATACTGTATACAGACTCCAACAATGCCGCCGAATACGAGGCCCTGTTACATGGTCTCCGGATGGCAGTCTCCATGGGCATTCAATGCCTAGAGGTGCGCGGGGACTCAAACCTCGCAATATCCCAAATAAATGGAGAATTCAACGCTAAAGATCCAAAAATGGCGGCTTATCACAATGCCGTACTCAAGATGTCAGCTCGGTTTGAGGGGCTCGAATTCCACCATGTAGCTCGGGAAAACAATCAGGCGGCGGATGTCCTTGCCCGTATCAGCGCTAAGCGTGATCCGGTCCCACCCAACATATTCTTGGAAATGCTGTTTAAGCCATCCGTGGCATGGGAAGGGGAAACAAGCAACAACAGTCCGGACCCGGCTACAACGCCAGATACCGAACACTCTGACATAATTGGCGGCTCCGCAACCGAAATAACACCTTCAGCCCACGTAATAATGGTCGTCATCGCCCCATGGACTGAACCGTTCCTGGCCTACCTAACCAGGCAGGAACTTCCCAAGGACCAAAATGAGGCACGCTGCATTGTGCGATGATCTGAAGCCCACAAGGTCCACGAGGGAGAGCTCTATAGGAAAAGCACCACCGGAGTCCTTCAAAGGTGCATCTCTGAAGAGGAAGGGCGGAAGCTTCTGCCAGATATTCACGTGGACTCGGTGGCCACCACACCGCACCCCAGGCCCTCGTAAGTAAGGCCTTCCGTATAGGATTTTATTGGCCGACGGCCCGAGCAGACGCACAGGACTTGGTCCAACGCTGCGTCGGTTGCCAGCTCTTTGCAAACCAAAGCCATATGCCACCCGTCGCCCTACAAACAATCCCCATTACCTGGCCTTTTGCGGTCTGGGGGCTTGACATGGTTGGACCCCTTAAAGGGGGAACCCATAAGAAAAAATACTTACTGGTAATGGTGGATAAATTCACCAAATGGATAGAAGCCAAACCTTTTAAAATGGCCGAATCCGGACCAGTGATAGACTTTATATCCGGGGTAGTACACCGTTATGGTGTCCCCCACAGCATCATCACTGACAACGGCACGAACTTCACTGCCGACAAGGTGAAACTATGGTGCAGCAACATGGGCATCAAGCTCCATTACGCTTCTGTTTATCCTCCACAAACTAACGGTCAAGTCAAACAAGCAAATGGTCTTATCATGAGCGGCATTATACCCAGATTAGTGCGGTCCTTAAAGGAATCTAACACGCACTGGGTAGAGGAGCTCGACTCCGTACTCTGGGGGCTGCGGACCATGCCGAATCGCACTACCGGATACACACCGTTCTTTATGGTGTACGGCGCAGAGGCGGTTCTGCCCTGCGACATAATTCATGACTCACCTCGAGTGCGCATGTATGAAGAGAGAGAGAGGCCGAGCTCGATCGGCAGGAAAGTTTGGACGCCCTCGAGGAGGAGCGTGACGTGGCAAAAGCTTGTTCCGCATTCTACCAGCAACAGGCTAGAAGATACCAAAGCAGAGAAGAACGGGCCAAAACCTATAACATTGGCAAACTCATTCTACGCCTACCGGATAAGAAAAAGGACAAGCTCAAGCCCAAATGGGAGGGTCCCTTCATTATTGACAAGCTCTTAACCGGTGGAGCGTACCGTCTGTGGGATACATCGGACAACCGCCTCGAGCCAAATGCATGGAACGCAGCTAGACTCCGAAGATTCTATGCCTAGTACCGGACTCCGCGTTCGTCTCCTTACCTCCGTCAAATTTTTATACATTCGTTATCTGTCTTTTCTTTCTTTCTTTCTTCCCTTATTCTTTTGAGGCCTTGAAGGGCTAAAATGTGTTTTGACTACACAATCTTGATGCGCCAGCCGCGCTCATTATACCTGGGGGCTTCCTATACAAAAGCTTCAATATTTTATGGGCTTCATGCCCCGCACATGTGTTATTCTTCCGCATGTACCTTTTTTCGCCACTATATGCATCGATATGACTTAAGTTTTGGCCAAGCTGGGTTGCCTGGCTCTTGTATTTATGCCCTACGTTCCCGTTAATTTGGCTAGGGCATAAGGGGAGCACCTCTGCGATTGTTACTGCCGGGTTAGCCGGATGTGTACCTCAGACTGAGTGAAGCCGAAATCTAGCGTTCTTAAGGGAATATTCGGTCGGTGAAAAAAGATGACTTTTTATTTTTTTTCCACTTGCCACCAGATCTTTTTGACTGCGTCTCTTCTCGTAGTTCGGACATGCACATTAGGGCATGCGTACCCAGGGAAAGGAACCCTTAATGGAACTATTCTCCCAGGAAGATGTTTCTTACTACCCATGTAATATAACATAACTAGTTAGGTACTTGTCTGTTCAAGCACTTATGACCCCTACGCCTGGTTTCCACGCATACCCCGGTTTTTACATAACTGAGCTGGTATTCGGATACACTCCGGACTATCGGGTCCAGAGGTTAAAGCGAAAAGGTCCGCCATGACAAATGATTTACAATCCGGCTAGAGACATTCTACATGTCATTCAAATTACATAGTCACTTAGCCTGACTAAATTCTTCTTATATGCCATCCAACAGGCTGTCTAGCCTACAATCCTGTTGGGAATACTTGGCGGCTAACTCTACTCGGTGATACACCAAACTGAAAGGGATTTCTTTCCCATCGGGCCCCACAGGTCCGACCCCGGCCATGTGGTTTGGGTCAGCCTTGGTATACCGCGTCTTCACCATGGCCCAGGCTTCCCTGGCACCTTGACGGTAGGCCGATACCTTCCATAATCAGAAGCGCCGCCGTGCTCCCTTTAGTTTCTCTGCAAGTCCTCCAAGGCATTCGGGCAGGGAGACGGATGGCCACAAGGCCTGGGCAATACCTTGCATCACCTGCCGAACTTGTTAAATGCGGTTGTGAGAGCTTCCGGTAGAAGATCACCCGCATACCCGGGCATCTCATTCGCGGGACGACCTATCAGCATACCCGCAGACATAACTCTATTAGCTGGCTTCTTCGCCGAACTCTTTTTGAAGTTCGTTCAAGCACTTACTGAAAATGCCGCGTCGAAGCCGCTTGTTCTCCTTCACGAAGGCTGACAGCTGGGCGCGAACATCCTTTAGTTCCACGCTCAGCTGGGTATTGGCATCTTGGAGATCGTTTTTCTCCTGCCTAACCTTTGTAAGCACGCGCTCGCCAGCCTTTAGCCGCCGTATGACATGTTGCTCATCCGGATTCACTCCACCGTCATCTGCAATATTTATTGTCAGAATTGCATGCATGCCGCGTCCTATATGGTACCTGTCATTCTTTAAAGTAGGTGTTACCAGAGGGGGCCTTCTTGGACTCCTTCAATGCGTCCACTGCGGCCCGTAGGTGGGCCTTGCACTCTTCTAGATCTTGAGACAATTGGGTATTCTTCTCTGTGAGAACCTGCACAGATAATGATTCATAAATCAGTTGCGCCAACTATTTCAAGTTTCAGGGGCTACTGATATATATAATCACCAAATTTTCTTACCCGTATATCCCTTACATACTGGTCCGTGGCTCTGGCAAGACCATTTTGAGCAGCACGGATGTACGCGTCTCCCGAATTGAAGGCATCAAACGCCTCTTGGGAGAAACAAGCGTCACGGAGTACGGCCCGGCATCGCCTGTGATTCATGGCGCTCTCCACTTCCGAATTTATAGCGGAGATTTTATCCGCATCCTCTGTAGGAGGAACTTCTGACGTGTGCCCCGCCTCCGTGTCCGGCCCTGGAGCCCGACTAGTGGAGGCGTGATCAGCAACTTCTCCGGATATAGGCCGGCGAGTACTTTACCTTCTGGGAAACATGGTGTTATTATGTTTTCAAAGACAAACCCACGGAGCGAGGTTTTATATCATACCTCTGCGTCGGCGTCACAGTCCGAACCTCTTTTCTTTTCAGCCTGCCTGGCCTCGGTACCCCTTTCTGGCAACTCGCCGCGGGCTCGGCATGGCGTTGAGAGGACCCTCCCTGTAAGACACCGTGCAGATACGGAAGGTAAGGTGCGTGGAAAGGGATACTTCTCAAAGGTTGGGCCCCTGGTCTCACTTACCTGCGAGGCAGGCAGTAGCCCCGGATAGTCGGCTGTAATAGCCACCATGGCCTCATCACGGCTTAATTGATAAAATATCCTATCGATTAGCTCCACGAATAAGTCCGGATCCTCTTGAAGGCCGGGGTCGAGGGGCCGTTCAGGTTCCTCTGGTTGTGGAGGTGGGCTATTTATCTCCCTTACTGCCTTACGCAGCTCCTGCGGTGAACGGGCAAAATAAGACATTTATTGTGGAAATGCGGAAGGGAAGGGCATGAAAAGTGGCAGCTTACCCAGCTCGGAGGATTGTACATGGGGAATCTGTCCCGCGGTTTGATGCGGAGAAACTCCTCTTCCTCTCCCTTGTACAGACTGGACAGAATTTTTGCCAGAGCGGCAACGGAGTCCGGCCCCTTACGGCCGCAGCGGGTGGCATCGTCTTCCCCATTAAAGTCCCACATTGGGCTACCTCGGTATTGAAGCGGCTTCACCCCTCGCATAATGCATACTGACATAACTTCGGTTGTAGTCAGTCCTGATAGAGCCAGCACCTTTATCTGGCTCATCAGGTAAGAAACGTCCCTATCATCTTCCTCCTGAGGGCTCCTTGGTCGCCAACTTAGGCGTTTCTTCGGAGGAACATTATTAAACTTAGGAAGGCCGATCCGAATAGGATCCGGAAGAGGGACGTCCTCTATATAGAACCACTCTGAAGGCCAGTCTTCGGATGCCTTCTTCGGGGTGCGAGACAGGTATCCGGTCCCGGCGATGCACCATATTTTGACTTCGCCCACTTGAAACAGTGACCCCTCCTGTGTATGGGGTATGAGGAAGAATATCCTCTTCCATATCTCGAAGTGAGCTTCGCAGCCCAGAAACAGTTCGCAAAGAGCGACATAGCCAGCAATGTGCAATATGGAGGCAGGAGTGAAATTATGCAGCTGGAGGCCGTAGAACTCCAGGAGCCCGCAGAGGAACGGGTGAATTGGAAATCCTAGTCCCCTTAATAAATAAGGGATAAGGCATACCCGTTCCCCTTTGGAGGGATT
Organism: Aegilops bicornis; assembly: GCA_021605145.1. Taxonomy (NCBI): domain Eukaryota; kingdom Viridiplantae; phylum Streptophyta; class Magnoliopsida; order Poales; family Poaceae; genus Aegilops; species Aegilops bicornis. The sequence continues at coordinate 44,095,511 of CM038669.1, read as the reverse complement.
GGGGAAGCCCTCTGCTTGTTCTCCGCCATTATAGGTGGCAAGCCCGGCTCGAACGGGGACCATATACGCTGGGGGGAGAAATCCCTGGGTTTATAGCCTCACTAGTTGGCTATGCGGGACAGAACACTTCTTCCAATCACCGAGCTTAGGGCTACGGGGGCGAGAGGAGAGCTGCGGCGACTGGCCATGTTGGAATGGATTTTTTCCAGGCGTGCTCCGATGGATACTCGCTGTGGGAGGATGGTATGATATGGATCTTTGAATCCCCGTCTCTTTAATAGGCGATTTGCCTACATGGCTAGGGTGGCAATTGTAAAAATGCCCTGGCTTCTCGCATTGGCTCGACGCGTGGAGGATCTCCATTATTAGGCGGAGAAGCCAAGGGGTGCAACATTTATGGGAAGCTGGACACTATTCAAACAAGTATTCAGAATTTGGAGAAGAACCCGCCTTGCAATGCCGAAGACAATCTGCGCGCCGGACTCATCGTCATTGAAGCCTGGTTCGGGGGCTACTGAGGGAGTCCTGGATTAGGGGGTATCCGGACAGCCGGACTATATCCTTTGGCCGGACTGTTGGACTATGAAGATACAAGATTGAAGACTTCGTCTCGTGTCCGGATGGGACTCTCTTTGCGTGGAAGGAAAGCTTGGTGATACGGATATGTAGATCTCCTTCTGTTGTAACCGACCCTAGCCCCCTCCGGTGTCTATAAAAACCAGAGGGTTTAGTCTGTAGAACAACAACAATCATACCATAGGCTAGCTTCTAGGGTTTAGCCTCTACGATCTCGTGGTAGATCAACTCTTGTAATATTCATATTCATCAAGATCAATCAAGCAGGAAGTAGGGTATTACCTCCATAGAGAGGGCCCGAACCTGGGTAAACATCCTGTCCCTTGCCTCCTGTTACCATCCGCCTTAGAGGCACAGTTCGGGACCCCCCCTACCGGAGATCCGCCGGTTTTGACACTGACACTAAGCTTGGGGGAGTACGTATTTCCCACCGACATTACATTTATATTTACACACACTCATTGCTAGATGTTGGTGCTCATATTCTTTCACCGTAATATCCATGCTAGTCTATTTTCTTTTTTCCTGCTTTCTTCTGGTGTGTTTGTTAAACTTTAAGAAAAGCAAAAAAAAATAGTAATAGCTTCTAGCTAGTTTACTTTCTTGCTGTAGTAGTAATAATTAAAAGAAAACCCAAAAAGATTTCCCATTCTTCTTTTGCTTTTTGGGAGCTTTCCCGTGTAAATAGTTTTATTTCCTTTCTTTTCTTTGGGGGTCGATAGGAGAAGACCGTTATTAAATTGTTGAAGTGGCTCTTATATACATTATTGTTGATTTAACCAAGATCCCATATTGCCTTGTCTTCTCCTGCTTATTGAATGCTCGCAGATTCCAGCTTAGTCCAATGCACGTACACTCTTATTTTTATTCACATCGTTCGGTCATGCAAGTGAAAGGCAATAATGACAATATATGATGAATTGATTGGGATAAGCTAAGCTGGTATGAACTCGACCTCTCTTGTTTTTGTAAATATGATGAGTTCATCGTTCTTGATTCAGCTTATTATGAATAAACATGTTTGCAATGACAATTAGAGATCATAGTTGCTTATGCCATGCTTGATTAGCTATGAATTATAATGGTTTACCTTGCGTGCCAACATGCTATTAAAATGGTTGTGATGTGGTATGATGGGGTGGTATCCTCCTTTGAATGATTTAAGTGACTTGACTTGGCATAGGTTCACACATGTAGTTGAAACAAATCAACATAGCCTTCACGATATTTATGTTCATGGTGGATTATATCCTACTCATGCTTGCATCCAATGTTTATTAATTTTAATGCATGTTCATGGCTGTTGTCGCTCTCTAGTTGGTCGCTTCCCAGTCTTTTTATAGCCTTCGCTTGTACTAAGCGGGAATACTGCTTGTGCATCCAATCTCCTTAAACCCCAAAGTTATTCCAGATGAGTCCACTATACCTTCCTATATGCGGTATTTACCAGCCGTTCCAAGTAAATTTGTATGTGCCAAACTCTAAACCTTCAAATAAACATTCAGTTTTGTATGCTCGAATAGCTCATGTATAAACTAGGTCTGTCCTTATCTTCCGTGTTAGGCGGGTTATTCTCACGAGGAGTGGACTCCGCTCCTCATTCACGAGAAAATGTCTCCGGGATGCCCAGTCCCATGCTTTAAGCAAACTAAATCAAAATAATTGCAAACAAAACTCCCCCTGGGTCTGTTGCTAGTTGGAGACACTCGTTGTTTCGAGCAAGTCATGGATTGATGCTTGTTGGTGGAGGGGGAGTATAAACTTTACCATTCTGTTTGGGAACCGCCAATAATGTGTGTAGGATGGAAGATATCGCCATCTCTTAGTTGCTATGTTGACAATGAAAGTATGCTGCTCAAAATATTATTTATCTCTATTTCAAAACCGAGCTCTGGCACCTCTACAAATCCCTGCTTCCCTCTATGAAGGGCCTATCTATTTACTTTTATGTTGAGTCATCACCCTCTTATTAAAAGCACTAGCTGGAGAGCACAGCTGTCATTTGCATCCATTACTGTTAATTCATATTGGGTATGACTATGATTGGATCTCTTTTACCATGAATTACAATGTGTAGTCACTCCTTGATCTTTAAAGGTGCTCTGCATTTATGTTTTGCGGTCTCAGAAAGGGCGAGCGAGATACCATCTTGTTATATCATATTATGATTGTTTTGAGAAAGTGTTGTCATCCGAGATTTATTATTATGACTCGCTAGTTGATTATGCCATTGATATGAGTAAGTATGAGACCAGAGAATTATTGCAAATGTGGTTAGTTATAATCTTTGCTAAAAACCTGAATGCTGGCTTTACATATTTACAACAACAAGAGCAAATAGAGTTTGTAAATGTTTTTCTTTTTCTCTTTCAGTTTATCAACTGAATTGCTTGAGGACAAGCAAAGGCTTAACCTTGGGGGAGTTGATACGTCTCCGTCGTAACTACTTTTCCAAACACTTTTGTCCTTGTTTTGGACTCTAACTTGCATGATTTGAATGGAACTAACCCGGAATGACGCTGTTTTCAGTAGAATTGCCATGATGTTATTTATGTGCAGAAACAAAAGTTCTTGGAATGACCTGAAACTTCACGGAACAACTTTTAGGAAATAATAAAAAATCGTTGCAAAAGATGAAGACCAGGGGGCCCACACCCTGTCCACGAGGGTGGGGGCGCGCCCCCTACCTCGTGGGCCCCCTGGAGCTCCTCCGACGCCAACTCCAACTCTATATATTTTCTTTCGGGGAGAACAAAATCAAGGAGAAGAAATCATCGCGTTCTACGATACGGAGCCACCGCCAAGCCCTAAAATCTCTCGGGAGGGCTGATCTGGAGTCCGTTCGGGCTCCGGAGAGGGGGATTCATCACTGTCGTCATCATCAACCATCCTCCATCACCAATTTCATGATGCTCACCGCCGTTCGTGAGTAATTCCATCGTAGGCTTGCTGGACGGTGATGGGTTGGATGAGATTTATCATATATTCAAGTTAGTTTTGTTAGGGTTTGATCCCTAGTATCCACTATGTTCTGAGATTGATGTTGCTATGACTTTGCTATGCTTAATGCTTGTCACTAGGGCCCGAGTGTCATGATTTCAGATCTGAACCTATTATGTTTTCATGAATATATGTGTGTTCTTGATCCTATCTTGCAAGTCTATAGTCACCTACTATGTGTTATGATCCGGCAACCCCGAACTGACACTCCTGGTGATGACCATAGTTTGAGGAGTTCATGTATTCACTATGTGCTAATGCTTTGTTCCGGCTCTCTATTAAAAGGAGGCCTTAATATCCCTTAGTTTCCGTTAGGACCCCGCTGCCACGGGAGGGTAGGACAAAAGATGTCATGCAAGTTCTTTTCCATAAGCACGTATGACTATATTCAGAATACATGCCTACATTACATTGATGAATTGGAGCTAGTTCTGTGTCACCCTATGTTATGACTGTTACATGATGAACCACATCCGGCATAATAATCCATCACCGATCCAATGCCTACGAGCTTTCCATATACTGTTACAATCACTACAAAATACCAAAAATATTACTTTGGCTGTCGTTATCTTTTGCTACCGTTACCACTACTATCATATTACTTTGCTACTAAATACCTTGCTACAGATATTAAGTTATCCAGGTGTGGCTGAATTGACAACTCAGTTGCTAATACTTGAGAATATTCTTTGGCTCCCCTTGTGTCTAATCAATAAATTTGGGTTGAATAATCTAACCTTGAAAGCTGTTGCGATCCCCTACACTTGTGGGTTATCATCAAATATCCAGAGTTGAATCTGAAGTTCGGTGACCGGAGATATGTCTCTGAGTGGAATGATGGAGATTGCCACCAAGTATGCCAATGCTGAAGAGGAGGATCGGCTCCAGCGTAGCAAACACAAAACAGTCGCCCACGAAACTGGAGGAGGAAACTCCAGTAGGAAGCAGAAGTGCAAAGCCGAGCCAGCTTCTCCTGGAGAAACCTTAGCCGTGACATAGGGAAAGTTCGAGGGGAAGCCCAAAGGACCGTGGAACCCCAAGAAAATAAAAGATCAAGACAGAAATGATGTGTTGGATTTGCCATGCCACATTCAGACAAAGAAAGATGAAGAGGGTAATCTCATTTACCTGAAGCATACCACTCAACAGTGTCGGCTCCTAATCCAGCAGTTCCGAGAGAAACAACCCAAAGAAAAGGAAAAAGAGTTAGACAAAGTAGAGGACAAAGAAGAAAGTGATGATGGTTACCCCCACATCAATTCCACTCTGATGATTTTTGCTGATGTTGAGAGCAAAAGTCGACTGAAAGTCATCAACAGAGAAGTAAACATGGTCGCTCCAGCGACGCCCAGTTATTTGAAATGGTCTCAGACTGCCATTACATTAGACCAATCTGATCACCCAACACACATAGCCACCCCTGGGAGGCAAGCGTTGGAGGTCGACCCAGTCGTCGAAGGCACTTGGTTGACTAAGGTTCTGATGGATGGTGGTAGTGGCCTGAATATATTGTATGCGGAAACGTTGAAAAGAATGGGCATTCCGATGTCCAGACTCAGTGAAAATAATATGAGTTTTCATGGAGTTATTCCTAGTAAGAAGGCTGAGTCACTTGGCCAGATCGCCCTTGATCACTACAAAAAAAGACACATCCGTGACATTTTGGGCCGAATGAATTTTTTTTCTGTCATACATATGACACTTCTATGACGATAATTGTGACAAAACCCAGTATCATCATAGATGTGGTGGGCTCCTACTAATATGACAAAAAATCATGACAGAAAATGGGCTTTTCGCCCTGGGAGGGCCGGAGACGCAGCTGCATGACATTCTTTGGGCCGTCCATGACGGAAAATAACCATGGTAGAAGCGAGGGGGAGGAAAATTTCGGTGAGTTGCCGGTTACGGTGGGAGGTCGGGGGCCGAGCGATGCACGTTTCTCTCATACACGTGCGAGGCGTTGGCTCTAACTGAACCCGAGCGAGGCATTGGGCTCTAACTGAACCCGAGCGATTGCACTGCAGGCTACGCGTTACTGAACCCGAGCGATCGATCGATGGCTGTTAACTGAACCCGATGGAGCGGTTCCTTCGCTACTGCTGCTAACTGAAGCCGATCGATTGGATGAACAGTGAGCTTTGCGGGGGGTGGGGGGGGGGGGTTTGGATGAACAGTGAGCGGTGGCGTTGCCTCTGGATGAACAGGACCCCGTGGTGTGGAGGACTGGATGAATAGTAGACGGTGGAGGGGTGGCGGTGGAGGGGTGGCCGTGGAGGGGTGGTTGAACAGGACCCCGTGGTGTGGAGGGCTGGATGAACAGGAGCCCGTGGAGGCTGGAGGAGGTCGACGGTAGCCTGTGGAGGCTGGAGGAGGTCGACGGTGGAGATGAACAGTATCCCGTGGAGTCCCATTTTGCGGTATGCCACACCCCTCCCGATGAACAGGACCCCCGTTTTAGAAGCGCCCAACACAAGTCCGTTTGGCCCGCTTTTGCGGTACGCCACACCCTCCCGATCAACAGGACCCCCGCTTCGACCGTAGGGAGGTCTGCTTCCTCCCGTTTTGCGATGCGCCACACCCTCCCGATCAACAGGACCCCGTTTCAACCGTAGGAGGTCCGTTTCGTCCATTTTGCGGTACGCCACACCCCTCCCGATCAACAGGACCCCCGTTTCGAACGTAGGAGGTCTGTTTCCTCCGTTGTGCGGTACGCCAGGCCTTGTTTCCATCGCCTGTTCCGTCCAAGCCCTCCCGATGAACACGACCACGCAATCAGTTCCGACCCAGCCGGTTGGCTCCCCATGAAGACGACGACGACGCTGTTTCTCCGTTTCGACCCAGCCATGTACGCGAGCTCTCGCCGTACGTATGCGCGAGTAGGCGTTCGAGACAACGCCCGTATGTACACATATGTGGCCGTATTTTTTTCTTGCACCCTATCCGATGTACGTACGTGTACATGCTACGTGCGCGCCTCTACTACGACACGTGTGCGCCTCTACAATGACCAGTATGTACGTACACGTTCGCGACCAGAATGACAACGCTACGTACGCTTCGACCAGGTGGGTCCCGACTATCAGGCACTTCCTTGCGTGCGAAAATGTAGCTGGCGGGTCCCAGCAGTCAGAGGGGTGAATCGTTTTTTTGCCCGGACACACTTCCTTGCGTGCGAAGATGTAACTGGTGGGTCCCAGCAGTCAGGGGGTGAATCGTTTTTTTCCCGGACGCACTTGCTTGCGTGCGAAGATGTAGCTGGTGGGTCCCAGCAGTCAGGGGGAAATGTTTTTTCATGAAATACGGTGGCCCGTCGGTGGGTCCCCGCTGTCAGGTGGAGGAATAATTATTTTGCACGTAATAAGGAGGCACTTCCTTGCTGCGGTCAGGACCCACTGTCGGCCTCTCCACGTCTGATCCACGTCCGATGGAAGCCATTCCTTGACCACGTTGTCCACGCCATACCGAGAGCACCAGAGGCGGTGGACAACGGCGAGGCCTAGGAAGGGGACGACGCGAGCCGGGAAGACGCGCAGTGGATGCCCACGCCAGAGGAGTACGAGGGTTCACCGTTCATCAAGGTGTGAGGCTGCCGTCGCCGCAGAATAACAGGGGGTGTGGGTGAGTAGAGGGATGGCCTGGCCAGCGGTGGGAGTAGTAGGGGGCGGTGACGCCTTCGCCGCATCGCAGACGGCCACGGGAGGCAGGAGCACGAGGCACGACCGGCGCTGGTTTGGGCGGCTGGAGCAAGAAGACCAGAGGTTGAAGAAGCACTACGGCCATTGGATGGACATCGTACGGTCACTTTGGAGCTAGAATCGTGCATATTGACTAAGTTGACAAAGCCCTCCGTCCCGTCAACTTAGTAGGCCCACAAGTCACCCTGCCACTATACTGGGTCCCAGCTAACAGGGGGAGTATTCATTTTTTTTGTGCGTAATAAGGAGGCACTTCCTTGCCTGTGAAGATATAGCTAGTGGGTCCGAGCTATCAGCGGCGGTAACAATTTTTTCGCGAAATACAGAGGCCCTTTCGGTGGGTCCCTGATGTCAGGTGGAGGAATCATTATTTTGCGAGTAATAAGGAGGCATTTCCTTGCGTGCGGCCGTGGACCCAGCTGTCAGCCTCTCCACGTACAGTCCACTTCAGATGCATGTCGGTTGTTGACAACGTTGACCAGGCCGCACCGAGAGCACCAGGGCGGTGGACGACAGCGAGGCCTAGGAAGGGAAAGACACGGAGGCAGGGAAGACTCGGCAGTTGTTTCCCACGCGGAGGGGAGTACGACTGTACGAGGGTTTACTGGTTCGTCTGCCATCGCCGGAGAATAACATCAGGTGTGGGTGAGTAGAGGGATGGCTAGGCCAGCGATGGGAGTACGGTGGGGCGGTGAGGGCTGCGCGGCAGCACAGCCGGCCGCGGGGAGGAGGGAGCAGGCAGTCCCGCCGGCGCTTGTTTGAGCGGCTAGAGGAGGAAGAGCAGAGATTGAAGAAGCACGACGGCCGTTGGATGGACATCGTACGGTCACTGGAGCTAGAATCATTCATATTGACTAAGTTTACAAAGCCCTCCGTCCCAGTCAACTTAGTATGCCCACAAGTCAGCCTCCCACCATGGTGGGTCCCAACTAGCTGGGGGAGTATTCATTTTTCTGTACGTAATAAGGAGGCACTTCCGGTGGGTCTGAGCTGACAGCGGGGGGAACGTTTTTTCACGAAATACGGTGGTCCGTCCGGCGGGTCCCAGCAGTCAGGGGCAAACGTTTTTTCCGCGAAATACGGTGGCCCGTCCGGTGGGTCCAGTCAGGGGGGAAATGTTTCTTCCGCGAAATACTGGTGGCCCGTCCGGTGGGTCCCTGCGGTCAGGTGGAGGAATAATTATTTTGCGCGTAATAACGAGGCACTTCTTTGTGGCTGCCGTGGACCCAGCTGTCAGCCTCTCCACGTACAGTACTCTTCCGATGGAAGTCGGTCGTTGACCACATTGACCACGCTGCGCCGAGGGCACCACGGCGGTGGACGACGGCGAGGCCTAGGAAGGGGACGACGCGGAGCCGGGGAAGACGCGGCAGTGGATGCCCACGCGGAGAGGAGCACGAGGGTTCACTGGTTCGGCTGCGGTGTGAGGCTGCCGTCGCCGCAGAATAACAGGGGGAGTGGGTGAGTGGAGGGATGGCCTGGCCAGCGGTGGGAGTAGTATGGGGACGGTGAGGCCTCCGCGGCAGCACAGCCGGCCACGGGACGCAGGAGCATGTCGCACGACCGGCGCTGCTTTAGGCGGCTGGGGCAAGAAGACCAGAGGTTGAAGAAGCACTACGGCCGTTGGATGGACATCGTTGACCACGTCGCGCCGAGAGCACCAGGGCTGTGGACGACGGCGAGGCCTACGAAGGGAACGACATGGAGCCGGGGAAGACATGGCAGTGGCTGCCCACACGTTGGAGAGTACGAGTGTCGGTGTCAAAACTGGCGGATCTCGGGCAGGGGGTCCCGAACTGTGCGTCTAGGCGGATGGTAACAGGAGACAAGGGACACGATGTTTTACCCAGGTTCGGGCCCTCTTGATGGAGGTAAAACCCTACGTCCTGCTTGATTGATATTGATATTGTGGATGTTTACAAGAGTGGATCTACCACGAGATCAAGGAGGCTAAACCCTAGAAGCTAGCCTATGGTATGATTATAAAGGTTGTTGTTGTTGTTGTTGTCCTACGGACTAGAGCCATCCGGTTTATATAGACACCGGAGAGGGCTAGGGTTACATAGAGTCGGTTACAATGGTAGGAGATCTACATATCCGTATCACCAAGCTTGCCTTCCACGCCAAGGAAAGTCCCATCCGGACACGGGGCGAAGTCTTCAATCTTGTATCTTCATAGTCTTGGAGTCCGGTCAATGATAGTTCGGCTAATGATGGTAGTCCGGCTATCCGGACACCCCCTAATCCAGGACTCCCTCAGTAGCCCCTGAACCAGGCTTCAATGATGATAAGTCCGGCGCGTATATTGCTTGGCATTGCAAGGCGGGTTCCGCCTCCGAATGATAGAAGATTGTGAACACCAGGATTGTGTCCGGCTCTGCAAAATAAATTCCACATTCCACCATAGAGAGAATAATATATACACAAGTTCAATCTGCTGACGTTTTCTGCGGCATGACGTCACGCCACTACCAAGCCATTATTTTAAATCGTTTTTTACTCTACCACCTCAGCGCATTTAGCGAAGCGGTTTCCTTGGCACGTCTTGTCGAAGCAGAGATCGTGTTTCCCCTTAATCCGGGATTCTCATCAATACGGACGTGGGTAACCCAACCGCGCCATTGATGGTGACGCTTGGGAGATAAGCGAGTTTTACCAGGCGGTGGGGGACGCGTGAACTTCGCCCGCCCATATAAGGGATAAGGATTCACCTTCCGACCTCGCCTTCTTCCTCCTTTGCTTATCCATCTCCGCGACTTTTCGAGCTCCAGCGCCCAAGTTCACGCATCTCGTCTCAACCTTCTCCGACCATGTCCGGAGCGGAGGTAAATAGTTGGCCTCCACCGTTAAGGAGGAGCACATAGCCAAACTTCTTGGCGCCGGATACCTCTCCCGACATCGCACCGGCTGCCCAACGAGGGGCAGCTCATCCCCACCCCCAGGACCCATGAGAGGGTCGTTTTCCTTCCCCACTTCCTGCGCGGACTGGGCTTTCCACTTCACCCTTTTTTCCGGGGGCTCATGTTCTACTACGGCCTGGATTCCCATGATCTGGCGCCGAACTTCATCCTCAACATCTCGGCGTTCATCGTCGTGTGCGAGGCCTTCCTCTACATCCAGCCCCACTTCGGCTTGTGGCTTAAGACCTTCAATGTCAAGCCGAAGGTAGTGAAGGGCACTCAAGCGGAGTCTTGAGGCGCCATGTTGGGCAAGATGCCCAATGTCCTTTGGTTCGAAGGGGCCTTCGTGGAATCCGTCAAGGGGTGGCAATCGGGGTGGTTCTATATCACCGAGCCACGTGACCCTACATGGGCGGCGGCACCCGAGTTTAGATCTGGTATCCCCACGCAGCTCACCTCCTGGGAAGAGAAGGGCTTGCTGTGGGGTAGTTCGGAGGAGCTGACGGGACTCCAAGCCTGTATCCAGAAGCTGGTGAAGAAGCTCAGGCTGGTTAACGTGGTCCAAGTCATGCTCGTCCGCCGGATTCTCCCATGCCAAGAGTGGGCATTCAATCTGTGGGAGTTCGATCCGGAACACCACCAGGCGCTGAGCGGGCTCTTCGACACGACGTATGAAGGCGCCTGGAGGGTGCTGTTCAAGGGCGCCGAAGCCCCTGCATCCGCGACCGAAGATCGCGGATTTCGCTCGCAGCGCCAAGCCAACGAGGTAAGTGATTCTACCCCTTTACGGGACACTTGCTTTTCATAGTTTGACTCTATGCGGGTTTTAATTTCCCCTTTTCCTTTGACAGGACTGGATGAGGAAGGCGGAGCAGATTATCTGCCCGGCTCCTATGCCAGAAAATCCAGTAGACGCCCGTCTAGCGAGGCTGCTGGTTCCGGCACTGCACGTGGTGCCGGAGAAGAAGGCCAAGAAGGAGGCCACGGGTGCTCGAAAGAGTTCCCGTTTTCAGGTGTCCGACGACTCCGGGGCGGACTCCTCCCCCAAAAATGAGGAGGAGAAAGAGGACTCTCTCCCAGAGGAGGGAGAGAGGAAGAGGAAGGCTTCCCCAACAGGGGAGGCTGAAGGGTCCAAGAGGGGAAGGACTATTCCCCCGGACAGCTCCGCCAACGTCAACGTTGGCGAGGAAGAATGGCCTTCAAGGGCCAGGCCTCCGGCGAGATCGTAAGTATCCGGATTCCTGAATGATTTATAATTTCTTTTTCTGCGTCACATAGTGTCATTCTGATGCCGCATGCTGCCTGTAGTCCCGCCAGTGATGATCTCCCCGCTTCATCGAGCGGGTCGTTGGCTCCGTCGGATGTAGACTCCATCCCGACCGCCTCCACCCCTCGCGACACCGAGGATGCCGAGGTGGGATCCCAAGAAGGGACCCATCAGGGGGAGGCTCCGGAGGCGCCACAAGGCGTCCTCCCGGACTTTGCGCCGGACTCCATATCAGAACCCGCAATGGTTCCGGGGTCCGGTCGGCCCCTTCAATGAAGGGCAAGACAGTGGCATGGCTTCCGTCCAACTGGAGGCGCCGGGCAATTTGTTGGAGGCGCTGCAGAGCGCTTCCATCGAAGAAGAACACCGCACTATTATGAGTGCGGCGATTCAGAAGGTGCAGCTTGCTAAGAGCGGGCTGACCGAAGCCTGCAGTAGCCTTCTATCAGGCTTTGAGATAAGAAGTTAAAAATATGCAATGTAATACCGCATAGACAGTAGCCCCTGATGCTCGGTTCGGTGTTCGGGAAGAAAAGCCGGACTGAGGATCTGAAAAAAAGAAGATATACGCAGGGTTGCTAAAAAAATATGTAAATATTGGTTGCAGGCTGCGCTGCTGACCTCTGCCGCACTGACTGTGGAGGTTGGTGCTTTGAAGCAGGAGCTCGAGCAGTCCGAGCAAGAGCTCGGCCGCGCCAGGAAGCAGCTCCAGGACAAAGAAGGTGAGTAACACCACTTTGAACTTGTACCTTACAGAAAAGGATTTAGGTTGCGACAAAAATAACAAGGATAACTTGGGTACCGCAGGGCCACGAACGAGGTGGCGACCACAGAAGGAGGCCGTGTCCATGACGAACGCAATGCGGCCACGGAACGAGCAGAGCGAGAAAAGCAAGAGGCGAGGGTGGCGGTGGTTCAGCAAGAGCTCCAGGCTCTCATGGAAAAGCATGAGAGTTTGGAGCATGACTCAAAGACTCGAGAGTCCGAGCTTGCCTCGGCTCTCGAAAGTGCCAAAACTGCCAAGGCCGATGCCCATAAGTCCCTTCAGGAGATTGAGTTGATGAGGAAGATAGCGGCGGGTAAGGCATTTTTCATGCAAAGCAAGCATGTGAATGTAAATTACGTGTTACTTACCCGAATTCGAGCTCTCGAGGCGTTTGCAGATCTGCCTCAGCGTGTCTCGATGTCACCGCATTCTACCGAGCCGAGGAGGGAGCTCAACGGAGAAGGTCTTACGGTCTCGATATCGAGGCCCGCCATACGGTGATGCCCCCTAGCGACCAGCTGAAGCAGCTGGTCGAGCTCCTAAAGGCGGCCGAGCAGGCCATGAAGGGCCTCGTAGTCCGGCTGTGGCCTGGAGAGGCCATGCCTGGGAGCTACTTCGGCCTCGTGCGACGGTTGGTGGATGTGTGCCCCTGGGTGGAGGTTATTAAGCGCTCCGCCTGTATTGAAGGTGCCCGTCGGGCCCTTGCCCGCGCAAAGGTGCATTGGGGCAAGCTGGATGCGGAGAAGCTAATCACTGACGCGCCACCAGCGGGCAAGGAATATCGTACGCCCGAAATGTATTATAAGACTGTCCTGAAGGGTGCCCGCAAGATTGTGGATGAGTGCCCCAGGGATGTAATTATTGAGTAAACTCGCAATGTGTTATCCTGTGCGCTGAAAACTTTGTTCATATGCGCTCAGCAACGCTTGTTAATTTAAAATATTACCTTCATGCGGCCGCTTATTAAATCTGAGAGATGGCAAGTCGTCGGCTTCAGCCCCCATGCCACGAGTGCTGGGGTGTTCGCATAAACTTGAGCACTCTTGTTCCCATTTTGGGTCCATCTAGGGAGGCGCTCAACACAACGAACAAGGCAACCGGACTTATAGTGCTTGAACACTCTCACTTAGCCATAGAATTCTATAATTTTAAATTTCGACGAAGCCCCTAGTATTCGGAGGACCGAATTGGGGCTCTATCCACGCCTTCGTCGGACATTATCCGGAACTTCGCTCGAAGCGGCGTTGGTCTTTAAGGACCCGAAAGGACTTCTCGAACAGCGACCAGTCTCTCGCCTTATCATGACAGTCAGTTTTAGCTTTCTCCACTGAGGCGTTAACCCGGCTCAACGGGGCGCAATCGCAGTGGTTCTTCCAGTGCTACCTTAGCCGATAGAACGGAACGTAAGGTGCCAAACATGGGAGCCGGGGACCCAAGACATGAATCGGAGCCGATTCATATAATGCTATAAGTTCGGCGTGCCGCACTTGTGAAAGTGTTTGGACTTTATCACACCATAATGCGGAGAACATAAGCTCCTGGTGTATTTGGCCGTACCAAAATGTACGGGTGCAACATGTCGTAGATGAACATATATCACTAGTGCAGAACCGGGCAATAGCACCGGTTCATAAGGCCCTTTAGTGCCGGTTACATAACCGGCACTAAAGTGTGGTCACTAAAGGCCCCCCCCCCCCTTTAGTACTGGTTCAGCACGAACCGGTGCTAAAGGCCAACCACATGGCACGAGGCAGCTCCGGGGGCCGGGAGCCCTTTAGTACCGGTTGGTAACACCAACCGGTACTAAAATGTTTGGGGGGTTTTTGGTTTTATCATTTCTTTTTCATTTAATTTTGTGTTTTCCATTTTAATTCTTTTTCGTTTCACCCGCAGATATATATATAATAACTCATGCATGCTCGCATCATACATCATCATATATAATAACAAGTCCTACTAGCTAATTAATCAAGCATCATCATACAACTTCTACTCGTTATTAATAATAAGTCATACGATCATCATCCTCATAGTCATCAAACCGAACCCTACATAATTGTTCTTAGCACATGATCATCGATTATCAGGTAGGATCGGACCTAAACACACTTAAGGTAAAATAGCATAAAACAATATAGACCCTGACTCTCCATTATGAAGAATGGAGATCATCCTGTGTCCAATTCTTGCGCCTCGCTTCCTTTTGCTTCCAAGAAGCTCCATACGACTGTCCATACATTTTTTCCATCCTTTGATTGTCATGTCTCCACTTGTTTTAGAAATCTGGTATGGACAGTTGAGATTCGTAGGATGACCTGGATATATGTTCAAAACACGAAGGCTGCCGCTATTCTGATACATCAAATGAGGCACACAATCCTCTAGGATTCTCTGTTGTAAAACATAGTAATAACTTCGTAGTTAGCAATGATGTACTAGTTTTAGAAGTATGCAAAAAGATGCACGGATGTCGTAATAGTAATAAAACTTACCAGGGCATCTCCATGGTAGTTACCGTAGTTCAACACGTGCACTAGTGGCACGTATTGACCATAATGTTGAGGAGTTCGATTGTAGATATTGTGATTCTCAATATCATTACAAAATCCAACCAGATGAGTTTTCTCCTTGTAAGTTAACTCAGAGCCATCGGTGTAGTAAGTTCTATCTACCATCTTCTGCACATTCTTTGATACTTCAAAATAAGCTGTCAATGGAAATAAGCTGTCAACTATTTTGAAATGAACAATATAAGTTCTATTAATAATTAACTATGTTTGAGAAACTCACATAGCGGTAGAACTGGAGGAGTATCAACATGGACCCAAATGCCCATATTGTCTTGCTCGATTTCAGGATCACCAAGATCCATGGTGACAAGCATATCCTCATCAAAACCATACAATTTGCAAAATGCTTCCCAATTTTTGCAACCAAAATGGGTTACGCTCTCAGCATTATACAACTTTACTTCAAAATCTACATCAGGATGGGTCCTTAGGTGAATTTTCTTCGCTTCAAAATTTTCATGGTCTTCAAAATCCATCCTCTCCAAGACATAGCGTCTTGCATGGCATGGGATTAACTATACTCGAATTGTAATAGATGAAAATTACACGTTCAAATAGTTGAAGTCATGCTTAATTATGAAAAAAAACACTTGTAAATGCGTTGCGTATCGTTTCAACTTCGAAGGTCTCCTCGAGCTTAATGCTGAAGCGCCGACCATCGTCTAGGTGAGGCCTGTCGCACTCACCTCGATCGTCGTGGCACCAGTCGCACTCCCCCGGGAGACTTTCGTCCTCCGATGATGACATTTCCTATACGTTCATAATTCAAAGACTAAATTAGATCATTATTATTCAACTAATCATGTGCATATGCCTTGCATAGTGCTCTCCAATTTGAGCATTCAATAAGAAAAACTACATCATCTCCATGTGTCCGTACATCGTATTATCACTAATACACGCCAAGACAGCTAGAACCAGTTTTACTAATTTTCTTGCTAAAAATAAACTACTTCTATAGTAAAATGAACCAGTTTTATTAAATCAACTAGTTCAACTACTAAGCACTTACTATAAATAGAATAATGTAGTACTTACTAAAAATAAACAAGTTTCCCTAGTTCTAACTAAGTCCATTAAACACTTTCTAAGTAGTTGAAATCTAATTCATCTAACATTCGACATTAATCTAACATTTATATAAACTCAAAATATATAAAAAATTAAATAAACAAAAAAACTCATTAACCTAGTTATATTAATTATTGAACTAGTTCGAATCTCATATTCCTAAATTTTCTTACTAAAAATAAACTAGTTATATTAATTATTGAACTAGTTCTAATCTCTAGTTCGACAATTTTTCTATCTAGCTAGCTAATTCATCTAACATGCGTGTGTGGTATATATATATGTGTGTGTGTGTGTGTGTGTGTGGTATATATATGTGTGTGTGTGTGTGTGTGCAGCCTGATACGCCGCCGCTTTAGACGACGAAAGCGGGGCGCCAAGATGGGCGGGGGCGCCGTCGGGCGGCGGCGGGGATTTAACGAGATGCGCGGCGGGTCGGACGGCGGCGGCGGCCGGGTACGCGAGAGAGAGATACGTACGGACGGCGGCGCGGGACGACGACGGACGGCGGCGCGCAGCGTTCGGGGCTGCGGCGGGGACGACGACGACGAAGACGAGCGACGAGCGGCGACGACGGGAGCGGCGCGCGCGAGAGAGTTTGACGAAAGAAGTGGGGAGATGTAACTGAAATTTCGTAAGTGCTGTATATATAGGGTGAGCCTATAGTACCCGTTGGAGCCACCAACCGGTACTAAAGGCCAGGCAAAGAGGCGGGAAGAGCAGGCCTTTAGTACCGGTTGGTGGCTCCAACCGGTACTAAAGGGTGATCTTTAGTACCGGTTGGAGCCACCAACCGGTACTAAAGGCCTCGCGCTGCAACCCCAAAGTTCAGTCCCACCTCGCCAGGCGAAGGGCAGCCGCACTGGTTTATAAACCCAGCAGCGGCTACCTCTTCGAACTCCTCTATATAGCAGGCTTGCAGGCCTAAATTCTGCGCGCTGCCACCTGAGTCTCTGCTGGGCCTTTAAGGCCTGTAATTGCACTCTTGTGGCCTAGCAGTCCCACAGGCAGCGCCCAAATTTTTTGTAGTTTTTTTTTCTGCTATTTTTTCTTCTATTTCTTTCTGTGTAGTTTTTTGTATAGTTTTTTCTTTTCTGTTATACTTATTTTCTTCTATTTATTTGTGAGTAGTTTTTCATCTAGTTTGCCAAAATTCAACATTTTCAGAGTTCATTTTGTATTGATTTTAAATTTCATGGTCATTTTGTAAACGATTGAAAAATAGCAAATATAATTTTTTCCTGCTATATTTATAATTTTTCCTTCTATTTTATAATTTTTCTGCTATATTTATTTTGTTCTATTTATTTCTGAGTAGTTTTTCATCTAGTTAAAAAAAAGAAATGCCAACGTGCAATTAGTTTTTGCCATAACAGAAGAAGTCCGGAGTTGTAATAAGTTATTAAAAAAGAGGTGCAATGCTCGTTAATTTGCTTCAAGCCTTTCAGAATAGTGTAAACTGCACTGCGCATAGCTCCGTGCAATCTACCATATTCCGCAAGGCTTGAAGCTAAGCAACGTGAGCATTGAGCCTCTTCTTCATCGCCTCTGCACTCGTGGCTTATAAACCGCTCCTAGTCCCTCTCTCTGGCGAGGTGGGACTAAAAAACAGCTTCCTAAGCAACTGTAGTACTGGTCACCCTTTAGTACCGGTTGGAGGCAAAATGAAGGCAGAAATGGTTGAAAGTTGATGGCGTCGCATTGAATGGTGCATAATGAACGCACAAAAAGTCTGGAGTTGTAATAATTTAAAAAAAATGAAATGCCTTTGTGTAACAGATGAGTTTAATTTCGTCCGAAACCTGAATACTTCGAAAGAGATTGTCCAGTTTCTGAACGAAGTGCATCTAGTTTTTGCCGTAACCTGAATACTTTTTTGAACAATCTATGTGGGTGAAATGATGATACCATGCCAAGTTTCAACTTTTTCAGAGTTCATTTGTAGTGCTTTTCAATTTCCAGGTCATTTAGTTCTCAAAAAAATCATTGAATGCATGTAAAATAGCAAATGAAGGCAGAAATAGTTGAAAGTTGATGGCGTCGCTTTGAATGGTGCATACTGAACGCAAAAAATATAAGAGCATTTACATCATGATCTTATATTTCTTTACATCTAAATTGTCAATATGATCATATAACATCAAAAAATACTTCGATCATCAATGATCTTTGTGTGTACAATCTGAATTGTCAATATGAGTCATCAACGATTTATAAACCGATGAAGACTCATATTGAGGCCACAAATTCTACACATAGAGTTCATCAAGACCAAGTGCTTATGATAGTTTGAGAAATAACATATTTAAGGTGGTAAAAGGCTTGTTAGGGGAGCGAGGTGGGACTAATTAAAACATCCTGCCACAACGTCATTAGTACCGGTTCGTGGCATGAACCGGTACTAAATGGTGATGGTGGGGCCATAGCCTGACCGCAGGCTGACACAGCCTCTTTAGTACCGGTTCGTGGCATGAACCGGTACTAAAGGTTCGCCACGAACCGGTGCTATTGATCGGCCCCACGAACCGGCACTAATGTATACATTAGTACCGACTCAAATTCAAACCGGCACTAATGTGCTTCACGTATGACCCTTTTTCTACTAGTGTATATATATAAGGTAATGCAATTATGGGCAAAAAGTGCTGCATTTTATTCGAGAAGATATGCTATGAGTGCGGAATGATACAAATAGTGCGGAAAGCAAGGGATTGGACGAATTAAAGGCGTCTCCCTCCAGGGGTAGGCCGCGGAATGTTGTATTTAACAAATTTAATGCTCGTGATGGAGGCCACCTGAGTGTTCATCGCGGCCTTTGTCCTTCCCTGGCTGTTGCATCATGAGTTCGGCAGGTTCGCCGCCGGACAGAATTCTGTATAAAAAAAGAGAGAAATAAAAGAAAAAGGAGCGACACACTTGGGAGCCCCTGGTGTGGTCGAACCGCACTCTGGGTCTGTTGTGGTTGTGCCTTTCCCCCTATGCCCATGGTTTCTCCAAGGTGTAATTATGTACGCGGAGAGTTTGTCTTACAATTTTGCGAGGGCTGGGGTTGAGGCCGCATTGCTACGCGTGCTCGGAACGTGCCAGGTGGTCTTGGTTGATGTTGCTCCGGGCGCGTTTGGCCGTGTCCGGTCGTTTAACGGCCGGACTCGAAAATTGCCTTAAAAGGCTACTCTATACTTCTGTCGCGAGAGCCGCTGTATGTTCCTCCGTTCGGAGGGAGCGTTCCGTGTTTCCATTGACCGTGATGACTCCACGAGGGCCTGACATCTTGAGCTTAAGGTATGCATAATGCGGCACCGCGTTGAATTTTGCGAACGCGGTTCGTCCGAGCAGAGCATGATAGCCACTGCGGAACGGGACTATGTCGAAGATTAACTCCTCGCTTCGGAAATTATCCGGGGATCCGAAGACCACTTCCGATGTAATCGAGCCTCGTACAATTGGCCTCGACACCTGGTATGACGCCTTTGAAGGTTGTCTTTGTAGGTTTAATCCTTGAAGGGTCTATGCCCATCTTGGCGCACTATATCCCGATAAAGCAGGTTCAAAGCACTGCCGCCATCCATCGTGACTCGTGAGGTGAAATCCATCGACGATTGGGTCTAAAACCAATGCGGCGAATCCGCCATGGCGGATACTGGTCGGATGGTCTCTTCGATCGAAAGTGATCGGGCAAGAGGACCATGGGTTGAATTTTGGGGCGACTGGCTTCATCGTGTATACGTCCCTTAGTGCACGCTTTCGCTCCCTCTTGGGAATATGTGTTGCGTATATCACGTTTACCGTCCGAACTTGAGGGGGGAATCCCTTTTGTCCTCTGTTGTTCGTGGCGGCCGGTCTCTTCCTCGTCATCGCTGTGTAGCCCCTTGTCACTGTTTTCGGTGATTAATTTGCTGCTGCTTGAATACCCAACAATCTCTGTTGGTGTGGTTAGCTGGCTTTTCGGGGGTTCCATGTATTTGACAGGAGCGCTCGAGTATTCGGTCCAAATTGGACGGGCCCCGAGTGGTTCTTGTGAATGGCTTCTTCCGTTGACCGGGCTTGGAGCCTCAGAATCCGGCGTTGACTGCCGTATCCTCATTGCTGTCGCCGTTAATGCGGCGTTTGTTTTTGTTTCGATGCAACCTGCAATTGCGGTCCTTCGTATCCGGACTGCCAGCGTTTTTGCTGAGGTTGTTGCTGCGAGCCAGCCAGCTATCCTCTCCCGCATAGAAGCGGGTCATGAGTGATGTGAGGGCTGCCATGGATTTCGGCTTCTCCTGTCCAAGGTGCCGGGCCAGCCACTCGTCACGGATGTTATGTTTGAAGGCAGCGAGTGCCTCTACATCCGGACAATCGACGATTTGATCTTTCTTTGTTAAGAACCGTGTCTGCATTGCTCGGCCGATTCGTCTGCTGCTGGATTATGTGGCTTAGGTCGTCTGCGTCCGGTGGTCGCTTTATACGCCTCGGAAGTTGTCGAGGAATGCGGCTTCCGTGTCCTCCCAAAGATCTAATTGACTCTGCGGGCAGGCTATTAAGCCAATGCCGAGCTGGTCCTTTGAGCTTGAGCGGAGATATTTGATAGCGTGAAGATCGTCCCTCATGGGCCATATGTATATGGAGGAGATAATCCTCAATCCAAACCGCTGGGTCTGTTGTGCCGTCAGAGATTCAATATTAACGGGTTTAAACCCTTCAGGTATTTGATGATCCATTACTTCGTCAGTGAAGCATAGTGGGTGTGCGGCGCCTCTGTATTGAGCAATATCGCGACGTAGCTCGAGAGAGCGTTGTCTGCTGTGTTCGGCCCGGCCGGAGTAGCTGTATCCGGCGCGACGGTATTCGTCGTGGGTCTTGGGGAGCCCACATGATCCATAGATAGATCTGGATTGTCTTGCCGTGTCCTCCAATATATCTCGCAAGTCCGGCGCGTTCCCCCGTGGCTTCATGCTTTTTGAGCGATGCCGGGGTACGGTTTTGGTGGAGGGCTTGCACGCCTCTCTGTCGCGGCCACGAGGTGGTCGGTCTGCCGTATTGTGCGCTGGTGATGCAGGTTTGTACGCTTCCTCCTCTAATCGGGGGAGCAACTTGCGTTTTGGGTAACTTTTGGAGGGGCGTTCGAGTTCATACTCTTCGGCCGCGAGGACCTCGGTCCATCTGTCGGCCAGTAGGTCTTGATCAGCTTGAAGCTGTTGCTGCTTTTTCTTTAGGCTGTTTGCCGTGGCCATTAGCCTGCGTCTGAAATGCTCTTGTTCGACAGGATCCTCGGGCACGACGAATTAAATGCTGTCGCCGAGGCTTGCCTCGTCTCCGGAGGGAGGTAAGTAATTGTCATCCTCGACCTCTTAAATGCTGGGCGCCTTCGTGAGGGTTTGCTTCACCGCTCCTACGCTGGATCGTCTTTGGACGGAGTTGTCTTCGGCACTTTCTGGTGTTATTATCTCCTGTGCGGAATCTCCATTCTTGCCGTGGCGGGATTTAGAGCGGCGCCACGACGCCGGGCGCTTGGGCTGTTTCTTTAAGGAATCGGCCTCCGTTGCTTCCTCGCCGTCCCCATATTTTGGGGTGTCCACCATGTATATGTCATATGACGAGGTGGCCTTCCAGTGTCCTGTAGGCACTGGTTCTTGGTAGTCTCCGGCATCGTCGTCCATACTGTCGATGTCTTCGGAGTCGTAGTCGAGTACGTCGGTTAAATCATCGACGGTAGCTACGAAGTGGGTGGTGGGCGGGCTCTGAATTTCTTCGTCGTCCGTGTCCCAACCATTCTGGCCGTAGTTCGGCCAGGGCTCTCCGGATAGCGAGAGATGCTTCAGTGAATTTATGATATCACCGAAGGGCGAGTGCTGAAAGATGTCCGCAGCGGTGAATTCCATGATCGGCGCCCAATCGGATTCGACTGGCAGGGGCGCAGGAGGTTCGGAGTCCGGCAGAGTGTCCGGCACCTCGGAGTCATGAGCTTTATGCGGGACAAGGTAAGTGTTCGGCTCCATCACCGTAGAAGTTGCAGCTCCCGAGGAGGTGTCCAGCCATCCGTAAGTGTTCGACTCCGGACTATGGGTCGGAGCGGATTCGTGTGCGGCCTCCAAGGTGCTGTCCGGCGGCAGAGTTAGGTCATGCCCATCGCGACAGCGCGGCACGCTTGGCTGTGGCTCAGATCCATCGAAGATCAAGTCCCCGCGGATATCGACCGTGAATTTTAGGCTTCCAAACCTGACCTGACGGCCAGGGGCGTAGCTTTCGATCTGCTCCAGATGGCCAAGTGAGTTGGCCCGAGGTGCGAAGCCGCCGAATACGAAGATCTGTCCGGGGAGAAAAGTCTCACCCAGGACTGCGTCGTTATCGATTGAAGAGGCCATCACGCCTATCGGTGACGACACAGAGGAACTCTCAATGAAAGCACCAATGTCGGTGTCAAAACCGCGGATCTCGGGTAGGGGGTCCGAATCTGTGCGTCTAGGGGATGGTAACAGGAGACAAGGGACACGATGTTTTACCCAGGTTCGGGCCCTCTCGATGGAGGTAAAACCCTACGTCCTGCTTGATTGATATTGATATTGTGGATGTTTACAAGAGTGGATCTACCACGAGATCAAGAAGGCTAAACCCTAGAAGCTAGCCTATGGTATGATTGTAAAGGTTGTTGTTGTTGTTGTTGTCCTACGGACTAGAGCCATCCGGTTTATATAGACACCGGAGAGGGCTAGGGTTACATAGAGTAGGTTACAATGGTAGGAGATCTACATATCCGTATTGCCAAGCTTGCCTTCCACGCCAAGGAAAGTCCCATCCGGACACGGGGCGAAGTCTTCAATCTTGTATCTTCATAGTCTTGGAGTCCGTTCGATGATAGTTCGGCTAATGATGGTAGTCCGGCTATCCGGACACCCCCTAATCCAGGACTCCCTCAACGAGGGTTGACTGGTTCGGCTGCCATCGCCGGAAAATAACAGGAGGTGTGGGTGAGTAGAGGGAAAGACAGGGCAGGGATGCGAGTATGATGGGTCCGTGAGGCCTGCCCGGCAGCACTGCCATCCACGGGAGGCGGGAGCAGGCGGTTCCGACGGCGCTAGTTTGGGTGGCTGGGGCAGGAAGATCAGAGACTGAAGAAGCACGATTGCCGTTAGATTAACATCTAACGGTCTGACGCTGGTAGAGTTGATTGTTGACTAAGTTTCTTTTTTGCGAAACCTTGTGTACGCATGAACTTGGTAGACCCACAAGTCAGCCTCCAAATCTGTGGCAGACAACATAAAGCCCATTTGCTATTTTTTATAATTTGCAGCACATTTGCTAATTCTTAAGTAATTTATTACAGCCCATTTTCTGCCCAGGACCATGATCAAAAATTTCAACGTTTTTTTGCATATTTATGTGGAGTCCGAACTGTTGAAATCCCGAAATGATAAACACTTTTTAAGATCTTATTGATTTGCCAAAAAATCGTTTTGTTTTTGTGAGAAAATAAGACGTGGGACAATTGAGTTGGTTTAAGGGAAAACTAGTGGTAGAAAAATCAGCGATGGGTGGGAAAAAACAACAAAAATAAGGATGTAAATATGAAAAGGGAATTTCATGTGTTTTCAATATAATGATACGTGTATATGAACTAGTAAAACTATAGGTAGAGATTAGAAAACGGATGTAGGACATGTGTTTCAAGAGGAATATAGAACTGGGTTGTGTGTTTGATTAAGTAAAAAAAACTGCCTGCGGATGTTGTAAGACAAAATATAACTAACCTTGGCGGGCCAAAGGCCAGTAGATACCCGCTGGATCTTTGTGCCCCGTTGTCGTCATGGGCTGGGCCTGTTAAAAACAAAACCCGGTTGAAACTTGCTCGACCTGAAAAAACAATATACATGCTCAATAAACGAGAGAATTCTGCAAGTACAGACTGATAACTGGGATGCAGCACGGATACTGTTTTTTTATCATGATAATAAGTGCATGCACTTGTTTCAAAAAAATTGGAGAACTGGGAATTCGAACGGTGGGTGCTAATGCTACCCATCAAATAAAAATCAGGTGCCTGAATATTCGTTTCGAATAAAATGATTCAGCTTTATATCCACGCGACCCTCGGCATGATGGTTGGAAGCAAATGCAAGTTCATACCAAAAGATCGTTAACAACAATACCAACTTGCGGACAACAAGGTAGTACAACTACCAATACCTAACTAACTTATAATCTTTTTACTCCTGGCCCTAGTGTTCGTCTGCTAGAAAATCTTATAGAGGACCAGTTCCCGCTCCTTCTCTTGCTCCAGGTCCCCGAGGTGGTACTGGTGCATCACCCAGTTGGTCCTCTGCTGGTCGAAGTTCTTGTTGGTGTGCAGCACCAGAACCTTTTTTGCGGCCTGTCTGCCGGCCGTTGACCATCACCGGCAAGGTATTGCCGGTCTTGTGCCACATCGCACGCATGCCGCACTCTGACTGTATCTTGCGACGCGCCCACGTGCCTCTTTTGAACGCCCTGGAATTGCGCTGGAAGAATTGCTTCCTTAGGCCACTCAGTGTGATACCTGTAGTATTGTGGAATATAGGTTTTAGTGTACGTAGTTGGCATTTTCATAACATCTTTGGCATGTTATAGTCACTTGTTTCACTTTTTATTAACTGTCAAATTGTAATTGCTTCACCAGGTCTGCGTCTAAGAAGAAAAATAGAGCTATAAACAAAGGAATATGTTTGTGCAAGTAGACGGCCAATCGGTTTCTTACCTGGAAGTTTGTAAGGTTGGGTGTAGCATATGTTGTGCTCGCTGTCGATGGTTGGTATGAACACATCGATGAGAGACTGCAATCTCGCCCTGTCAGCACTCACTTTGGCCTCAAGGTGCTCGATCAGCTCCTGATCCGTGGGATCGAACTTGACGCCAGGCGGCACCGACCAATCCTTCTTCAACTTGCATCGGTAATTCTAGTTATATGGTACTCAATGTATGATCAATCGACTGTTTTAAGTGAATGATGAAAGATTTCGACAGATAAGTGTTACTCCAAATCTGAAGTCCAGGATACCCGAACATGCCGCCGGGATTCTTGTGTCACCTCACGCGCAGCGTGTTGTCACGTCAATTCAATGTGTGGACATGATGAATAATTTGACCGACGTATACTAGTACTGCTACTGTACTACTTACTAGTCGTATTTAGTGTCACAATTTATACATAGGTTTAACTAACAAGTACGCACTTGAAGCCTAACTGATATATATATATATATATATATATATATATATATATATATATATATATATATATATATATATATAGCTTCTGCATAGCATCTCCATCATCATTATCAGTACATCCTACGCAGGTGAGTTAGGATGCACTTGATCCCAGGAAGGTATCTATCCTTCAAACAAGAGGAGTGCTTAAAACTAACAATAGTACTTAATATCCAACAAAAGAGGGTCGTGCTAGAGCAGCAGAATACATGGCTCAGTCTACATATCAGCACAAATACAGTTTTGCATATTTGCTGTTGGCAAGAACCACATCGCCGCATGTCGGGTTTGCAAAAGCCATCCATCTCATGGAAGCTTGATGCCGTTCACACACTGAAGATTAACTGGCAACAAGTTGTGTCGACGAATCTCTGGATATGGTGATTCATGAAACCCATGGTATGATGTGTAAACACCCCCCCCCCCTCGCGAATGGAAGTTGCATAGCACAGTAATCATTGCCCGTGATATGATCGATGATTGGTTGGATGATCGGATGATTGAGCCCGAGGAACAAGGAGTGGTTGCCGAGGCTGTAAACCCGCCTCCAGTTGAATAGCCTAGCCCAACGGAGCTGGGATCTTTCTCGAACACGAAGCAGCCATAGCCATGAATGTCACGAAAGCCCCACGCATTGTACTGCATGTGGTTTGATGTAATGGTTTAGTCAATTTGGTACGTGCGAATGAGCATCAAATGACCGCCGTCAGCTGAACGAGCGATAAACCACCACCCATCGGCTGGTATGATTCCAGGTCCTGGAATCATGAAGGCCAGCGCATTTGCGTCTGCTGCAACAATTCAAATTTGAGACCAAAAGGATAAAAATAAACAATCATGTGCAGAGTATGTGTGGAATTAAGATTATTATAATAGTGACACATATCATAGACAGAGAATTGCAATTTCGTGGTCATAATCATACCACAAGTTAAAAAAATAAGCCAATGGCTTTCATATTCTAGCAACATGTCATGGTTCAAACATCATGTAATAATGAGAGGAAAACAACTATGACAGCGCCTACTCATATTCTACCATAGAACTTACTACTACTATTCTCATATCAACTCTAAGCAATAACATGCGTTGTTATAAAAATCTTGTAAACGAGAGTAACATATAGCAATCAGGATGCTATGCTCATAATATGTATTCTAACAATCATTAGATGCCAATTGTTCTCATATCAACTCTAACAATAACATGTGTGGTCATAAAAATCTAGGAAATGAGAGGAACACATAGCAATGATGTGGTTATAGACATGCTATGCATTCTAAATTTGTAACAAATGAATAGGCAGTCGTATTCATAAGGTAAAGATGAGATGAGATAGAACAATTACACGACGATAGATTCCACCAGTATAGGCAACCAATCTGTGTGTCCACCGCGTAAACGATGCCATCATGCACTATAGCATCAGACATAAATGTTGCCTCAACAGGATTGATGATGAGCCATAACCATGTATGGCGACCGGATTCCAGATAGACTAATCCCATGTTGAACAAGGCAATGAGCTTGTAATCCATGTAGTCTTCTGATGGTGTGGGCACTTCGCAGATTACAACTTTCTGCAAATAGAGGTCGAGCCAAAAGCTTGACACGTCTCGTGCGAAGTAGGCAGGAATGTACGGCGGGCCGCGAGGCTTGATGTCGGCGCTATCCAACGATGGAAGGGTGATCTCTCACTGGGTGTAGATATCCACGAGATGCCAGGGACTACCGGTGTGGTGGTTGAGGACGATCAAGTTGGCCTTCATGCCCGCCCGATGAGTGGCCGCGCATGAAGGACAGGTGGGACGGGTAGTGGTAGCATGTCGAGGGGCACCACGGCAACCTCCGTAGGATCGTCAAGTCGATTATGCAGGCCACCTGCGAGGATCGGGCATCGCAAGCAGGGTGTCTTGAAAAGAGCCGCCGCTGCGAGCATTTAGTAGACGATACAAAGACACCGAGCATGCGGCCAGACGGACGGTGCGGAGTAGGTCCATACGACTACAAATCTGCTCCAAGAGAACATCGGGGAGGGGATTCAAATCACGGCTCTGCGTGTCAGTCGGTTCTGCCATTGCGGGTTTCAGTGCCTGCGAGCCAGCGGGGAAGTGGATTCGGGCGGGCGAGCGAAGAAGCTTCTCCTCGTGTGGCGGCAAAGGTGGCGGGGGATATGGTATGCGCGAGCTACCAAGGAAGATGGCGCGAGCGGGCGAGGAGTGAGCGGGGGTAAATGGTGTGCGGCCGAAGATGGGGAAGAGAGGAGGAAGAAGAAGAGAGGAGGAAGAAGAGTGGAAGACGGGGAAGAAAGTGCATTAAATCTCAATTCTATTAGTACTACTACCAGGATATACCGTCCTTCGGAGTATAAATAGTTACACCGATGACATGTGGGTCTACCACAATAGGGCCCATATGTCAGTTAATGGAGGACAGAGGTGCGTAGGCGTATTTGCGGATGTGTGCTCTACTGGCAAACATGATGGCAGTACTGGGTAAGGCTGATTTAGTAACAACAACACGCTGGTTCAGCTTATTAATTACGTGTCCCATCTGCTGCAGCGTGCATTGTCACTTCACTGCGAAGACTAGTTGAATAGTTCTCTCTGACCGAGATGGGGAATAATGGATCGCGAGGACTTCCTTTCAACAGTATCCCTATGCCTCTACGCTCACTTCACTCATTTTGCTCTGTACCTAGTCACTTGTTGAAATCTGTAGAAAGACAAATACTCCATATTTGGGAATAGAGGGACGCTTTTACTCCGTACTATTTGGGAACAGAGGGAGTATCACCATATGGAGGGAATAGAGGAAGCTTGAAATATGAACATGTCAATGGCAGGTAGTAAGCCCCATGCATGCATGCATGCATGCAACATGCAACACTCACACGTACACATGGACGCACGCAACACTCACGCACCCATGCGGCACACAGCCTACGCCTTAGCGACACACAGCTCACGCTCAAGTGCTCAACCTACTCCCTACGTCCGTGAAAGACTGTACATTTAGAGATTTACACATTGACCAGGGCATAATTAACGCCCAAAAGTAGCAGACTTATGTGTGCATGCGACCACTGAGATAAGAAGATTAAATGAAGGCCGTTGCATGCTGTAATTAAGGATAGACATGTAGCCTATACCTACAACACAAGTTGGTGCATTAGTCAATCAATATCGATTTAGATTAAAGGCTAAATGCATTGGAAGTGTAGATGTACATTATGTACCACACTCTTTGTTTTGTAGCCGATGTACACTCTTTGTTGGAAGACCGAGGGAGGACACGTGCATGCACTCACATACACAACCAGGGCGGTACCCGCGCAAGGGTTGGACTCGTGTCGCGCCTGCGTAAAGTTTTGTTTAACTGATTTCTTTGCTCTGCCAACTAACAGGTGGGACCCAGAAATCAGGTGACAATTTAACCAGTCAACAAAGTGCCACGTCGACTATGTGGCCGGTCATTAGGGTGCAATACGGTGCTCTACGATGAGCTAGTGATTGTATAATCGCCGCAAAACTATATATAGTGACTGTAAAGAGCGTATTGTTACATACGTTGACCGCCAATGTATTTTTCTCGTTTCAAATTAAGCCATATTAATCGGAAAGGACGCAGTATGGACTAGTACTAGTACTCCTTTGATGTATCCCGTCAACTCGCTGAACGAGGAGAAGCTTGCTTACTACGCCTCTCCCTCGCCCACGCGCGCGGTGGTTCGCAGGACGAGGAGAGGGTTTTGACTACAGCGCCATCTCCCTCTCCCTCACCCTCGCCCTCGCCCTAGCGGTGGACGTGCAGCAGTTCAATCGGTGTCAGATTGCCATAACCATATTGTACTGTAGTATCATCATTGTTGGACCTTCCGAAGAGGCGAAGAGCCAAGTGCAAGGTTCACACGAGTACGAACTGTTGAACCTCCCGAAGAGGCATAGAGCCAAGCGCAAGGTTTTATAGGTTCCGGTCCCATGTGTTCTTCATGGATGGCACGATCCATAGCGGTGGGCAATGGGAATCATTGTCGCAGCTTTCTAGTCCGGTTCCACACGATGGAGACTCATCCAAGCTGAAGCGGCATAAATCAGGGATAGCGTGTCCCAGGATGTCGTTCATCCGGCGGTGCGCAATGAAGACACAACCATGCTTCATGAACGGCAGGCCTTCCGTGTCGTGCACGGAAGGTGGCATCCGCTTCACAATGGGGTAGATGTCCCCGATGAAAACCGAGTACTCTCCAAGAGTGTTCCTCGGCACCCACGTAGCATCACAGGGGTCGAACTCGGCGTCGTTCTTCCGGTACACGCGGCATCCCAGATCTGGACACATGGTGACGTACATAGTCAAGGTCCATGCATAATAATGTTGTGCTCAAATATGGCGGTCAGTAATACTGTGCGGCAAAAAGTACTACTCTGGTATAGAGGAAGTAAAATAACCGGCTTATTATATATAGCCACTCTTGGCTACATGGATGAGATAGTAAGACATGGAAAAACAAAAATGGTGGCAGCTAGTGGGTTCAAGTCTTCAAGGGCCTAGCTAGCTATCTGGCGTCCTCCAAGGTAAAAAGTACTCCTCCTAGTACTACTAAGTATACTACTACAACAATGAAAGAGAAGGCGAGAGGGTTAAAAAATGGAATACCTGGGTAGATGGTGACGGTCCGATCGTGGTATATTGTGTGACCATGTTGCACATCAGTGGTACCATGGGTAACGACTGCTAAGATAGTTGATCCCAATATGCCAAAGTCAGCTACAAGGTTCCAGGTTAGACCGAATCGCAGATGCAAATGCACATCCAGGATCGGCGATCTTATTTTGATCGGGGGATGACTGGTCCCTGCAAAATAATGGAGTACCGTTAGGGATGCAAATGATGGTTTGTGTTTTCCGTTTGTAATCTCCCGTACCGTAGGATGGCGACCAGATGAAACAAGTCTCCTGGCTTGTCATCGCGAAGATGCGGCCTAGATGGCGCACGGCGTCTTCGAACATGTAGGGGTACAAATCTGCCGTCGCCAACATGCGCCAGCCTCTGCCGTTACTGCGTCTTACATTGATGGCAATCCTTATGTCGAACACCGCGATGAGATAGTAATCGTTGTAGCCGCGTCGCTTTGTCGGCGGGTCCGCAATTGCTATCTTCTTCAATCTCATGTAGGCATCATCATACGTATTCAAACCCAGCCAGTCCGGAAGGCCGATCCCAATGGTGGAGAAGGGGTCTACCGGAACGGCCGCACTGCTGTGGATGTTGGTGCAAAATGATGGTGGTATCCGGCTGGAGGTATGCAAGCCAATCTTAGTTGGCACCGACCCAGACCTATATATAAGACGGTGAGCAGCGGAGAAATTACGGGATGGAAACGGAATAACTAAGTACTACATGATCAAACTCCATTACTGACCTGCTCATTGGACAAAATCCGACTACCTCTCAACGTCGGCAACTCTAGCGGAGTCAACGTGCAACCATGGCCAGGGAGCGGTGGACTGTTCGAAGGATTGTCCCATAAAAGAACCACTACTAGAAAAACCCCTACTAATGGCGCACCTATTATGGCTATTAATGGCGCATCTGTGGTGCGCCATTAATAGCACGCCATTAGTAATTTTTACTAATGGCGCACCACCTGGTGCGCCATTAGTATCTGGTATACTAATGGCGCACCATGTAGTGCGCCATTAGTAAAGCCCACGGTGCGCCATTAGTATTAGTATCTGGTATACTAATGGCGCACCACATAGAGGTGCGCCACTAGTAACATTTTTTTTTCAAATTTATTTTTAATTTTTTTCAAATTTTTTTCAAATTTTTTTTTATATTTTATTCAGAAACTTTTTTTAAATTTTTTTTTTCAATTTTTTTCAATTTTTTCTTAATCTCAGTTCACTATGGCTTAATCTCGGGTCAATATGCTTAATCTCAGGTCAAATCGCACTCCGTGGTCAAACTTCCCGAAAGGTCACCCATCCTCACATTACTCCAGCCCAAGCACGCTTAACTTCAGAGTTCTAACCAACCCCAGCAACAACTCACTTCACAGGCACTTGTTGATATATCTAGCATATCAATCCTGTTATACCTTATTGATGTCTAGGACTTTGTTCATGTTCATGACTATGATGAAATTTTGAAAAATATTTCAAACTTCTCGATCATATTACGTATCATTTTTTGAAAAAAAAAATTCAAAAAAAAAATTAAAACCAATTTTTTTCTGTTACTAGTGGCGCACATCCACGGTGCGCCACTAGTAAGTTTGAAATTTTTTGAATTTTTTTGCCGCTAGATCTTGAAAGCCCCGTAACTTTTCTTCTGTTAGGTTTTTGGGGATTTTGAAAATGTTTAACGGGGCTCCCCCTGTTAAATTTGGATGTAACTTTTCGAGTAGATGATTTTTCAATGCCCATTTTTACAAATTCTCGAGAGATTTTGCAAATGAAGTCGAAATTCATATTTGCAAATTTTCCCAACAACTAGACCACATATCACATGGGAAACTTATTTTCTTTTTTTTTTGACATTTTCATCATTTTCTTTTATTTTTTTTTAAACTGAAAAGGCGATCCCCGGGGGGGGGGGTGCCTTGGGTGGGAGGTGGCCAAGTTACTAATGGCGCACCGTGGAGTGGTGCGCCATTACTAGTTCAACTAGTAATGGCGCACCACTCCCACTTGCGCCATTAGTAGGGGGTGCATTCATGTGGAAGGTGGCCAAGTTACTAATGGCGCACCGTGGGGTGGTGCGCCATTACTAGTTCAACTAGTAATGGCGCACCGTGGAGTGGTGCGCCATTACTAGTTCAACTAGTAATTGCGCACCACCCCACCGTGCGCCATTAGTAGTTTTTAAAAAAAAATGATTTTTTTTATTTTTTTTTTAAAAAAAATTAGTAATGGGGCACCAGTGCAAAGTTCGCCATTACTAGTTAAAACTAGTAATGGCGCACTGAGACATGGTGCGCCATTAGTAATAAAAATTTTTTATTTATTTTTTACATTTTTTTCAAAACTACTAATGGCGCATTTACGGATGTGGTGCGCCATTACTATGTCAATTAGTAATGGCGCACTATGCATCGCTGCGCCATTAGTAACAAAAATTTTTTTTATGTTTTTTTCGAAACTACTAATGGCGCACCACACCAGGTGCGCCATTAGTATTATATTACTAATGGCGCACGAGACATGGTGCGCCATTAGAATATAGTAATGGCGCACCACATCACAGGTGCGCCATTAGTAGCCATTCCATCTATAGCCCTTTTTGTAGTAGTGAACCTTCTCCTCGAGGACGCATGGAAGACCAACAAGCATGGCCTTTTCCCAAGCCTGTTTAAGCAGCGTCTTGAAAAAGTTGGTGCAGGAAGCACCGAGTCTTGCGGCGGTGAGGACGTCGGAGCGGCATGCGATTTCTCCCAGAGGATCGTCGTCCAAGGTCTCCCAGCCCCGACGAGGAGGAGAACCGCCTGGCGAATCCATGGGAGCAGCGACGAACTGCCTTCTCTTCGGGGGGGAGGGGAACTGGCGTGGATCAGATAAGAGTGTAGTAACCGCAGGGCCTCGTCCCTTCCAACTGTAGATTGTTCCTCAGCGAAGGGGTGAGGCTATTATTTACTACTAGTACTAGCATTATGGAACGTTATGGGATTGCATTATACTGTAAATAATAGCACTAGTAAGAAATTTTTGGCACTAGGTAGTAGTTTTTGGCGTGGATTAAGAAATTTTGGGTATGTTTTTGCCATTTTGTACATCGCCAACTAGTGTCAAAAACGTCTTACATTTTGTGACGGAGGAGTACGATTGCATCAGTAGCAGTACCAGTACTACTTTTCTCAACTAGTAGTGCGATGTACTGTACTTCTAGTCTAGTCTAGTATAGTGCACCAGTTTTGAACTCTTGAATCTCAGGGCCAAGGAGCTACAGTTGGAAGTGGAGGGTACTACAGTTCTCTAGAACCACCGTTGTACTATCAATGTAGGGGAAGTACACCTGCGTAGTGGCCTAGTGGGTACTCTCAGTGCTATATTCAGCCGCTCCTCTCACGTAGGAGTAGCTGGCCTACTCAGGCGCTCCTCCCACGCACACAGTAGAAGCCTGTTTATCAGCGACGGTTACTGCGGGGGAAGAACATTTGAGTTAATTGATACAGCAAGACTAGGCTTTTCGCTTCCATTTGTGGAGGTGTAATGGATCTCGTCGAACTTTGTTAGTAGTTCCTTCTTTATGAATGAGATGAAGCAAAGCTTTTGCCTCCGCTTTAAAAAACACGTCAAGAGGAATTTCTTTTATAGTAGAGCCGATAATGGAGTGAAGTCCATGCGTGCAACGCCACAAGCTACAGAGTAGTAGTAGAGCACTTTACGTACGGAGCCATATTGCACAGTTCCCAATGCCCCGCCAGGCTTTTCCGGCTCCTCGGGCTTAATTGGGAGGCGCTAGTTTAAATATGCTACTAGATGATGAGGAAGCTGCAAGCGAGGTGCAGCTAGGGCGAGCACGTGAGCCACGGGATGCTAGGAAGGAAAACCCGTTCACGTGGCTAGGCTGTCCAGTGCACCCAGATTGTGGGGCCGCACGTCCGTTCGACTTCAAAACTCAAACTACCCGTGTAAAATATGGTCACAGCGAAGTGTAGTAGTACTATTTTTTGAAAAAGGCCGCCGTGCGTTCGGCCAGGATCGAACCCACAAAACGAGCTATACACTCCCGCGACCACTAATAGCACTCGTTGGAGTACAACGCAACCTAGAATCGCCTTTTGTCGCTAGTAGTACATACATTGTTCCTTACAAGAAACCCCTAATAATGCAAGAAACCACTAAAATGCCAAGAAACTACTACCACTTGCATACGTGGCGGACCTAAGACAAGACTACCTTATCTACCATTGTACATGCTCTTACCAACAAAAATCCTCGAGTGACCTCCTACCTCCGGCCCGTCCACCTAGTCATCCTCGGCCATGGGACGAGCTACCGCCGCCGACAGAAGGCGAGGCCAAAACCGCCGGTGGTGCGGAGCCCATGTTGCGGCAGCCCGAATGCCAGCTCCGTCCGGTGCTCGCGGCTGCTAGCTAGCCAAGATAGCTCCGTCCAGCTGCTTGTCTGCAAGGTTTTCTAGCTAGATTGGCACGGCATTGGCGGCTTGCTCAAGGCGCCGCCTCGAGCCAGCCATCCGCTCGGCGAAGGCCAGCGGCGGCTTGCTCGCTTCGTGATTGACACTCGGGCCAGCCTGCCAACCCGTGCGGAGAGGCCAAGGCGTCCGCCCGTCCGGCGGCGCCAACTCGCTCATCACCGGCGCCACCGACGAACACGCATCAATACTGTTTGAAGTAATGTTCACGAAAAATAATGATCTGAGGGGGAATAACATGATAGAAGGTCAGATGTGGGTCCCTCGTGTCAACGGTCAAACAAAATGTGTTGGTTTAAGCTACCTCACAAGACGGGTCGTGTGGGCCAACCCTGTCATAAATGGGTTTAAACGAACCTAATCGGTAGGAGTACTAGGTAGTAGTTTTTGGCGTGGATTAAGAAATTTTGGGTATGTTTTTGCTATTTTTTGTACAATAGATTCTTCCTAGGGCTGGTTGAAAGTGGTAGTTTCTTGTTAAATACTCTACATATTGTAACTAGTAGTGAAAGTTAAGCTTTGGAAGCCAATAAGCAAAGCTAGTTACATAATGCATATGTGTACATGATTGAAAGTAAATATCAACCATGAGTGACTAATATCTTGATGGAAAACTCGAAACTATGGAATACTAGGAAAAATGCATGGTTGGAAATACTAGCAATGTTCATGTCCGTTGCAACGAATCATAATTAGAATAATACTTATTCACAAACTTGGTACAAAACACTCTAATTTTCATATACATATGTTTCAATTAGAATATATTCCTTGGGCTGCTTTGGTGAGGTCAGGGAGGCATGTGGTTGGTTTTAAGATACTAATTATGGGTTTTTCTGCAAATTGGTAGACAAGTGGGATGTTGGTGAGAAAAGGAAACAACTTAACTCACAATCGTTAGATGTAGATCTAATGGTCAGAAACGACGGATGGCAGACACAACAGCATCACCAACTTAGTCTTGTGTAGGAGTACTAGCAAGATCCGTGCATTGCATGGAACATCAAGATGCATTTTTTTATAAAACACTTGTTGTGATTGACTCTTGCGGGAGTAATCCCATGTGTAAAAACTAATGATATCTCGAGAAATATGAGATAAGGTGAAGAGGAGTGGGGTGTGGTGGTGGTTTGTGGTCGGACTAAGCGGAGGCATGCAGATTGACGACGCCGGCAGCGGCCACCAGGCCAGTTTCTTCCAGAGGCTTCCTTTCTTAATTGCTCAACAATGAGGTTTGTTGGAGATAGGGATGAACGAGGGAAGGCCTTGTTTGCAAATGTAGAGAGGGGTGCGGGTATCTTTTAGTTTAATTTCCATCCGTCAGATATAGATCAGACGGTCTATATTGCAAGATGGCACACGTACCATCATCACCACCTCAGTTTTTTATAAGAGAAGAAATATAATACTTGCTTCCGTAAACTAGCATCTACATTCTATTCAACGCCTTGACATGTGGGTCCTTAGCACAATGAATTCTCGACTGTGTAAAACAAAGATTTTCCCGTCGCCGACAAGGAGGTGGTGACGGCGACGCGCTTTTTGGCTTGCTCTAGTCCTAGTAGTCATACTAGGTGGTCTAAGCACGTGTAGATTTATTCTTTTTCACGTCTCGTGTTCGCCGTACTTCCACGACTGCTGATGAATAGACGGTAAGTTATTCACGGGGAAACCCTTGATGAGCGTGTTTGGGAGAGAGAGAGAGAGACAGTGTGCGTGTGTGATATGTTAGAGACTGAGGCAATGATAACAGATTCTTTGTGTCTATGTGTGTGGAGGATAGAGAGAGACATGTACATGGGGCTTTGTGTTGTGTAACATGGAGACACATATACATAATTAGAGAGTGAGTGTGTGAGATACACATGCGGACATGGGGAGGGATGAGGATCCAGATAAATGCGTGTTTGTGCGTGTTTGTGCACGCGTTTGTGTGTGAGAGGGAGAGAGTGTACGTGGAGTAGGGAGACCACTGATGATGTAAACCTAGTATAAGGGAAGGGGGAATGGTGTGACATGTGTAGTAGCGGGATATAGCACGGTGCGGGCTGGGGAGCAGACTAATTGGAAGAGACATCGAGTGTGTGTGTGGAAGAGGGGTGTGAGAGCGAGAGAAAGAGAGAGCTAGCGACGGAGAGAGAGAGAGGAAGAGAGGGGGCGAGAGGGGTCGTTTGTGTCCATAAATGGCGTATAGATAGGGAGACAAATTTGATGTTGTCCGAAATTGTCCTATGAATGGAGACGCAAGGGAAGCGAGTCATTGTGTGTGTGATAGGGACTTCATGAGAGATCTAGAATAGATGGCGTAGAGAACAATGTGCGAAATCGAGAACGATTATACATTAGGGAGCTATGCAAAGAGTCACGACATATATGTATGCAGGGAAGGAGCTGGGGCGGGTTCGCCTGTGAGAGAGATAGAAAGAGGAGAGTGGTGCACAAGGAGACAAAGTGTGCTTGTTTGCAGTGGGGGTGGTGTGTGAGGTGAGTGCGCGAGAACCACATAACTAGGGAGATAGACGTTTGGGGGCGACATTTTGTGTGTATGGGAAATATACACTCTACATAGTGCGTGTGCTTGGGTAAGAGAGATAGCGGGAGACCTAGAGAGTGAGGGAAGAGATGTGTGCATGCCCGATAGACAAAGTGACAGAGACCTATGTTGGGGTCAGGACTTTACAAGAGAGAGGGGTGTTAATGTGCTCGTGTGTTGGTGATTGGGGGAGAGAACGACTTCTCTATGTGTGTGTGTGTGTGTGTGTGTGTGTGTGTGTGATGGTGGGGGGGGGTGTTGACTTCAGATAAAGAGTGAGGTGTCTATATTTGAGGGACTTTAGCGTAATTGATATTGTGCACGCATGGTTGATCCATTTGTTTCACAGTTTGTACTATGAGATAACGATACTTTTGAACATGCGTGATATACCTTGATGTACCAGAATTACAAACCTAAGATTGGAATTTTGAAATTCAACTCCATCATTAGCTTTTGTAATTCATTTAAACGGAGGTACATTTTTAAGCCGGGATTTCGTGATTTAAAATTCATATATCAAACCTAGAGATATACACATACGGGCATGTTCAAACTTTATAATCATCCACTTTATTCATACACATACACATTTTTGCTTTTGTCATCATATTTAGGATAAACCCATTTGGCATTTCATTTGAATTGGACCGAATGATGGTATTTTCTTGTAGTAGCTCAATGATCCATATTTGAATTGAATGGACAATCTAAGTTTCGAGTTGGAGACATTGATTTTCAAAACTTGCACATTTTTGTTGCGTGCAAAACAAACAAATTGTCAGCCATGATATCATAGTCGACCGTACGAGAGCAGAATACTTATAATTTTAGGCGCCAAAAGCTTTCAAACTTCCCGCTCACAACGAAATATCACGCACCCAAAAGTTTAGCCCTGTGATATTCCTGTTTTACCCCTGCCACATGAACGGAAAAGGGCTACTTTGGTAACTCCATTGTTTTCCCCTCTTTGCCCCCAACATTCTTCCCAGGCCCCTCCTTCCCTCCCCGACCCCCCAACCACGGCAAGGCGCCGAATCCAGTCCTCCGCCGCATCGGTGGACCTCACACCCCGCCGGATCTACCTTCCGCACCATGGAACCCCCAACTGCCAACTCACCACTTCACCGGAGCCATTTCAGCGACTGGCTTGTCCACCGCTCCAGATCTCCTTGACCGCCATCATGGTCCACCATAGCGTAGGCCCTTCACTGACTCCCTCATCCGCCCCTTCGCTGGCCCTTCATACAAGCCCTCGTCCGACGCAACAGATCCACCTCACCGAAAGCACTATACAACGCGCCCGCCGAAGCCTTCGTCCACTGCACCGGACCCGCTCCATGGACGCCATATTCAACTCCACCGACCCTGCTTTACCGACGCCGCAGCCTCATCAGGTTATTTCGATTTGTACTCCTTCAATTTTTCTCTTTATCGTGCAATTGTTCACTTACCACGTTTGAGCTTTCTTGTATGTCGACAGGCGCCGCAACCGTAGCACTGGAGCAGGCGATAGCCGGCCCAAACTCAACCGCAACACGAGCACCATCGACGATCCCTAGCTATCAAGTATGACAACGATACCCATACGCCGCCGAGGATCAGGTACTATTATCCAACGGCCGGCGCCTACGTTCACTTTCCTAGTATAAGCGCCGCACCTTTGAATTTCTTCAGGGCATCATTCAATTTTTCATGAGACGCGTTATTCTGCTTGCACCTGTAGGGTCATACTTCTGGCAGTGAACAAGTTACATGTGTTAAATTACATACCAGTGCACATATAGTTAATATGCTTTAGTTTTGTTCTGATGCCACCTGTTGGTTCCATCAGACTACTTAATGTTCTCTATGCTTAATTACACATCAGCAAACTAGCATGTGGTTCCGCTGCTTTTTGTTCGTTTCACCCTACATTTTCTGATGCTAGCTATTACATCACTTCTCCGAGCCTCTGTTCATTACTTGTTTGTGTGTTCTTGATCTTCCCAAGTTGCATGACTAATTTGATGCTTCTATTAATTATGGATCTGCAAACCCCATCAAGCAAAATATTTGTTCTTTTGGTGCTGGCACCTCGAACAAGCATAAAAATAGAGGGAAGCAGATATATTGTCGTGTATGCACACACCCTTCTTTCATTAGTTTAGATGAACCATTGATGATCAATTCGGACCAGTGCATGCGATTAAAATTAATTTTACCTAAATAGAAGGTGCAGAATAAACTACAACAACTAGATTTGCAACCACGGGATGTCGATTTATATCTTCACAGAACATTGCAACAGCAGCTAGGCTTCACAGCAACATATGGTAATCCAGTGTGTTTTAGTACATGTTAAATTAATGCGAGTGGGCTGCTTTCTTGGCTTGTGCCCTCAACGTTTAATCCTACCGAATTACAGATAGTTCAGTTGTCTGCTTTGCTGTATTGCTTGATTCGAATGCTTGTTTGTTGTTACGTTATACCTGAGTTGGCCAATATGTCAGCAGTGCCTGCTGTACTATCGTAAAGAAATGCATGCCTATTTCATTTGAGTCCTTAACTTTTCCTCTCAACTTCATCACAAGACCGTCTTCGTAGTTTATATGAGGCCACACTGTTAAGTGCTTTCTCAGATTATTTCAACTGCTTAGATGCCTTGGCAACTTAAATATAGCAGTAGTACACTCCCTTTCAACTTTCATCTTACCATTTTAATTTCTTTTCGGCTGATGCTGCTTCGAACCATTTAAATATAGTTTGCCATGCTCGGCAATAATTCGTCCGTCGTTTACCATGTAAGCTTACTACCTGGATCATACGATAACTATCTCTTACTTATGTCCAGCGGAAACCTTTCAGGATGCCGTTCACACTAGGACACAATGTACAACCCCAGAATCTATTTGTGGAAGCAGTGCGCCATCCATGTTACCAGATGGTAGCAGCTCAGAGGCAACACCGCCGGAGAGCGATCTGAAACCACAGTATTATAGTGCTTGAGGCTCTGCTAGAGGCAGAAAGAGATGGTGTGGCTGCCATCAATGAGGTAATCTTTATATTGAGGCTGGAAATTACGGAATTAGCGGCACGCATTATGCAAGCAACCCAAGAATTGGAGGAAGTAAGAATGTTGCATTTGAAGACGGAGGAGGTCCTGCTGTTTCTGCTATCTGAAGCTGAAGGTAATCCCGGTTCTTCTTTAGATACCAGTTGAAATTGTCATTAGATTATTGTACTTGCATGTTGTGTCATGTCTCTGAATGGATTATGTTGCAAGACCCCTATGTTGTCCCGAATTCCATGTTGTCCATGTGTTGTAATGATCCGAATTTTTTAGGCGAGGTAATCCTTAGTACTTGTATGATTGACATAAGGTGAACTGTTTTTCGTGTGAGCATATTGTATTGGATGAAATAACTATTTGAATCAGAGTGTATCCAACCTACTAAATTCGAAGATCACGACATTTCTAAATCATAATCATATATAAAGTTGGAATAAATCTTTGTTGTGGTTTTGAAGAAATAAATAACAAAACGTATAATTATCTGTGGATATTCGTAATCGAATACAAACTGGATTTGAATTTAGTTTGCCAGATCCCAGGGCAAACGTGAATGCTAATTCTCCCAAGTTTTCAACGGCGGCTAAACACCCACTATAATTTGTGGGCTGCCCAAGCAAGTGTTTGCGAGATGGAAATTACTGTCTCACCGACACTTGACATCCTTATCGACCGGATTTACACTGCTGTCGATAGGGGTAGACTAGTAACTTCAATCAGACGTGACACGACGGCCTCTGAGCCCATTCAGACACGGTGGGCGCCAAACGTGGGAGGCAAAACACATTTGATTCTAGATCGTACGAAAGACATGTGTCTCTTCCTCCATTTCCCCATTCACAC
This sequence comes from Aegilops bicornis, assembly GCA_021605145.1. NCBI lineage: Eukaryota > Viridiplantae > Streptophyta > Magnoliopsida > Poales > Poaceae > Aegilops > Aegilops bicornis. Next base: position 44,054,854 of record CM038669.1, on the reverse strand, counting down.
ACGGTGGGCGGCAAAACAAACTTTCCTTGTCCGAAATCGATGTAGGCTAATATTTTAAATAGGGGCAGATGTGTAACTTCCATCAGACGTGACACAACCGCCCTACCTGTCAGCCCCGTTCATACACCGTGGGCGGCAAAACACCCTCTCCTTGCCAGAAATAGTTACCGGCAAATATTTGGGAGATGCGAGATTACCGTCCTATCCCCAACCGACGATGTCATGGTTTTGTCACGGCAGATGTCCTCGTGAAAGGACTTAGTCGTGGAGCCATCGCTACGGGTTAACTTGAAGGGGTTAAAGCGGACGCAAGGACACAAGAGTTATACTAGTTCGGCCCCTTCGATGAAGGTAAAAGCCTACGTCTAGTTGTGATGGGATTGATGTGGTCTTGATGACTAGGGAGCAAATAAGCTTCGCCTAGGCTTCGAGTTGTTGTTCTTTCTCCTTGAACCGCCCTGGGTCGTCCCCTTATATACATGGGTGACGGCCGTCGGTTCTGAGAGTCCCAATCTCTGGCTCATACTCGTATCCGGGTTGGTCTCTCTCTATTCCTAACTTACAATACAAGTTTACATACCAGGCCGGTTTACGGCTATAGGTTCTAAACCGACTACATGCCTTGGGCCCTTACTTTAATTCTTGGGCTTTTACATCGTTGAACTACTGATGAAGTTAACCCGGCCCAGATAGGCCGGTTTACGCCCAGTAGTAATATCCCCAACATTAGGCCCCAGATTGATTTGAATAGGTTCATGTCAATCCTTGATAAAAGACCTTCTTCTTCAATACCTTCTTGTAATCGTTGAACTGCCGTGATGTCACCTTCTGCGGTTGCTGTAAACCGGCATGACGTCTCCATAAAGATAGCATTCATGATATCTTCTTAGTTTAACAGATCCGCAATAATCGAGGCGACAGTTCTGCTTCCTAGATTTGTGGTTCCTTGATTCACGCGCCTGACACAGGTATCTTGCCTTATAAATAGGACCGAAGGGTCATTCCTTTTCTCCCCTCCGTCCCCTTTCTCTGCGTCCTCCTTGCGTCGCTAGCCTCGGAGCTCCGCCGCCGCCATCGACCTCTGCACCGTCTTGAGCCGCTGTATCAACCTGAACACACCAGAGAAACGCAGTACTCTTCCGCATCTCCTCAACTTAGGTAGGTCCTCGGTTCCCCTCGACCTAGATTCGTTCTAGGGTTTCTTGTTCTTGCAGTGCTCCATTAACTGTTCATGCTCATACCAGACTCCTGGATAGATCTGTGACACCTTGCTCTGAATAGTAGTAGCTTTTAGCATCCGCCTGTAGTCTCGTGCTTGCGTTCATAGATCTCGCACATTATCTCCTGCTCATTGCATCAATACTGCTCTGCTTTATTCTTTTTTTGGATATTTTTCTTCTTTTTTGATCTGGCTTCCAATCCTTCGTTGTAGAGAAATCTTGCGAAACCTGTTTCTGCACACTTAACCGTTCGCAACCTCAATTGTTTTCAATATTTAGACCAGGCGGTTTAACTTAACATAGAAAAAATTAAATAAACCGGTATACACCATTAGTCCCCTTGTTGAACCGCCAGAAATCCTTAACCGGACATAATCGCCGCTTCATAGAACTCCGGTTTAGATGTATTTGTCTCTGATTTAGCATTGTACACCGGTTCTCTCTTTGTCCCAACACATTTCTCGAACCGGATTTATATTTTTTGTAGATGGCCAAACAAGTATATGAGTGCAATTGGGCTCCTTCCCGTGTCACCGAAACTCAATTAAACAATCTGGTCCTGACTGGCGCTTTAAGCAGTAAAGATACTATCCATTGGAGGGTTCCTGGCAAAGAATGTCCACCCACACCTCAAGAAGGAGAGATTGTAGTTTTCGCAGATCACTTAGCCCGGGGTTTCAACCCGCCCGATTCAAATTTTTACCGGGATGTGTTAGCCAATTTTCAACTCCGTCCGCAAGATACGGGCCCCAATTCTGTTACCAATATTTGTCACTTCCAAGTGCTCGTGGAGGCATACTTTCAAGAAGAACCCACAGTTGAACTGTTTAGAGACTGCTTCCATCTAAACCGCCGCACAGAATTCACCGACGGGCCCAACACAGAATTGGGTGGTGTGGCGATTCAAAAAAAAAGGAGGTCACTTATCCTCATGTCAAACTGCACAGCCACCCCAAGGAATGGAATCAAACATGGTTTTATTGCAGAGACACTTCACCTGCCAATGAGAATCCTTTGCCCGGTTTTCGTCCGCGACTCAGTAACACACATCCCTTTCCGCAAAGACTAAGCGCCAATGAGAGCAGTAAATACGCTCCTCAACTCTCCAAGCTCAGAGCCTTCATGGCCAATGGTTTAACCGGAATTGATCTCGCATGCTGTTGGATATCATGGAGCATACTGCCTCTCCCAGCGCCCCGGTTTAATGTGTGAGTACACCGTAGTGTCGACGACCCCTTGACATGTTAATATCCAGCTTACCGATGATGAGGTCACCGAGGCTGTGAAGAAAATGTTAAACGAACCGAACACCTCTGCGTCTCAACCGGTCTACTCCTTCGTGCTACCAACAAACCACCATCTGTAAGACTTCTGACTATTTTTTACTGAATATATTACTGCCATTTCCGGTATCACTTTTAACATCAACGGCTGCTTAATCAGGGTGATGATCCATTCTTGAGCAACAAAACGTCCACAAGAGAAACCAGAGAAGCCAGACAAACCAGAAAAACCAATCCGGCAAAAGACCAAAGCTGTCAAGAAGACTGCTCATAAGAGGAAAACCACTGCATCTTCTGATCCGGCTGTGGATGATGATGTGGGTAATCCGGACCTTGAGCTAGTGATTCGCTTGGCTTACTTTTCATACGCCTAATTAATGATGATATTTGTCAGGATGATGCTGAAACCAGTAATGCTGATGTCGTAGAGGTAACTATTCTCTCCTCTGACTCAAATCCTTTGCCTTCACTAAAAATCTGTCGGGCAAACCAGAAAATTAAATTTTCTCATCCCCTTGCTTACTTGGATCCCGAATTTCTTATGAAGACTCAACAACATGAAGTTCGCCGCACAACTCGGCACAGCGGCCAGGTAGTTACCTCCGCCGGTTTACCGAACAGTCCGGTTCGGAAACGTCGTTCAGAGGTCTCTAATTTGCTTGTCAGTGCTTGTCCTAAAGCAGGCTGTTTTCGTCAACCTCTTAATCCATCTGACTCCGATTATCAGGTCACTTCCCATTCCTCATCTGGCGAGTCATCAGCCAGTCAGCTGCCACCACTTAAAACGGTGCTTGGGTAAGTTATACCTTTCATATTGTTTCTACTGCATCATTGTGTAGTATATGCCGTATTTGACTGTTATTGTGCCTTTTCAGGGCCAAGCCTAGGCCAAGCAAAAAGGCTCGTCTGGATAAAGAGGCCGATGAAGAGACTGCCCCTGAACCGGACAGCGCCCCAAGTCTTGAAGCGGCTATCTGTGAAGATATGCCCAATGATCCGCCACTGCAAGATGACGATTTTGTTGCTAAAGAAAGGCCTGTTGACACCTCCCTTCCTGCTGACCAGCCCAGAAGCCCAACCCGGATTGAAAATCCACCACCCAATCCGCCTGCTGAAAACCGATCGTCCTGGTCAAACCGATGATACCAAGGACGATGACGTTGTGATTACCGGCTTTGGCCACAGCAAACCGGGTAATCCGGTCGCTTTATCCAAACATTCTGCCAAAGAAGAGTTTGCCACTATGAGCAAGGGCAAGTGGGATGTTGATCTGGCAACTTACGCCGCTCTGAACCCCCAAGACCTTTATTCTGGCTACTTGAACCGGCTGTATACCAGCCGCGATTATGAAGCTGGCCTAGTGAAGATGATGAAAGAAAAATTCGAGGTAACCTCCATGTTCTTTTCCCGCTAGGATATTTCAATGTTTTGTTAACTCTCCTAGCCCCCAAGTATAGTTAAACCGGGACTTAACATAAACTCAATGCTTCAAAATCCACTGATGTAGCCCCCAAGGGCCGGTTCAACTTAATATAGCTCAACCGGGACTATAATTTATATCGCCGCATCAGAACATGTTCGAGCAAATAGCCATTAGCGCCCAAGTGCCAAGTTGAATACCTGTATTGAGCTTGGGACTTTGTGATTTTATTGACAGATGAAGATCAAATATGCATTAGCCCCCAAGTGCCAAGTGTATGACTGGTTATGCACTTGGGACTTGTAATGAAGATATTAATATGCTCCCTTTTTCCTGCAGAGTGAGATACGCCAACAAGCCTCACAAATCAATGATCTTCAAGAAAATCTGAAGTCTCAACAAGCAGAAACCTCCAAGGCCAAGGATGAGCTGAAAACCGCCTTGACTACCATGGAGTAGCTCAAGGAGTGGTTCAAGTCTGAGCGGGCCGGCTGGGATACTGAAAAGGCCGCTTTAACCAAAAAGGTTGAAAATGCTGAAGCTGCCCTTAAACCGGTGGTAGATGAACTGACCAACGTGAAGCGGCAAGTGCATGCCATGACTGCTGCCATCTTTGGTAAGCTCCCTTTGGCTTCTGTGATAACTTGGCCTTCTTATGATAAGTCCGGCTTGTGATTTCTTTTGTAATGCTGTAGGCACACGCGTTGGTCACTTGGGGTCAGATATTCGGATGACGTTAAAAGCTGCCTACACTTTAATCGAACAGCTGTACACTGGAGCGCAGCGGATCATCTCCACTGCATCAGATAACAATCCAGCACCCTCTTTAATTCAAGATACTCTTAGGAGGTTGTCAATGCTTCCCGCCCGGGTTGAAGAGCTGAAGAAATCTGCTGCTCGAACCGGCGCCATTAACGCCTTAATCCGGGCCAAAGCATGGGCGCCAGATTTCGATCCTGTTGAAGCAGCTCAAGGCTATCCCAGTTTGAAGGAAGACGGTTCAGAGTTCAACGAAGATGACCTGAGAGCGATAAACCGGGCGGTGCGCCCTTTGGCTTGCCAATTGGCTGAAGAGGCAAACTTGTCGCATTATCAAGCTCAATATGACGATCAGAACAAGCGAGTAGCTGCACCTATTCCTGAAGAGGAGAACCTGATCCCTCTGATCCGTAAGCATACTTACGCTCCTGATATTGAACCATCTTCTCTGATCCATGAGGAGGCTGTCTTTCAAGCTTTAATGGGAATCGACTGGACCACTGTTGACTTCCAGCCGCTGGGTAGAGATGAAGAAGCTGAAGCCGCGCAGGACGACCCACAACCATCAGACCGGGGCGGCGAGCAAGCATGAATCGGAAGTCGGTTTGAATAGCTGCTTCACTATATTCCGCTAAGGAACAATGATCTTATTTGGGCACCATGTTGCCTTGTAATAGGATAGCCAACACTCTTGCTTTTAATATGCCTTTGTGCATAGGTGCTGATACTTTTGCTTGAATGATCGAAACTTTCAATCTATATTGCCTGCAGTCACAAAATCTTAAACCGCCACGGCGGTTTGTGCCGCCAGCCGGCTTGTGACGTTCATATATATATGAAATGAAATATTGAGGTATATAATCAAAATGTGTGATACAAAATACCTGAGATCGCTGGGCATAAAGTTGGCTTAGCCAATCTTGAAGCGCAGGTTGTATAAACCCTTACCGTCAAAGGAGAAAACAACTCATGTATTTATAATGCCGGTTTACCACGTAAACTGTGCCGGGTCATGACAAGCCCCCTATTACTCCATAATGGGATGTTAACAGAAAAAAGTCAAACCGGAGAAATTATCTCCGGATTATAAAATTTACCGAATTCCGTCAATTGACAGTTTGAACCGGTTTAAAAATGTTGTCGGTGTAAGAAACGCAACAAAAATCAAATAATAGTTATGAAAAAAAACATGGAAGCAAAGGCAATGGTAAACCATTTGCAAAAAAGAAGGCTTTACTGAGCCGATCAAATGGTGTTACCATGGTCGGACACGACCAAGCTCCCTATAAGGTGTAGCCATGGTTCAAGTCAGCCAGGTCCCCAACTGAAACCGTGGCATTACGCCGATCAAGTGGCGTGGCAATGGTTCGGTTTGACCAAGCCCCAAGTGACTCTATGGCCTTAGGCCGATCAAGAGGCGTGATCTGGTTCAGACTTGACCATGTCCCCAAGTGATCCGGTGGCTTTCGCCTATCAAAAGGTGTTGCATTGGTTCGACGCGACCAAGCCCCCAAGTGATATCATAAAGCTTTTGGAAAGCAAACTCGGGGTAAACCGGAGGCCGCTTTAAGATGTAACAACTCCATGTAACCACGCATGATGTGACAGTAACGATACCCGCTTAGCTTAGGCTCAAGTTTATTACTTTATTCATAATATATACACCGGTCATAATATGTACCTGCGTAGAGCCGATGGCTCAGGTATAATAAGGCCAAAGATGAGCTATGTTCCACGGCCTGTTGGTCTCCTCCTCTGACATGCGTGAGTCTTTATGCTCTCGAATATCGATCAGATAGTACGACCCATTGTGCAGATTCTTGCTGACCATGAAAGATCCCTCCCAAGGTGGGGATAACTTGTGCATATCAGTCTGGTCTTGGATGAGCCGAAGCACCAAATCTCCTTCTTGCCGTCTCGTTGTCTGCTTCAAAATAAGCTGCCCCACGAGGTGAGTCATGACGGATGTCACTGGGGAGAAACGCCTCCGCTCCGTAGACCATAAAGAACGGTGTGTATCCCGTGGATCTGTTAGGCGTAGTGTTTATACTCCATAACACGCATTTATAGCTCTTCTACCCAACAACCCGGTGTCCTCTCGCAAAGGGACCATAAGCCGGGCTTGATGCCTCTCAAGATCTCTTGATTAGCCCTTTCCGCTGACGATTGGACTGTGGGTGAGCTATCGAGGAAACGTCTGCCGGATGTGCTCACGTTCGCAGAACTCCTTCATGGCACCTTTAGACAAATTGGTACCATTATCTGTGATGATACTGTGTGGAAAGCCAAACCAGAAAATCACCTTTTTGATGAACTGAACCGCCGTGGCCACATCACACTTGCTAACAGGTTCTGCCTCTACCCATTTTGTAAACTTGTCGACCGCCACCAAGAGGGTGGGTCTTCTTGTCCTTGGACCTTTGAAAGGCCCAACCATATCCAGCCCCAGGTTGCAAACGGCCAAGTAATTGGAATCATCCTCAATTCTTGGGCGGTACATCAAAGACGTCTGGAAAACCTTTGGCAACCATCACATCGTCTGACCAGATCTTCCGCATCAGCATGAGCACTCAACCAATAGAAACCGTGGCGGAACGCTTTAGCCACCAAGGATTTTGAACCGGCGTGGTGACCACAATCTCCTTCATGGATCTCACGCAATATTTCACAGCCTTCCTTAGGGGACACACAGCGTCGAAACGCCCCTGACACGCTGCAATGATGCAATTCGCCATTAACAATGGTCATAGACTTAGATCGCCGGACTATCTACCGGGCCAACGTCTCATCTTCTGGCGACTCGCCCCTGTTCATGTACGCAAGATAGGGAAGCGTCCAATCCGGAGTGACGTGAAGAGCTGCCACCAATTGAGCCTCCGGATCAGGAATAGCCAAATCCGCTTCACCAGGGAGCTTGACCGACGGGTTGTGCAAAGACGTTCGAGAAAAACATTGGGCGGGACCGGTTTGCGTTGAGAGCCCAACCGGCTTAATGCGTCCGCCGCTTCATTCTTCCGACGGTCCACATGGTCCACCTGATAGCCCTTGAAATGACTTGCGACAATATCCACCTCACGACGATATGCAGCCATGAGTGGGTCCTTTGAATCCCAAGTGCCAGACACCTGTTGAGCCACTAGGTCCGAGTCACCGAAGCACTTAACCCGGCTTACATTCATCTCCTTAGCCATCCGGAGACCATGGAGCAAGGCTTCATACTCAGCTGCATTGTTAGTACAATGGAACATTAAGCGGAGAACGTAACAAAACTTGTCACCTCGTGGGGAAGTTAATACGACTCCAGCCCCCGAGCCCTCAATTGCCTCGGATCCGTCAAAATGGATGGTCCAATATGTGTGATCCGGCTTTTCTTCAGTGCTTGCAACTCCGTCCAATCATTAATGAAATCCACAAGTGCTTGAGACTTCACCGCCGTCCGAGGCACGTACTTCAGACCGTGCGGCCCAAGCTCTATAGCCCACTTAGCAATCCGGCCAGTCGCTTCCCGGTTCTGTATGATATCGCCTAAAGGAGCAGAACTGACTACCGTGATGGGGTGCCCTTGGAAATACTGCTTCAGTTTCCGGCTCGCCATGAAAACTCCATATACCAGCTTCTGCCAATGCGGATACCTTTGCTTAGATTCGATAAGTACCTCACTGATATAGTAAACCGGACGTTGAACCGGATGCTCCTTCCCTGCCTCCTTCCGCTCCACCACAATGGCCACGCTAACCGCCCTGGCATTAGCAGCAACATATAGCAAAAGCGGCTCCTTGTTAATGGGAGCGGCGAGCACAGGTGGGTTGGCCAATTGCCACTTTAAGTCCTCCAACGCTTCGTCGGTGGCTGGACTCCAGACAAACTGATATGTCTTTTTCAGCATTTGGTACAAAGGGATGGCCATCTCTCAAAGGCGGCTGATAAACCGGCTCAGCGCGGCAATCCGGCCTGCCAAACGCTGGACATCGTTAATACACTTCGGTTTAGCCAGGGAGGTAATAACCGTAATCTTCTCCGGATTAGCTTCAATTCCCCTGTTGGACACGAGAAAACCCAATAATTTGCCTGCCGGAACACCAAAGACACATTTGGCCGGGTTGAGGATCATCTTGTAAACCCGCAGATTGTCAAAGGTTTCCTTCAAATCGTCAATCAGTGTCTCCTTCTCCCTTGATTTGACCACAATATCATCAACATAGGCGTGCACATTACGGCCGATCTGTTTATGCAGCAATTTCGCACAGCGTTGATAAGTTGCTTGGGCGCTGTTGAGCTCAAAATGCATAGATACATAGCAGAAGGCTCCAAAGGGAGTGATAAACGTCGTCTTCTCCTGGTCCTTAACTGCCATCTTGATCTAATGATACCCAGAATATGCATCCAAAAAGCTCAAACGCTCACAACCCGTAGTGGCATCAATAATCTGGTCAATGCGGGGGAGGGCAAAAGGATCTGCTCGACAAGCCTTGTTAAGATCTGTGTAATCCACACACATGCGCCAAGTGTCGTTTTTCTTAAGAACCAGCACCGGATTAGCAAGCCACTCTGGATGGAAGACTTCAACGATAAAACCAGCTGCTAAGAGCCTGGCCACCTCCTCTCCAATGGCCTTGCGCCTTTCTTCCTTAAACCGGCAGAGAAATTGCTTCACCGGTTTGTACTTGGGATCAACATTAAGAGTGTGCTCAGCGAGTTGCCTCGGTACGCCTGGCATGTCAGAAGGCTTCCATGCAAAAATGTCCCGATTCTCACGGATGAACTCGATGAGCGCGCTTTCCTATTTCGGATCCAAGTTGGCACTGATGCTGAACTGCTTGGACGAATCGCCAGCACGAAGTCAACAAGCTTAGTCTCAATTGCCGATTTGAATTTCAGGGACGGATCATGCTCGTAGTTGGCTTCTTCAATGGAGTCATGTCCACGGATCAACATTGTCCTTATAATACTTCAGCTCCTCGGTAGCACAAACCGACTCTGCGTAAGCCGCATCACCTTCCTCACATTCCAAAGCGATCTTGCGGCTCCCATGAACCATTATTGTCCCCTTGTGACCCGGCATCTTGAGCTTCAAATAGATATAACAAGGTCATGCCATGAACTTGGCATAAGCCGGCCGCCCGAATAGGGCGTGATATGGACTTTGGATTTTTACCACTTCAAACATCAATGTTTCCGATCTGGAGTCATATTCATCACCAAAGGCCACTTCCAGAGCTATTTTACCAACCGGATATGCTGACTTGCCAGGTACCACACCATGGAACACTGTATTGGACGGTTTGAGATGTTTATCTGTTAACCCCATACGACGGAAGGTCTCATAGTATAGGATGTTAATGCTGCTCCCTCCGTCCATGAGTACCTTGGTGAACTTATAACCTCCCACCTGAGGCGCCACCACCAGGGCTAGCTGACCCGGATTGTCAACCCGGGGTGGATGATCCTGTCTACTCCATACAATGGGCTGCTCTGACCAGCATAGGTAATGGGGCACGGCCGGTTCAACAGCGTTGACTGCCCGCTTCTGAAGCTTCCGGTCTCGCTTGTCTAAGCTGGTGGTGAAGACATGGTAATGCCCACTATTCAACTGCTTTGGGTTGCTCTGATAACCCGACTGTTGCTGCTGCTGGTTGTAACCACCTTGGTTACTCTGATTGTTCTGATTGTTATGTCCGCCTGGATTACCATTAAATCCTGAACCGGAATTTCCTGCACCGTAACCCGGCCTGGATCCTGAACTGCCGCCAGAACCTTGATCATACCGGAAAGCATTAGAACTCTTGAACTCCTGCATAATGTAGCAATCCTTCCAGAGGTGGTTTGCTGGCGTCTCCTTCGTCCCATGCTTCGGACAGGGTTGATTCAATAGATAATTCAAGCGGTCCGAATTGGGATTAGGCGCTCCACTTCGATTCGGCTGTTTACCCTTGCGCCGCTGGCCCTTGTCCTGCGCGTTGGTGTTAGCTACGAAGTCCATGTTGCTGTTCGCTTTACACTTGCCTCCACAATTACCTGCCAAGTGATGTTGCTGGCCCTTGGAGTTGCTGTTCTTCCTTCCCTTCCCTGTCTCGTCATCGTCAGACTCGGGATCCTTGGTACTATCAGAATCAGCATACTTCACTAAAGCGCCCATGAGAGTGCCCATGTCATTACAAAACAGCTTCATGCGCCCCAACTTCAACTTTAAAGGCTTAAACCGGCAGTTGCCCTCCAGGGTTAAGATCGCAGAGTCAGCGTTGATCCGGTCTGACGAGTGCAAGTTTTCCAAAATGCGGCGTACCCAATTGGTTGTTGACTCCCCTTCCCCCTGGACACAAGCCGCCAAGTCCACTACGGACATGGGCTGCTTACAGGTATCTTTGAAATTCTGGATAAACCGGGTCCGCAACTGGGCCCATGAATTGATAGAATTGGGTGGCAAGCTCTTCAACCAAGTACGAAGTCGTGCCTTCGAGCATCATGGTGAAGTACTTTTGCACACGCGCCTCATCCACATCCAGCATCTCCATGGCCATCTCATAACTTTCTATCCATGCTTCGAGCTAAATCGGCGGTGTAATTTGGCACCTTGCGTGGACCCTTGAAGTCTTTGGGCAAGCGCACATTGCGCAGCAGGACGAGGCAAGGCACCCCAAAGAGCTAGAGGTAACCCGGGCTCGACCGAGATGGTCGGACGAACCGGCGTGGTCGATGAGCCCGATCTTTGTCTTGCTAACTCGGCCTCCCTCGCACTTTCGGGCCCGGTCAACCACCTCCTGGGCGTTATCGACGCCACCTGGCGGGTTGTTGCCACGGGGCGCACCACGCCGTGCATTACTTGATACGGCCGGTTCACCCACGTGCCTGCTATAGCTCCGGCTTGGGCGGGGGGTAGAGTGGATCCGTCGCTGGGCCGCATTTAATACGCTTCTGTTGGACCAAAGCTGTCCTAAGGAGCTCCTTGACCCGGCGCGTCTCTACTGCCTGTGGTGAATCCCCTTCAATTGGAATAGCCTCCAGCCGTGCCGCAGCTGCAACAAGGTTATCCATCGGATTGGAGTAGTGACCCGGAGGTGTTTGCACAGCCTGAGGCGCACTGGCGTTATGGCGAGGTAGATCTATTAAGCGGGGCAGGGCCAGCGCGCCCGTCCCAGGTGCTTCCGCCCGGTATACCACCGGCGGATTACTGGTTCCCGCTCCGGGGGTGTTGAAGAGGTCTCTTCCTTCGAAAGCTCAAGGCAAACGGGATCTGTATTTCCTCTTCATGACTTCATGTGACGCGTTCTGATCCAACATGAGCCTATAAGCCTGCGCATCTAAAGCGGCCCGCTCTGCCGTCATCCTGGCGTCTGCAGCTGCTAGATCCGCTTTAGCCTGAGTGATTTGTTCCTTCACCTTCGCAATCTCCGCGTTATGAGCATCCTGATCCGCCGGGTTAACCTCTGCCATGAGCGCAGCCAACACATCGAACAGATCTGATAAAACTTGAGCCGGCGACAGCCTGAGGCCTCTGCCCGGCAGCCGCCGTCGCCCGTTGAACCGACGATCATTGCTGCAGCAGTCGAAGAGTGAAGCGCTGCTTGTGTACCGGCCATGAATATTCCAACCTGATTGGGCAGATACTATCGGAACAGCCCCCAATCCGGCCATCTTGTAGCTGATATAGAGATTCAGTTTCTCTGGTTGACGACTCGTCGTCGGGGTAGACGACGGTCTCTCCACCAGACTCTGATCCGTCCTCATAACTTCCTCCGTAGATGACTCCCACAAAGGCACGCTTCACGGCTGGTTTAACCTGGGCAGATATCGTACGCTAAGCCGTCTCGACAAGGTTGGTGCAGATGTCCGGCTCAGGCCCTGGCTCACCAATCTTGCTGATGAAAACGTGTATGCCACCAAAGGGGACCCGGTACCCGTACTCAATCGAGCCGGCCTCGGGGCCCCAAATTTCGCATCGTCGATGTAGAGCTTGCATGACGACTCTTGGTCATCCGGCCCACAGCGTAGCCGTTGAGTCCTTCGAACTTGCCCTCCAAGATCATCAAACCATCGTGCGATAGCCCCACGGTGGGCACCAACTGTCGTGGTTTTGTCACGGCAGATGTCCTCGTGAAAGGACTTAGTCGTGGAGCCATCGCTATGGGTTAACTTGAAGGGGTTAAAGCGGACGCAAGGACACAAGAGTTATACTAGTTCGGCCCCTTCGATGAAGGTAAAAGCCTACGTCTAGTTGTGATGGGATTTATGTGGTCTCGATGACTCGGGAGCAAATAAGCTTCGCCTAGGCTTCGAGTTGTTGTTCTCTCTCCTTGAACCGCCCCGGGTCGTCCCCTTATATACACGGGTGACGCCCGTCGGTTCAGAGAGTCCCAATCTCCGGCTCATACTCATATCCGGGTTGGTCTCTCTCTATTCCTTACTTACAATACAAGTTTACCTACCAGGCCGGTTTACGGCTACAGTTTCTAAACCGACTACAGGCCTTGGGCCCTTACTTTCATGCTTGGGCTTTTACATCGTTGAACTACTGATGAAGTTAACCCGGCCCAGATAGGCCGGTTTACGCCCAGTAGTAATATCCCCAACAAACGCGATGTCTAAAATTTTTAACGGGGGATAAGTTCGTAACTTTCCCCCATTTCAGAGAAGCACGTCCCAATGTTTGAGATCGCCCCCCCTCCATTTCCCTATTCATACACCATCGGCGGCACGACAACCTCCGCCCTGCGACCAGCCTCCTCCGTCCGCCACCCCATCCTCCACCTTGCCGGAGCCGCTACCACTACCCCGTCGTCCACTGCAAGAGATGGACGTCTCTCATCCACGGCGCTGGACCAGGATCCTTTCATCGCCTCCTCTCGCTTCATCGGCGCCGTCGTCCACCTTGCCATTGCTGCTCCTACGACCGACTCGTCCACGACAACATGATATATCCCCCGAACCGGCCGTCTGCCGTCTAAAGTCTTCTTCCCCGCCGCCAACAGCCATCTCACCCGCAGCACCCTCAACATATCAGCATAGGCCTACACGGCGTCGCAAGAGAGGTGGTACTCTTCCATATGTGCTTAAGTTATTGATCTCACCCGGAAAATAGATCGTAATTTGTTTACTGTACTTTTCTTGTCCGTACCAAATCGTAGTGGCTAGTTGAAAGCAAACATGGCACGGGCACTATACTTGTAAAGCTTATGGTTTCCCCCCTTTATATACACTACCATCATCATAGGTGCTTCATGTCGTGCTAGCACTGCTCCTCAAGACGTCAACCCAAAGCTTACGTGTTCAAATACGAATCTGATATGATGCTCATATCACTAAAACAGAGAACGTTTAATTGGTCACCTAATGTTTATATATTTGTTTCGAAAAGCATGTGCGCCACCCACTGGTCCAGCTAGTTCCACTTTCCTGATTATTCTCTTGATGCTTAGGGTTTTCCCCTTTTATCTACTCTACTATGATCTCCGTAGGTGCTTTCTGTCGTACTAGCATTACTCCACCCTTGAAGCTAAACAACACAACACTCAGAATTCGAACGCTTAGTTGTTCAAATGTGATGGTGATATGATACTGATATTAGGTAACCGACACATTTAATTGGTTAGCTAAAGGTCCCACTTGAGTTTCCAAATGCATGTCGCGACATATAGAGAGACATCATAATTGCATTCCTTTGTCACTTGTTGACTGTACTTTCTTGTCCATACCAAATCTTAGTTGTTATTTCAAAGCAAACACCGGTTGCTAACTACCCTTTGCGCGGTTTGCAGCTTCAGATCTGCCATCCCACTGCCACGGTCAACACTGTATTGATCATGCTTATGTTTTCCCCATTTTATGATGACCACAATCAGCCTACGTGGTTCGTGTCGTAATAGCACTGCTCCACCCATCGAGCTAAACAAGCTTAGTTGTACAAATTCATATCTGATATTATTGCTGATATTAGTAAAACTGAGAGATGTTTAATTGGTTAGCTAAATGTTCCGAAATGCATGTGAGCCACATATGGAGAGACCAGAAAGAATAGTATTTCTCTGTGCGCTCTGGTTCATCATGGGTGGCCAACCGACATTGTATTGAAACACTTGTAATATCTTCAATTTGCTTGCTCTTCTTCTCTTCTTGAAGATGATACTCTTCTCTTGCGGTCGACTGGTCAGGTCGAGTTGTTCTCCCTTAGTATATTTTGAATCTGTCAGGTCAGGTCGACTTGCTCTTCTTTACTATATGTTGAAGCTATCATCTGTGAAGTGTCATCACTTCTGGAGTTCTCATATTTTGAGGAGTAGGCCACAATATATTAATGCACACAACAAATTACAGCATGCATGGCATCTTTCAAAAGAATTGCAGAGATAGCACAAAGGGGTTTACAGGGAGGCAATATTGGATTAGAATCACTTCTGCATTACAAAGAAAATCTCACTTGTTTTTATGTTTTCATGCATGTCAGATATTGAACGTTATCAAAACGAATATGAGAATGGGCGCACGAGTGGAATATTGCGGAACAATCCACTGGCTAACAAACTTGGCATGGTGGAGGATGGCCTATCTTATTCACCCATCAAGGTGCTTGCTCTAACTTTGCAAAGTTGTATTGGTCGCACATATTTTGCATCTGACCTCTTGCATTTCTTCTACTTTGTTACACCATTTGCTTAGTTTACGCATCATATATGAGTATATACCATAACTATCCATTTTCTGTACCTACTCCATGTGTCGTCACACTATGTTTTTCGAGTCAAATGTTGTTCTTTCGTGATAGATGTCCAAAAGGAAGAGGGTGAGTGCAGATCCTCAAGGAGTAAAAACTAGGTATTTGGAAAATGTAGTGGTACCTGTTAAATCAGATAGATCAGCAGCCATAGAAAACACGGGCCCAACTGTACCACACTTTACCCCTACTCCAGTGGCCAAACCCCTATTAGAAATGCTGGGAGCCCAACGTCAGGTACTGTCTATGATATCATTTCAAATTTTGAACTCCTAAATTTCTGCTTGTGCCTTACCTTCTCTCTTGTATGAAAACTAATTTCAGATGAATCTCCTTGCTCAAAGGATCATACGATCTCAAAACAATAATGGGCAATGCATTGCTCTTATCAGTACCTCTCTCCCTTTTGCCTTGTAACGTTGTACTTAATTAATTGCTATTTGATTATGTATCATCACCGCACTGAGCTTCATTATCCTCTGTTTCTTCCAATATTATTTGATCTATATTTACTCTTTTCAAAATGTAGAATAATGGCAACGCTTATAAAGAATTTTCTTTGGGGAATTTATTGAATTATCCTTCCATCAACATGGAGAAGGGCTTTGTCCAGCCCGTGTTAACAAGTAATGTAAGTTCATCCTTCTCAAGCCTTCAAACTTTGTTCTAGTATAGATTTGGATAGGCTTCATTGCCTCCACTGCTGTTTGCTTTGCTGTTTACATCTGATTGGATGTTTGCAACAACTACCAGTTTCAAATTGTAGTTGTAAAAACATGTTAACAATGCAGAACAGATCCATTTATTTTCTTATATAATTGTGAAACCTGTTACGTGTCTCCTTGTTTCTCTTTCAGAGTCGTATCTCTTACGCCAGGCAGAACTTTAGGGGAGATAGTGAGCCAAACCATCTTGAGGACAGCGAGATGACCCCAAGGTCCTGTCTTGATGAAGACAGTGAGTTGAAGCTAGTCACTAGCATGTCTGAGACAACCTCTGTCGCGATCGCTGCCTCAATCGATTCGACTTCTTGATGCGAACTTAAAGCGGAAAGGCTTGGTTCAGCTCAGCTCCGACTTGAATTCAAAGATGCAATGAAGATGTCAGAGGACTGCCGTGCGCACCATCATGCCTTTAATCTAGTGTTGATGCATCTATCATTGACACAACTGAGGTCTACTCAGCTTCTTCAGTTGTTTGGGGGCCCGACTGGCGGGCCTAGTGCCTTCAAGTGCTCTCGCTTTTGTATATTCTTTTGTCGGTAGCGTTTATTTACAATGGTGGCGAACTTTGATGCCCCGTGGATGTAATATGTGTGATAGCCGTAATAGCCTAAGCGTAAGTTGCTTGCTTATTTATTTCCTTGTTGTCTTGTTTATTTGTTTGCTTGTAGTCATTGCAGTTCTTTTTTCGCGGTTTGCTAGTGGCTGCAATAACCTATTTTTTAAAACTAGGCCACAATAACCATGGGCTAATATTTACTTTAGTGACACTGGGCCTCCTACGGGCCGTAGAACAGTTGGCCTTCTACGGGCCATATAAACAACGGGCCTTCTACGGGCCGTAGAAACAATGGGCCTTCTACGGGCCGTTTCATCAATGGGCCTTATACGGGCAGTATGATTGATTGGCCAAATATGGGCAAATAACAGGCCGCATTATGGCCATAAGCGGGCTAGAGTTGGAATCGTCTGTTCATGGGCCGACCATAACGGGCCATCGTTAATAGGCCGTATTTCATGACGCTATGAAAACGGCCCAACGGTGTTAACGGACCACAAACGGGCTGACTGTAACCACGGGGTGAATTTGGCCCATAAGAAAAAAATGACAGTAACGGGCCGTAAGTAGACGAATGCTGGAAATGAGCCCAATAATAAATGGGCTCTAAGAAGGCCGAAAGATAACATGGGCTGGAAACGGCCCAACGGAATAACGGGCCCTTAATGGGTATAAAGTGATACACTGTTCATTACGGGCCAGTTTCACCACGGGCCATTAATGGGTGTAAAGTAATACACTGTTCGTTACGGGTCAGTTTCACCACGGGCTGTTAATAGGCCAAGAGTTACATAGGGCCTCATATGGGCCGAAAGACGTCATGGGCCATACATGGGCCAGAAGTGAAAACGGGCTGGAATCATATTGGGTGGCCCAGATGACAATGCTGGGCCTAATTCGGATAGGGCGTAACGGGCCTTGGGTTAGCGGGCTGTAAATGGGCTATATGTGAACAGGCCGTTAACAGGCTTTACATGGGCCGGCCCGCCACCTTTTGACCAAGTCAAATGGGCCGGCCTTGTCACAGTAATGGACCTCCGTTGGGCCGTGCCACGTGTCGACGTATCATAGACGCCTTCTGTCCAATGAGTGGATGACATCTGTCCCAACGGTGAGCCGACATGTGTTTCCTCCAACCAATGATGATTTTACACGTGGAAAATCCCCATTGGTCGGGGCTGTTAACGGGTTATCGGATCCAAAACCCGACCCGATAGCTTAACGGTGTTTCGTTACGGTGGATGCCACGTGTCGGTCACCCTTGACGAAAAGCACTTCGGGGCCGACGCGATTTATCGTCATGGAAGTGGACACTTCCGTGATGATAATTTTGGTAATTTCATGGAACACTTCTCTGGCAGACACGGTATGACTATCTTGATTCTGTCATAAATTTGTCATGGATGTACATGCATGACAAAAAACATGACCTACTGTGACAAACACGTATCATCACAGAAGTGTATTGTTTTTTGTAGTGGATGTGGATTTCGGTTATTCCAAGAATTACCGCAAAGAAAAGTTGACATTTGAAGTTGTGGATTTCCAGAGTGCTTATCATGCTATTCTAGGCAGGCCAGCTTATGCACGTTTTATGGCTCGACCATGTTACGTGTACCTCAAATTGAAGATGCCTGGTCCTAAAGGAGTAATCACTATCACTGGCAATCAAAAGAAGGCAGAAGAGTGCTTCCAGAAGGGCTCGAAGATCGCCGATGCACAAATGGCAGTGGTGGAATTGCAGGAGTATCAAAAAAAGGCAGATCCGAGTGATTTGTTGCGAGCTAAGAAGCCTGCTACAGATTTTGCATTTCAGTCGTCTGGTGAAACGAAGCCGATTCATATTCACCCGGCCGATCCCAATGCTGCTCCGACTCACATTTCAGCAACACTCGACTCCAAATAGGAAGAAGTGCTCATCCAGTTCCTTCGTGAGAACTGGGACATCTTTGTATGGAAACCCTCTGACATGCCGGGTGTTCCCAGGGGGCTGGCTGAGCATCGTCTGCGAATCGACCCAAAAGTGAAACTAGTCAACGAACATCTTCGACGGTCTGCCGTGCAGATGAGAAAGGCAATCGATGAAGAAGTGGCTCGGCCTTTAGCAGCTGAGTTTATCCAAGAGATTTACCACTCCGAGTGGCTAGCTAATGTTGTCATGGTCCCTAAGAAGGACGACTCACTTAGCATGTGCATTGATGATGTCTACTACACAACCTTCTTCTTGTAGACGTTGTTGGGCCTGCACACTAGTAGATAAACCAACATTAGTCCCGGTTGGTAAGGGCCTTTTGTCCCGGTTCCTGAACCAGGACTAAAGGGTCGCTACTAATGCCCTGGCCCTTTACTCCCGGTTAAGTCCAGAACCGGGACAGATGGGCCTCCACGTGGCCGGTGCGCCGAGCCCACGCAGGAGGGCCTTTGGTCCCGATTGGTGGCACCAACCGGGACCAATAGGTATCCACGCGTCAGCATTTCAGGGGCTGGGGTTTTTGTTTTTTTAAGGGGGGGGGGGGGGGGGGTGTGGGTTTTGGGGGGTTAATTTAGGTGTTTCATATATTGTTTTATAGCTATAGCTAATTAATAGAGAGAAGTTTCCTCTCTTATGTACTGGCGTGGTCGACGCGCCACGCATTACTATATATGTATAGATCTAGACACGCTAGCTAGCTAGTAAGCAAATTAACGAAGGAAACAGAAGATCGTCATGAACATATATGCATACAGAGAGAAGTGATATCGACCACCTCTCCTTCTCCGAGAGATTGGTCGAACAACAAGTTCTCATATATCTATTCCACACTACCGGCTACATATATACAATAATTATCTCTTACAATATAATCTCCTAATTATATACGAAGTCAAGCTCCACATGGTATTCTCTGTCTTCAACGATCACGTATCAAGGAAGAATGCCGCCAATTCCTCTTGAATTGCTCGCATATGATCTGGTGGTAGGACTTCATCCTACATCTGAAAGATCTAATTTGAAGAAGGGGGTCAATACATATATATATGAATAAATGAAACTCAACACAAATGATGGTAATAAAATAAAATTGTGAATATTATTGCTTACACACTTCATATTGTTCTTCAGTGTACCTCTGTTCACAGGTCGTGTAGCGGATGGACTCGCAAACGTAGTATCCACAGAAATCATTCCCTTAAACCTGCCACAACCACTTTACAAGAAATAGAGGTCAATCAAACTGATAAGCAAGCATGCCAAATGGTATTGATGAAACTAGCGCTTGAATCACTAGGAGACGCGCGGAACATGCTACTACAGTACTTACTTTCGGGTGTCTAAATTGCAGCTTCTTCGGGAGTCCCGGAGCTTTTCTGGTGAATTTTGTCCAAAATCTGCCAGACAAAAGAAAACAATTACTTGATATCAGGAAATGAACAAAGTTGTTGATATGGTGGATAATGATCGATTTAACTTACTTCTCGAGGATTTCAGTCATGTCCGCATACTCCTGGGGATCTTTTCGTCTCGAGTCTAAGACGGTTACTAGTCCCTGCTCAAGCTTAACCTCTAGGAAAATATAGTGGTAACTGCACACGCATGCATAACTAATTAATTACATTACAATAACCTGGACTAATATATAAGGGAAACCGAATATGCACCAGACAGTAACACTCACTTGAAGTTGTAAGGAAAGAGTATTATATCTTTGTTTTCATTTATTACCAATGATCATAGCAAGTTGGCCTCGGTAGCTTCGGCATGAAATTTAACCCCAGTTGCATCTATGATATTTGTGTTAATGAACCCAATATCACCGACTTGTCTTTTCTTCAATTCGGCGATCTTCAATCTACATAATATAGTGAGGATAATTATAAATACATGCAATGAAAGAGCTGACCTATATAGAGAGACTTAATGACAGAAGTAGTAGCAGGTGACCATTGCTTTATTAAGGGCCCTTTGATTGAAAAACTGGAAGAACTCCTCAAATGGATAATTCAACAGTTCAATTCCAACAAGGTCATGCTCCTCTCTAACTCTAAGCGTCAAAGTATTCCTCCCCCAGACTCTCTGCAGGTTTTCATGTACCAATCATGCAATCTTCGCATCATCGTTGTTAGAGATCTTTCATTATTGACGAGAGGCTTCCCATACTCAAATCTGTGTACCGCCTCCACCTCCAAGAAATCATAATGTACATCGTCGGGCAGGTAATCTCCAAGATTTCTATAACCGGGCACCATCCTCGGATCATTAGCGACGATATCGCTAGGCACCTTGAGTGGGGCGCATGATTGCTTCGCTTGTTCGCCGAGCTGGGCAATTTGTTTCCCAGCTCGTCGTTCTTTTCTCCGTTGATCATTGACAGTACTTCCCGACAGCTCTGCTTCGACAAATATCTTTCCAAGAATGCGCTCATAGTTGCCTTTCGGCGGAGACTTTGGTGGTTTTCTCAGGGCAGCCAGAGTGCGCTTCGCTTTCACCGGATCTACCTTCTCCTCCGAAGGTGGATGTCTCTGTGCTTTCAACCCTTGAAACCAGTCCTTCACTTCGGTTCGCGTGATCTTCGCGTTCTCTTCCGGGGTCATCTCGTATGGTAACTTCTCTGGAGTCTTCAAAGAAGGACTGAATCTGTATTTCCTCCCGCCTCTGGCTGTACTGCTAGACGCCGGCAGAGCAGACAGAGCGGCTGTCTTCTTTCCTTGCTTGCAGGCGGAGGAGAATGACTACGACGCGCCGGAGCAGCCGGAGCGGCGGCGGGTCTCTTCCGCCCTTGCTGACGAGGCGGAGAAGGAGGAGGCTGGCTGCTCGGGCGCACCGGCGCAGGCGGAGAAGGAGGCGGAGTGCCGCCACGCGCCGAAGAAGGAGGCCGAGTGCCCTGATCATCACTCGCCGGAGGAGGAGGCGGTGGAGGAGGCGGAGGGCCCTGACTCGCCGGAGGAGGAGGAGCAGGCAGAGGCGTCCAGTTCGGAAGGGTTATGAGCTCCTTCAGCCATAGGCATGGAGTCTTCAGAGCAGAACCCAGCCTAGTCTCCCCTTCACCGGTAGGGTGGTCAAGCTGGAGGTCCTCAAATCCCACCGTTATTTCATCCACCATCACCCTAACATATCCTTCTGGAATCGGCCGGCAGTGAAAAGTTGCGCCTGGTTCAGTAGGATAAACAAAGCCAACAACCGCCTTGACCTTCAAATTAATCCATTGCGTCATAAGGTGGCAATTTTAAGACTCCGTGATAGCATCCACGGGATAGCTGGCAGGAGCCGTCAAGACATGCTCCGGCTGAAGCAGCTCGGTGGAAGCCACGCTGCTTCTCCGCTGAGATGGCGGGGTAGCTTCGGCGGAAGCTTCGGCAGTTCGTTTGCTGCGATTGGCTTCTCGTTCCTCTATCGCTTGTACCCTTGCGTGCAGCGCCTACGGTTTGGTTTGCTGCACTTTTTTCCTCCTCTCCTGGCATTTGTAACCGCCTGCATCTGGAAAACCAGCATTCCACGAAACGGAGCCTGGCGTGCCTCGTGTCCGTCCAGGGTGCTCGGGATTCCCGAGGCCCATTGTGAGCTCGTCGTTCTCTCTGTCTGGAATGAACGTCCCTTGCTACGCTGCATCAATATAGTGCTGAAGCCTCTTGACTGGTATTTCCAATTGCTCGTCCGTCCAAATGCACTTCCTTGATACAGGGTCCTAGGTTCCGCCAGCCCCGAAGATCCAAGTCCGGCAACGGTCTGTCCAGTTCGTTGTCTCTGGTTCGATCCCTTTATCAACCAGATCATTCTCAGCCTTCGTCCACTTAGGCCGGGCTTTGAGGTAGCCACCTGACCCCGTGCGATGGTGAAGCTTCTTCTTCGCAGCATTTTTCTTGTTTGTCGCCGACATCTTCTTACTCTTTTCCGATGTCTTGTGGGCCACAAATGCGGGCCAGTGATCTCTGATCTTCTCATACTTTCCCTTGAATTCTGGTGTCCCTTTTTTGTCGACAAACCTCTTTAGGTCTTTCTTCCACCTCCTGAATAGGTTTGCCATCTTCTTAAGAGCAAAAGACTTGATTAATTGCTCTTTAACTGGCTTCTCCTGATCAACCTCTGGCGGTAGGGTGAAATTTGACTTCAGCTCGGTCCAAAGATCATTTTTCTGCATATCATTGACATAAGACACCTCAGGGTCTTCGTTATTAGGCTTATACCATTGGTGGATGCTGATCGGGATCTTGTCCCTATCCAGAACCCCGCACTGAGCAACAAATGCGTTCTTTGTCCGGATGGGTTCAATCGGTTGGCCATCGCGCGCGATTGCTATGATCTCAAACCTTTCATCCGAGCTCAACTTTTTCTTCGGGCCTCGTCTCTTTACCGAAGTTGTGCTCGATCCGGAGGGCTAGAAAAAAGAACAAAGACGAGAGTTAATTAATATGTGTACATACCAAAACAATGGATGCATCAATTTGCTAGTCAGCACATGCTTAACTAATATATATACCTGGCCGTACTCGGTTCGGTCACCGGAGCCGTCATCACGGTCTCCTTCTTGCACCGTCATTGGGTCACCGGAGCCGTCCTCACAGTCTCCTTCTTGAACCGGCATTGGGTCACCGGAGCCATCATAATCATAGCCAGCTGCTTCTTCACCCTCAACTTTGAGACCATCGGTGTCGTTGAGAAACAACGAGGAGACGGCATCACTTCCTTGTGCGATTATGTCCCCCAACAACGCTTCTTGTGCTTCGTCTCGGGGTGTCCATAGTTTCTACAAATATTTACAACATGGCAATTATTATTCAAACATGACAGATGGATATATTAGCTAGTGGCAAACGTAGAACTAGCTAGCTAATCACGGTCAGGAATCATATTAATTAGTGGCCTCGACGCTGCTTCTCTAGGGTTTGGGGTGGCCTCGACAATGCTTCAAGGGGGTAATATCGACAAGGATGAGATACATCACGGGAAAATAATGTTATCGGGGAGGGGGTATATCGACCCCCCCCCCACGTGTTGAAGTTATCGGGTGGGGGTATATCGACCCCCCCCCCCCCACCACGTGTTGAAGTTATCGGGAGGGGTTTATATCAACAACGACGACATACGTACATGGGAAAATAATATTATCGGGGAGGGGGTATATCGACCCCCCCCCACGTGTTGAAGTCATCGGGAGTGGGTATATTGACCCCCGCCCCCCCACGTGTTGAAGTTATTGGGAGGGGTTTATATCGACAACGACGACATACGTACATGGGAAAATAATAGTAACGGGGAGGGGGTATATCGACCCCCCCACGTGTTGAAGTTATCGGGAGTTTATATCGACACGACATACGTAAATGCGAAAATAATATAATTGGGGAGGGGGTATATCGACCCCCCCCCCTCATGTTGAAGTTATCGGGAGGGGTATATCGATGATGAAAGAGCAGAAGATCAAAGAAAAAAAAGAAAAAAAAGTGGAGAAGAAGAAGAAAAAAATAGAATATTTTCTATTTTTTCTTCTTCTGCTCTATTCCATTCTTCTTCTCCTCTTCTTTTTCTTCTTTTTTACTCTTCTTATTTATTTCTCCTCTTCTTCCTCTCCTCTCCTTCTCCTTTCTTCCTCTACTTATTTTCCTTTTTCCTCTCCTTCTTTTTCTTCTTCTTCCTTCTTTCTAGCTATGTATTTAAACTTTTCTAAAAATGTAGCTTTTTCATATATAAAACTTTTTCTTCTTCTTCCTTCTTCCTTCTCTTCCTTCTTCCTGAATATATAAAACTTTTCTAAAAATGAAACTAACCGAAAATTAGTGTTCTAAATTATAGAAAATTAATGTACTAAAATTAATGTATTTTTAAAACACCATGCATATTACAATTGAAAAAATACATACATTCATACAAAAACATGTAAAAAATACATACATTCATATATGAACATACATAAGAAATACATATATCTAAAAAAATACATACATACATATATGAAAATATAAAAACATCTAAAAAATGTAAAAAATAGCATATATATATATAACTAAAAACAACGGCGGCGGTGGCGGGGCCGGCAGGGGCGCTCGGTGCTCACAAGGGCGGCGTCGGGCGGCAGGCGGCGGCGGGCGGCGTCGGGCAGCAGGCGCGGGAGTGGTGGCGGCAGCGTCGAGGCGTGAGGAGGTGACCGTGTGGCGCAGGTGGTGTGGCGGCAGCGTCGAGGCGTGGGGTGGTGATGGCGCTGGGCGCTGGCGGCGACGGGGCGGCGACGGCGGGGCGGGTGAGTCACTGGCGGCGGCGGCGGCGGCGCCGGGTAATCGCAGAGATGAAATGAAAACGCTAATTCTTTGCTTATATAGCAAAGCCATTGGTCCGTTCGTGGCACGAACCAGGACCATCTTTAGTCGGTTGGTGCCACCAACCGACCAAAGGCCTTTTCAAAGAGCCCAAAGGGCAGGAAGCGGCGGCCTTTTGTCCCGGTTGGTGGCACCAACCGGGACTAAAGGGGGGCATTGGTCCCGGTTTGTGCCACGAACCGGTACCAATGCACCCCTTACGTCCTGGTTGGTAGCAACAACCGGGACCAAAGGCCTTGTGCTGGAACTGGCGCGGTGCAGTGGGATGTTTAGTCCCACCTCGCTAGCCGAGAGGGCTCGACAGTGGTTTATAAGCGCTGCTGCGATGACCACTTCGAGCTCCTCTCAAATGAAGGCTTTACGGGCCTAAAGTCACTTATCTGCCTGTGGGCCTACTGGGCCTCCTAAGGGCATGAATCCTGGCCAATGGTAGGGTTTCTAGTCATATTCAGGCCGTGGGGGCCTACTAGGTGGCACTTATTGTTGCTATTTTTATTTTTTGAAAGTTTTTTTGTGTTATTTTCTGCATTATTTATTTTCTTTTGTTTTTTGCTTTATTTTTTAATTCTTTTTTGCTTTTAGTTTTAGAAAATTATAAACTTCTGTTAGTGCCATTAGTTCTCAAATTTGAAAAGACTTTTTTTTCTTTGTTGCTTTATTTATTTTATTGTGTTTCCACTTACAACAAAATACTTATTGTTGCTATTTTTAATTTTTTTTCCTGTTTTTTGTTTTGTTTTCTACATTATTTATTTTCGTTTGTTTTTTGCTTTATTTTTTAATTCTTTTTTTCTTTTAGTTTTAGAAAAATTATAAACTTTCTGTTAGTGTCATTAGTTTTCAAATTTGAAAACACCTTTTTTGTTTTCTTTGTTGCTTTATTTATTTTATTTTGTTTCTACTTACAACAAAATACTTATTGTTGCTAATTTTATTTTGTTTCCAGTATTTTTGTTTTGTTTTCAGCATTATTTATTTTCTTTTCTTTTTTGCTTTATTTTTTTAATTCTTTTTGCTTTTAGGTCAGCAAAATTATAAACTTTCTGTTAGTGCCATTAGTTTTCAAATTTGAAAACACTTTTTTTGTTTTTTTGTTTTCTTTGTTGCTTTATTTATTTTATTTTGTTTCTACTTACAACAAAATTCTTATTGTTGCTATTTTTATTTTGTTTCCAGTATTTTTGTTTTGTTTTCAGCATTATTTATTTTCTTTTCTTTTTGCTTTATATTTTAATTCTTTTTTGCTTTTAGGTCAGCAAAATTATAAACTTTCTGTTAGTGCCATTAGTTTTAGAAAAATTATAAACTTTCTGTTAGTGCCATTAGTTTTCAAATTTGAATAGTTAAAATTTGAATTCTTTGAAATTTGTGTGAATCAAAAGTTTGTGATTAACTTTACTAAAAAATGAACATAGATGCGCCTATAGAGAAAATTCAACATAAATTCATAATAAATTTCTATGAATTTCAGAGAAATTCACTATGAATTTAGGTCAAATTCCCTGTATAGGGCATCTATTTTCACTTTGAGAGGAGCTCAACAAGGCAGAGAGGGACGGGCTTATAAACCGGTGTGAGCACCCTTCGGTTGGCGAGGTTGGACTAAACTCTGAGCGCAACGAGGACCAATCCTTTAGTCCCGGTTTGTGGCACAAACCTGGACTAATGGTCATGGGCCAGGGGCGAGGCGCATTGGTCCCGGTTCGTGCGTGGAACCGGGACCAAAAGGTCTAGACGAACCGGGACCAATGGCCCACGTGGCTGCCCTCTTGAGAGTGTTCTTGGTGAGAACATAGTTGACAAGGAGCGAACCGGGATTAATGGTATTACGAGGGCGAACCATAAGACATTAAAGCATTTTAAATGAACTCTGAAAAAGTTGAAAGTTG
This sequence comes from Aegilops bicornis, assembly GCA_021605145.1. Taxonomy (NCBI): domain Eukaryota; kingdom Viridiplantae; phylum Streptophyta; class Magnoliopsida; order Poales; family Poaceae; genus Aegilops; species Aegilops bicornis. Next base: position 44,028,008 of record CM038669.1, on the reverse strand, counting down.
GCATGGTATCATAATTTCACCCACATAGCATGTGCATATGCAAAACGGACAATGGTATCATACTGCACATTACAAATTTGGCGTGGTATCATCATAATAGTTGCAGGAGAAAGTCTTCACTTTTTCTTCGCTTGTGTCATTTGCTTATTGCGCCGTAACCATGGATAATCTTCATCGTTTATCAGGATGCTTGGGTCGGCCTTGACTTTGAAGGGAGGAATTTCATGAAACTTTTCATAATCTTCAGACATGTCTGTCTTGCCCTCCACTCCCACGATGTCCCTTCTTCCTGAAAGAACTATGTGGCGCTTTGGCTCATCGTATGATGTATTCGCTTCCTTATCTTTTCTTTTTCTCGGTCTGGTAGACATGTTCTTCACATAGATAACCTGTGCCACATCATTGGCTAGGACGAACGGTTCGTCAGTGTACCCAAGATTTTTCAGATCCACTGTTGTCATTCCGTCATCGTGGGTCTACCTGCATACCTCTGAGAGATTGACCCATTTGCACTTAAACAAAGGGACCTTCAAATCATGTCCATAGTCAAGTTCCCATATGTCCACTATGTAACCATAATATGTTTCCTTTCCCCTCTTGGTTGTTGCATCAAAGCGGACACCGCTGTTTTGGTTGGTGCTCTTTTGATCTTGGTCAATTGTATAAAATGTATTCCCATTTATCTCGTATCCTTTGTAAATCAATACAATCAAAGATGATTCCCTGGACAACAAGTACAGCTCATCACAAACAGTGTTGTCACCTCTGAGACGTGTTTCCAACCAACTGCTGAAAGTCCCGATGTGTTCACATGTAATCTAGTCGTCGCCTTTGCTCCGGGTGTTTGGAGCGCAGACTGTTCTTGTGTTCATCGACATACGGGTCACCAAGGTAGAGTTACAGAGAACTGTGTAGTGTGCTTGAGACCAAGAATATCCGTCCCTGCATATTATTGAGTCCCTTCCAAGCGCCGCCTTTTCCAGTCGATCTCCCCTCATACCGCTATTTAGGAGACCTATCTTCTTAAGGCAGGAATGAAGTCAACACAAAACCTGATGACATCCTCGGTTTGATGGCCCATGGAGATGCTTCCTTCTCGCCTAGCAGCGATTCACGGACATATTTCTTTAGGACTCCCATGAACCTCTCAAAGGGGAACATATTGCGTAGAAATACGGGCCCCAGAATGACAATCTCGTCGACTAGATGAACTAGGACGTGCGTCATGATATTGAAGAAGGATGGTGGACACCAACTCGAAACTGACAAGACATTGCGCCACATCACTCCTTAGCCTTGGTACGATTTCTGGATCGATCACCTTCTGAGAGATTGCATTGAGGAATGCACATAGCTTCACAATGGCTAATCGGACGTTTTCTTGTAGAAGCCCCCTCAATGCAACCAGAAGCAGTTGCGTCATAATCACGTGACAGTCATGAGACTTTAGGTTCTGGAACTTTTTCTCTGGCATATTTATTATTCCCTTTATATTCGACGAAGCCGGTCCAGACCTTCATATCGGCAGTCATTCAAAGAAGATTTCTTTCTCTTCTTCAGAAGAGCGTAGCTGGCAGGACCTTCATACTGCTTCGGAGGCATGCCGTCTTTTTCGTGGAAACATTGCAGATCCTCCCGTGCCTCAGGTGTATCTTTTGTCTTTCCATACACGCCCAAGAAGCCTAGCAGGTTCACGCAAAGGTTCTTCGTCACATGCATCACGTCGATTGAAGAGCGGACCTCTAGGTCTTTCCAGTAGGGTAGGTCACTAGTAGAAAAAGGGGCTATCGTCCAGGGCAGTTTAGCCCATTAGTCCCGGTTCATTCCAGAACCGGGACCAATGGAGCTATTTGCCCCGGTTTGTGAGCCCAGGGGGCCGGCCGGGCCACGTGGGCCATTGGTCCCGGTTCGTCCGGACCTTTTGGTCCCGGTTAGTGGGACGAACCGGGACCAATGGTCCTGGCTCCTGGCCCACCACTATTGGTCCCGGTTGGTGGCATGAACCGGGACCAATGGCTTCCCTTTAGTCCCGGCTCATGCCACCAACCGGGACTAATGGTGCTGCCTATATTTACCCCCTCGCTCATGGCAGAGCACTCCGATTCTCTGTTTTCTCTTCGAGGGGAGAGGGCTTGGTGGTGCTCTAGCTCACCTCCTATGCACACAAGGTGTTCGATGGAATGCCCGAGCCACACTACTTAAGCTTTCTCCTCTCCAAGCTCGACCTCTAACCTCCATTTTCCTCAGATTTGTCTAGGTTTAGCGGTCCGTCACGCCTCGTCCCGTCTTCACCGCCGTTGATCAACCACGCCGATCTCATCGCCGGCACCACCGTGGTGAGCCTCTTGTTCTTATCTTCTTTTTGAAGGAAAAATATTCTTACTTGTATTATTTTCTTACTTTTATTATTGCATCTTATATAGTGCGATGGTTTTGGTATCCGCCCCCGTCGGCCCTCGTCACTGTCTATGATTCGGATGTGGTATATATTATCTTTTCATAACTATTGGTTCATTTATTGTTTATGAAAATTATGCCGACCAACGTGACATAGATTTTATTTATCTAGGAGGTTGTTGAACCGGAAATTCCAACCGACCCTATCGTCGAGAGGTTAAATTTAGTTGAAGAAGAAAACAATTTCTTGTAGGAAAAATAAAAAAACTTGAGGAGGAGAAGATGATATTGGAGTTTCGTGTTATGGATGTCGCCGATGATCACAAGATCAAGATGGATGCAATGCGCTTGAAGATGAGAAAGATTAGAAAATATGCCATCCATACCGAGGCTTGGTATCATTATGCCGTTGGATCAGTTGTTACCTTGGTTGCGATTATGATCGTATTTGTTTTCACATTGAAATGTTTTACATAGTTTCAATGTATGGTTTAATTAATTTAGATGCTCTGCAGAGCTTTATGTTGTTAGATGAGAACTATGTATGTACTTTGGTTTTTATGTGATGATGAACTTCTATTAATTTGGTCACTTAATTATCTATTCATGATGTTCTGTAATGATTTTTGACACACTTAATTATATATAATGCACGCAGATGAACCGGCAATGGATGTACGGTGAGTACACACCTCCGAGTACATTAAGGGCGTGCATGCTTTTCTCGAAGTGGCTGAGGCAAACAAGCAGAATGGTTTTATGTGTTGTCCATGCCCTATATGTGGGAATACGAAGTCTTACTATGACCGGAAAATCCTTCACACCCACCTGCTTTACAAGGGTTTCATGCCACACTATAATGTTTGGACGAGGCACGGAGAAATAGGGGTTATGATGGAAGACGGCGAGGAAGAAGAGTACGATGACAACTATGTGCCCCTGAATACGGTGATGCTACTAAACATCAAGTTGCACTGCAGACGATGTGCACGATGGTGCTTTAACGGGCGAAGCCTCTGAAGATCAAGAGGAACCGCACGATGTGCCCCATGATGATGATCTCCGCCGGGTCATTGTCGATGCAAGGACACAATGCGAAAGTCAAAAGGAGAAGCTGAAGTTCGATCGCATGTTAGAGGATCACAAAAAGGGTTGTACCCCAATTGCGAAGATGGCAACACAAAGCTCGGTACCGTACTCGAATTGCTGCAGTGGAAGGCAGAGAATCGTGCTGATAAAGGATTTGAGAAGCTACTGAAAATAATGAAGAAGAAGTTTCCAAAGGATAACGAATTGCCCGACAGTACATACTCAGCAAAGAAGGTCGTATGCCCTCTAGGATTGGAGGTGGAGAAGATACATGCATGCCCTAATGACTGCATCCTCTAACGTGGTGCCTACAAGGATCTGAACGCATGCCCGGTATGCGGTGCATTGCGGTATAAGATCAGACGAGATGACCACAGTGATGTTGATTTGGCGAGCCTCCCGGAAGAGGGTTCTGCGAAGGTGATGTGGTATGCTCCTATAATACCACGGTAAACGTCTGCTCGTAAACGGAGAGCATGCCAAGTTGATGCGATGGCACGTAGAGGACCGTAAGAAAGACGGGAAGTTGAGAGCACCCGCTGACGGGTCGCAGTGGAGAAAAATCGAGAGAAAGTACTGGGATGAGTTTGCAAAGGACCCAAGGAACGTATTGTTTGCTTTAAGCGCGGATGGCATTAATCCTTTCGGGGAGCAGAGCAGCAATCACAGCACCTGGCCCGTGACTCTATGTATGTATAACCTTCCTCCTTGGATGTGCATGAAGCGGAAGTTCATTATGATGCCGGTTCTCATCCAAGGCCCTAACCAACCCGGCAACGACATTGATGTGTACCTAAGGCCATTAGTTGAGGAACTTTTACAGCTGTGGAATGGAAACGGTGTAATGACGTGGGATGAGCACAAAAGGAGGAATTTGACCTAAAGGCGTTGCTGTTCGTGACCATCAACGATTGGCCCGCTCTCAAGAACCTTTCGTGATGACAAACAAGGGATACCATGCATGCACGCACTGTTTACTTGACACCGATAGTATATACCGGAAGCTGCAGGAAGAATGTGTACACAGGCCATCGTCGATTTCTTCCGACCAACCATCAATGTCGAAAGAAAGGCAAGCATTTCAAAGACGAGGCAGATCACCGGAAGAAGCCCGCCATGCGTACGGTGATCACGTACTTGCTATGGTCAATGATTTACACGTAATCTTTGGAAAGGGTCCCGGCGGACTAGCTGTTCCGAATGACGCTGAGAATCACGCACCCATGTGGAAGAAGAAATCTATATTTTGGGACCTACCCTCTTTGGAAAGACCTAGAGGTCCGCTCTTCGATCGACGTGATGCACGTGACGAAGAACCTTTGCGTGAACCTGCTAGGCTTTTTGGGCCTGTATGGGAAGACAAAGATACACACGAGGCACGAGAGGACCTGCAACGCTTACTGCGAAAAAGAGGGCATGCCTGCAAGCGGTATGAAGGTCCCGCCAGCTACGCTCTTACGAAGAAGAGAAAGAAATATTCTTTCAATGCCTGCTCAAGATGAAGGTCCCGACCGGCTTCTCGTTGAATATAAAGGGAATAATAAATAATTCACAGAAAAGTTCCGAACCTAAAGTCTCATGATCGCCACGTGATTATGACGCAACTGCTTCCGGTTGCATTGAGGGGCTTCTACCGGAAACGTCCGATTAGCCATTGTGAAGCTATGTGCATTCCTCAATGCAATATCTCGTAAGGTGATCGATCCAGAAATCGTAGCAACGCTAAGGAGTGATGTGGCGCAATGTCTTGTCGGGCTTTAGCTGGAGTTCCCACCATCCTTCTTCAATATCATGACGCACGTCCTAGTTCATCTAGTCGACGAGATTGTCATTCTGGGGCCCGTATTTCTACACAATATGTACCCCTTTGAGAGGTTCATGGGAGTCCTAAATAAATATGTTCGTAACCGTGCTAGGCCAGAAGGAAGCATCTCCATGGGCCATCAAACAGAGGATGTCATCGGGTTTTGTGTTGACTTCATTCCTGGCCTTAATAAGATAGGTCTCCCTAAATCGCGGTATGAGGGGAGACTGACCGAAAAGGCACGCTTGGAAGAGACTCAATAATATGCGGGGACGGATATTCTTGGTCTCAAGCACACTACAGTTCTACAGAACTCTACCTTGGTTACCCGTATGTCGATGAACACAAGAACGATCTGCGCTCCAAACACCCGGAGGCGGTCTGACGACTGGATTACATGTGAACACATCGGGACTTTCAGCAGTTGGTTGGAAACACGTCTCAGAGGTGACAGCACTGTTTGTGATGAGTTGTACTTGTTGTCCAGGGGACCATCTTCGACTGTAATGATTTGGAAAGGATACGAGATAAATGGGAATACGAGATAAAAGATGAAAAGAGCACCAACCAAAACAGCGGTGTTCGCTTTGATGCAGCAACCGACAAGGGAAATGACACATATTATGGTTACATAGTAGACATATGGGAACTTGACGACGGAGTAGATTTTAAGGTCCCTTTGTTTAAGTGCAATTGGGTCAATCTGTCAGGAGGCGGGTATGTAGACCCACAAGACGGAATGACAACAAGTGGATCTGAAAAATCTTGGGTACACTGACGAACCGTTCGTCCTAGCCAATGATGTGGCACAGGTTATCTATGTGAAGGACATGTCTACCAGACCGAGGAAAAGAAAAGATAAGGAAGCGAATACATCATACAATGAGCCAAAGCGCCACATAGTTCTTTCAGGAAAAAGGGACATCCACAGGAGTGGAGGGCAAGACAGACATTTCTGAAGAGTATGAAAGTTTCATGAAATTCCCCCCTTCAAAGTCAAGGCTGACCCAAGCATCCTGATAAACGATGAAGATTATCCATGGTTATGGCGCAATAAGCAAACGACAAAAGCCAAGAAAAAGTGAAGACTTTCTCCCGCAACTGTTATGATGATACCATGCCAACTTTGTAACACACGAGTATGATACCATTGTCCATTTTGTTCATGAACATGCTATGCCAACTTTTTCAGAGTTCATTTGAAAACTATGAATTTGAAAACCTCGCCAACCGAAGAGGCGCTCACACCGGTTTATAAGCCCGTCCCTCTCGCCTTGTTGAGCTCACAAACTTGTGATTCACACAAATTTCAAAGAATTCAAATTTTATAAAACTAATGGCACAAACAGAAAGTTTATAATTGTTCTAAAACAAATGGCACTAATAGAAAGTTTATAATTTTGCTGACCTAAAAGCAAAAAGAATTAAAAAATAAAGCAAAAAACCAAAAGAAAATAAATAATGCAGAAAACAAAACAAAAAAAACTTGAAAATAAAAATAAAAATAGCAACAATAAGCATTTTGTTGTAAGTAGAAACAAAATAAAATAAATAAAGCAACAAAGAAAACAAAAAAGTGTTTTCAATTTTAAAACTAATTGCACAAACAGAAAGTTTATATTTTTTCTAAAACTAAAAGCACTAACAGAAAGTTTATAATTTTGCTGACCTAAAAGCAAAAAGAATTAAAAAATAAAGCAAAAAACCAAAAGAAAATAAATAATGCAGAAAACAAAACAAAAGAACTTGAAAAAAATAAAAATAGCAACAATAAGTATTTTGTTGTAAGTAGAAACAAAATAAAATAAAGAGTCAATTACACTGGTGGTGCTACAACTTGGCGTAAACGGCCACTTTGGTGCTAGAAGTTGTGGCGTACATTGAAGTGGTGCAAAAACTTGGCATTAACGTGCAAATACGGTGCTTATCTCATTTATGTACGGAATAGGTGCTGACTAGGCGCGTGGGGCCCACTATCAGCCATTGAACCAGAGAGAAGGGGTGTGTGGCCTGATTTTTTGGAAAACACCCTCGAAATATTTATTTTCACAAAAATCCCCTGTTGACGTGTGAGTGGCATTTTTTTTCACCTCTATGAGGAGTGGGTCCCATCTGTCAAACCAGAGTAAAAATTAAATCAAAAGGGAGGCCACCTGGAGTCGAAGCCATGTCCGACTACAAACCCCCAACACGGCTAACCAGTACGCCAACAAGATCTTATGTTTAATTTGGATAAAAAAGCTATATGTACTAACCTGGCAGCATGGGGAGCTTTTACGGGCTGCACATAGTACATATAGCTTTAAAATTTATTTGTAAAACATAACTAATAAAAAATATGTTCACATATTTGTGTGATACAAATATTATACATGAAAATGATTATTAGTAAATGATAACATTTAAATATACATCCTTGTATGATATAAAAATATTTAGTTAATATGGACATTTAATAAAATTAAAATATTTAATGAATACGTAAATATTATATAGTCACGGCTTAGATTTAAATTATAGAAAATGAATATTCATATGAGCAGTTTAAATTGTAAATTATCATTATTTTTGTTATAAAAACATTGAACTATACAAGCGTGCATATAATTATTGAAATGTTGTATACCTAAAATAATTTTATGAATTGTAATTTAACTTTGTAAATTGTAAATTATGAAAACACTGTTATAATTCATAAATATTTTTTAAATAGTATGTGAAATTTTTATAAACACAAATATTCATTCATTATTTTTATTACTGAGATTATAATTTAAATTTTTTTAAAAACACTTATAATTTTGATTCTTTCTACAGAAAAATAAAAAAGACTAACAGGTGCAGAAGAAACCGCAAGATCTGTAGCCCATTTAACCTCCACCTGCGCTGCCATTACAATGGATAAAGATTTTACCCGTTCCGGATGAAGAAAACTGAATGGGTGCAGTGGTTTGCCACCTCGATTGCGTGGGCGTTGTTTTGGGTTCGATCCCCACCAGCCACATCTAGCATTTTGTTTTCTGTATTGGGTGACATGCGGGACCCACATCTCACAGAGGTGACAAAATCTTCCCACGTCAACAGGGATTTAAAAAAAATTCGAGGGCGTTTTTGAAAAAATCAGGCCACATGGCCCTTCTCTCTGGTCGAGTGGTTGACCGCAGGCCCCATGCGCCTAGTCAGCACATACTCCGTACATAAACGGGATAAGCACCATATTTGCACATTAATGTCAAGTTTTTGCACCACTTCAATGTACACCACAACTTCTAGCACCAAAGTGACCATTTGCGCCAAGTTGTAGCACCACCAGTGTAATTGACTCTAAAATAAATAAAGCAACAAAGAAAACAAAAAAAGTGTTTTCAAATTTCAAAACTAATGGCACTAATAGAAAGTTTATATTTTTTCTAAAACTAAAAGCAAAAAGAAATAAAACATAAAGCAAAAAAAAGTGCCACCCATCGGGCCCCCATGGCACGAATACGACTAGAAACCCTACATGGGCCAGGATTCAGGCCCGCAGAGGCCCAATAGGCCCACAGGCAGTAACAAGTTTAGGCCCAGCCTGCATTAGAGAGGAGCTCGAAGGGAGGCACACCAGCGCTTATAAACCAGTGCAGCGCCCTTGACTAGCGATGTGGGACTAAACTTTTGGGCGCAGGCAGCACAAGGCCATTGATCCCGGTTGGTAGCACCAGCGGGACTAAAGGGCATTGGTCGGTTGGTGGCACCAACCGTGACCATTGCCCCCTTTAATCCCGGTTGGTAGCACCAACCGGGACCAAAGTCCGCCGCTTCCCGCCCTTTGGGCTGCTGAAATTTGGCCTTTGGTCGGTTGGTGGCACCAACCGGGACTAAAGGCGCATTAGTCGGTGGAGCCACGAACCGACTAATGCCCTTGCTATATAAGAAAACACTTGGGATATTTCAGATTCATCGCCCATTTGCCCCAACCTCCCGGCCGAGCTGCCCAGCCGCCAAGCCGCTGTCATCGTCACGCCGTCGTCACCATCACCGTCGCCCGCGCCGTCGTCGCCGCCGTCGTCACCATCGCCGTCGCCCGCCGTCGTCGCCGCCCGTCGCTTGCCCGCCGTCGTCGCCGCACCGCATCTGCCCCAACGTCGCCCTGCCTCGTCGTCGCCGTCCCGCCCGTCGCGGCGCCCTCGCCGTCGCCACCCTGCCTCCGACCTCGCCGACCTCGCCGACCTCGCCGTCGCCGCCCTGCCTCCCGACCTTGCCGTCGGCTCCGCCTCCGACCTGCGCCGTCGCCTCCGCCTCCCCGCCGCCCCGTCGCCGCGCGACCTCGCCGTCGCCGCCCTGATGAGCCCAGCAGCGCACCTGCCCCCTGCCGCCCGCCGCCATGATTTTTTTTGCATAGATGTGATGCTTTTTTCAATAATGTTCATGTATATATATTGATGTATGGATATATGTATGATGCTTTTTGCATATGTGTTGATCTAATGTTTTTTTCTGCATATATATGTGATGTTTTTTTGTTCATAGATGATCATATGAATTTTTTTTGTTCATAGATATGATCATATATATGATGTATGCATGGATCGATGTGGATGGAATACGATGTTTTTTTGTTCATAGAATATAATGTTTTTTTTATTCATAGATTTTATTTTGTTCATGAGAGAGGCGGGGACGTCGAGGAAGTTGTACTGTTTAGAGTTAGGGTCGTCGAGGAAGAAGGAAAATAAGGAAAAAGAATAAAAGAGGAAGAAGGAAGAAGGAGAAGAAGAGGAGAAAAAATAAGAAGAGGAAGTAGAAGAAAAGGAGAAGAAGAAGGAATAGAGGAGAAGAAGAAAAAATTCTATTTTTTCTTCTTCTCCTCTTTTCCTTCTTCTTCTCCTCTCTTTTTTTCTTCTATTTCTTCTTCTTCTTCTTCTTCTTCTTCTTCTTCTTTTTATCGGGAACGAGGGTGTCGAGGATCACTGAGGGGTCGACGGTCGGGAACTAGGCTAGAGGGTCGAGAGGGTCACAGAGGGGTCGAGGGTCGTCGAGGCCGGTCGAGGGTCAATGTTTTGAGGGTCGAGGGTCATCCAGGCCGGTCGAGGTTTCGAGGCACAAGGGTTTGAGGGTTCGAGGGTTCTAGGGTCGAGGGTTCGAGGATTCTAGGTTTCGAGGGTTCTAGGGTCGAGGGTTCGAGGGTTCTAGGATCCGAAGGAAGAAGGAAGAAGAAGAAGAAAAAGAATGAGAGGAAAAAGAAGAAAAAGAAGAGGAGAAGAAGCAAGGAATAGAGGAGAAGAAGAAAAAATAGATCTTCTTCTCCTCTATTCCTTTCTTCTTCTCCTCTTTTTTTTTCTTCTTTTTTTTCTTATTCTTCTTCCTTCTTCCTTCTTCCTCTTTTCTTCCTTTTCCTTATTTTCCTTTCTCGAGGGATAAGAAGAAAAAGAAGAGGAGAAGAAGAAAGAAAGGAATAGAGGAGAAAGAAGAAACTTTGACACGAGGGGGTACCAATACCCCTCCCGATAATATTATTTTCCCATGTATATGTATGTTGCGTCATTGTCGATATAACGAGGGTGTCGAGGATCGCCGAGGTCGAGGTCGGGAACTAGGGTAGAGGGTCGAGGGTCATTAAGGGGTCAAGGGTCGAAGGTTTCGTGGTCGAGGTTCCTATAGTGTCAAAGTATTGAAGAAATCCATGGCTTCATCATTGGCGGAAGTAACCATGGCATGATGATGCGAAGTCCTCAAAGTTGTTACGGAATGGAGTTCCGGATAGGATAATTTGCCTTTTGCTGAACTTTGTACCAAAAGCGGTTATCCTATCTTGGACTCCGCTCCAAAACAACTTTGGAGAGCTTCTGCACCATCATGCACCACATTTCGCCTAATGATGAAGACATGGTTTTGTTGAATCCTTTGACACTAGGCAACCTCCCGACCCTCGGCGATCTTCGACCCTTGACCTCGACCGCCGGCGATCCACTTCACTACCCTACATGCGTTGATGCCCACGTCACTTGTGGGACATAGATGTACTGTTCAACGCCGACCCTCCCGATAGCTTCAACACGTGGGGGGTCGATGTTACGTACCCCCTCCTAGCTTGAAGCGTTCTCGAGGCCACCCCCTAACCCTTGAAGCGCTGTCGAGGCCACCCCAAACCCTAGAGAAGCAGCGTCGAGGCCACTAATATGATTCCTTATTGTGATTAGCTAGCTAGTTCTACGTTGGCACTAATATATCAGTATCTGTCATGTTTGAATAATAATTGCCATGTTGTAAATATTTGTAGAAACTATGGACACCCCCCGAGACGAAGCACAAGAAGCGTTGTTGAGGGACATAATCACACACGGAAGTGATGCCATCTCCTCGATGATGTTTTTCAATGTCGACAACGATGGTCTGGAAGGAGAGGGTGAAGAAGCAGCTGGCTATGATTTACATGGCTCCGATGACCCAATGCCGGTGCAAGAAGGAGAGGGTGAAGAAGTAGACCGTGAGGACGGCTCTGGCGATCACCTAACCGAGTACGGCCAGGTATATATATTATTTAAGCCTTTTCTGACTTGCTCTAGTCTTTGTTTTGGTATATATGTACACATATTAATTAACTCTTGTCTTTGTTCTTTTTTCTAGCCCTCTGGATCGAGCACAACTTCGGTAAAGAGACGAGGCCCGAAGAAAAAGTTGAGCTCAGATGAAAAGTTTGAGATCATACAAATCGCGCTGACGACCAACCGATTTAACCCTACCGGACAAAGAAGGCATTTGTTGCTCGGTCGGGTTCTGGTTAGGGACAAGATCCCGATCAGCATCCACCAATGGTATAAGCCTAAGAACGAAGACCACGAGGTGTCTTGTGTCAATGATATGCGAAAAATGATCTTTGGACCGAGCTGAAGTCAAATTTTACCCTACCGCCAGAGGATGATCCGGAGAAGCCAGTAATAGAGCCATTAATCAAGTCTTTTGCTCTTAAGAAGATGGCAGAACTATTCAGGAATTGGAAGAAAGACCTCAATACGTATGTCGAAAAAAATGAGACACCAGAATTCACGAGCAAATATGAGAAGATCAGAGATGACTGGCCCGCATTTGTGGCCTACAAGATATCGGAAAAGAGTAAAAAGATGTCAGCGACAAACAAGAGAAATGCTGCGAAGAAGAAGCTTCACCATCGCACGGGGTCAGGTGGCTACCTCATAGCCCGGCCTAAGTGGGCCAAGGCTGAGAATGATCTGCTTGATAAAGGGATCGAACCCGAGACAATGAACTGGCCAGACCGTTGCCGGACTTGGTTCTTCGGGGCCGGCGGATCCTTGGACCCTATAACGGGAAGTGCATTTGGACGGACAAACAATTGGACATACCAGTCAAGAGGCTTAAGCATTATATCGAAGCAGCGCAGCAAGGGAAGTTCGTTCGAGACAGGAGAAGGGCGAGCTCACAATGGCCCTCGGGAATCCTGAGCACCACAGACGGACAAGAGGCACGCCAGCTCCCTTTCGTGGAAGGCTGGATTTCCGGACGCAGGGGTTACAAAACCCATGAGAGGAGGAAGAAACTGGAGCAGAGCCTAATGCAAAGCGCTGCGAAAGGGTAATGGGGCTAGAGGAACGAGAAGAGGAATGAGAAGCAGCCGATCACAACAAACGACCTGCCGAAGCTTCCCCCGAAGCTACCCCGCCATCTCAGCGGAGAAGCAGTGTGGCTTCCACCGAGCTGTTTCGGCCAGAGCAGCATGCCTTGACGGCTCCTGCCAGCTATCCCGTGGATGCTATCACGGATGCTGAAAGTTGCCACCTTATGGCGGAATGGAGCAATTTGAAGGTCAAGGCGGCTGTTGGCTCTGTTTATCCCACTAAACCCGACTCAACTTTTCACTGCCGGCCGATTCCAGAAGGATATGCTAAGGTGATGGTCGATGAAATAACGGAGGGATTTGAGGAGCTCCGGCTTGACCACCCTACCGGTGAAGGGGAGTATCGGCTGGGTTACGCTCAAGACTCCATGCCTATGGCGGAAGGATCTCATCAACCTTCCGAACTGGGCGCCTCCGCCTCCTCCTCCTCCTCCCGTGAGTCAAGGCACTCCGCCTCCTCCACCGCCTCCTCCTCCGTGAGTGACGATCGGGGCACTCGGCCGGCTCCTTCTCCGGCGTGGCGGCACTCCGTCTCCTTCTCCGCTTTGCTGCCGGCGCGTCCGGCAGCCAGCCTCCTCCTTCTCCGCCTCGTCGGCAAGGGCGGAAGAGACCCGCCGCCCGCTCCGGCTGCTCCGGTAGCGTCGTAGTCCTTCTCCACCGCCTCGTAAGCAAGGAAAGAAGACATCCGCTCCGTCTGCTCTGCGGCGTCTAGCAATACAGCCAAAGGCGGGAGGAGATCTGATTCGGTCCTTCTCGAAGACTCCGGAGAAGTTACCGTACAAGAGGAGCGAGGAGGAAAACGCGAAGATCGTGCGGCACGAAGTGGATGACTGGTTTCAAGGGTTGAAAGCAAAGAGACATCCACCTCCGGAGGAGAAGGTAGATCCGGTCAAAGCGAAGCGCACTCGCTCTTGTTGACAAAACCACCCAAGTCTCCGCCGAAGGCAACTATGAGCGCATTATTGGAAGGCATTTGCGAAGCGGAGAGATCGGGAAGTACTGTCGGTGATCAAAGGATGAAAGAACGATGAGCTGGGAAACAAATTGCCTAGCTCGGCGAACAAGCGAAGCAATCGTGCCCCCGCTCAAGGTGCTCGCTAGCGACATCGTCGATCCGAGGATGGTGCCGGTTATGGCAATCCTGAAGATTACCTGCCCGACGATGTACAATTTGATTTCTTGGAGGTGCGAGATACAAAGATACGAGTATGGGAAGCCTCTCGTCAAAGATGAAAGCTCTCTAACAACGATGATGCGAAGATTGCATGATTGGTACATGAAAACCTGCAAAGAGTGCGAGGAGGAATACTTTGTATGTGAGAGTTAAAAGGAGCATGACCTCCTTGGAATTGAACTGTTGCCTATTCCATTTGAGGAGTTCTATCAGTTTTCAATCAATTGGCCCTCGATAAAGCAACGGTCACCTGCTCTTTCTGTAAGTAGTACTACTTCTGTCATTAAGTATCTCTATATAACTCAGCTCTTTCATTGCATGTATTTATAAATATCCTCACTATATTATGCAGATTGAAGATCGCGAAATGAAGAAAAAACAAGTGGGTGGTATTGGGTTCATTAACACATATCTCATCGATGCAAATGAGGTTGAATATCGTGCCAAGGAAACCGAGGCCAACTTGCTACGATCGTTGGAAATAAATGAACACAAAAATACAATACTCTTTCCTTACAACTACACGTGAGTGTTCTTGTCTTGTGGCATATTCGGTTTCCCTTATTTAGTCCAGGTTATAGAAATGTAATATTGATGAGTTATGCATGCGCATGCAGGTTCCACTATATTCTCCTAGAGATTAAGCTTGAGCAGGAGTAGTAACTGTCTTAGACTCGAGACGAAAAGATCCCAAGGAGTATGCGGAAATGACTGAATTGCTCGAGAAGTAAGTCAAATCGATCATTATCCACCATATCAGCAACTTTGTTCATTTCTGATATTTTTGTAATTGTTTTCTTTGTATGGCAGGGCTTGGGGAAAATTCACCAAAAAATCTCCGGGACTACCGAAGAAGCTGCAATTTAGACACCGAAAGTAAGTACTATATAGTAGCATATTCCACGCGCATCTCCTAGTGATTCAAGTGCTAGTTTCATCAATACCATTTAGCATGTGCTTGCTAATTATCAGTTTGATTGACCTCTGTTTCTTGTAAAGTGGTTGTGGCAGGAACAAGGGAATGGTTTCTGTGGATACTACGTTTGCGAGTCCATCCGCCACAAGACCTGTGAGAGGGGCTACTCCGACACACAATTTGAAGTGCGTAAATAAAAATATTCACAATTTTATTTTATTACCATCATTTGTGTTGAGTTTCATTCATATATATATATATATATGTATATATATATATATGTATATATATATATATGTATTGACCCCTTTCTTAAAATTAGATGTTTCGGAAGCGGGATGAACTCCTAGCACCAGATCGCATGCGAGCAATTCAAGAGGAATTGGCGGCATTCTTTGTTGACTATGTGATCGCTGAAGACGGGGAATACTATGTGGACCACGCGTCCGTATTGTAAAAGATAATTATTGTATATATGTAGCCGGTAGTGTCGGATAGATATACGAGAACTTGTTGTTCGACCAATCTCTCGGAGAAGGAGAGGTGGTCGATATCACTTCTCTCTGTATGCATATATGTTCATGACGATCTTCTGTTTGCTTAATTACTAGCTAGCTAGCATGTCTAGTTAGTCCTCTCTATACGTATGTATAGTACGTAGCGTCGACCAAGCACGGACAAAAGAAAGGACACTTTTCTCTATTAATTAGCTAGCTATAGCACAATATATGAAACACCTAAATTAACCCCCAAAACCCCCAACCCCCCTTTGAAAAAAACCAAAACCAGAGCCAAAGAAATGCCGGCGCTTGGATGCCTATTGGTCCCGGTTGGTGCCACCAACCGGGACCAAAACCCTCTACTGGGCTCAGTGGACAGGCCACGTGGAGGCCCATCTGTCCGGTTACGGATAGAACCGGGACTAAAGGGTGAGGGTATTAGTACCGACCCTTTAGTCCCGGTTCATGAACCGGGACTAAAGGCCCTCACCAACCGGGACTATAGGCCCTTTTTCTACTAGTGGGTCCCAAAATATAGATTTCTTCTTCCACATGGATGTGTGTCCCTCAGTGTCATTCAGAACAGCTAGAGCACCGGGACCCTTTCCAAAGATTATGTGTAAATCATTGACCATAGCAAGTACGTGATCACCGGTACGCATGGCGGGCTTCTTCCGGTGATCTGCCTCGCCTTTGAAATGCTTGCCTTTATTTCGACATTGATGGTTGGTCGGAAGAAATCGACGATGGCCCAGGTACACATTCTTGCTGCATTTGTCCAGGTATATACTTTCAGTGTCATCTAAACAGTGCGTGCATGCGTTGTATCCCTTGTTTGTCTGTCCTGAAAGGTTACTGAGAGCGGGCCAATCGTTGATGGTCAAGAACAGCAACGCCTTTAGGTTAAATTCCTCCTGTCTATGCTCATCCCACATACGTACACCGTTTCCATTCCACAGCTGTAAAAGTTCTTCAACTAATGGCCTTAGGTACACATCAATGTCCTTGCCGGGTTGCTTAGGGCCTTGGATGAGAACTGGCATCATAATGAACTTCCGCTTCATGCACATCCAAGGAGGAAGGTTATACATACATAGAGTCACGGGCCGGGTGCTGTGACTGCTGCTCTGCTCCCCGAAAGGATTAATGCCATCCGCGCTTAAAGCAAACCATACGTTCCTTGGGCCCTTTGCAAACTCATCCCAGTACTTTCTCTCGATTTTTCTACACTGCGACCCGTCAAAGGGTGCTCTCAACTTCCCGTCTTTCTTACGGTCCTCACTGTGCCATTGCATCAACTTGGCATGCTCTCCGTTTCTGAACAGACGTTTCAACCGTAGTATTATAGGAGCATACCACATCACCTTCGCAGGAACCCTCTTCCTGGGGGGCTCGCCATCAACATCACCAGGGTCATCTCGTCAGATCTTATACCGCAATGCACCGCATACCGGGCATGCGTTCATATCCTTGTATGCACCGTGGTAGAGGATGCATTCATTAGGGCATGCATGTATCTTCTGCACCTCCAATCCTAGAGGGCATATGACCTTCTTTGATGCGTATGTACTGTCAGGCAATTATTTATCCTTTGGAAGCTTCTTCTTCAATATTTTCAGTAGATTCTCAAATCCTGTCAGGCACAACATTCTCAGTACTGTACCGAGCTTTGTGTTGCCATCTTCGCAATTGGGGTACAACCCTTTTTTGTGATCCTGCAACAGGCGATCGAACTTCAGCTTCTCCTTTTGACTTTCGCATTGCGTCCTTGCATCGACAATGACCCGGCGGAGATCATCATCATCGGGCACATCCTCTAGTTCCTCTTGATCTTCAGCAGCTTCGCCCGTTGTAGCATCATTGGGCACATCGTCTGGATCCTCTTGATCTTCACCAGCTCCCCCCGTTGCAGCATCACCATATTCAGGGGGGCACATAGTTGTCATCGTACTCTTCTTCTTCGCCGTCTTCCATCATAACCCCTATTTCTCCGTGCCTCGTCCAAACATTATAGTGTGGCATGAAACCCTTGTAAAGCAAGTGGGTGTGAAGGATTTTCCGGTTAGAGTAAGACATCGTATTCCCACATTTAATGCATGGACAACACATAAAACCATTCTGTTTGTACGCCCTTAATGTACTCGGAGGTGTGTCTGTCACCGTACATCCATCGCCGGTTCATCTACGTGCATTATATATAATTAAGTGTGTCAAAAACCATTACAGAAGATCATGAATAGATAAATAAGTGACCCAATTAATAGAAGTTCATCATCACATTAAAACCAAAGTACATACATAGTTCTCATCTAACAACATATAGCTCTCCAGAGTATCTAATTAATTAAACCATACATTGAAACTATGTAAAACATTTCAATGCGAAAACAAATGCGATCATAATCGCAAACAAGGTAACAATTGATCCAACGGCATAATGATACCAAGCCTTGGTATGAATGGCATATTTTCTAATCTTTCTAATCTTCCAGCGCATTGCATCCATCTTGATCTTGTGATCATCGACGACATCCGCAACATGCAACTCCAATATCATCATCTCCTCCTCAATTTTTTTATTTTTTCCTTCAAGAAATTGTTTTCTTCTTCAACTAAATTTAACCTCTCAACAATAGGGATGGTTGGAATTTCCGGTTCACATACCTCCTAGATAAATAAAATCCATGTCACGTTGGTCGGCATAATTTTCATAAACAATAAATGAACCAATAGTTATAAAGATAATATATACCACATTTGAATCATAGACAGGACGAGGGCCGACGGGGGCGGATACCAAAACCATCGCACTATATAAGATGCAATAATAAAAGTAAGAAAATAATACAAGTATCTATCTAAACATACAAGTAAGAATATTTTTCCTTTCAGAAGGAAGATAAGAACAAGAGGCTCACCACGGGGGTGCCGGCGATGAGATCGGCGCGGTGATCGGCGGTGAAGACGGGGACGGGGCGTGACGGACTGCTAAACCTAGACAAATATTGAGGGAAATGGAGCTTGGAGGTCGAGCTTGGAGAGGAGAAAGCTTAAGTAGTGTGGCTCGGGTATTCCATCGAACACCTTGTGTGCATAGGAGGTGAGCTAGAGCACCACCAAGCCCTCTCCCCCTCGGCGGCCAGAAAAAATATAGCAGTGTGCTCTGCTCTTACACGAGGGGGTATATATAGGCACCACATTGGTCCCGGTTGGTGGCATGAACCGAGGCTAAAGGGCAGCCTTTGGTCCCGGTTCAAGACACCAATCGGGACCAATGGTGGTGGGCCAGGAGCGAGGCCCATTGGTCCCGGTTCGTCTGGACCGGGACCAATGGCCCACGTGGCCCGGCCGGCCCCCAGGGCTCACGAACCGGGTCCAATGCCCCCATGGGTCCCGGTTCTGGACTAAACCGGTACTAATGGGCTGACCCGTCCTGGACCTTTGCCCCCTTTTCTACTAGTGGGAAGTGCAGAGGTTTGTAGTACAGTAGCAAATTTCCCTCAAGTGGATGACCTAAGGTTTATCAATCCGTGGGAGGCGTAGGATGAAGATGGTCTCTCTCAAGCAACCCTGCAACCAAATAACAAAGAGTCTCTTGTGTCTCCAACACACCCAATACAATAGTACTCCCTCCGTTCCTAAATAATTGTCTTTCTAGAGATTTCAACCAGTGACTACATACGGAGCAAAATGAGTGAATCTACACTCTAAAACATGTCTACATACATCCGTATGTTGTAGTCCATTTGAGGTGGCTAGAAAGACAATTATTTGGGAACGGAGGGAGTAGATTGTATAGGTGCACTAGTTCGGCGAAGAGATGGTGATACAAGTGCAATATGGATGGTAGATATAGGTTTTTGTAATCTGAAAATATAAAAACAGCAAGGTAACAAGTGGTAAAAGTGATCGTAAACGGTATTGTAATGATAGGAAACAAGGCCTAGGGTTCATACTTTCACTAGTGCAAGTTCTCTCAACAATAATAACATAATTGGATCACATAACTATCCCTCAACATGCAACAAAGAGTCAATCCAAAGTCACTAATAGTGGAGAACAAACGAAGATATTATGGTAGGGTACGAAACCATCTCAAATTTATTCTTTCCAATCAATCCGTTGGGCTATTCCTATAAGTGTCACAAAGAGCCCTAGAGTTCTTACTAGAATAACACCTTCAGACACAAATCAACCAAAACCCTAATGTCACCTAGATACTCCAATGTCACCTCAAGTATCCGTGGGTATGATTATACAATATGCATCACAAAATCTCAGATTCATCTATTCAACCAACACATAGAACCTCAAAGAGTGCCCCAAAGTTTCTACCGAAAATCACGACGAAAACGTACCAACCCCTATGCATTGGTTCATGGGCGGAACCCGCAAGTTGATCACCAAAACATACATCAAGTGAATCACGTGATATCCCATTGTCACCACGGATACGCATGGCAAGACATACATCAAGTGTTCTCAAATCTTTAAAGACTCAATCCGATAAGATTACTTCAAGGGGAAAACTCAATCCATTACAAGAGAGTAGAGGGGGAGAAGAAACATAAGATCCAACTAAAATAGCAAAGCTCGCGATACATCAAGATCGTGCCAAACCAAGAACACGAGAGAGAGAGAGAGAGATCAAACACATAGCTAATGGTACATACCCTCAGCCCCGATGGTGAACTACTCCCTCCTCGTCATGGAGAGCGCCGGGATGATGAAGATGGCCCTTGGTGAGGTTTCCCCCTCCGTGGTGCCGGAACTGGGTCCCGATTGGTTTTTGGTGGCTCTGGAGGTTTTGCGGCGGCGGAACTCCCGATCTAATCTCTGTTCTGGAAGTTTTAGGGTACATGGAGTTATATAGGCGGAAGAAGCACGTCAGGGGAGCAACGAGGGCCCCACGAGGCAGGGGGCGCGCCCCCCACCCTCATGGCTTCCTCGTTCCTTCCTTGACGTGGGGTCCAAGTCTATATGGTAGCTTTCCTTCCAAAAATAACTTCTCCAGTTGATTTCGTTCCGTTTTGACTCCTTTTGATATTCCTTTTCTTTGAAATACTGAAATAGGCAAAAAACAACAAATCTAGGATGAGCCTCCGGTTAATAGGTTAGTCCCAAAAGTAATATAAAAGTGGAAAATAAAGCCCAATATTGCCCAAAACAGTAGATAATATAGCATGGAGCAATCAAAAATTATAGATACGTTGGAGACGTATCAAGCATCCCCAAGCTTAATTCCTGCTCGTCCTCGAGTAGGTAAATGATAAAAAAGATAATTTTTGATGTGGAATGCTAGTTCGCATAATTTCAATGTAATTCTTCTTACTTGTGATATGAATATTCAGATCCGAAAGATTCAAGACAAAAGTTCAGATTGACATAAAAATAATAATACTTGAAGCATACTAACTAAGCAATTATGTCTACTCAAAATAACGTGGCCAAAGAAAGTTATCCCTACAAAATCATATAGTCTGGCTATGCTCTATCTTCACCACACAAAGTATTTAAATCATGCACAACCCCGATGACAAGCCAAGAAATTGTTTCATACTTTTGACATTCTCAAAACTTTTTCAATCTTCACGCAATACATGAGCGTGAGCCATGGACATAGCACTATAGGTGGAATAGAATGGTGGTTGTGGAGAAGATTAAAAAAAGAAGATAGTCTCACATCAACTAGGCGTATCAACGGGCTATGGAGATGCCCATCAATAGATATCAATGTGAGTGAGTAGGGATTGCCATGCAACGGATGAACTAGAGCTATAAGTATATGAAAGCTCAACAAAATAAACTAAGTTGGTGTGCATCCAACTTGCTTGCTCACGAAGACCTAGGGCATTTGAGGAAGCCCATCACTGAAATATACAAGCCAAGTTCCATAATGAAAAATTTCCACTAGTATATGAAAGTGACAACATAGGAGACTCTCTATCATGAAGATCACAGTGCTACTTTGAAGCACAAGTGTGGTAAAAGGATAGTAGCATTGCCCCTTCTCTCTTTTTACTTTTATTTTTTATTTTTCATCCGGAGTCTCATCCCGACTTGTGGGGGAATCATAGTCTCCATCATCCTTTCCTCACTGGGACAATGCTCTAATAATGATGATCATCACACTTTTATTTTCTTACAACTCAATAATTACAACTCGATAGTTAGAACAAAATATGACTCTATATGAATGCCTCCGGCGGTGTACCGGGATATGCAATGAATCAAGAGTGACATGTATGAAAGGATTATGAACGGTGGCTTTGCCACAAATACGATGTCAACTACATGATCATGCTAAGCAATATGACAATGATGGAGCGTGTCATAATAAACGGAACGGTGGAAAGTTGCATGGCAATATATCTCGGAATGGCTATGGAAATGCCATGATAGGTAGGTATGGTGGGTGTATGATACCGGCGAAAAGTGCGCGGTATTAGAGAGGCTAGCAATGGTGGAAGGAAGAAAAGTGTGTATAATCCATGGACTCAACACTAGTCATAAAGAACTGATATACTTATTGCAAAAATCTACAAGTTATCAAAGTAAAGTATTACGCGCATGCTCCTAGGGGGATAGATTGGTAGGAAAATACCATCACTTGTCCCCGACCGCCACTCATAAGGAAGACAATCAATAAATAAATCATGCTCCGACTTCATCACATAACGGTTCACCATACGTGCATGCTACGGGAATCACAAACTTTAACACAAGTATTTCTAAAATTCACAACTACTCAACTAGCATGACTCTAATATCACCATCTTCATATCTCAAAACAATTATCAAGCATCAAACTTCTCATAGTATTCAACGACTCATAAGAATTCTTACAAATATTGTATGCTTAGCATATTAGGATTATTTAAGCAAATTACCATGCTATTTAAGACTCTCAAAATAATATAAGTGAAGCATGAGAGTTCATATATTTCTCCAAAATAAAACTACCACCATGCTCTAAAAGATATAAGTTAAGTACTAGATCAATAACAAAAAATACTCCAAAAGATATAAGTGAAGATCAATGAGTAGTTGGATAATTATGCAACTATGTGAAAACTCTCTCATTTAATAATTTCAGATCTTGGTATTTTATTCAGAGAGCAAGATAAGCTAAGGAAAATAAAACGATGCTCCAAGCAAAACACATATCATGTGGTGAATAAAAAATATAGCTCCAAGTAAAGTTACCGATCAACGAAGACGAAAGAGGGGATGCCTTCCGGGGCATCCCCAAGCTTAGGCTCTTGGTTACACTTGAATATTACCTTGGGGTGCCTTGGGCATCCCCAATCTTAGGCTCTTGCCACTCCTTATTCCATAGTCCATCGAATCTTTACCCAAAACTTGAAAACTTCATAACACAAAACTTAATAGAAATCTCGTGAGCTCCGTTAGCGAAAGAAAACAAAACACCACTTCAAGGTAATCTACTGAACTAATTATTTATTTATATTGGTGTTAAAACTACTGTATTCCAACTTCTCTCTGGTTTATAAACTATTTTACTAGCCATAGATTCATCAAAATAAGCAAGCAACACAATGAAAACAGAATCTGTCAAAAACAGAACAGTCTGTATTAATCTGTAACTAACGCAAACTTATGGAACTCCAAAAATTCTAAGATAAATTGGTGGACCTGAGTAATTTGTCTAGTAATCATCTGCAAAAAGAATCAACTAAATATCACTTTTCAGTAAAAAGTTCTAGCTAATCTCGTGAGCGCTAAGGTTTCTGTTTTTTTACAGCATGATCATCAAGACTTTACCCAAGTCTTCCCAAAGGTTCTACTTGGCACAATCCCTAATTAAAACACAAAACCACATCTAAACAGAAGCTAGATGGATTATTTTTTTCCTAAACAGAACCAAAAAGCAATAAACTAAAATAAAATTGGGTTGCCTACCAACAAGCGCTATCGTTTAATGCCCCTAGCTAGGCATGATGATTTCAGTCATGCTCACATAAAAGATAAGAACTGAAACATAAAGAGAGTATCATGAATAATATGACTAGCACATTTAAGTATAACCCACTTCCTATGCATAGGGATTTTGTGAGCAAACAACTTATGGGAACAAGAATCAACTTGCATAGGAAGGTAAAACAAGCATAACTTGAAAACTTTTAGCACATAGAGAGGAAACTTGATATTATTGCAATTCATACAAGCATATGCTCCTCCCTCATAATAAATTTCAGTAGCATCATGAATGAATTCAACAATATAACCAGCACCTAAAGCATTCTTTTCATGATCTACAAGCCTAGAAAATTTACTACTCTCCACATAAGCAAAATTCTTCTCTTGAATAATAGTGGGAGCAAACTCAACGAAATAACTATCATGTGATTGAAAATTAAGATCAAGATGACAAGTTTCAAGGTTATCATTATTATTTAAAGCATACATGTCATCACAATAATCATCATAGAAAGGAGGCATGTTTTCATCATAGTAAATTTGATCATCAAAGCTTGGGGGACAAAAAATATCATCTTCATCAAAAATAGCTTCCCCAAGCTTGTGGGTTTGCATATCATTAGCATCATTGATATTCAAGGAATTCATACTAACAACATTGCAATCATGCTCATCATTCAAATATTTAGTGCCAAACATTTTAATGCATTCTTCTTCTAACACTTTGGCACAATTTTCCTTCCCATCATACTCACGAAAGATATTAAAAAGATGAAGCGTGTGAGGTAGACTCAATTCCAAACTTTTTGTAGTTTTCTTTTATAGACTAAACTAGTGCTAAAACAAGAAACAAAAAGATTCGATTGCAAGATATAAAGATATACCTTCAAGCACTCACCTCCCCGGCAACAGCGCCAGAAACTAGCTTGATATATACTACACAACCTTCTTCTTGTAGACGTTGTTGGGCCTGCAAGTGCACAGGTTTATAGGACAGTAGAAAATTTCCCTCAAGTGGATGACCTAAGGTTTATTAATCCATGGGAGGCGTAGGATGAAGATGGTCTCTCTCAAGAAACCCTGCAACCAAATAACAAAGAGTCTCTTGTGTCCCCAACACACCCAATACAATAGTAGATTGTATAGGTGCACTAGTTCGGCGAAGAGATGGTGATACAAGTGCAATATGGATGGTACATATAGGCTTTTGTAATCTGAAAATATAAAAACAGCAGGCAACAAGTGGTAAAAGTGAGCGTAAACGGTATTGCAATGATAGGAAACAAGGTCTAGGGTTCATACTTTCACTAGTGCAAGTTCTCTCAACAATAATAACATAATTGGATCACATAACTATCCCTCAACATGCAACAGAGAGTCACTCCAAAGTCACTAATAGTGGATAACAAACGAAGAGATTATGGTAGGGTACGAAACCACCTCAAAGTTATTCTTTCCAATCAATCCGTTGGGCTATTCCTATAAGTGTCACAAACAGCCCTAGAGTTCGTACTAGAATAACACCTTAAGACAAAAATCAACCAAAACCCTAATGTCACCTAGATACTCCAATGTTACATCAAGTATCCGTGGGTATGATTATACGATATGCATCACAAAATCTCAGAATCATCTATTCAACCAACACATAGAACCTCAAAGAGTGCCCCAAAGTTTCTACCGGAGAATCACGACGAAAACGTGTGCCAACCCCTATGCATAGGTTCATGGGCGGAACCCGCATGTTGATCACCAAAACATACATCAAGTGAATCACGTGATATCCCATTGTCACCACAGATACGCACGGCAAGACATACATCAAAGTGTTCTCAAATCTTTAAAGACTCAATCCGATAAGATTACTTCAAAGGGAAAACTCAATCCATTACAAGAGAGTAGAGGGGGAGAAGAAACATAAGATCCAACTATAATAGCAAAGCTCGCGATACATCAATATCATGCCAAATCAAGAACACGAGAGAGAGAGAGAGAGAGAGAGAGAGAGAGATCAAACACATAGATACTGGTACATACCCTCAGCCCCGAGGGTGAACTACTCCCTCCTCGTCATGGAGAGCGCCGGGATGATGAAGATGGCCATCGGTGAGGGTTCCCCCCTCCGGCAGGGTGCCGGAACAGGGTCCCGATTGGTTTTTGGTGGCTCTGGAGGTTTTGCGGCGGTGGAACTCCCGATCTAATCTCTGTTCTGGAAGTTTTAGGGTATGTGGAGTTATATAGGCAAAAGAAGCACGTCAGGGGAGCCACAAGGGCCCCACGAGGCAGGGGCGCGCCCCCCACCCTTGTGGCTTCCTCATTCCTTCCTTGACGTGGGGTCCAAGTCCATCCGGTAGCTTTCCTTCCAAAAATAACTTCTCCTATTGATTTCGTTCCGTTTTGACTCCGTTTGATATTCCTTTTCTTCGAAATACTGAAATAGGCAAAAAATAGCAAATCTGGGATGGGCCTCCGGTTAATAGGTTAGTCCCAAAAGTAATATAAAAGTGGAAAATAAAGCCCAATATTGCCCAAAACAGTAGATAATATAGCATGGAGCAATCAAAAATTATAGATATGTAGGAGACGTATCAATTGACTTCAAGCATATCAATCGGGCCTGCCCGAATGATCACTTTCCTCTCCCTCGCATCGACCAAATAGTCGACTCGACTGCGGGGTGTGAGCGTTTGTCCTTTTTGGACGCTTATTCGGGGTATCATCAGATCCGTCTGTATGGACCCGACGAGATAAAAACAGCTTTCATCACCCCATTTGGGTGCTTCTGTTATGTCACTATGCCATTCGGCTTGAAGAACGCTGGAGCCACATTCATGCGGATGATTCAGAAGTGTTTACTCACTCAAATCAGTCGGAATGTGGAAGCGTACATGGATGACATTGTGGTCAAGTCACGAAAAGGTTCCGACCTACTGGCTGACCTTGCTGAAACCTCTGCCAACCTCAGAAGGTATGATATCAAGCTTAATCCATCAAAGTGCACACTCAGAGTTTCGGGCGGAAAATTACTCGGTTTTCTCGTTTCCGAACAAGGGATCAACGGTAACCCAGAGAAAGTGGGTGCCATACTCTGGATGAAATGCCCTGTGCGTGTGCATGATGTCCAGAAGCTTACTGGTTGTTTGGCCGCCCTAAGTCGATTCATTTCTCGACTCGGTGAAAAGGCACTGCCTCTCTACCGACTGATGAAGAAGTCAGATAAGTTCGAGTGGACTCCTGAAGCTGATGCAACATTTGCAGAGCTAAAAGCCCTGCTTTCCACCCAGCCGGTGCTTGCTGCCCCAATCAGCAAAGAGCCTTTACTACTTTACATTGCAGCCACTGGACAAGTCGTCAGTACAGTACTTACGGTCGAGCGGGAAGAAGAAGGAAAAGCCTATAAAGTTCAGCGCCCAGTATATTATGTTTCTGAAGTTTTGACTCCATCAAAGCAAAGATATCCACATTATCAGAAGCTTGTTTATGGGATTTATATGACCACGAAGAAGGTTGCACATTACTTCTCTGATCACTCCATTACAGTCGTCAGCGACGCTCCATTGTCAGAGATTCTGAACAACAGAGATGCAACTGGTCGAGTGGCAAAGTGGGCGATTGAACTCCTTCCCTTGGATATCAAGTTTGAGGCAAAGAAAGCTATCAAGTCCCAAGCAATAGCAGATTTCCTCGCCGAGTGGACCAAACAGCAACTGCCGACTCAAATTCACTCGGAACACTGGGCCATGTTCTTTGATGGTTCCAAGATGCTGAATGGTTCCGGTGCTGGGGTGGTACTGGTATCCCCCCGAGGAGACAAGCTTAGATATGTCCTCCAGATTCACTTTGATTCCTCCAATAACGAAGCAGAATATGAAGCACTCTTGTATGGGTTACGTATGGCCATCTCACCCGGCGTCCGTTGCCTCATGGTCTACGGCGACTCAGATTTGGTAGTCAATCAAGTGAAGAAGGAGTGGGACGTCAGAAGCCCAGCCATGACTGGTTACTGCAATGCGGTGAGGAAATTGGAAAAGAAGTTTGAGGGGTTGGAGCTCCATCATATACCCCGACTAAAAAATCAAGCAGTCGATGATTTGACAAATATAGGTTCCATGAGAGAAGCCATTCCCAGCAATGTGTTTTTGGAACACATTCATGCACCATCAGTTCAAGAAGATCCTTTCACAGAAGAGCCCTCGCGGCCTAAGAGTGCCACAGATCGGACTAAAGTCAAAGTCCCAGCCGTGGTCGACCTGATCATGGAGGTTTTGGTCATCACTCCCGACTGGACAGTGCCATACATTGCGTATATCCTTAGGAAGGAACTCCCAGAGGATGAAGAAGAGGCTCGACAGATCGTCCCTTGATCCAAAGCCTTTACTGTGATAAGAGGACAACTGTTCAGGGAAAGTGTAACCGGAGTAAGCCAGAAATGCATAACACCTGAAGAAGGTCGAGTGATCCTCAACGATATCCACTCGGGGACCTGTGGTCATCAGGCGTCCTCTCGGACCATTGTGGCTAAAGCATACCGAGCTGGGTTTTACTGGCCACGAGCAAATGAAATGGTGAAAGATATAGTCGACAAATGCGAAGGCTGCCAGTTTTACTCCAATATGTCTCACAAGCCTGCGTCAGCCCTGAAGACCATTCCACTCATCTGGCCCTTTGCTGTTTGGGGATTGGATATGGTTGGACCACTGAGAAATGGTAGGAGCGGCTTCACTCATGTGCTTGTAACAGTCGACAAGTTTACCAAATGGATTGAAGCTAAACCTATCAAGAATCTTGAAGCCAGCACTGCCGTCAGTTTCATCAGAGAGTTGACATTCAGATACGGGGTTCCGCACAGCATCATCACTGACAACGGATCGAACTTCGATTCTGATGAGTTCAGAGCCTTCTGCGCTTCTCAAGGTACACGAGTCGACTATGCTTCAGTCGCTCACCCCCAGTCGAATGGACAAGCAGAAAGAGCAAACGGCTTAATTCTCAAAGGACTGAAACCACGACTAATGCGTGATCTCAAGAACGCAGCAGGCGCCTGGGTCGATGAACTTCTATCAGTTCTTTGGGGATTGAGGACAACTCCCAATCAGTCGAATGGCCGAACTCCATTCTTTTTGGTCTATGGAGCTGAGGCTGTTCTACCAAGTGACATGCTTCACAATGCGCCCCGAGTCAATCTCTTCTCTGAAGATGAAGCGGAACAGGCCCGACAGGATGCAATCGACCTCCTAGA
Organism: Aegilops bicornis; assembly: GCA_021605145.1. Classification (NCBI taxonomy): domain Eukaryota; kingdom Viridiplantae; phylum Streptophyta; class Magnoliopsida; order Poales; family Poaceae; genus Aegilops; species Aegilops bicornis. The sequence continues at coordinate 43,999,336 of CM038669.1, read as the reverse complement.
GGAGGAAAGAGAAATGGCCTTGATCTGATCGACCGTTTATCAACAAGACTTGCGTCGATTCCACGCCAGAAACGTGAGGGGTCAAGCTTTCCAAGAGGGAGACTTAGTTCTTCGTTTGGATCAGCAGAAACCACACAAGCTCGCTCCCGCTTGGGAAGGTCCCTTCATAGTCACCAGAGTTCTCCACAATGGAGCATACCATCTTTACAATGTCGAGCATCAGAAAGACGAGCCACAGGCTTGGAACGCGGAGCTGCTCCGCCCCTTTTATAGTTAAGTACTCATTCAGATGTAATAAGAAATACCTTTGTAGTTTGTTTATCAAATACAAGAGCTTTATAGTCTTCCTAAACGATTGATGTTGCTTTTGTTTGTATCTGAAATCCCCCAGTGGGTGACTTAGTCGCGAATCCGTTTCGCCTAAGTTTAAAAAATCCTACCGAGTGGTGAGCAAGCCTCTCACTTGGGGGCTTAGCTGCAGTCCAGTACTTGGCTAAGTCTAAAAAATCCTACCAAGTGGTGAGCAAGCCTCTCACTCGGGGGCTTAGCTGCAGTCCATTACTCGCCTAAGTTTAAAAAATCCTACCGAGTGGTGAGCAAGAATCTCACTCGGGGGCTTAGCTGTAGTGCAGTACTCGCCTAAGTTTAAAAAATCCTACCGAGTGGTGAGCAAGCCTCTCACTCGGGGGGCTTAGCTTCTGATCCAAGACTCGCCTAAGTTTAAAAATCCCACCGAGTGGTGAGCAAGCCTCTCACTGGCTTAGCTGCAGTCTAGTACTCGCCTAAGTTTAAAAAGCCTACCGAGTGGTGAGCAAGCCTCTCACTCGGGGCTTAGCTGCAGTCCAAGACTACTTAAGTTTAAAAATCCCACCGAGTGGTGAGCAAGCCTCTCACTCGGGGGCTTAGCTGCAGTCCAGTACTCGCCTAAGTTTAAAAAATCCTACCAAGTGGTGAGAAAGCCTCTCACTCGGGGGCTTAGCTGCAGTCCAGTACTAGCCTATGTTTAAAAAATTCTACCAAGTGGTGACCAACCCTCCCACTCAGGGGCTTAGCTGTAGTCCAGTATTCGCCTAAGTTTAAAATTCCTACCGAGTGGTGAGCAATCCTCCCACTCGGGGGCTTAGCTGCAGTCCAGTACTCGCCTAAGTATGAAAAATCCTACCGAGTAGTGAGCAACCCTTCCACTCACAGGCTTAGCTGCAGTCTTGTACTCGCCTAAGTTTGAAACACATCCCTATCCGCAAGGACGACCAGGTGCAGGTCGACTGCAACCTTCTCCTTCGAAGCTGCGCCACAAATACAACGTGCGCTCCATCCCTGTCAGCAAGGACGACGAGGTGCAGGTCGACTGCAACCTTCTCCTTCGGAGCTACGCCACAAATACAACGTGTGCTCCATCCCTATCCGCAAGGACGACAAGGTGCAGCTCGACTATAACCTTCTCCTTCGGAGATGCACCACAAGTACAACATGCGCTCCATCCCTCCGCAAGGACAACGAGGCGCAGGTCGATTGAAGTCTCCACTTCAGGGCTACATCTCAAACACAAAGATCATTCCAAATGAAGAACAAATTCCAAAAGCAGTCGCAAGCATATCCAAAGATAAATCAAGTTCAGATGAACCCTAAAGGTACAAGACCACGGATCAAAGTACTCGGACATTCAGTCCGAAGGATTTTAGCGATTACAAAAATCACTCGGCATCCCGAGGCAAATTTAAGGTGGAACATAAAAGTTTGTTCACTCCGCAGGAGGAGGGCTGGCAGGCTCGACGAATTCGTCCAGGTCAATGCCGTTGGCAATCCGAGTGGCGGTAGTAATGAAAGTCTCCATAAAGGATTGGAAATCATGCTTCTTGGTGTTGGCAACCTTGATCGCTGCTAGCTTCTCTTCTCGAGCTTCCTTGCAATGGATGTGAACCAAAGACAGAGCCACATCAGCACCGCACCGGGCAGAAGACTTCTTCCACTCCTGCACTCGATCGGGGATGCTTGATTCATAAAAAGCAGAATGAAATCCAGATCAAAGACAAACCAGTCGACGAGTCTTTCTTACCAGTGGCGTCATCCTTGGCTTTCTGCAGTTCTGTCTTGGCCAACTCCAGATCGAGGTTGAGTTGAATCTGCTGTTTCTCCAGGTCAGCAAAGCGAGCTCCAAGATCACAAGATTTCAGCAACCAAAGTACAGGTCAGTCGACTGGTGAAAAGAGTGGTTATTTCGGAGAGGTAAAATGATAAAGCCAACAAATTCTAGGACTACTGCCGAATCAAACATCCAACAGTAGTCTCGGGGACTACACCCAGTGGGTGCACTTAGCGTGCCCCCACTGGTTCAGTTTACACTCGACAAGGACTTTCCAAACATGAAAGTGCAAAAAAAGAGAGAAAGAGAAAGCAACAAGCGAGTCTTCAGACCATAGTCGATTGCCGGTGATCGACCACGGTCTCGAGGACTACACCCGATGGGTGCACTCAGCGTGCCCCACCGGTTCAAAATTCCACTCGACATGGCCCGACCGCATCGAGTGAAGAAATTCAAAATCCAAGACTACAATCGGTCGTCATGTCCATCATTGTCTCGGGGACTACACCCAGTGGGTGCACCCAGCGTGCCCCCACTAGTCAAAAAATTCAATCGACGACAACATTGAATTCAGCTCAAAGTATGAATTTGCTCAGTGACAAATCGAAACACCCAGTGGGTGTACAGCTGCAAAGATCCTTGGAAAGAGAGTTTTCAGGTACCATATCCTAAACAGAACAAGCCAAGAGAGTCAGTCGACAATCTACTAACCTGAACGTTGCTCTGGAGAGCGGAGCTCGCATCATAAGCAGCCTGGCTAGCATCCCGCACCATCTTCATCTTCTCCATCATAATGCCCGCCTGGCGTATAGCTTCTTTGGCAGCACTCACTTCACCTTCTGGGACGTGATGTGTAACAAAAACTGAAGTTGGATCGGCAGGAGCATGTGCAGCTGACGCGGAACGTCGAGCACTCGACAGCGGTATGGCGAAGGAGACAGAAGTCCGATTGGCATCACCGGCATCCTGAACTACCGGTTCCGCCACCGGCGTCGACTGAAGCGTCTTGCCAGCGGATGTTTTCCTGTTTTTCCTCCCCAAGGGCCTCTCTGGCTTGTCATCATCGTCGGGAAGGTCAATAATGTTGGGAGCTGTAAAAAGATCAGTCGCCAAAATTTCATCGCGCCGATTGGATAAATCACAGTTTAGTCGACAAAGGGAAGACAGAATAATGAAGATTGTACCCAGATTGGAGGTGATCGTGTCTTCCATTTCATCATCCTTGTTTTTATAAGCTGAAGTCCCAGAGGTAGCAGCACTACCAGTTTCAACATTCATTCGATCAAACCAAAGGAAAGATAAATAGCACCGAACGTCGAGTAAAAGTGAAAGAAAAACACTCACGCAGAAGCAACAGGAACGTTAATCTTGATTTCCTGCAACGCCTTCCGAGTCTTCTGCACTACAACCTTGGACTGCTTCGGAGCCTCCTCAGTTGGTGCCGGAGAGGACGTCCGAGGACGCTTCGATGACTGCCCAGTCTGAACGATCACCTTGTCACGCGCGCTCACCGGATCTTGGCCGAGCTTGGATCGCCTTTCCCTGCCAGGAGGCGAGTCGACCTCTTCTTCGTCACTCGGGTCGTCTCTCTCCTCGTCCCCCTCTCCGTCAGAATGCCACTCGCCACTTTCACCTCCGCTTGCCTCCCCCTCCGGATCCTGCTCCTGCTCCCCATTGGTCATCGAGTACATTTCGGTAAGGGCCTGGAAGAAAACAAGCAGAACAAAGTCATTCGGCGAAGCATAAATAGCTGCACGATTAAATATAGATTACAGTCGGTAGTTCAGAATTGGACCTTGTCTGGTTCGTAAGATTGGTCGAGCGGAGGAATTCTCCTAGCTCCCCTGGGGTTGTCTTTGTTTTAGTGATACTCATCATCCACCCCTCCAATGTGGTTTCGTCGACCTCCTCTGGATGGGTCCGAGTGGTGTCATCAGTGCCCGAATACATCCACATCGGATGGTCACGAGCATGAAGCGGTTGGATGCGTCACCGGAGGAAGACCTCCAACAAATCCATACCAGTCACCCCATCACGGACAAGTTGAACTACTCGATCGACCTGCACCTTGACTTGTGCCTTCTCCTCCAGGATCACCTTCAAAGGGGAGGGCTTCCCCACTCGGGCCATGGAAAAAGGGGGAAGTCCAGTCGACTGCCCTGGAGTCGGCTGGTCTTTGCAGTACAACCAGGTCGACTGCCACCCACGGCATCGGGAAGAATCATGGCTGGAAAGGAACTTTTGGCCCTCATCTGAATCACAAGACCCCCATACATCTAGATCACTTGCGTCTTCTCGTCACTCGGATTTGCCTTTTTTTACCGATTGGGAGCGACATGTGAAAATGTGCTTGAAAAGGCCCCAGCGGGGTCGACAACCCAAGAAATTCTCGCACAAAGACACGAAGGCAGCAAGATACACGATGGTGTTCGGAGTAAAATGGTGGAGTTGCGCGCCAAAGAAATTCAAGAAGCTTCGAAAGAAAGGGTGGGGAGGCAAGGAAAACCCGCGGTCGATGTGAGTGGCGAGGAGAACGCACTCACCCTCACGTGGCTGCGGCTCGGTCTCGTTCCCCGGGAGCCGCGCCGATTCGTGGGGGATCAGTCCTCCCTCGACCAGGTCGTCGATGTCGTCCTGACGGATCGCCGAGCGAATCCAGTCGCCCTGGATCCAGCCCGGCGGCAGGCCGGACCTCGAGGAAGATCCGCCCCGGCTGGACTTCTTCCCCTTCGCCTTCGCCGTCGCCTTCTTCGCACGCTCCAGAGCCACTGTCTTCTCTTTCCCCATTGCTGCAGACGGAGCTCGAACGGAAAAGCGGCACTGGGGCGAGAGCAGGCACAGCGGAGAAATCTGAGAAGGAGGGGGAAGAATGAGGGCGCACTATTCAAAAACCCCGGTCCGGCGCCTTATGAGGTTACTTCCGAGTGACTGACTTGTAGGCCCGGGCGATCTTATCAAATCCCGCAACAGTCGCGCGCGTGATACGTGGCAATAAAGGCGGCATGGAAATCGAGGCGGCACTGCCTTGTCCAGCCCGATTACTGTGGCCTCCTCTGCCCCGCGCACTTCCCGAAATTCGAATCCCGCGAGATCCGCGGACAGCAAAACAACTTGTCAGACGGAAGACCTCCTCCACATCAGCACTCGGAGCTCTTCCAGTAAAAGTTCACTCGACAAAAACAAGAATGGATCAAGGTGACTGAAAAAGAAGTTGACGTCACCACCTCGGTTCGTTGATCCAGGACCAGACACACCCGAAGTGTAAAAAATGAGTCGGAAGTATTTTTCAAATCGTTCCCCACTCAAACCCCGATCCATTCGGGGACTAATGATGAAGACATGTACCTAGGGTAGGGTCACAGGCCTGACCTAGATACCCTCCCCAAGGACAGCACTTTATCACCAGAAGCATTCGAAGAAGAATCATCTTTCAATCGACCATGAAGTGTTCCAATCGACAGACTTGGAGTCACTCGACCATGAAGACTATCACTCGACCGCCGGGAGATCTAAAGCCACTCCGCATTGCAACGGTCGGTCATTATGTAGCTTTAATGGTCATTATGTCACTTTATTCTTAGCGTTACCAGTAATGCCTTATCTTAATGTACTTTAAACCCTGCGTAACTGAGGGCCGGAGGGGTCTGGCGAACTCTATATAAGCCACCCCCTCCTTAGTGACAAGGGTTCGCACCCCTTGTAACTCACACGCATATAATCCAGTCGACCGCCTCTGGGCTCCGAGACGTAGGGCTGTTACTTCCTCTGAGAAGGGCCTGAACTCGTAAAACTCGCGTGTACAACTCCTCAATAGCTAGGATCTTACCTCTACATCCCTACCCCCCATTCTACTGTCAGACTTAGAACCACGACAGTGATGTCTCAACATAAAAATAAATAGATAGGCCCTTCGCAGAGGGAAGAAGGGATTTGTAGAGGTGCCAAAGCTCGGTTTTGAAATAGAGATAAATAATATTTTGAGCGGCATACTTTCATTGTCAACATAACAACTAAGAGATGGCGATATCTTCCATGCTACACACATTATAGGCGGTTCCCAAACAGAATGGTAAAGTTTATACTCCCCCTCCACCAACAAGCGTCAATCCATGACTTGCTCGAAACAACGAGTGTCTCCAACTAGCAATAGTCCCAGCGGGAGTTTTGTTTGCAATTATTTTAATTTAGTTTGCATAAAGCATGGGACTGGGCATCCCGGTGACCAGCCATTTTCTCGTGAGTGAGGAGCAGAGTCCACTTCTCTTGAGCATAACCCGCCTAACATGGAAGGTAAGGGCAGTCCTAGTTGATACATGAGCTATTCGAGCATACAAAACAGAATGTTTATTTGAAGGTTTAGAGTTTGGCACATACAAATTTACTTGGAACGGCATGTAAATACCGCATATAGGAAGGTATAGTGGACTCATATGGAATAACTTTGGGGTTTAAGGGATTGGATGCACAAGAAGTATTCCCGCTTAGTACAAGTGAAGGCTAGCAAAAGATTGGGAAGCAACCAACTAGAGAGCGACAACAGTCATGAACATGCATTAAAATTAATAAACATTGAATGCAAGCATGAGTAGGATATAATCCACCATGAACATAAATATCGTGAAGGCTATGTTGATTTGTTTCAACTACATGTGTGAACATGTGCCAAGTCGAGTCACTTAAATCATTCAAAGGAGGATACCACCCCACTATACCACATCACAACCATTTTAATAGTATGTTGGCATGCAAGGTAAACTATTATAACTCATAGCTAATCAAGCATGGCACGAGCAACTGTGATATCTAATTGTCATTGCAAAAAAAATTATTCATAATAAGCTGAATCAGGAATGATGAACTCATCATATATACAAAAACAAGAGAGGTCGAGTTCATACCAGCTTTTCTCATCTCAGTCAGTCCATCATATATCGTCATAATTGCCTTTCACTTGCACGACCGAACGATGTGAATAATAATAAGAGTGCACGTGCATTGGACTAAGCTGGAATCGACGAGCATTCAATAAACAGGAGAAGACAAGGCAACATGGGCTCTTGGTTAAATCAACAATAATGCATATAAGAGCCACTTCAACAATTTAATCATGGTCTTCTCCTATCGACCCCCAAAGAAAAGAAAAGAAATAAAACTATTTACACAGGAAAGCTCCCAACAAGCAAAAGAAGAATGGGAAATCTTTTTGGGTTTTCTTTTTAATTATTTCTACTACAGCAAGAAAAGTAAACTAACTAAAAACTACTCTAATTTTTTTGGTTTTTCTTAAAGTTTATCAAACACACAAGAAGAAAGCAGGAAAAAGAAAATAAACTAGAATGGATATTAGAGTGAAATACTATGAGCACCGATATCTAGCAATGAGTGTGTGTAAACATAAATGTAATGTCGGTGGGAAATACGTACTCCCACAAGCTTAGGCTTTTGGCCTAAGTTGGTTTATTGCCAGGGATGGCCTAGCGGATACCCGTAGGTGTAGCTGGGGTCGTACTGAGATGCAGCGGCTATCGCCTCCTGAGCTGTGGCGTGGCGGCGAGCTGCCTCAGCACTCCTCTCATACTCATCTGCCTCCTCTCTAGTAATAATATATCTTCCTTCTGCGTGAATATGAAAATTCAAACCACCTCACAAATGTACTAGTGAGATAGTGGTACTGGCGGCATTTGTCTGCCTCAAAGCTCACAAGATCGGCGTTACGCAAATATGCGTTAAATTCTTCCTTGATTCCCGCTCGATCCATAAAATTTTCTGAAGGCCATTCACAGGGCCGCACTGGAGCGTCCCTTGGTGGCTCCTCGTCAGCATCACGTATTGCAAGCCTGGGTCCTTGCTTCCTTGAAGAACCACCTTGAAACATTTTACTGAGCATATTTCTTCCTATGAAAAATTTCTGAAATTTTTAGTAACTTGAAACAAAAGTAACCCAAAATCAATAAAATTGATAGCAACTACTCCTACAAGTACCTAGAGCCTATATCAAGCATTAGAACTACTTGGAACCATATAAATTTGACATGCAAGCTCAAGAACATGGTCACCTAGGCAGCACAAATTTGCAATGAATAGAGCACTAGAACAAAAAATAAGTGGACCAATGGAAGAGTCACATACCAAGGAACAATCTCCCCAAGCAGTTTTGTGAGAGGTGCTTTGAGCAAGGAGATCGAAAATCGCAGCAAAATGAGCTAGAACTCGTGCTTGAGCTGGATATTGGTGTTTGTGGGAGGAAAAAGGAATGTATGGGTGCAGGAATAAGTGGAGGAGGGACACCATGGGCCCACGAGGCAGGGGGGCGCGCCCAGGGGTAGGGCGCGCCTCTGACCCTCGTGGCCAGGTGCCAGCTCCTCCTGCTGTGTTCTCAGTACCAGAAAATTCTAAAAAATTCTAGAAAAAATCATATTCCATTTTCAGGGCATTTGGAGAACTTCTATTTTCGGGGTATTTTTATATTGCACGGATAAATCAGAAAACAAACAGAAAAATACTATTTTTACTTCATTTCAACTAAATAACAGAAAGTGGAAGGAGGGTACAGAAGGTTGTGCCTTCTAGTTTCATCCATCTCATGCTCATCAAAAGGAATCCACTAACAAGGTTGATCAAGTCTTGTTAATAAACTCATTCCGAATAACATGGAACCGGAGAAATTTCAAATAACACTATGTTACCTCAACAGGGATATGCACATCCCCTATAATAAGAATATCATATTTCTTCTTGACAGTAGGAAGAGGAAATTCAAAACCTCCAAAAATAATCGATGGAATTTTTCCAATAGAATTTATACTATGAACTTGAGGTTGTTTCCTCGGAAAGTGTACCGTATGCTCATTACCATTAACATGAAAAGTGACATTGCCTTTATTGCATTCAATAACAGCCCCTGCAGTATTCAAAAAGGGTCTTCCAAGAATAATAGGCGTACTATTGTCCTCGGGAATATCAAGAATAACAAAGTCCGTTAAAATAGTAACTTTTGCGACCACAACAGGAACATCCTCACAAATACCGACAGGTATAGCAGTTGATTTATCAGCCATTTCCAAAGTTATTTCAGTAGGTGTCAACTTATTCAAATCAAGTCTACGATATAAAGAGAGAGGCATAAAACTAACACCGGCTCCAAGATCACATAAAGCAGTTTTAACATAGTTTCTTTTAATGGAGCATGGTATAGTGGGTACTCCTGGATCTCCCAAGTTTCTTTGGTATTCCACCCTTAAAAGTATAATTAGCAAGCATGGTGGAAATTTCAGCTTCCGATATCTTTCTCTTATTTGTAACAATATCTTTGATATACTTAGCATAAGGATTCATTTTGAGCATATCAGTTAATCGCATACATAAAAAGATAGGTCTAATCATTTCAAAGAAAGCGCTCAAAATCCTCATCATCCTTTTTCTTGGATGGTTTGGGAGAAAAAGGCATGGGTTTCTGAACCCAAGGTTCTCTTTCTTTACCATGTTTCCTAGCAACAAAGTCTCTCTTATCATAACCTTGATTCTTTGTTTGTGGGTTATCAAGATCAATGGTAGGTTCAATTTCTACATCATTGTCATTGCTAGGTTGAGCATCATCATGAACATCATCATTAACATTTTCACTAGGTTCATGTTCATTACCAGATTGTGTTTTAGCATCAGAAATAGAAATATCATTTGGATTCTCAGGTGGTTCAGCAGTTGGTTCACTAGAAGCATGCAAAGTCCTATCATTTTTCTTTTTCTTATTTTTAGAAGGACTAGGTGCATCAATATTATTTCTCTGAGAATCTTGCTCAATTCTCTTGGGGTGGCCTTCAGGATACAAAGGTTCCTGAGTCATTCTACCAGTTCTAGTAGCCATTCTAACAGCATCATCATTTTTCTTACTATTCATTTCATTGAGCAAATCATTTTGAGCCTTAAGTACTTGTTCTACTTGAGTGGTAACCATAGAAGCATGTTTAGCAATGATTTGAAGTTCACCTTTAACATCAGCCATGTAATTACCCAAGTGTTCAATCATATAAGCATTTTGTTCTAATTGTCTACCAAAATAAGCATTGAAATCTTCTTGTTTAACCATAAAGTTGTCAAATTCATCCAAGCATTGGCTAACAATTTTAGTAGGAGGGATTTCAGCTTTATCATCTCTATAGAGAGAATTTACCTTTACTACTTATGTCGGGTTATCAAGACCAGGAGGTTCTTCAGTAGGTAATGGATTAAGATCATATGTTTCTTCAACAGGCGGTAAATTAAGACCATGTATTTGTTCAATAGGAGGTAAATTCTTAACATCTTCAGCTTTAATACCTTTTTCATTCATAGATTTCTTTGCCTCTTGCATATCTTCGTGGATCGAGAAATAGAACATCTCTCTTCTTCGGAGTTGGTTTAGGAATAGGCTCGTAAATTGGCTCAGAGCTGGCTCAGAAGTGTCCAATAATTTTCATTTGTCAACATATTATTCAATAGAATTTCAACTTCATCCGGTGTTCTTTCCCTGAAAACAGAACCAGCACAACTATCCAGGTAATCTCTGGAGGCATCGGTTAGTCCATTATAAAAGATATCAAGTATTCAATTTTTCTTAAGCAGATGATCAGTCAAAGCATTAAGTAACTTGAGAAGCCTCCCCCAAGCTTGTGGGAGACTCTCTTCTTCAATTTGAACAAAGTTGTATATTTCCCTTAAAGCAGCTTCTTTCTTATGAGTAGGGAAATGTTTAGCAGAGAAGTAATAGATCATATCCTGGGGACTACGCACACAACCAGGATCAAGAGAATTAAACCATATCTTAGCATCACCCTTTCATGAGAACGGAAATATTTTAAGGATATAAAAGTAGCGAGATCTCTCATCATTAGTGAACAGGGTGGCTATATCATTTAATTTAGTAAGATGTGCCACAACAGTTTCAGATTCATAGTCGTGAAAAGGATCATATTCAACCAAAGTAATTATATCAGGATCAACAGAGAATTCATAATCCTTATCGGTAACACAGATAGGTGAAGTTGCAAAAGCAGGGTCGGGTCTCATTCTATCATTAAGAGATTGCTTATTCCATTTAGCTAATAATCTCTTAAGTTCAGAGGTATCTTTGCAAGCTAAAATAGCCACGGAAGCTTATTTATCAAAAATATAACCCTCAAGAATAACAGGCATGTTTTCATCATCAATTTCATCAACATGATCAGTTTCAATAATTTCTTTCTCTCTAGCACTAGCAATTTGTTCATCAAGAAATTCACTAAGTGGCACAGTTGTATCAAGCATAGAAGTAGTTTCATCATAAGTATCATGCATAGCAGAAGTGGCATCATCAATAACATGCGACATATCAGAACGAATAGCAGAAAAAGGTTTAGGTGTCGCAAGCTTACTCAAAACAGAAGCTGAATCAAGTGCAGAGCTAGATGGCACTTCCTTACCTCCCCTCGTAGTTGAGGGATAAATTGTTGTCTTAGCGTATTTCAAGTTCTTCATAGTGAACAACAGATATAAATCCCAAGTGACTCAAAGAATAGAGCTATGCTCCCCGGCAACGGTGCCAGAAAATAGTCTTGATAACCCACAAGTATAGGGGATCGCAACAGTTTTCGAGGGTAGAGTATTCAACCCAAATTTATTGATTCGACACAAGGGGAGCCAAAGAATATTCTCAAGTATTAGCAACTGAGTTGTCAATTCAGCCACACCTGGATAACTTAATATCTACAGCAAAGTATTTAGTAGCAAAGTAATATGATAGTAGTGGTAACGGTAACAAAGGTAACAATAGCAAAAGTAATATTTTTGGTGTTTTGTAGTGATTGTAACAGTAGCAACGGAAAAGTAAATAAGCGGAAAACAATATGTGAAAAGCTCGTAGTCATTGGATCGGTGATGGAGAACTATGCCGGATGCGGTTCATCATGTAATAGTGATAACATAGGGTGATAAAGAACTAGCTCCAATTCATCAATGTAATGTAGGCATGTATTCCGAATATAGTCATACGTGCTTATGAAAAAGAACTTGGATGAGATCTTTTGTCCTACCCTCCCGTGGCAGCGGGATCCTAATGGAAACTAAGGGATATTAAGGCCTCCTTTTAATAGAGTACCGGAACAAAGCATTAGCACATAGTGAATACATGAACTCCTCAAACTATGGTCGCCACCGGAGTGGTCCCGATTATTGTCACTTGAGGTTGCGGATCATAGCACATAGTAGGTGACTATAGACTTGCAAGATAGGATCAAGAATTCACATATATTCATGAAAACATAATAGGTTCAGATCTGAAATCATGGCACTCGGGCTCTAGTGACAAGCATTAAGCATAGCAAAGTCATAGCAACATCAATCACATTACATAGTGGATACTAGGGATCAAACCCTAACAAAACTAACTCGATTACATGATAGATCTCATCCAACCCATCACCGTCCAGCAAGCCTATGATGGAATTACTCACGCACGGCGGTGAGCATCATGAAATTGGTGAGGGAGGATGGTTGATGATGACGACGGCGACGGATCCCCCTCTCTGGAGCCCCGAACGGACTCCAGATCAGCCCTCCCGAGAGGTTTTAGGGCTTGGTGGCGGCTCCATCGTAAAACGCGATGAATTCTTCTCCTTGATTTTTTTCTCCCCGAAAGCAAATATATAGAGTTGGAGTTGAGGTCGGAGGAGCTCCAGGGGGCCACGAGGTAGGGGGCGCGCCCTAGGGGGGCAGGCGCGCCCCTCACCCTCGTTGACGGGGTGTGGGCCCCCTGGTCTTCATCTTTTGCAACGATTTTTTATTATTTCCAAATAGACGTTCCGTGGAGTTTCAGGTCATTCCGAGAACTTTTGTTTCTGCACATAAATAACACCATGGAAAGTATGCTGAAAACAGCGTCAGTACGGGTTAGTTCCATTCAAATCATGCAAGTTAGAGTCCAAAACAAGGGAAAAAGTGTTTGGAAAAGTAGATACGACGGAGACGTATCATAAAACAAGTCATGTAATTTGACAGAGAGAAGGTAAATAGCATCTGCATATATGAACTAGAACTGAACACATCTAGAACAGACACTAGAGTAAGGAGTTGTGACAGAACCTCTAACAGGAAGAGTATGAGAACATACGGAACGGGAGCAGATGCACCAGTCTTGGGGTCGGTGTCCTCGCCAGCCATGTCGTCGAGGAGGATGTCTGGGTACTGCAATCACTTGATTCAACTGGGAGTAAATCTTTTGGATGATAGTCTCATTGACCGAATTTTTCAATCACTGCCACCAAGCTACAAAAGCTTCGTGATGAACTATAATATGCAAGGGATGGATAAGACGATTCTCGAGCTCTTCGCAATGCTAAAGGTTGCAGAGGTAGAAATCAAGTAGGAGCATCAAGTGTTGATGGTCAACAAGACCACCAGTTTCAAGAAAAAGGGGAAAGGGAAGAATACGAGGAACTTCAAGAAGAACAACAAACAAGTTGCTGCTCAAGAGAAGAAACCCAAGTCTGGACCTAAGCCTGAGACTGAGTGCTTCTACTGCAAGCAGACTAGTCACTGGAAGCGGAACTGCCCCAAGTATTTGGCGGATAAGAAGGATGGCAAGGTGAACAAAGGTATATGTCATATACATGTTATTGATGTATACCTTACTAGAACTCGCAGTAGCACCTGGGTATTTGATACTGGTTCTATTGCTAATATTTGCGACTCAAAACAGGGACTACGGATTAAGCGAAGACTGGCTAAGGACGAGGTGACGATGCGCGTGGGAAATGGTTCCAAAGTCAATGTGATCGTCGTTGGCACGCTACCTCTACATCTACCTTCGGGATTAGTGTTAGACCTAAATAATTGTTATTTGGTGCCATCGTTGAGCATGAACATTATATCTGGATCTTGTTTGATGCGAGACGGTTATTCATTTAAATCTTGGAATAATGGTTGTTCTATTTATATGAGTAATATCTTTTATGGTCATGCACCCTTGAAGAGTGGTCTATTTGTGTTAAATCTCGATAGTAGTGACACACATATTCATATTGTTGAAGCCAAAGGATGAAGAGTTAATAATGATAGTGCAACTTATTTGTGGCACTGCCGTTTGGGTCATATTGGTGTAAAGCGCATGAAGAAACTCCATATTGATGGACTTTTGGAATCACTTGATTATGAATCACTTGGTACATGCGAACCATGCATCATGGGCAAGATGACTAAAACGCCGTTCTCCGGAACAATGGAGCGAGCAGCAGATCTGTTGGAAATCATACATACTAATGTATGTGGTCCGATGAATATTGAGGCTCATGTGGGTATCAAGTTATTTTCTCACCTTCACAGATGATTTGAGCAGATATGGGTATATCTACTTAATGAAACATAAGTCTGAAACATTTGAAAAGTTCAAAGAATTTCAGAGTGAAGTGAAAAATCATCGTAACAAGAAAATAAAGTTTCTACGATCTGATCGTGGAGGAGAATATTTGAGTTACGAGTTTGGTCTACATTTGAAACAATGCGGAATAGTTCCGCAACTCACGCTACCTGGAACACCACAACGTAATGGTGTGTCCGAACGTTGTAATCGTACTTTACTAGATATGGTACGATCTATGATGTCTCTTACTGATTTACCGCTATCGTTTTGGGGTTATGCTTTAGAGACGGCTGCATTCACGTTAAATAGGACACCCTCGAAATCCGTTGAGACGACGCCTTATGAACTATGGTTTGGTAAGAAACCAAAGTTGTCGTTTCTTGAAGTTTGGGGCTGCGATGCTTATGTGAAAAAGCTTCAACCTGATAAGCTCGAACCCAAATCGGAGAAATCTGTCTTCATAGGATACCCAAAGGAAACTGTTGGGTACACCTTCTATCACAGATCCGAAGGCAAGACATTTGTTGCTAAGAATGGATCCTTTCTAGAGAAGGAGTTTCTCTCGAAAGAAGTGAGTGGAAGGAAAGTAGAACTCAATGAGGTAACTGTACCTGCTCCCTTATTGGAAAGTAGTTCATCACAGAAACCGGTTCCTGTGACACCTACACCAATTAGTGAGGAAGCTAATGATATTGATCATGAAACTTCAGATCAAGTTACTACCGAACCTCGTAGGTCAACCAGAGTAAGATCCGCACCAGAGTGGTATGGTAATCCTATTTTGCAGGTCATGTTACTTGACCAAAGCGAACCTATGAATTATGAAGAAGCGGTGGTGAGCCCAGATTCCGCAAAATGGCTTGAAGCCATGAAATCTGAGATGGGATCCACGTATGAGAACAAAGTGTGGACTTTGGTTGACTTGCCCGATGATCGGCAAGCCATAGGGAATAAATGGATCTTCAAGAAGAAGACTGGCGCTGACCGTAATGTTACTGTCTACAAAGCTCGACTTGTTGCAAAAGGTTTTCGACAAGTTCAAGGAGTTGACTACGATGAGACTTTCTAACCCATAGCGATGCTTAAGTTTGTCCGAATCATGTTAGCAATAGCCGCATTTTCTGATCATGAAATTTGGCAAATGGATGTCAAAACTGCATTCCTGCATGGATTTCTGGAAGAAGAGTTGTATATGATGCAACCGGAAGGTTTTGTCGATCCAAATGGAGCTAACAAAGTGTGCAAGCTCCAGCGATCCAATTATGGACTGGTGCAAGCCTCTCGGAGTTGGAATAAACGTTTTGATAGTGCGATCAAAGCATATGGTTTTATACAGACTTTTGGAGAAGCCTGTATTTACAAGAAAGTGAGTGGGAGCTCGGTAGCATTTCTGATATTATATGTGGAAGACATATTGCTGATTGGAAATGATATAGAATTTCTGATAGCATAAAAGGATACTTGAATAAGAGTTTTTTAATGAAAGACCTCGGTGAAGCTGCTTACATATTGGGCCTCAAGATCTATAGAGATAGATCAAGACGCTTGATAGGACTTTCACAAAGCACATACCTTGACAAAATTTTGAAGAAGTTCAAAATGGATCAAGCAAAGAAAGGGTTCTTGCCTATGTTACAAGGTGTGAAGTTGAGTCAGACTCAATGCCCGACCACTGCAGAAGATAGAGAGAAAATGAAAGATGTTCCCTATGCTTCAGCCATAGGCTCTATCATGTATGCAATGTTGTGTACCAGACCTGATGTGTGTCTTACTATTAGCCTAGCAGGGAGGTACCAAAGTAATCCAGGAGTGGATCACTGGACAGCGGTCAAGAACAACCTGAAATACCTGAAAAGGACTAAGGATATGTTTCTCGTTTATGGAGGTGATAAAGAGCTAGTCATAAAGGGTTACATCGATGCAAGCTTTGACACTGATCTGGACGATTCTAAATCGCAAACCGGATACGTGTTTACATTGAACGGTGGAGCTGTCAGTTGGTGCACTTTTAAACAAAGCGTCGTGGCGGGATCTACGTGTGAAGCGGAGTACATAGCTACTTCGGAAGCAGCAAATGAAGTAGTCTGGATGAAGGAGTTCATATCCGATCTAGGTGTCATACCTAGTGCATCGGGACCAATGAAAATATTTTGTGACAATACTGGTGCAATTGCCTTACCATCAAACTTTGCTTTACCATCAAACTTGCCCTTGTTATTGAACTTATGGGGCTAGAAGTTCTTCTTCTGTACCAGATTGGCACTAGATCCTCCATCAATACCTCAAGCACGTGTGTCCTTTGTTCTCGCCTTTTCCTCCACATCAAGAGTATCAATGAGATCTGGAACGGAAAACTCCTGTCTCTTATGCTTCAGTAAGGTAGCAAAGTTCCTCCATGAAGGAGGATGCTTAGTGATGATACCTCCGGCAACAAACTTGTCCGGTAGCATACAATTGAAGTGCTCAAGTTCTGTAGCAAATGACTGTATCTCATGAGCTTGCTCAACCACGGAGCGCTCTTCAGTCATCCTGACATCATGGAATTGCTTCATGATATCTAACTCAGTGCCAGCATTCGAGACCCCAAACTTGGTCTTGAGTGCGTCCCACATATCTTTTCCATTATCAATTGACGCATAAGCATCAATTATGTTCTCACCAAGAACACTCAAGAGAGCAGCCTTAAACAGAGTATCCATTTTCTGAAATCTCCTTCAGGTTTGCCAAGAGTGGCGTCATAGCAACTCATGGTTTGAAACCATAAGACTACTCTCATGCGCCACCTCTTATAGTGGATACCCTCAAACATAGGTGGTTTCATGGAAGCAGCAAAACCAGTCGGGTAAATTGCCTATAATAAGATTTTTGGATTGTTGGAAATATGAGCAATTTACCGAATGATTTTATTAACAGAAATACTAGATAAAACATGACTAGTATAGAAGTGATAAAACAAGTCATGTAATTTAACAGAGAGAAGGTAAATAGCCATGTCGTCGAGGAGGTTGTCGACGTCGGGGAGAAGGAGGCGAGAGGCTGCGCCGGGAGCTGAAGGGAACGAGGGAGACGAAACAAAGGAGGAGGACGAGCGCGCGGAGGCAGAGCGCGCGTGGATGTCTCTCTTGTTCTCATCCTCATACATGTGGAGAAAGAGCCTCCCTTATAAAGAGGTCCAACTCCCTCTAAACTAGCAATGTGAGACAAAATTTTAGTTCAACCTCTTGCCTTGCACGAATGAGCTGCGTGGGCATCTAGGATTTATTAGGAATTTCTGAAACTGCTATTGAACTAGGCCCAAAATAGAAAAATTCCAGCATATAGTACCATGCTGTGTACGCATGCGCCAAAGCCCCCAGTTGGTTATGAGACACCTCTAGATATATAATATCAAATTTGTGTAGCACGATACCCCTACCCCACCTGCCGGTTGCCAGCGCGCTGGCCATCTCCGTGGTGACCTTGCGGTCGTTGGACGGCTTGTGATATACGTAGTCCAGGAGGTAGCATCGCGACTGCCGGCGCTGGACGGCGGCCGCCCAGTGCGCAAGGAGGAGCACAGTGAGCAAGAGCAGTAAGTCCATGCTGGTTGATCGACTACTGATCTTGATGATGTCTTGGCCGGCAACTGAGCAGTAGAGAGGTAGGTGCACTGGGTTAGCTAGATGTAGGTTTGTGTTGGAAAGAAGGGTTTTATAGCTCAGAATCTTAGTGGCAGAGCGTATATATAGGCGGCCAGTCCAGTCCAGTCTCTAGTGTGGAAGCTCAGTTGCGAGTGTTGGTACCTCTTTAGCCATGAATCCGGACGTTTTAGTCTTTCGAGAGACGTCGGTGTCACCGTCCATGCATTGGCGAATTCATTTCCAAAGCCAATAGTGCAAGCTAGCAAAAGCTGTGAGATAGAAAGTTGTCAAAATTCATTCATAGAATAGAAAAAACACTTGAATGCATAGATGCGTGTACAGTTGGTGAGTGCATATTCATGCCAGGCAAGGAGTACTATTTACAGCTTAAATATAAAGTTGACAAGATTATTTCAGTATTATTGCAGATCCGTTCTATATGTCCTGAAGTTGACTAGGGACCTTCCACATGGCAAGTTTCATTGGATGTGTCAAAGATTGAAATGAGTGGATTTGGTGTCATACCACTCATGTTTCGGCACTGTAGCGACAAACTTTGAGTTTATATTGCCATCTCAACAAGACATGGACTGCATATTTAAGGTGCATTCATGTTTTTTCATTTGACCGCATGTTGATTATATTATTGACATCAAATCGTTTCTCTGCTGGAAAATTACTTCATCGATCTGTGTACTATGGTTGATGGTGTAATCGACGTTTTAGCTATTTGTATATCTGATGGTCACCCATTATGAAAGCATTATAACTTGCTCGTATACGTCATTTTTGTTTCTACACATTATTTGTCTGTTAACAATATCTTCCATTTATTAACATAAATTTAGCTCATTGTTATGTATTTGACTTCATTTGGCTACACAAGTTAGATCCATATCGCTTTGAGCTGATTTGTTTTCTGGTTTAGCCTCGATTTTTTTTTTTGTTTCATCCGGTTTTCAGTGTTTTTTCGTTTAAACTTACATTTATTTTTCCTTTTTTTCGCTTTTGGATTTATTGTTCCAGTTTAATTAGTCTCCCCCCCCCCCCCTCTCATTTTCTCTTTTCTGCTTCTTTATTCTTCCAATTTTTTGTTTTCCTTTTTGAGAAAGAAAAATCTATTTTTATGAAGCGGAAAAAAGAGGGCATGTGAGTTGTTCAGTTATATATGTTTTTTGTTTTGAGCAATCTGGCGTCGATCGCTAATGACAACGAGGCCGCTAATGATGACATGCCGACCGCTCTAGCACGGGGCTCTTCAAGCTCACCTCCAACGGAGAGGAGTAGAGTAGATTTTTAGTTGCTTTTTATGGATATTTTTTTTGAGTAAAAAATAATCTAAATATCAAGGAAATATATGTGTTCACGGTGTTTCGCGGACATGATTGGATGGTTGGTGCCAGTCTAGATGTCCGCAAACACGTCTGGACATCGAACAATTTTGGGGCCATTTTGATCCATGACACCGCGGTTTGCTGATGTGGCATCCAGTGGTTGTTTAGTGGTGGAAAACATACATTTGCGGCCATGCGAGCTTAAACAATGGTGTCGATAACCAACGCAGCAGGAGTCAATCATGCCCACGTGCGTCATGTTTGAAGAACGATAATCGGGAGGATGGAGACCAGGGATACAAGTGAGATTACTATGTGAGCAATTAAACGGGTCAAGCGGGGGGCGAGAGGTTGGCGGGGGCGGGGGTGCCATCGGAGCAATTATTCAGATCAAGTTGGGGGACGACAAACTAATAGGGATGAGGGAGAACGGAGGAAGACGATGTGAAGAAGTTGATGTACTCCTCCTTGTCTCTCTACCTGCACATTCAGCTACCCATAGCCCATAGCTACCTTGTTGAGAAGAGAACCGCCCGTTCTGTCGCTGATCGGTGTTGTTAGTTTTTGGCACGCATGTCACATGAGCTTGAGGATTGCCTGTATGACATGGTTTATTATTCAGTTAGCAAGTCACGTGGTTTACATACATACATATGTATTAATGTATATATACACTAGCTAAATTAATCGCCGCGCTTTGTGGTGCGGATGAAGGAAAAAAGATAGTCCTACTAGAACAGGTCTGCAGCTGCCGAGTACGCAATGGACCTGAGTGCTTGAAGAGCGTGCTGCAGAGGAGCTAGCGCACAAACACGTAAGGTGATGGCGATGTTGCAGACAAAGCTCGTGCACCAGCCCTCGGTGTTCATATCTAGAGTCCTTTGGAACCTTCTAATGGTAATCGAGTTCTCCTCGGTGCAGCTGTTGTAGCTGTATCACATGAGGTGAAGAGAAAAGTCTTCCGCTTGTGATGGTGATGGGCAGGACACAGGATCAGGTCTGTGATGGGCGATTCCCATGCGTCTGAGGCTGTCATAGCATCTCCTTTCCTCAAAATAAATAAATCCTAGTGAGGTGGGCTAAAAGCTTACCTTGGCAGATACATATTCCCCATGTTTTCTTATTGTACTTTAACCCATCCCTGCCCGGAAAATATAGCTCGTTTCCGCCAACACCTCTCCATCTCATTCACGCCATCGCCGCCTATCCTCCTTCAATTAATTCGGATCGGAGGGGTACATGATTATTTTTACATTGTATATACATTTTTTAAACAGTTTTGCTAGAGCACACAATATTCCATTTCTATGAACACTTACTAAAAACTATGCGAACGCAATATTCCTTTCTTTGAACGTTTTAAACGTGTGAAAAAATTAAATGACATGAACATTTTTTGAATAAAAAAATAAAACTAACATAATGTTTTAACTATATATTTTTAAAATATTTTTGAAATATAAACATAAAATGAAAAGGAAAAAACATGCACAACAAACTAGCTTACGAAGGAATAAAAGGAGCGCACTACTAAGCCGGCTCAATAGGGCGGTGCTAGCGGCGAGGTATGCTCCCTCTCTCTTAAAGCGAGGTATATCCACGCCCTCAAACAAGTGTTTAGGTCTAGGATAGGCCTAGCACCCTGACGAGTTGCGCGACTACATTGTCGGGCCCATTTTCCAGTTTTCTTCTCTCTTCTGTGTTTCTTTTTGTTGCTTTTCTTTCTTATTTTGTTGTTAGGTTTCCTCCTTTTTTTATTTCTATTTTATCTTCCTTTTAGATTTTTATTTCTCCTAAAATTGTGAACATTGTTCAAATTAGTGAATAGTTTTAAAATCCATGCACATTTTTTGTATTTAAGAGCATTTTTTGAATTCATGAGCATTTTTTATATTCTTGAATATTTTTGAATTCATAACAATTTTTTAAAATCAAGAACATTGTCTAAGTCATGAATCTTCCCCTAATAATAAAGTAAATAGTGCTTCCGGACGTCCGTCATTAAAACTGCCCATAAAGTTGTAAAGTATTACCCACCAATGCCACCGGTAAGTGAGAAAAACGTTTGGTTTCTTACATTTTGTTTCGTCTGCGGTCGGCATAGCTCAATGGAAAGAGATCCCCTCATATACTATAACCATGCATGTGGCACCACACTGGAGGTCGTGGGTTCGATCCCCACCACCCCTTCCCATTTTTGAAATTTTTATATCGTTCTAACCCTAACTCCAAATCTAACATGTCATATATGAAAATTCATCAGAAAAATGTGTAGATTCCAAATATGCCTTCATCATTAATTTTTAAAAATATGTTCAGGGTGCACACTTAAATAATACGTTCTTTATATGATGAGATGTTTTAGAAATGCCTATTAGATATGTCTTTATAGATTGGCTGTTTTTTGTGGAGCTATCCGATATGATTGCAACCAAATTAAGTCTTGAACTGAATTATGATTGCAACCAAATTAAGTCAAACAAATTCTTTTCTAAATAGTTCATATCTTTTAACCGTAACTCCGATTTAAACATGTTATATATGAAATTTGATTAGAAAAATATGTATAATATTAATATGAGATTATTTTTACCTGTTAAGTATTTTGAAATATTATTTTGGATAATATTTAAGTCAAACAAATGCTTTTCTAAATCATCCGTATATTTTAAACCGTAACTCCGATTTAACATGTTATATATGAAATTTGATTAGAAAAATATGTAGAATATGAATATGAGATTATTTTTTACCTCTTAAATATTTTTAAATGTTATTTTGGAAGATATTTAAGTCAAACAAGTGATTTCCTAAATTATCCGTATCTTTTAAACCGTAACTCTGATTTTAACATGTTATATATGAAATTTGATTAGAAAAATGTGTGGAATCTGAATATGATGTTAATTTTACCTATTAAATATTTTTAATTATTGTTTTAGAAGCAAACTTATATCCTATAGTGCACGATCCGTTTTTCTTTCGTACCGGTGGCGATCCGGATTGCAAATAAACACCCACTATAACCATATAGGGAAAATAAAACATTAATAACTACACATGCATACCCCTGAAAACCGTCGTAGGGGAAAATAACAGATTTCTCATCGCGAGGGTGAGAGAAAGCGAGAGAGAGGGAGAGGGAGAGGGAGGAGAGAGAGGGAAAGAGAGAGACGCCTTAGGATTAACCACATTCAAACATGTTTTGGTTTGTGTGAACACTGAGGCCACCGCCGGCGAGGGTGAGAAAGAGGATAAGCGGCAACACAAATATGATGCCTCGCTAAAGTAAAGGAGATGGACTTATTTGTGGTCTTGAGTGATGGTTGTTGGGTTAAGAGCGTGTGTTATGTTCTTTTCTCCCGTTGCAACGCACGGGCTCTTTTGCTAGTATTTTTCAAAGGGGCAACTGCATTTTTTCCCCTAGTTGAAACCTACCGACGGGGTTTGCCCTTACTTTTCGACCTTGCTCCGTTTTGCCCTTAGATTTGCCTCCGAGGTCACCCGAGTGCCATTTGACCATTTGACCAACAATTTGAAAATTCATAACAAATTCATATGTACTTAGAAAAATACAAATAAGATATCAAAATATTCAGAAAAGCATTACATTTACGTGCATGTCTTTTGTATTCAGGACAAAAGTACTGTTTAAACTACATGAGGTTGTTAATTTTATTAACATTATTAAAAATAAAAATGCATACAGAATATATTTTTTATGAATAAAAATTACATGGAAATGTAGGTGATATTTTCTGAACATCCTGATATCTTATTTGTATTTTTCCGAGTTCATGTCAACTTGATATGAAGTTCCAAACGACTAGATTAACGTTATATTTGTGTTGAGTTGGATGATAGAGAAAAAGATAGAGTAGGAAAGCGGGTTGTACATTAACAGTTGCTGCAGCATAGACTCCAAGAAAAATATCGTGAGAGTGTACAATAGGTCATGCATTAATAAAGTAGTACTACTTAGCAATTACCAACTATGCATATTGACTATTAGGTTGACTATATGTGACATGACAACTTCATATACCTGTTGTAGGCGATCTCCTTCTTCCCCTCCATCCGCCACCGCCACGGGACGCCGCCGGGCTAAGCCCAGGGGCCGACGGCGCTGGCGAGGGACTCCCTTTCTCCCGCAGCTTAGGGGTGGTGCGGGGCCCCTAAACGTGTGGTGGCACAGCCGATCCAATCTATGCCGCATGGCGGCTTTGGCTCTGGCAGGCGGCGACGTGGTGGCCAGCCTTGCCTCGGGCGACGGCTTCTGCAGGTGCGGCGGTTGGCCCTGTTGTTGGGTTCTACGGTAGAGTGCGTCGACTGCAATATAAAATTTTTCTATGCGCGGATCAACCAGGAACATGCTACGAGAGATCGATCATGGATCGCTACAACTAGATGCGCAATGCCATGCAGCGGAAGTAAAATTGGGGCAGCGCGTCCACGGGGTTAATCTCCTCCTCGTCCGATCTCCCTCAAACAACCGGTCATCGGATCCCACGTACAGGTTTGCTGGAGCGGCGCAAATGCACCGCCTCTAACGGTGTCCTCGCGTGCAGGAGGAACACCGTGCGACGGACTGCTAGGTCCGATCACACAACCGACGGCGAGTGGAGGTGGCTAGTTGCAACACATCCAGAGCTGTAGTGACGACTCCGAAGCGATGAATCGAATAAGTGAACCACACCTACACTATATAGGCATCCGTCGCAGGCTCAACATTTGCGTCTCGCAAGGATCCTAAAGCCAAAATTCTATTCGGCCCGGATCCGAGTCCGAGTAGGATCACATATGACTTGTGGAGCCAGAGCCGGCCTCACAGGTATCTTCCCTTAAGCGCGCGACCCTTAGGTTCAACTCGGCTTGGTCGCAGGTCAGATCACCTCCGACCTCCTCAACTGGTAGCGGCCTCTAACAAGGCATGTCAACCACCAAGTAGACAATGAAGCCATTTGGTGAACCTATACAACATGTCACACTTCTGTTTCCTTTGCCACACGATACTTGTTGTTGGTCAAGGCGAGTCTGTCATCTTTGTGCTAGCCCGACATCTTTCTCGTTTTAGTGATGCCGACCACAAACCAGATTATCTCATAACCCTTGTCGCAAGGCCATGCTTATCTTCGTTTGATCACATAAGGGGACCAGAGTATATCTCTCCTGATTGGAGCGGCAAATCTCATCTTGCTCGACCATGTCTCGCAGCATGGGTCTGGACAAGGACGAAACTACCTATATAACTACCCACTTATGGAGTATCGTTTCGCCGGCCCACAGTAGATCTGTCAGCATCCCGAGTACATGCACCTGCTCGGGTCTTAGGACATAGAACATATATTGTACTAGAGACTCACATATGACCTATCGCTGCGTCTCATACTCGGGTCTGTCCGACTCGGACCTTATCTAGACTTGGATCCGACTATGTCGAAGCCGACCAGATCCTTTTTGAGTCCATATTATACAGCTAGCATCCAATGCTCCATGGCTAGTGAGACTGAGTCATCTACTGTGTCATATGTTAGTCTAGTCGGCTGCGTGTCCACATAGCCCTTATGACTAGGGCCTTTTATGTTAGTCCTTTTATGTTAGTCGTCATACAATGCATAGTCCCACAAATAAGTCACGTAATATCATCATACATGATTTCTTTAGGGCATATCTCCAACACCTATTCGAGCGGTGCATTGCAGTGGCTGCGGTCGGTGGTGGCAGCCGAATATGCTGCGGCGGCGCGCCATCGGGCGTCGGATCGGCGGGGGCAGTGTGGAGGGCCTGGTGGACTGGTCGGCGGCGCCTCCATCAGTTCTGATCTGACCGGTGCAGCCAGCGGTGTTGGTCCTCTCCTCCGTCAGCGGTGGTCGTCCTAAGCCTGGGTGGTCAGATCTCGAGATCCTTCATCTAGCTCCGGCTGCGAGTCGGTGAGACATAGTTGCCGGTGAAAACCAAGCGGATGGCAGGCGATGGCGGTGTACTGCGCCGTTACCTTGATGAATGCATTGTCGTCTATCTACTGTCGACCCGCTCGTGCTGCTCCCAGGGAAACCCTAGGATTTGGTCTTTCAGATCGTACGATGGCGGCATTGTGGTGTCGTTTCTCTCATGGGAGTATCGTTTGTGGAGCAGCGCCAGAATACATGGGCAGGAGAGCGGCTTCGTCTTGCATGGAGCTTCAGTGGAGATGTGAAGTCATGCCTGGCGACAGGTGCTACGCTGTGTCATCCCTGTTTGACAGGTGATAACCCACAAGTATAGGGGATTGCAACAGTTTTCGAGGGTAGAGTATTCAACCCAAATTTATTGATTTTACACAAGGGGAGCCAAAGAATAATCTCAAGTATTAGCAACTGAGTTGTCAATTCAGCCACACCTGGATAAATTAATATCTGCAGCAAAGTATTTAGTAGCAAAGTAGTATGGAAGTAACGGTAACAGTAGCAAAAGTAATGTTTTTGGGTTTTGTAGTGATTGTAACAGTAGCAACGGAAAAGTAAATAAACGGAGAACAATATGTGAAAAGCTCATAGGCATCGGGTCGGTGATGGAGAATTATGCCGGATGCGGTTCATCATGTAACAATCATAACATAGGGTGATACAGAACTAGCTCCAATTCATCAATGTAATGTAGGCATGTATTCCGAATATAGTCATACGTGCTTATGGAAAAGAACTTGCATGACATCTTTTGTCCTACCCTCCCGTGGCAGCGGGGTCCTAACGGAAACTAAGGGATATTAAGGCCTCCTTTTAATAGATTACCGGACCAAAGCATTAACACATAGTGAATACATGAACTCCTCAAACTATGGTCATCATCGGGAGTGCTCCCGCTTATTGTCACTTCGGGGTTGCCGGATCATAACATATAGTAGGTGACTATAGACTTGCAAGATAGGATCAAGAACTCACATATATTCATGAAAACATAATAGGTTCAGATCTGAAATCATGGCACTCGGGCCCCAGTGACAAGCATTAAGCATAGCAAAGTCATAGCAACATCAATCTCAGAACATAGTGGATACTAGGGATCAAACTCTAACAAAACTAACTCGATTACATGATAAATCTCATCCAACCCATCACCGTCCAACAAGCCTACGATGGAATTAATCACGCACGGCGGTGAGCATCATGAAATTGGTGATGGAGGATGGTTGATGATGACGATGGCGACGGATTCCCCTCTCCGAAGCCCCGAACGGACTCCAGATCAGCCCTCCCGAGAGGTTTTAGGGCTTGGCGGCGGCTCCGTATCGCGAAACGCGATGAAACTTTCTCTCTAGTTTTTTTCTCCCCGAACACTAATATATGGAATTGGAGTTGAGGTCGGTGGAGCTCCAGGGGGCCCACGAGGCAGGGGGCGCGCCCAGGGGGGTAGGGCGCGCCCCCACCCTCGTGCCCAGGGTGTAGGCCCCTGGCCTTGACTCTTTCGCCAATATTTTTTATATTTTCCAAAAATAATCTCCGTGAAGTTTCAGGTCGTTCCGAGAACTTTTGTTTCTGCACATAAATAACACCATGGCAATTGTGCTGAAAACAGCGTTAGTCCGGGTTAGTTCCATTCAAAGCATGCAAGTTATAGTCCAAAACAAGGGCAAAAGTGTTTGGAAAAGTAGATACGATGGAGACGTATCAACTCCCCCAAGCTTAAACCTTTGCTTGTCCTCAAGCAATTCAGTTGATAAACTGAAAGTGATAAAGAAAACCTTTTACAAACTCTGTTTGCTCTTGTTGTTGTAAATATGTAAAGCCAGCATTCAAGTTTTCAGCAAAGATTATGAACTAAGCATATTCACAATAACATTTAGGTCTCATGTTTACTCATATCAATGGCATAATCAACTAGCGAGCAATAATAATAAATCTCGGATGACAACACTTTCTCAAAACAATCATGATATGATATAACAAGTTGGTATCTCGCTAGCCCTTCCTGAGACCGCAAAACCTAAATGCAGAGCACCTTTAAAGATCAAGGACTGACTAGACATTGTAATTCATGGTAAAAGAGATCCAATCATAGTCATACCCAATATAAATTAACAGTAATGGATGCAAATGACAACGGTGCTCTCCAGCTGGTGCTTTTAATAAGAGGGTGATGACTCAACATAAAAGTAAATAGATAAGCCCTTCGCAGAGGGAAGCGGGGATTTGTTGAGGTGCCAGAGCTCGATATTGAAATAGAGATAAATAATATTTTGAGCGGTATACTTTCATTTTCAACATAACAACCAAGAAATGGCGATATCTTCAATGCTACACACATTATAGGTGGTTCCCAAACAGAATGGTAAAGTTTATACCCCCCCTCCACCAACAAGCATCAATCCATCGCTTGCTCGAAACAACGAGTGCCTCCAACAAGCAACAGTACCAGGGGGGGTTTTGTTTGCAATTATTTTGATTTGGTTTGCATTAAGCATGGGACTGGGCATCCTGATGACCAGCCATTTTCTCGTGAGTGAGGAGCGGAGTCCACTCCTCTTGAGAATAACCCGCTTAGCTTGGAAGATACGGACAACCCTAGTTGATACATGAGCTATTTGAGCATACAAAACAGAATTTCATTTGAAGGTTTAGAGTTTGGCACATACAAATTTACTTGGAACGACGGGTAGATACCGCATATAAGAAGGTATGGTGGACTCATATGGAACAACTTTGGGGTTTAAGGAATTGGATGCACAAGTAGTATTCCCGCTTAGTACAAGTGAAGGCTAGCAAAAGACTGGGAAGCGACCAACTAGAGAGCGACAACGGTCATGAACATGCATTAAAATTAATGAACATTGAGAGCAAGCATGAGTAGGATATAATCCACCATGAACATAAATACGTGAAGGCTATGTTGATTTTGTTTCAACTACATGCGTGAACATGTGCCAAGTCAAGTCACTTAAATCATTCAAAGGAGGATACCACCCCATCATACCACATCATAACCATTTTAATAGCATGTTGGTACGCAAGGTAAACCATTATAAGCTCCTAGCTAATTAAGCATGGCATAAGTAACTATAATCTCTAATCGTCATTGCAAACATGTTTATTCATAATAAGCTGAATCAGGAATCATAAACTAATCATATTTACCTAAACAAGAGAGGTCGAGTTCATACCAGCTTTTCTCATCTCAATCAATTCATCATATATCGTCATAATTGCTTTTCACTTGCACGACCGAATGATGTGAATAATAATAATAATAGTGCACGTGCATTGGACTAAGCTGGAATCTGCGAGCATTCAATTCAAAGGAGAAGAAAAGGTAATATGGGCTCTTAGTTAAATCAACAATAATGCATATAAGAGCCACTTCAACAATTTAATCATGGTATTCTCCTATCGACCCCCACAGAAAAGAAAAGAAATAAAACTATTTACACGGGAAAGCTCCCAACAAGCAAAAGAAGAACAGGAAATCTTATTGGGTTTTCTTTTTAATTATTACTACTACAGCAAGAAAAGTAACTAGCTGAAGCTACGACTAATTTTTTTTCTTAAGGTTTATCAAACACACAGAAAGAAAGCCTAAAAATGAAAATAAACTAGCATGGATAGTACAATGAAAAAGTATGAGCACCGACATGTAGTAATGAGTGTGTGAACATAAATGTAATGTCGGTGGGAAATACGTACTCCCCCAAGCTTAGGCTTTTGGCCTAAGTTGGTTTATTGCCACGGATGGCCTGGCGGATATCCAAAGTGATAGTTGGGGTCGTACTGAGATTCGGTTGGGGTCGTACTAATTGCCACTGGTTGGCAATCATCTCCGGATCCCACTGGTAATTAGACTATCGTGGAGGATCAAACTGTGTTTCCGGCTCTGGCTCTGTAGCTGATGTAGGGTTCCGGTAGGCGTGGATGGCCGCCAGCGGAACGAGGTACTTGCCTGCAGACAAATCAAACAAGGAAGGAGCAGGCAAGGTAATAGTCTCAGGGAGATTTTTATCAAATAACAGTTTATATTTGAGCGCCCTTTCCCTATTCTTAACAATAAAATCATGTTCTACCATACTCTTATAATCTAAATAAGCATTAGGAAGCAATTTTTCTTCTTTCTCATAGTGCCTAATAGGTATGTTATAGTACGCAGCGAGGCGCGAGGCGAAGATGCCTCCAAAGATGGGGCCCTTAGTACAGTTAAGATTTAACCGCCTTGCAACAATGGCGCCCATACTAAATGTATCATCACAAAACAAGGCATGGAACAAAATGATAATATCAGGGACACTCAAGTTTCCACACTTTCCACGACCAGTTATGCATCTACTAGCAAATATAGCAAAGTAACGTAGAACAGGAAAATGTATGCTAGTGATTCATGCGTCGTAAACCTTCCTCGTTCCCATACAGCAATTGTATCAATAAACCCCTCCACATCGTTACTATGTGGTTCCTCTATGATACCCGGAGAAGGTAACTTGCAAACTCTACAGAATTCACGAATGGTCATCTCCTTATACTCATCATATAAATGAAAATCCACCATAGGTGGTGACCTCCTAAAATGGAAATGAAAAGATTGCACAAAGGTATTGGTGAGTAAGAGATCCTGTTCGCGTTGGTCGCGGAGGAAGTCGATGAGGCTGCATTCTAACCCTATTCATAAAAATCATCATAAATCCCGGCTGCTCTCAAGAAATCATCACAAGGCCATTCACACGGCTGAACCTCCTGGTACAAGGCAGATTATATTTGGGCCTCTCTTCTTCTTCACTTTGTTTTTTCTTCGTGCTTTGGCTCGATGAGCCCCTCAAAAATCTTTTTGTCGTTTTCTGAAAATTTCTGAAATTTTTAGTAACTTCAAATAAAAGTGAACCAAGCTCAACAAAATTGATAGCAACTACTCATACAAGTGCCTAGAGCTCATATCATGCATTAGAACTACTTGGAACCATATACATTTGACATCCAACCTCAAGAACATGGTCACCTAGGCAGCACAAATTTGCAATGAATAAAGCACTAGAACAAAAACTAATTGGACCAATGGAGGAGTCATATACCAAGGAGCAATCCCCAAAGCAGTTTTGTGAGAGGTGCCTTGAGCAAGGATATCAAAAATCGCAGCAAAATGAGCTAGAACTCGTGCTTGAGCTGGATGGTGATTTTTTTGGGAGGAAGAGGAAGTTTGTGGGTCCAGGAATAAGTGGAGGGGTTCCACCATGGGCCCATGAGGCAGGGGGCGCGCCCTGGACCCTCGTCCCTAGGTGCTTGCTCCCCTGCTCTGTTCTCAGTGCCAAATATTCTCAAATATTCCAGAAAAAATCATATTTCAATTTCAGGGCATTTGGAGAACTTTTATTTTCGGGGCATTTTTATATTGCATGGATAATTCAGAAAACAGACAGAAAAATACTATTATTTCTTTATTTCAACTAAATAACAGAAAGTAAAAAGAGGGTACAGAAGGTTGTGCCTTCTAACTTCATCCATCTCATGCTCATCAAAAGGAATTCACTAACAAGGTTGATCAAGTCTTGTTAACAAACTCATTCCGAATAACATGGAACCGGAGAAATTTCGAATAACACTATGTTACCTCAACGGGGATATGCACATCCCCAATAATAAGAATATCATATTTCTTCTTGACAGTAGGAAGAGGAAATTCAAAACCTCCAAAAATAATTGATGGAATTTTTCCAATAGAATTTATACTGTGGACTTGAAGTTGTTTCCTTGGAAAGTGTACCGTATATATGCTCATTACTGTTAACATGAATAGTGACATTGCCTTTGTTGCAACCAATAACAGCCCCTGTAGTATTCAAAAAGGGTCTTCCAAGAATAATAGACATACTATCGTCCTCGGGAATATAAAGAATAACAAAGTCCGTTAAAATAGTAACGCTTGCAACCACAAGAGGCACATCCTCACAAATACCGACAGGTATAGCAGTTGATTTAGCAGCCATTTGCAAAGATATTTCAGTAGGTGTCAACTTATTCAAATCAAGTCTACTATATAAAGAGAGAGGCATAACACTAACACCGGCTCCAAGATCACATAAAGCAGTTCTAACATAATTTCTTTTAATGGAGCATGGTATAGTAGGTACTCCTGGATCTCCAAGTTTCTTTGGTATTCCACCTTTAAAAGTATAATTAGCAAGCATGGTGGAGATTTCAGATTCCGATATCTTTCTTTTATTTGTAACAATTTATTTCATGTACTTAGCATAAAGATTCATTTTGAGCATATCAGTTAATCGCATATGCAAAAAGATAGGTCTAATCATTTCAGAAAAGCGCCCAAAATCCTCATCATCCTTTTTCTTGGATGGTTTGGGAGGAAAAGGCATGGGTTTCTGAACCCATGGCTCCCTTTCTTTACCGTGTTTCCTAGCAACAAAGTCTATTATCATAATGTTGATTCATTGACTGTGGGTTATCAAGATCAACAGCAGGTTCAATTTCTACATCATTATCATTACTAGGTGGAGCATCAACATGAATATCATCATTAACATTGTCACTAGGTTCATGTTCATCACCAGATTGTGTTTCAGCATTAGAAATAGAAATATCATTAGGATTCTCAGGTGTGTCTACCACAGGTTCACTAGAAGCATGCAAAGTCCTATCATTCTTCTTTTTATTCTTTTTAGAAGGACTATGTGCATCTATATTATTTCTCTGAGAATCCTGCTCAATTCTCTTAGGGTGGCCTTCAGGATACAAAGGTTCCTGAGTCATTTTACTGGTTCTAGTAGCCACTCTAACAGCATAATCATTATTCTTACTATTCAACTCATTGAGCAAATCATTTTGAGCTTTAAGTACTTGTTCTACTTGAGTGGTAACCATAGAGGCATGTTTACTAATGAGTTTAAGTTCACCTTTAACATTAGCCATATAATCACTCAAGTGTTCAATCATATAAGCATTTTGTTATAATTGTCTACCAAAATAAGCATTAAAATCATCTTGCTTAACCATAAAGTTATCAAACTCATCCAAACATTGGCTAGCAAACTTAGTAGGAGGGATTTCAGCTTTATCAAATCTATAGAGAGAATTTACCTTTACTACCTGTGTCGGGTTATCAAGACCATGTGTTTCTTCAATAGGTAATGGATTAAGATCATGTATTTCTTCAACAGGCGGTAAATTAAGACCATGTATTTCTTTAATAGGAGGTAAATTCTTAACATCTTGAGCTTTAATACCCTTTTATTTGATAGATTTCTTTGCCTCTTTCATATCTTCAGGACTGAGAAATAGAAGACCCCTCTTCTTCGGAGTTGGTTTAGGAATAGGCTCAGGAGTTGTCTTAGGAAGTGTCCAATTATTTTCATTCGTCAACATATTATTCAATAGAATTTCAGCTTCATCTGGTGTTCTTTCCCTGAAAACAGAACCAGCACAACTATCCAGGTGGTCTCTGGAAGCATCGGTTAGTCCATTATAAAAGATATCAAATATTTCATTTTTCTTTAGAGGATGATCAAGCAAAGCATTAAGTAATTGGAGAAGCCTCCCCCAAGCTTGTGGGAGCCTCTCTTCTTCAATTTGCACATATTTATATGTTTCCCTTAAAGCAGCTTGTTTCTTATGAGCGAGGAAATATTTAGCAGAGAAGTAATAAATCATATCTTGGGGACTACGCACACAACCAGGATCAAGAGAAACCATATCTTAGCATCACCCTTTAATGAGAATGGAAATATTTTATGGATATAAAAGTAGCGAGTTCTCTCATCATTAGTGAATAGGGTGGCTATATCATTTAATTTAGTAAGATGTGTCACAACAGTTTCAGATTCATAGCCATAGAAAGGATCAGATTCAACCAAAGTAATTATATCAGGATCAATAGAGAATTCATAATCCTTATCAGTAACAAAGATAGGTGAAGTAGCGTAAGCAGGATCATATTTCATTCTAGCATTCAATGTTTTTTGTTTAAGCTTAACTAATAATTTCTTAAGATCACTTCTATCATTGCAAGCAAGAAAGTCTCTAGCAGTTTCTTCATCCATAACATAGCCTTCAGGCACAACAGGCAATTCATATTTATTGGGAGAGTCATCATCATCATTTTCATCAATATTATCAGTTTCAATAATTTCATTCTCTCTAGCCCTAGCAAGTTGTTCATCAAGAAATTCACCAAGTGGCACAAAAGTATCAAGCATAGAAGTAGTTTCATCATAATTATCATGCATAGCAGAAGTGGCATCATCAATAACATGCGACATATCAGAATTAATAGCAGAAGCAGGTTTAGGTGCCGCAAGCTTACTCAAAACAAATCCCAAGTGACTCAAAGAATAGAGCTATGCTCCCCGGCAACGGCGCTAGAAAATAGTCTTGATAACCCACAAGTATAGAGGATCACAACAGTTTTCGAGGGTAGAGTATTCAACCCAAATTTATAGATTCGACACAAGGGGAGCCAAAGAATATTCTCAAGTATTAGCAACTGATTTGTCAATTCAGCCACACCTGGATAACTTAATATCTGCAGCAAAGTATTTAGTAGCGAAGTAGTATGGAAGTAACGGTAACAGTAGGAAAAGTAATATTTTTGGGTTTTGTAGTGATTGTAACAAAGAGTAACGGAAAAGTAAATAAGCGGAGAACAATATGTGAAAAGCTCGTAGGCATTGGATCGGTGATGGAGAATTATGCCGGATGCAGTTCATCATGTAAGAATCATAACATAGGGTGATACAAAACTAGGTCCAATTCATCAATGTAATGTAGGCATGTATTCCGAATATAGTCATACGTGCTTATGGGAAAGAACTTGCATGACATGTTTTGTCCTACCCTCCCGTGGCAGCGGGGTCCTAACGGAAACTAAGGGATATTAAGGCCTCCTTTTAATAGAGTACCGGACCAAAGCATTAGCACATAGTGAATACATGAACTCCTCAAACTATGGTCATCACCGGAGTGGTCCCGATTATTGTCACTTCGGGTTGCCGGATCATAACACATAGTAGGTGACTATAGACTTGCAAGATAGGATCAAGAACTCACATATATTCATGAAAACATAATAGGTTCAGATATGAAATCATGGCACTCGGGCCCTAGTGACAAGCATTAAGCATAGCAAAGTCATAGCAACATCAATCTCGTAACATAGTGGATACTAGGGATCAAACCCTAACAAAACTAACTCGATTACATGATAAAAATCATCCAACCCATCACCGTCCAGCAAGCCTACGATGGAATTACTCACGCACGGCGGTGAGCATCATGAAATTGGTGATGGAGGATGGTTGATGATGACGATGGCGACGGATTCCCCTCTCCGGAGCCCCGAACGGACTCCAGATCAGCCCTCTCGAGAGGTTTTAGGGCTTGGCGGTGGGTCCGTATCGTGAAACGCGATGAAACTTTCTCTCTAGTTTTTTTCTCCCCGAGCACGAATATGTGGAGTTGGAGTTGAGGTCGGTGGAGCTCCAGGGGGCCCACGAGGCAGGGGGCGCGCCCAGGGGGGTAGGGCGAGCCCCACCCTCGTGCCTAGGGTGTGGGCCCCCTGGCCTTGATTCTTTCGCCAATATTTTTTATATTTTCCAAAAATTATCTCCGTGAAGTTTCAGGTCATTCCGAGAACTTTTGTTTCTGCACATAAATAACACCATGGCAATTCTGCTGAAAACAGCGTCAGTCCGGGTTAGTTCCATTCAAATCATGCAAGTTAGAGTCCAAAAGAAGGGCAAAAGTGTTTGGAAAAGTAGATACGACGGAGACGTATCAACAGGTGCTATGCATGGCAGATCTTCCAGAGACTTCAAGTTGTGTCGGCTCGTGGTACTTGGCGGCATGGTGTTGTGGTGTACCGGCTGCGACTGTGATGTGTTCAGCAGTTTGCGCACTAGGAGGTGGTGCGGTAGGGCGCCGTGATAGCATCGACAGATGGCCGGACTAGCAAGGATGATGCAGATCTCTTTCCTGAAGATAGGTCAGCGCGGTCGATGATGATGGCGTCTTCTAAAACGTGTGCATGTGATATATGTTTTAGGTTTGCTACATTGGTTGTAGGTTCTGATACGTTATGTGGATGGATCAGCGAGGACACCGGTTTTATATATGAGAAGTGAGAGCACTCCATGTTATCGAGTTTGTAGATGTAACACTAGTAGAAAAAGGGTCAAATGTGAGCCACATTAGTCCCGGTTGGAATATGAGCCGACACTAATGTGTCCATTAGTGCCGGTTCCAATGGCTAGGCGGGAGGAGATCTTTAGTACCGGTTCAGGACGAACCTTTAGTACCGGTTCATGCCACAAACCGGTACTAAAGAGGCAGGGTCCCGACCAGCCCCTTTAGTAACAGTTTGTGGTATGAACCGGTAGTAAAGAGGTTGTGGCAGGCTGTTTTTAGTCCCACCTCGCTCCCCTAGCAGGATTTTTACCACCTTAAATATGTTACTTTTCAAACTATCACAAGCACTTGTCCTTCATTGAACTCTATGCGTAGAATTTGTGGTCGCAATATGTGTCTTCACCGCTTTCTAAACCGTTGATGACTCATGTTGACAATTCAGATTGTACTCAAAAAGATCATTGATAATCAATGTATTTTTTATGTATATTTTTATATGTTTACGCCCTAACATGTAAAATCAATGTTTTTAAACTTATTTGAACTCTAGACTTTTTTTGCGTTTAGTATGAAGCATTCAAAGCGACGTCATCAATTTCCAACACATTCTGACATCATTTGCTATTTTTCAGTCATTTACCGATTTGTTTAGAGAGCTAAATGACCGTGAAATTGAAAATCACTATGAAATAAACTCTAAAAATGTTGAAACTTGGCATGGTATCATCATTTCACCTGCATAGCATGTGCGAAAGAGTAGAGAGGTCCACGGCAAAAACTGGACGCACTTCGTGTGCAAACTGGACAATCTCTTTCGGGGTCTCAGGGTTTCGGACGAGAACTCATCTCACTACTAGGGAAAAGCCTAGCAGCAGCGTGAGTTTTAGGCCTATCAATAGCGCGGCCAGGAGCGCTACTGATAAGGCACTACAGCTAAAACTTAGCAGTAGCGTGCCTGGACCCGCGCTACTGCTAAATTGATCTAGTAGTAGCGCTTCTCCGGAGCAGCGCTGCTGTTAATTAGTAGTAGCGCTCCTCCTTGCCCGTGCTACTACTATTATTTAGTATTTTATTTCTTTTTTATTTCATGTTGTATTTCATACACCTTTACACAAGTTTTCATACAACAGGAATTTAGAGATTGTTTTTACATCATAATGAGTTATTACATCCCAGGGTGAAAGAACCGTGGACTAGTTTCAAGTGGATGGACATCCACTTGAAACTAATCCACGGTTCTTTCACCCAATTATATAATAAATATCATCATCATTATCATATCATTAACAACTTATCATCACAATACAACATTGTCATATAACACCTCCTCAAGATCATCGCTTTCATCAATGAGACATCACATAGCAAATTGGTCACTAGTCGTAATCACAAGTACTCCTCATCATCAACTCTAACACATTAATCACATAATAAACATATTGTACCTCATAGGACATACTACATTCTCTTAGGACCTACTATATTCTCTAAGGTAAAATAGCAAAAAACAAGATAGCCCCTGACTCTCCATTATGGAGAATGGAGATTATCCTGTCTCCAATTCTTGCCTTTCGCTTAATGTTACTTCCAAGAACCTCGTTGCGAATGTACTAGTTTTAGAAGTATGCAAAAGATGCATGGATGTCGTAATAGTAAAAAAATCTTACCAGGGTATCTCCATAGAAGTTATAGTGGTTTAACACGTGCACTAGTGGCACGTATTCACCATAATTTGGAGGAGTTCGATAATAGGTGTTGTAATTCTCAAGATAAGTACAATAAGCAATCATATGACTTTTCTCCTTATATGTTAATTCGGAGCCATCAGTGTAGCGGGTTTTGTCTACCATCTTCTGCACATTCTTTGAAGATTCAAAATAAGCTGTGAATGGAAATAAGTTGTCAACTATTTTGAAATAAACAATATAAATTAGTTAATAACTATGTTTGAGAAACTCACATTGCGGTAGAATCGGAAGCGTATCAACAAGGACCCAAATGTCCATATTGTCTTGCTCGATGTCGGGATCACCAAGATCCATGGTGACAATCATACCCTCATAAAAACCATACATTTTGCAAAGTGCTTCCCAATTTTGGCAACCAAAATGGGTTACGCTCTGAGCATTGTACATATTTACTTAAAAATCCATATCATGATGGGTCCTTAGGTGTATTTTCTTTGTTTCAAAATTTTCATGGTCTTCAAAACCCATCCTCTCCAAGGCATAGCGTCTTGCATGGCATGGGATAAGCTAGTAGAATTGTAAAAGATGAAAATTAGACGTTGAAATACTTGAAGTCATGCTTAATTACGAAAAAAACTCTTGCCGTTGTTGCGTACCGTTTCAACATCGAAGGTCTCCTCGAGCTTAATGCTGAAGCGCCGATCTTCGTCCAGCTCAATGAACCTGTCGCACATACCTCGGGAGACTATCGTCGTCCGAGTACGATATTTCCTACGTTCATAATTCAAAGATTAAACTTGTACAATTAAATATATGTACTAAAAAACCTAAATTACATCATTATTTTTCGAGAAAATCCAGGCCACTCGATATTTCCTACATATTCTAGCACAAGTCATGCCAAAATTCATGGGAAAATCCGGCATGACCTTTGCTAAAAAGGACATATCGAGCGCCTGAAATTTGCCGGAACGGAAATTAATCAACACTCCGGCAAAACATAGGCCACTCGGAGGTGTAAACTGAACATGAACGGCCACTTGGGCAACCACATATCCTATTTGAGCAACACAAGATATACATGGATATAATTTGGCTGGTCTCACCTTGATGTCGGAGGGGGTCGGTGACGGGGACGACGGCGGGGATGATGGAGGGGCTCCTTGATTTCTGCAAAAGCAAAAACCGTATAAGTTATCACTAATACATCCCGAATAATTGCTTAAATTAAAAATAACAACAAATATGACATGTTCAACTAGTTTTATTAATTCAACTAGTTCTTACTAAATATAAACTTACTATAAATAGAAAAAAACTAGTTCTTTTTAAAAATAAAGTAGTTCAACTAGTTATATTAATTATCTTACTAAAAATACATTAGTTCTATTAATTCAACTAGTTCAACTAGTTTATTAATTTACTTACTAAACTAGTTCAACTACAACTAAAGTAGTTCAACTACAACTACTATTAATCATACTGCCCTAGTTAACTAGTACCATCACTACTAGTAATTAACATCTACTACTACTAAAAATCATTAACTATGAACCCTAAATTAACATCTACTACTACTAAACAACATCTAGTACTAACTAAGCAGAGAGAAAGGGGGTGGGGGCGACAGAGAGGTAGGGGCGGCGAGGGTGGGATCGGGAGGTGGTGGTGCTGGGTGGGCTCGGGTGGCGGCGGAAAGGTCGAGGGCGGTGGGAAGAGGGCTGCCGGCGAAGGATGAAGGAGGGGCGGCCGCAGGCGGAGGGAGGAGGGTGGCGGCGGAGGAGGGAGGGGGGATGGAAGGAGGGGAGTACCTCGGCGGCGGACGGACGAAGGCGGCGGCGGCGGCGACGCACGACGTCGGTTATCGGCGCGCGGGCGAGAGTGAGAGTGTGAGTGAGGGAGAGACAGAGGGTCGGTCGTGCGCGTGGGGATAAGATAATGATAGTTATAGCGCGTTTACCAAAACGCGCTTCAGCTAATAGGACTAGCAGTAGCGTTGTCCATTGTTACGCGCTACTGCTAGGTTGGCCTACCAGTAGCGCTTTGCAGATAAAGCGCTACTGCTAAGTGTAAGTATACAAAAAATACGTCAATGCAAAAATACATTGGCCATCAATGATCTTTTTGTGTACAATCTGAATTGTCAATATGAGTCCTCTCCGGTAGGAACCGGAGAGGACTCATATTATGCCACAAATTTTACACATAGAGTTCGGTGAAGACCAACTGGTTGTGATACTTTCAAGTAACATATTTAAGTTGGTAAACACCCTGTTCACGGAGCGAGGTGGGACTAAACTTGTCGGCTGATCTTAGCAGTAGCGATTTTCTTAGAAGCGCGCTGCTGCTAACTTCTATAGCAGTAGCGCGGTTTAGTATAGGGCGCTACTGGTATAACTAGCTGGGTGGCGAGGTCATGGCAATTAGAGCAGTAGCGCGGTTTTGTGTGGACGCGCTACTGCTATTTTCCTTTCAGCAGCAAGTTTTGCTATCACGCGCTGCTGCTAAATAGCAGTAGCATCGTATTTTGAGGAGCGCTGATGGTAAGATTCTGTGTATAGGCTTTTCCCTGGTAGTGTCTGTTACACGGGCACTTCAATGTTTTTAAACTCATTTGAACTCCAGACTTTTTTTTGCGTTCAGTATGCAACATTCAAAGCAACGTCATCAATTTCCAACACGTTCTGACATCATTTGATGTTTTTCAGTCATTTACTAATTTGTTTAGAGAGCTAAAACAAAAATATTCACAAAGAAACTAAATATAGCAAAAAAAACTACTCAGAAATAAATAGAAGAAAATAAATAAAGCAGAAAAGAAAAAAACTATATAAATAAGTTACTCAAAAAATAAATAGAAGAAAATAAATAATGCAGAAAATAAAAACTATATAAAAAATTGTTGGCGCGCTGCCCAGTGGGCCTGCCAGACCTAGGGTGTGCAAATTCAGGCCTAGAAGGGCCAGCAGGCTCACAGGGCAGCGCGCCATAGTTAGGCCCAGAAGCCTGCTATATAGAGGAGTTCGAAGGAGCAGCCGCGTATGGGTTTATAAACTAGTGCGACTGCCCTTCGCTCGGTGTCGTGGAATTGTCACGGCAGATGTCCTCTTGCAAGGACTTAGTCGTGGAGCCATCGCAACTAGGAAGCTTAAAGGGGTTAATCGGGACAAAGGACACGAGAGGGCCTACGTCTAGTTGGGTTGGATTGCTTGGTGTTTCGATAACCAGGGAGCAAGATACGCTATGCCCGACTCTCGATGAGTTGTTTTCTCCCCTAAGCCGCCAGCGGGTCGTCCCCTTATATACACGGGTTCACGCACTGCGGCCTACAGAGTCCCGGCCGGCTTATAGACAGTGTCCGGCTCGGTGACTAGTTAATTCTACCTTATAACACAAGTCATGCCATCATGGTGGTTTATCACTATGGGCCTTAAGTCGCCTATGGGCCTTAGACCCTTTATTGAACCGCCATCTTCATGCTTGGTCTTGGGCTTCTTCTGATGAGTCTCTCTTTGCGTAACCCGACCCCTCCTGGGCGGCTTACACAAATAGTCATATCCCCAACATTAGGCCCCAGATTGATTTGAACCGGTTCATGTCAATCTTAAAATACCTTGACAACCAGTCCTTCCGTCTTCAGTCCTGCGAAAAGGTCATAACCCGTCGTGACATCATCTTCTGGATCCGTGTTAACCCGCCGTGACGTCATCTTCAATTAGATTCATATTTTACTCCGTCGTATCCTCCAACGGGTCTTTGCCTTTACTGACCCTTCCGAAAACCGAGGCGCCGGGGCCGCTGGATAATGATGTTTGGTCTCCTCGTTTCTCGCGCCGTCACAGTCGTCCTTCCCTTATAAATAGGCACGACCTAGGTCTTCCATTCTCCCCTCTTTCAGTCATCTTCTTCCTCTTGCTGCCTCTCTGTCTCTCGAGCTCCGCTGCCGCCGCCGTCGAACTCCTCGTCTTCACCGACTCAGGCCGCTACATCAACCTTACTCTGACCAGAAATCGACGGCGAATCTCCGCAGCTCGTCCACATCCGTGAGTTCCTCTCCTTCCCTTTCTTAGATCTGCGTTGGAACTTTTTTGAGTTCGTCGGTGTTCATCGACGCCTGCTGCAAACCCTCGATAGTTTTTACCTCCAATGCCCTGTTAGATCGTAAAAATAACGTAGAACTGCTGTGGCGATTGTTTGTTCTGAACTTGCATAGAAACAGATCTCATTTCCCTTGTTCAGAAGCCCTCTTCGAGTGTATGAGCTTCTCTGCACTGTTTTTAGGTCTAGAAATTTTTCTTTTCAGAGCAACTGTTTGATCCAAAATAATTTCGGAAAATTGTGAAATCTGTTTGTTCCACACTTAGCCAAAAACTGCATCTGTTGAATCTTTTTAGCCATGGTAGCCCATATGGCCGGTTTAAGACAACACCGGTTGTCAACCTCGCTTGTTCCGGCGACTTAAGAAAATTTAAATGCCTTTGATACCTGCAACAGTTTAAATACTACTGCATAGTTACCCATATGTTATTAGGCCCCTTCTTAAGCCGCCATTTGAATAAACTTTAAAATGCTTTCCTCCGGGTTAATTTGAACCGGAACTTCTTATTTTTTGATAGGCTTCAATTTATACAATGGCACCCAATGCCCCCAAAGCTCCTGTGACCTGCAATTGGGTCAAATCCACTGTCACAGAAAGCACCTTGTCTGACTTTGTGAAATCCGGCCACCTGCCCAAGAGAGAAGTCATGTCTTATCGTGCTCCTAACCCGTCAGAGGAGAGGCCTCAACCCAAAGAGGGAGAGGTGATCGTTTTTACTGATCACATGAACCGGGGATTCGCTCCACCCGGTTCAGAATTATTCATGGATGTTTTGCATTTCTTCGATCTCAGACCTCAGGACATCGGGCCCAATTCCGTATCAAATATTTGCAACTTCCAAGTTTTCTGCGAGGTGTACCTTGGAGAAGAACCTAGCATACTTTTATTCAGGGAATTGTTTTACTTAAGCCGGCAGAATCTAACGCCAACGGGCCGAGTCTGGAACTTGGTGGCATCTCGATTCAGCGGCGGAGACATTGCCTTTTTCCTTATGCTGAACTGCTGAGTCATCCATAGGATTGGAATCAGACATGGTTCTACTGCGAGGATACTTCTCTGGCTGACCAAAATCCTCTGCCCGGCTTTCGCGCCTTGCGCCTTGAATCCAACCACCCGCTGCCGGATAAACTGACTGCTATTGAGCGTCTGCCACTTGCTCCCACCATTAGCAAAATCAAAGCTCTTTTGGGAAACGGCTTAGATGGTGCCGACCTGGTCCGGTTTTGGGTCGCTTGGCGGGTGATCCCGCTAAGCCGCCGCCCTGGCTTAATGTTCACCTACTCAGACGAGAAGAATGACCCACTGCGTCATAGTCCCGACGACTTACTAGATGATGTGGTGGAGGCTACAACCCAGACATTGTTGAAAGAGGGCACAATAACTAGTAACGCATTTGGCTTACTTCCCTTCTGCAAGATGAACCCAGCCCCCGCAGTGAGTCGTCAACTTCAATGAATACTCTTTATTATTTGACACCTTGATTTTACTCATAATCCTTTATCATTTTTCACAGGCCGATGATGACTTCTGGAAGGTCAAATACGACCATGAGGCCGCAAAACAAGCCGTGAGCGGCAAAAAGAACTGAGAGGAAAGCCGCCAAGACGGGAACTTCAAGGAAAAGGAAGCCAAGCGCTTCCGATTTACTTAAATTGGATGATACTTTTGACGACGAAGAAGAGGTAACTTTTAACTCCCATGACTCGTTATCATCACCTTGCTGACCCTTAATCTTTCCAGGAGGATACGGGGAACAGCCAAGCCGTCGAGGAAAAGGTAAATATAATCTCCTCCGACTCCGAGCCCCTGCTGCGTCAGAAAATTCGAAGAGTGACCCGGAAAGTAAGATTTTCACATCCTTTGGCTTACCAAGATCCTCAATTTCTTTTGAAGCAACAGCAATTTGAAAGCCGGAGGCAGACCCGGACCAGCAAGGATATACAGCTCTCCTCCGGCTTACCTGACGTAACCAGGAAGCGTTGGGCTGAGGTTATCTCCGATTTACGTTCTGTTTACCCTTTGGCGGGTTTAATTCATCAACCTCTCAATTCATCTGACTCCAATTATCAGGATACCTCTCCTTCCTCCGGCGAGTCTATGCAATCTAACATGCCGGCTTTCAAAACCGCCCCTGGGTAATGTAACTTTGTTTACCTTATGCTGTACCTTACTCATGCTTTTGTACTCATCCTTTCTACCTTGTCCACAGTGTGCAAGTGAAGCCCAGTAAGAGGGCAAAAAAGAATAAGCCATCCCAAGACCCAGTAGTAACTGAACCGGAACTTGGAACAGCCGCCCCTGACACTTCCACTCATCAACCGCCGCCTGAACCGGCTTATGAAATTCCAGCACCATCCTCCGACCGCCATTGAAGAAACTTTTGGCGGCTCGATAAACCGGAAACTCCTAGCCCGGTCAAGACAATTGATCCGGAGGTTGAAATTATCAAGACTCAGTTTGTCGAGCCAAGTCAGCCCACCGTCCTTGCCAAGTGTTCTGCCAAAGAAGAGCTTTTGGAGCGCCGAAAGGCCAAATTAGACATTGTAGATTATACTAATTTGAGCATTGGAGATATAGTCTCTGGCTATATCAATCAAGTACATAGCACCCGTGACCTGGAAATTAATATCGTGAAACAAATACAGAAAAAATCTGAGGTACAACTTATACTACTTTCCTTAATCATACTTATTGTATCAGCCCCCAAGTCTATTGCTTATGAATGAATATGATGTAGACTTAGAAACCTGCTTAGCACTGCCTTGTCCGGTTTATATGAAAATATTTCACCCGGTTGTAACATGATACCTTGAATTTGCAATACACATTAGCCCCCAAGTCTCAAGTATCTTTGCTTGCAAAGTGCTTGGGACTTAATTTCGCATGAACCGACATTGTACATTAAATTTCTTCAGCATACATTAGCCCCCAAGTGTCAAGTACCTTTTCTTGCAAAGTGCTTGGGACTTAATGATATCTTATCATAATTTTAATTATAACCCGGCATCAACGCAGGCCACCACAAGTCAATTTGAGTCGGAGATTGCTGACTTAAAGAACC
The DNA here is from genome assembly GCA_021605145.1 of Aegilops bicornis. Lineage (NCBI taxonomy): Eukaryota > Viridiplantae > Streptophyta > Magnoliopsida > Poales > Poaceae > Aegilops > Aegilops bicornis. Next base: position 43,954,993 of record CM038669.1, on the reverse strand, counting down.
GCCTGGCAGCTCAAGAACTTGAAATTGAAAAGGCCAACTCCAAATTTGCATTCAGCGTCTCTGAACAAGAGAAGTTGAAGAAGAATTTTGATGCGGAGAAGAAAATCTGGGCTGATGAAAAAGCCTCACTGGTGACCCGGGCCGAGACAGCAGAAACGTCACTTGCAGAAGCAACAGCCGAGCTGTCCGGCTTAAAGCACCAGATATGTCAAATGGTCTCAGCAATCTTTGGTAAGCTACTATATATAACCTTGAATATCGCAATCCTTCCTTTGATGTCGTGCGTATGTGTTACGGAGATTTGCCGTCTGTGCATATGGACACTTTGGACACTTTGCCATCTGCTGGCAGACGGCAAAGACCTTTGCTTCTTTGCCGTCAGCCGCAGACGGCAAAGTCCTGCCGTTAGCCACCTAACGAACTAACAGCGTAAATTTTGCCGTCTGTGTTCTTTGCCGTCCGCTGCTGATGGCAAAGGACCCTTTGCCGTCAGCCACCAAAAGCGGACAGCAACGTAGCTCTTTACCGGCCCTTTCTTTGCCGTCCATGTTTGCCGTCCGTGGCGGACGGCAAAGACCTTTGTCGTCCGCCATTCATGCCTTTGCCGTCCGCCGTGGCAGACGGCAAAGTAGCTGATTCCTGTAGTGATAGGATGACCTTGGAAGTACTGCTTCAGCTTCCGGCTTGCCATAAACACTCCGTAAACAAGTTTCTGCCAATGTGGATACCTTTGCTTGGACTCAATGAGCACCTCACTGATGTAGTAAACCGGCCGTTGAACCGGATGCTCCTTGCCAGCCTCCTTGCGCTCCACCACAATGGCCACACTGACGGCTCGGGCGTTAGCAGCCACATATAACAGCAATGGCTCTCTATCAATGGGAGCAGCAAGGACCGGCGGCTCAGACAACTGCCTCTTTAAATCCTCAAAGGCAGCGTCAGCAGCATCACTCCAGACAAAAGCATCCGTTTTCTTCATCATCTGATATAGCGGCAGGGCCTTCTCACCTAACCGGCTTATGAACCGGCTTAAAGCGGCAACACGACCCGCCAGTCGTTGAACATCATTGATGCACGCCGGTTTGGCCAAGGAGGTGATCGCCTTGATCTTCTTCGGGTTAGCTTCGATGCCTCTGTTTGAGACCAGGAAACCCAGAAGCTTGCCCGCAGGTACACCAAACACACACTTGTCCGGGTTAAGCATCATCTTATAAACCCGGAGATTATCAAAGGTCTCCTTTAAATTAGATATCAAGGTTTCCTTCTCCCTGGATTTCACCATGATGTCATCCACATAAGCGTGAACATTGCGCCCAGTTTGACTGTGGAGACAGTTTTGTACACATCTCTGATAAGTCGCCTGGGCACTCTTGAGCCCAAATGGCATAGATACATAGCAGAAGGCTCCAAACGGAGTGATGAAAGCCGTCTTCTCCTGGTCCTTAACTGCCATTTTGATTTGATGATAGCCAGAGTAAGCATCCAAAAAGCTCAACCGCTCGCAACCCATCGTAGCATCGATGATTTGATCAATACGGGGGAGGGCAAAGGGATCAGCCGGGCAAGCCTTATTTAAGTCCGTGTAATCCACACACATCCGCCAAGTGCCGTTCTTCTTGAGTACCAGCACCGGGTTAGCCAACCACTCCAGGTGAAAAACTTCCATGATGAACCCAGGCGCTAAGAGCCGGGCGACCTCTTCCCCAATAGCTTTCCGTCTTTCCTCATTGAACCGTCGAAGAAATTGACTGACCGGCTTATACTTTGGATCAATATTTAGAGTGTGCTCATCGAGTTCTCTCGGGACACCCGGAATGTCGGAAGGTTTCCATGCAAAGATGTCCCAGTTCTCACGAATGAACTCGATGAGCGCGCTTTCCTATTTAGGATCCAAGTTGGCACTGATGCTGAACTGCTTGGAAGAGTCGCCTGGAGTAAAGTCAACAAGCTTTGTTTCAGCGGCCGATTTAAACTTCAACGGCGGGTCATGCTCTGTAGTTGGCTTCTTTAAAGAGGTCATATCCGCCGGGTCAACATTATTTTGATAAAACTTTAGCTCTCCGCTGCACAAACAGACTCAGCCTAAGCCGTGTCGCCTTCTTCACACTCCAAGGCTACCTTTCGACTCCCATGCACAGTGATGGTGCCCTTGTGACCCGGCATCTTGAGCTGCAGATAAACATAACACGGTCGTGCCATGAACTTGGCATAAGCCGGCCTTCCAAACAGAGCATGATACAGGCTCTTGATTTTGACTACCTCAAACGTCAATTTCTCAGCCCTGGAATCATATTCATCTCCAAAGGCCACCTCAAATTCAATCTTACCGACCGGGTATGCCGACTTACCAGGCATCACGCCATGGAAAACGGTGTTGGACGACCTTAAATACTTGTCAGTCAAACCCATGCGTCGAAAGGTCTCGTAATAGAGGATGTTGATACTGCTACCTACGTCCATGAGTACCTTGGTAAACTTATATCCACCGACCTGAGGCGCCACCACCAAGGCTAACTGACCCGGATTATCAACCCGGGGCGGGTGATCTTCCCTGCTCCATACAATAGGCTGCTCTGACCACCTCAAGTAACAGGGAACTGCCGGCTCCACAGAGTTCACGGCCCTTTTCCGAACCTTCTGGTCTCGCTTGCATAAACTAGTGGTGAACACATGATACTGCCCACTATTCAGCTGCTTCGGATGGCTTTGATAACCCGACTGCTGCTGCTGTTGTCCCCCTTGACCAGGCTGCTGTTGATTATAGCCGCCTTGACTTCCCTGAAAGCCGGAACTTGAACCGCCCGGGCCATGAAAGCCGCCGGCCCCTGAACCGCCGTCCGATCCATGACAGCCATCAAACATGTTGGAATTCTTGAAAGCCTTCATGATCGAGCAATCTTTCCATAAGTGGGTGGAAGATCGTTCCCGAGTGTCATGTCTCGGGCAAGGCTCATTGAGAAGCTGCTCAAGAGATGGGCCTGACCCGCCAGATCGAGGGGGCGGTTTTCCCTTACGTCTCTGATTGTTACCCTGTGCATTGGCATTGGCCACAAACTCCGGGTTGCCCTCTGTCGTGGTTCTAAGTATGACAGTAGAATGGGGGGTAGGTATGGAGAGGCAAGATCCTAGCTATGGAGTAGTTGTATACGCAAGGGATTTACGAGTTCAGGCCCTTCTCGGAGGAAGTAATAGCCCTACGTCTCGGAGCCCGGAGGCGGTCGACTGTATTATCTGCTATTGCTTGGGACTTGATGGCTTTCTTTGCCTCGAATTTGATATCAAGGGGAAGGAGTTCAATCGCCCATTTTTCCACTCGACCAGTTGCATCTCTGTTATGAAGAATTTCCGACAAAGGGGCGTCGACGGCATTTGTAATGGAATGATCGGAGAAATAATGAGCAACCTTCTTCGTGGTCATATAGATCCCATAAAAAGCTTCGATAGTGAGGGTATCTTTGCTTTGATGGGGTCAAGACTTGAAAGATAATAAACTGGGCGTTGAACTTTGCAGGCTTTTTCCTTCTTCTTCCCGTCAATCGTAAGTACGGTATCGACGACTTGTCCAAAGGGCTGCAATGTAAAGCAGCAAAGGCTCTTTGCTGATTGGAGCAGCAAGCACCGGCTGGGTGGGGAGTAGAGCTTTGAGCTCTGCAAACGCTGCATCAGCTTCTAGAGTCCACTCGAACTTGTCTGACTTCTTCATCAGTCGGTAAAGAGGCAATGCCTTTTCACCGAGGCGAGAGATGAATTGACTTAAAGCGTCCAAGCATCCAAGAAAGTTTCGGACATCGTGCACACGCATTGTGGCGCTTCATTCGCAGTATGGTGCCAACCTTTTCGGGTTAGCATCGATTCCTCGCCGTAAATGAGAAAACCGAGTAACTTTCCACCAGAACTCCAAATGTACACTTTGATGGGTTAAGCTTGATATCATACCTCCTGAGATTGGCAAATGTTTCAGCAAGGTCAGTCAACAGGTCGGAACCCTTTCGTGACTTGACCACTATATCATCCATGTACGGTTCCACATTCCGACTGATTTAAGTGAGCAAACACTTCTGAATCATCCTCATGAATGTGGCTCCAGCATTCTTAAGACCGAATGGCATGGTGACATAACAGAAGCACCCGAATGGAGTGATGAACGCTGTTTTAATCTCATCGGGTCCATGCAGACGGATCTGATGGTACCCGGGATAGGCGTCTAAAAAAGACAACCTCTCACATCCCGCAGTTGAGTCGACTATTTGGTCGATGCGAGGAAGAGGGAAATGATCTTTCGGGCAGGCCCGATTGATATGCTTGAAATCGATGCACATGCGCAACGACTTGTCCTTCTTGGGGACCATGACAACGTTGGCGAGCCACTGAGTGGTAGATCTCTCGGATGAACTTCTGCTGCTAAGAGCCGAGCCACCTCCCTCGCCAATGGCCTTTCTCTTCTAGACGGCGGACCGCCAAGATACTCTTTATCCGGTTTGAATTTCGGGTCAACTTCAGAGGCGATGCTCAGCCAGCCCCTCGAACACCCGGCATGTCGCCAGGCTTCCATGCAAAGATGTCCCGCTTCTCACAGAGGAACCGGATGAGCGCTTCTTCCTATTTTGAGTCGAGTGTTGTTGAGATGTTGGTCGGAGCAGCATTGGGATCAGCCGGTGAATGTGAACCTGTTTCGCTCGCCAATGATCGAAATGTCGACTCAGAAGCAGGCTTCTTAGCTCGCAACAAATCACTCGGATCTGCAGTTTTCTGATACTCTTGTAGCTCTACCACTGCCAACTGAGCATCGGCGATCTTAGAGCCTTTCTGGAAGCACTCTTCTGCCTTCTTCCGATTGCCCGTGACAGTTATCACGCCCTTGGGACCAGGCATCTTCAGTTTAAGATACACGTAACATGGTCGGGCCATGAAACGTGCATAAGCTGGTCTCCCTGCATAGCATGATAAGCGCCTGAAATCCACGACCTCAAAGGTCAACTTTTCTTTCCGAAAATGCTTTGAATCACCAAAACTACATCAAGAGCAATTTGGCCGAGTGACTCAGCCTTCTTTCCGTGAATGACTCCGTGGAAGCTCATGTTGTCGGTAATCGAGTCCGACATCGGAATGCCCATCCCTTTCAACGCCTCCGCGTATAATATGTTCAAACCACTACCACCATCCATCGTGACTTTGGTCACCGAGTGCCTTCAACAACCGGGTCGACCACCAATGCTTGCCTCCCGTGGGTGGCAATGTGTGTCGGGTGATCAGACTGGTCGAATGTGATGGACGGTCTGGGACCACTTCAGATAATTGGGAGTCGCCGGAGCAACCAAGTTCACTTCCTGATTGATAACCTTCAATCGACTTTTGCTTTTGACGTTAGCAAAAATCATCAGGGTGGAATTGACCTGGGGATATCCACCATCATCATCATCTCTGTCCTCAACTTTGTCTGCCTCCTTATCCTTATCCTTGAGCTGTTTCCTTGAACCGCTGAATCAAGAGCCGACAATGTCGAGTGGTATGTTTCGTGTAAATGAGTTTACCCTCTTCATCTTTCTTTGTATGAATGTGACATGGAAAATCCAACACGCTGCTTCCATCCTGGTCTTTCACCTTCTTGGGGTTCCAAGGACCCTTGGGTTTCCCCTTGAACTTTCCTCGGGTCACGGCCAAGGCCTCTCCCGGAGCCACCGGCTCGGCTTTGCGCTTCGCTCCGACCGAATTTCCTCCGCCGCCTCATTGGCGGCCGATTTGTATTTACCACTCCGAGCCGATCCTCTTCTTCACCATTTGCATACTTGGTGGCAATCTCCATCATCCGACTCGTGGTCATATCTCCGGTTCGACCAAATTTCAGACTCAATTCTCTGTTCTTGACACCTTCCTTGAAGGCACAGATTGATCGGTGATCGATACATTCTCGATCGTGTGATGCAAAGTGATCCACCTCTGGATATAATCTCTCAAAGTTTCACTCGACTTTTGCACACACGACTGCAACTCCGTCAAACGTGCTGGTCGCTTGCAAGTTCCTTCAAATGTCCTGACAAACACTCGGGCAAGATCTTCCCATGTGTAAATACTACTGGGTGCTAACTTATTCAACCACGCCCTGGCTGAACCCTCCAACATAAGAGGCAAATGCTTCATGGCTACCTCATCGTTGCCACCGCCGATCTGAACCGCCACTCGGTAATCTTCAAGCCAAGTGTCAGGCTTGGATTCTCCAGTGAACTTACTGACTCCAGTCGCCAACCTGAAGTTGGGAGGAATTACTGCGGCTCTGATGGCTCTGCTGAAACACTCTGGTCCCGAGACATGAACTCTGCTGCTGGAAGGAACGTCTCTATCGTGGCCATCTCGGTGAGCTCTGTTCCTGTCGACCAAACCTTGAACGATAATAGATCTCGCATCAAAGCCTGGTTCCCTGGGGTCGACTGGAACTCTTCGCTCAAAGACCTGTTGGCATCTGTCGTCCCGCTGCCGAGGAGCGTATGATCCACCCTTTGGCGAGGAGTGGGCACTCGACGTCGATCGTTGCGATCGAATCGGTGCTCATATTGCTCGCGGCCCTTGTATTGATCATCACGCCGGCCCCCACGTTCCTCACGCCTCGGGGGCGATCTCGGACTATGGGCCGACTGGACTGAATTCGCAGCGACGAATCGGCTGTGAACCCTGTTCCGCGACTGAAATACAACTGAGTTTTGATCTCCTGCCGCCCGGAGCAAATCCCTGATTTGCTGCAAACCTCTACCTGCCTCCGACTGGGAAGGCTGAATTGACTCTGCTATACGGGCGGTAGCTGCTAAATTCTGAATCGGAGTTCGATATACCTGAGTTGGCGGTTGAAAGAGCTGGCGTCGATTGGATTCTGGAACGCTTGGTCACGTACGCTCGTCGAGTACTCGCTGAAGATTCTCCAGTCGAGTGCGTTCAGCCAGGTTGGCCAAGCGCGCATCCTCCATGGCGCGAGCCTCGGGGGTCTCTCCAACGATAGGAGTGTGAAGTGCATCCATGTTCCGACGACGAAGCTCCTCCTCTCGAGCGGCGGACGGGCTCGAGTAAGTACTCTTCGTGGGCTTGCACCGGATCGCTTCCACCGCCACCTTCGTTGGTGCGGGTGAATCAGGGGACCGCGTGGTCCATCGACCATCGTAACCTCTGCCGCCGGTCATCGCTATCGCATTCGGACGCAGTCTCTACGGAGCCAGTCGAACAGGCCGTAGAGAGATTCGTCGGGCTCGATCGCCGCGACTTGGGGGATGGCCGACTGGCGGGCCACCGCATGCCTCACCCACGCTGAAACCTCGACTGACCGGAACGCTTGCGCCGGTGGGAGACTGGGAGTGAAGACGGCGCAGGAGCCGACCCATACTGGGTCGACGGTTGCCGTAGGAGGATGCCGCGGACACACGCGCGAAAGTGCGTCGCCCCGCGGATGGGGAGCGCGTCCACGTCGAGTGGAGCCTCCTGAAGCCAAGCGGAGTCGTCGGCGTAGAACGTAAGCGCACCGAGACGGATCTCGTGGCTGTCAACCAGAACTCCACCGGAAACCATGGTGTAGGAGATCGAAAGAATCCCAACTTCTCCAACAAATCGCTAAAACACCTGCCCCAAGGTGGGCGCCAACTGTCGTGGTTCTATGTATGACAGTGGAATGGGGGGTAGGTATGGAGAGGCAAGATCCTAGCTATGGAGTAGTTGTATACGCAAGGGATTTACGAGTTCAGGCCCTTCTTGGAGGAAGTAATAGCCCTACGTCTCGGAGCCCGGAGGCGGTCGACTGGATTATATGCGTATGTGTTACAGGAGTGCGAACCCTTCTACCCGTGGAGGGGGTGGCTTATATAGAGTGCGCCAGGACCCCAGCCAGCCCACGTAGTAGAGGGTTTAAGGTGCGTTAAAGCTAGGCGTTCTCGGTAACGCCTTACATAAAGTGTCATTAAGGTCATAAAGACTATTTAACTACAAACCGTTTGGACACCGAGTGGCTCTTGGACTCCTGGTGGTCGAGTGGGTCTTCATAGTGGAGTGTCTTTGAATCTGTCGAGTGGAAGCCTACCAGGTCGACTGGAAGGCTGCTTCTCTTATGAGTGTCCTTGTGGAGGGTACCTTTGGGCAGGTCTATGACCCTACCCCAGGTACATGACTTCATCACCCTCCGCCTTACGCTTGTTGCCTCCTTGATTTGCAGGGTTATGCTGCTGACCCTTTTCATTGTCGTTCTTCTTTCCCTTCCCTGTCTTTTCCTCATCAGACGCGGGATCCTTGGTACTATCAGAATCGGCGTATTTGACTAAAGCCGCCATCAGCGTACCCATATCATTGCAATCACGCTTAAGGCGCCCCAGTTTCTGCCTCAGCGGCTCAAAGCGGCAATTCTTCTCCAACATGAGGACTGCAGAGCCGGCATCCATCTTATCAGACGAATGTATTATTTCCTTGACCCGGCGCACCCAATGAGTTGTGGATTCACCCTCCTCCTGCTTATAATTGGTCAAGCCCACAATTGACATAGATTGCTTGCAAGTGTCCTTGAAGTTCTGGATAAACCGGGCTTTTAGCTCTGCCCATGAGCTAATGGAATTAGGCGGCAAACCCTTTAACCAAGACCGGGCCGTTCTGTCTACCATCATGGTGAAGTACTTAGCCATTGCTGCGTCGGTGACCTCCAGTAGCTCCATGGCCATCTCGTAACTTTCGATCCATGCTCCGGGCTGTAAGTCGGCCGTGTAATTCGGCACCTTTCGAGGTCCCTTGAAGTCCTTGGGTAGACGTACATCCCGCAGAGCCGGCACCAAACAAGGAACACCGCCGGTTCTAGTAGCCACTCCTGCTCCAACAGAAGTCGTCGGATACTCTGGGAGATCTTGATGAGCCGCCTGCTGAGCCGCTAGCTGAGCCGCCCGCTCGTCCTCCTGACGTATTCGGTCTTGCACCGGGTTATATCCACCGGGATGGTTACAACGCTAGGCATTGCTTGACAAAGCTTTTGACTCCATGTTCCTGCTGTAACTCGGACTCCGGTTTTGACGAGGCGGTGCTAGCCAAGGCGGAGGATTTGAATGCATGTCCCGGCTGTAAGAATAGGTCTCTTGCTGTGCCAGGGCCATCTGAATAAGTTCTCTGATCCTCCGGGTCTCCACCACTGTCGGATCATCACCGTCCACTGGGAGAGCCGCCAAACGCGCCGATGCTGCGATTAAGTTCTCCACGGGGTTGGAAAAGTGACCTGGTGGTATTGGTACATAGCGAGGCGGGGCCATACTCCCATGCGGAGGTGCCATCTCTTGAAGCCGAGCCCCCGCTCGGCTGTTGTGAACTGATTTGCTCCGGGCGGGTTGCTAGGGCCGGCACCAGGTGTAGCGAAAAGGTTCCGAGGGTCGTAAACTGGAGGCAAACGGGATTGAGTTTTCTGGTGCCTCCTTCTCATTACCTCATTAAATGCGTTCAGGCTCATATTAAGCTGGAAAGCCTCTGACTGGAGCCGCTGCGCCCGTGCATCTAAAGTCGCTCATTCTATAGCTAACCTGGTGTCCTCAGCTTCCAGGGCCTCCTTGGCTCGAGCTATCGCTTGACGCACCTGTGCCACCTCCGCGTTATGCTCATCTTGATTTACAAGAATAACTGTGGCGGTTAACAGGGTCGTAAGCTTATCCATGAGATCCATCAGTATCTGAGCTGGTGGGCGCACAGGGCCTCCTGCCCCGGCCGCTCCTGACCCGGATGTTATTGTCGCAAAGAGTCAGAGAGTTTTGGCCGGGTTGAGTCCCAGCCATGAAGACTCTGCCCAGCTTGGCGGCTCATAGGGTCCGGAATCTGGAACCATCGGTATAGCCCCAAGCACGCCATCTTGTACTTGATATAACGAATCTGTTGAACCAGCGGACGAATCATCATCCGAGGGGACGGCCGTCTCACCACCATCTTTAGATCCTTCAGAAAGTTCTTCTCCGGACGCAGCCCACGAAGGCACGCTTCATGACAGGTTGAGCTCGGGCGGGTCTCGCACATTGAGCCGTCTCGACGAGGTCGGTGCAGTTGTCCGACTCAGGGCCCGGCTCACCAATCCGGCCGATGAAGACGTGGATTCCGCCGAAGGGGACCCGGTACCCGCACTCAATTGAGCCGGCGTCGGGGCCCCAACCTTCGTCGTCGATGTAGATCTTGCCGCGGCGACTCTTGGTCATCCGGCCAACCACGTATCCCTTGATCCCTTCGAAGCTACCCTTCAAGAACTCAAATCCAACGTGCGCTGGCCCCACGATGGGCGCCAACTGGCGTGGAATTGTCACGGCAGATGTCCTCTTGCAAGGACTTAGTCGTGGAGCCATCGCAACTAGGAAGCTTAAAGGGGTTAATCGGGATAAAGGACACGAGAGGGTTATACTAGTTCGGCCCCTTACGGTGAAGGTAAGGCCTACGTCTAGTTGGGTTGGTATTGCTTGATGTTTCTATAACCAGGGAGCGAGATACGCTATGCCCGGCTCTCGATGGGTTGTTTTCTCCCCTAAGCCGCCAGCGGGTCGTCCCCTTATATACACGGGTTCACGCCCTGCGGCCTACAGAGTCCCGGCCGGCTTATAGACGGTGTCCGGCTCGGCGACTAGTTCATTCTACCTTATAACACAAGTCATGCCATCATGGCGGTTTATCACTATGGGCCTTAAGTCGCCTATGGGCCTTAGACCCTTTATTGAACCGCCATCTTCATGCTTCGTCTTGGGCTTCTTCTGATGAGTCTCTCTTTGCGTAACCCGGCCCCTCCTGGGCGGCTTACATAAATAGTCATATCCCCAATACTCGGCGAGGTGGGACTAAACATTGTGCACCGCGGGTGGCAGCGAAACAACCATTAGTACCGGTTGGTGGCTCCAACCGGTACTAATGGGTGGGCCTTTGGTACCGGTTGCAGCCATGAACCGGTAATAAAGGGGGCCGTTTCCCGCCGCTTGACCTGGCCAAAATTGGCCTTTAGTACCGGTTGGTGGCTTCAACCGGTACTAAAGGCCCCTCCTATATATGGCACTTATGAAAAATTCAGTTTCATCGACCACCACTTCTTCTCCAACTTCTTCGCGACATCGCCGCCGCCGCGTTGCCGCCATCGCGCCGCCCTCGCCGCCCCGCAGCGCCCATCGCCCGCCGTACTATATTATGTCGTTGCCTCGATCGCTGCCGCCGTCTGCTCGCCGTCGTCACGCCGTCCCCGTCATCGCCATCTCGCGCCGCCGCCCATTCGTACACACACACACACACACACACACACGCACAAACAGACACACACACACACACACACACACACACGCACATTTTTTACTTATTTTCTGTTTTCTGTTGTTTAGACTAATGTTAGATGAATTACGTAGATAAGAATGTTAGAATGTTAATGTTAGATGAATTAGATAGAAAAGTTGTTAAATATTAATGTCAACTGTTAGGTGAATTAGCTAGGTATTAATTAGGTATATATATGAGATTTGAACTAGTTGAATTAATATATCTAGTTTATTTTTAGTAAGAAAATTAATAGAACTAGTTTATTTTTAGTAAGAAAATTAATAGAACTAGTTTATTTTTAGTAAGAAAATTTAGGTATATGAGATTATTTGAACTAGTTGAATTAATATAACTAGTTCATTTTTACTAAATGCTTAGTTGAACTAATTGAATTAATAGAACTAATTTATATTTAGTAAGAAAAATTAAGTATATGAGATTTGATGATCTAATTAAAATATTTGTGTCTGACACCAAACCCCAAGGAGTATGCAAATCATCCGATCGACTGTACTTAATATGTTGCATCACTCTGCATCTGATTGACTCTGCTGAATGTAGCAAGAAGCACGAACCAACACTTTAGTTACTACATACACCGTTGTATGTTCTCTATCTAGCCAGCCAAGCTTTCAGTTAGCTTTTTTTCTTACATGAGCTCTCAATTAGCTTTAGCTAAGCTAGGCTAGGACATATTTGTGTTTGACACCAAACCCCAAGGAGTATGGCGTTTGTCCAAACGCCAAGGTTCATGGCGTTTCGCCTGCGCCACATCAGCACCAGCTGTGCGAGTGTGGGCCAGGGCTAGACGTCATCGATTGTGGCGTCTCTAGTGCAATCCAAACGCTAGGGATGTTGGCGTGACCAAAAAAGATCAGATTCAAAAGTATTTTCCAAACGAGGTCAATTCGTGCTAATTTTGCGTATAAGGTCAAAACAGAAATCTCATCCGCGATGGACTGCTTCCAATGCGTCTGTGGGATCATCTCCTTTCCTCCAAACAAATACTTAATTTTCTAGCAATTATACTACTTCAATCCAAAATAAAAAAGAAATTTCAAATTATTTTTACAAATTAAAGTAAGCATGCTATTCTAAGTCAAAGTAAAGTCAAACTTCCTAGTGTAGTAGTATTACAACTTCATTACATTCGTATGGAGGATAAAAAAAAGAGAAATCTTTGCCATCCAATCTAATTGGAATATTATAAAGTTTAAGTTGCTATATAGTGAGGTGGATTAAAAAAAACTTGCTCTCGCAGATCCTTTCTTCATCAACGAAACCATCTGAATCAGTCAAAATCATGCCACATCATTAGTAAAACCACTCAAAGCGGTATTAGGGACTAAAGTTATCCGGCTTAAAAAAATTGAAGGACTAAGTTTTGCAGGTTTTAAAGTTGGGGGACCATTTCTATACTTTGCATATAGTTGAGGGACAAAAAATGAACTTATCCCTTATAAAAATATCACCCGACCTCACCTTTTAGGAGATGTTTCCCTAAGAAAATCTCGGGAGATGCAACTCCCCCTATAATTTCACGCAAACCTAGTGGGGAAAAATATCTCCTTTCCGCCTATACCTCTGCATCTCCTCCATGCTATCACTGCCTCTCCTCCATGCACTGCCACTAGACTGCCATCATGCCACTGTTAGATAAGTGAGCAACTGATGTTTCCTGAGGGCCAAAGGCCATTACATATACATGTGTGTCAAAGTACAGAAAAACCCTTATACAATGGGGATATACCGAAAAGGGACTATACACATCTAACACCCCCCTCAAACTCATGGTGGATCAACAACACTGAGTTTGGACAGGAAAAAGCCGTGCTGCGCTCGAGTGTGTGCCTTGGTGAAGAAGTCCGCCAACTGTAACTCAGAGGGCACATAGTGAAGAGCGAGAGCCTGATCATGCAAAGCAGCACGCACAAAGTGGGCATCCACACCGATGTGCTTGGTGAGCTCATGCTTCACCGGGTCACGAGCAATACTGATAGCGCCAGTACTGTCTGACAGTAAGGGAGTCGAGGTAGTAGCAGACACACCAAAATCCTCAAGTAACCACCGTAACCAGATCACCTCAGCCGTCAACATCGCCATGGCTCGCAACTTAGCCTATGTACTCGAGCAAGAAACTGCAGTCTGTTTCTTTGTATTCCAGGCAATAAGAGAGCTGGAGCGGGGAAAGAAAAGGCGCTGAGAGACCGTGCCACGAAGATATTGTAGAACACGGAGGAGATGACTATAGTGGACAGAGGTGGGGGCTGAAACAAACTGACTCAGGATGTGGACAGGATAGGAGATGTCAGGACGCGTAACAGCAAGATAGACAAGACTGCCAACAAGATGACGATAGTGAGTGGGATTAGGAAGAGGGTCACCATCGGTGGCACGAAGCTGAACGTTGAGCTCCATAGGAGTCACAACCGTGCGCTCATCACCGAGAGCAGCGCGAGCAAGAAGATCCTGAATATATTTTTCTTGGGAGATGTAGAAGCCAGCAGAGGTCGAGGAGATCTCAATCCCAAGGAAGTAGCGAAGTGGACCAAGATCAGTCATAAGAAACTGGTTGCGAAGGCGAGCCTTAACAAAGGCAATGTAATCAGTGTCGTCACCAGTGATGATCATGTCATCAACATAGAGAAGGAGAAGAGTTCGACCACGAGGAGACGTGTGAACAAACAGCGTGGGATCATGGTCACTAGGCAAGAAACCAGCGGCGGTCACCACAGATGCGAAGCGCTCAAACTAGGCGCGAGGGGCCTGTTTGAGACCATATAGGGAGCGGCGAAGTCTACAGAACATACCATCAGGAGCATAGTACCCCTGTGGTGGCTGCATACAAACCTCCTCACGCAACTCGCCATTGAGAAAAGCGTTCTGAACATCAAGTTGAGAGATAAACCACTGACGAACAGAAGCCACAGCAAGAAGAGTGCGGACAGTGGTCATGTGGGTCACAGGAGCGAATGTCTCATCATAATCGCGCCCCTGCTCCTGCTGAAAGCCACGGGCCACAAGACGAGCTTTGTAGCGCTCAAGAGAACCATCAGAGCGAGTCTTAAGCTTGTAGACCCACTTGCAGATGATGGGACGGACACCGGAAGGGAGGGGAACCAGATCCCATGTGCCAGAGCACTCAAGGGCAGCAAGCTCCTCGGCCATCGCAAGCTGCCATTCAGGCTGAGTCATGGCAGTGCGATAGGAAGTGGGCTCAGTCAAAACAGAGAGACCGTACCGATCAGGGGAGTAGCGATCAGGCGGAGGGCGAGGCCGAGCACGGAGGTTATGAACCGGAGGAGGTGTGAGAGGAGGTGCACCAGAGGTGGAAGGCTCGTCAGAGGAGACATCCTCAGTACGAGATCGTCGAGTATAGTGGAGAGGAAACGGTGAGAGAGGGCGACGGACTGGAGAGGATGGGGGAGAGGTGGAGGAGGAGGATGGAGAAGACGGGGTCGGTGGTGAATGAGAAGGAATGAGAGGTGCCGGAGGAAGAGGTTACACATAGGCACATAGCAGGGTGTATCGGGAAGGAGAAGGAAAGAAAGGTCGTCCACAGAGAAACTCGAGGAAGAAGAACGTGGGTAGTAAGAACGAGTCTCGTCAAAAGTCACATCACGCGAGATGCGCAAGCGACGACCCACATGATCCCAACATCGATAGCCCTTGTGCTCATCACTGTAGCCAAGGAAAACACACTCAACCGACTGAGCAGTCAGTTTGGTGCGTTCTCGGGGGGCAAGAAGAACATAGCAGACGCATCCAAACATACGAAGAGCTGAGTAGTCAGGAGAGCGACCAAAGTGAGACACTCCATAGGAATGCCACCCTGCAGTCGATCGATGGCTGAATGTTGATGAGATAGGTGGATGCGGAAACAGCCTCAGCCCAAAAATGTGGTGGAAGGGAAGCAGCAATCATCAGCGCACGAGCCGTCTCAAGCAAATGACGATGCTTTCGCTCGGCAACACCATTTTGAGCATGAGCACCAGGGCAGGAGAACTAGGCATGAGCACCCTGTTCCGCGAGAAAACCACGCAACAGCTAAGAGATATACTCTCCAGCGGAGTCAGCACGAAAAGTACGAATGGGCGTGGCAAACTGGGTGTGAACCATGGCAGCAAAACATTTGTATATAGGGAGAACCTCGCTATGATATTTCATGAAGTAGAGCCAAGTGTAGCGAGAGAAATCATCAATAAAAAAAACATAGTAGCGATGACCACCTTTCGAATCAAAGGGAGCAGGACCCCAGACATTAGAATGAACTAAGTCAAAAGGACGCTGAGATACAGACGCACTAGTAGGATAAGGTAACTGAGTCTTTTTGCCAAGTCTGCAACCATTACAGTGTAAGGAGACATCTCCAGATACAGACCCTAAGAGGCCCTGACGAACTAAGGAAGACAAGCGAGAGCCACAGATGTGACCAAGTCGATTATGCCACTGCTGGAAGGACGCAGATGAAGAGGCAGCAAGAGCATGAGAGCTGGCAGAAGTGGTGGCAGCGGAAGGAACACAAAGCCAGTCAACCTCCCAAAGGCCCTCTGACTCACGGCGCCGGGGGCCAGCACCAACCAAAGCCTTGGTGCGACGATCCTTAATGGAGCAAGAGTCGGTATCAAGAATGACACGACAACCAGAATCAGTAAGTTGGGTAGTGGAAAAAAGATTCATGGTAAGGCGAGGAACATGTGAAACGCTCGGAACAGAAAAAGATGGAGTGGAAAGAATACCACGACTAGCAACAGGAAGAGATGTGCCATCGGCAGTAAGAACATTAACAAGCGAATCAAGAGGTCGGAGAGAAGACAACGCGGAAGAATCAGAAGACATGTGAAAGGAGGCTCCAGAATCCAGAACTCACGGACATGTACCTGACTATGTAGATGCCTGTGATGACGAGGAGGAGGATGCAGTCACAGCAGCAGCAGAGCCAGTTGACGAGGAGCCTGAGGAATAAGAAGACGCTTGAGGCGAACAATGTCCTAGTCAGTGAGTGACGGAGCCGAGGAAGTCACAGGAGGCCCGCTGGAGGAGGAGCGCCTCTGGTCTCGCTTCTTCTTGCGACAATCAGACTCTGGGTGACCTGGCCGGGAGCAGTAACCACAGACGGTGTCACGGCGCGACGTGCCCTTCTCAGCATAAGGAGGACGGCTCACCCCCCCCCCCCTGGAGGAGTGGGCAGGAGCGGCAGAGCAGTGAGGCGAGCATACGACATAGGAGCCCGGGCAGCCAAAACTAACGGAACCAGAAGCAACCCAGCAGAGCGAAGGCGGGTCTCCTCGGCTCGAAGCTCAGCAAGTATCTCTGAGATAGGAATACGACCACGAGCAAGGAAGTGAGCACGGCGAGGCTCAAACTCAGAGTGGAGACGAGATAAGAACTCATGGACCCTCTGAAACTCCAAGTCAGACCTCGTAGTCTGGCAACAACGGCAAGTGCCACAAACAATCGTCATGATGAGTCAAGTCGACGCCAGATTGCAGAAAGACTGAATAGAACTCATCCACAGACGAGTCACCCTGCTGAAGAGCATGCTCCTGACGCACCGCAGAGAGGTATAGAGCATCACTAGAGGGCTGATAGCGCTGACAAAGATAGGACCACATCGCTGCAATAGTGTCGAGGCCCATGAACTCCGAAGCAAACTGAGGTAGGACACTTGCAGTAAGAACAGCAGCCGCTCGAGCATCATCATTGCACCACTGAGTATAAGCAGACAGATCATCCCGGTAGATGAAGAGCATCAGAATATGCGGATACCTGTTGATCATAAGCATCAACTGCAGCATCATCAAGAGCCTTGGCTGCATCTCGATCAGCCTGAGAAGCATCAGCAGCAAGCACCGGCGGCACCAGTGGGATTGGGGCCACGGGCGCAACTGGGCATGGCGGACAAGGGACCTCGCCAGAAAGAACACCCCACAAAAGAAGACCACGCATATGGATGCGCATGAACCCCACAAACTCAGCGTAGTTGGTGCCATTAAAGATCACCGAACACCGAGGAACAGCAACATAGCCCGACGAAGACATAACGAGGTTTTCTTTTGCTTTCTCTGTTTAGTCTCCTTTTTTTTGGTCAACGCACGGAAGACAGCCGATCCGGATAGGGCTGGAGAACGAGCAAGGCAGGCTCGCCGATCCGGAGAGGGCGCTGGGCGGCAGCCCGCCCCGCCGATCTGAAGCAGGCGGGCAGCGGCCCGCTCCACTCGATCTGGCGGGCGCAGCGGGCGCGCCGATCCGGGCAGGGCGGGCGGGCGAGCGACGCAGCAAATGAGCACAACAAGCGGACGAAGAGAGCCGAGAGCGCCGGCGGCCAGGCGGGCCAGGGCGTAGAGGACAACCGGATCGAGAGACGGGGTCAGCCGACCAGAGAAGGAGAGCTCCGAGCGCAGGGCACCGGGTCCGGCCAGCGACGGACTAGAGAAGCCGGAGATGAGGCGGGGACGGCAGGAATCGAGGTCAGCTAGTGGAGGGGCGCACGGAGTTGTGTCGTGCGAGAGAGCGAGGCTAACCTAGCATCTCATACCATGTTAGATAAGTGAGCAACTGATGTTTTCTGAGGGCCAAAGGCCATTACATATACATATGTGTCAAAGTGCAGAAAACCCTTTATACAATGAGATATACCGAAAAGAGACTATATACATCTAACAGCCACCACCTGCCATTACCACCGCCCTCAAGCACCATGTGCGCCGCCGCTCCCCTGCCTTCGGCCATTCACATGACCACATGGGCCGCCGCTACCCCAACTCCAGCAGCCGTGTCAGCATAGCTTGATGCAATCGCTAGAACAGATATACAATAATTTTCCGCAGAGGGATGTACTGGCATTTTGTTTAGGATATCATCGTATGTTTTCTGTTCTTGCAGCCTGCTCTAATAGTCGTGCACCACGACTAATAACTCTGTAAACGATACCAGAGAATGGCCTGGGATGGGCCTGGCTGGATGCCGCAAACAAGCGCGAGAGTTATATCTCGCCTATTGTGAGACCTAGTACCGTTTTGCAATAGGTTATCCCTAGGATTGGTCGGCCATAACGTGTGTTCATGTAGCTTTTGAGAGCGGTTTCATGAAACATTTATGGACTGGTTCAGATGGGCTGTAGAACTATATTTTTCTGTATTGGTTTTCATCAGTTTTTTTCATTTTTTTCTATAAATACAAGTGTATACATGGAGAACATGTTTTATATATAGGTTGACTTTTCTTTAAATCCACCTAGAACCATTGTCAAATGCACATTGAACACTTTTTAGATAGACGGTGAATTTTTTTAACACACATAGAACACTTTTCATGTATGCTGTGAACGCTTTTTTTTAAAGTGCAGACATTTATTAATTGTTCGAACATTTTCTTAAAATGCCATGAACGTTCTTTTATAAGACATGAGGAGTTTTTGGAATGGTAGAAATACTTTTGAATTTACATGAGCATTTTTTACATTATATAAATATGTTTTTAAATGAAACATACATATTTTGAAACACATGAATATTTTTAAATGTGATGAATTTTTTGAAAAATATGAACGCTTATTAAAAACCATGTGAACAGAATTTATCATTTTATGAACATAATTAAAGCGCGTGAATATTTTGCAAATGTCATCAACATTTTTTTGATAGTACGAACATTTTTCCAAAAAGTTACGTGAACAATATTTTACACTACATGAACAACTTTAAATGTGTTTAAACTTTTTTAATAATATGACTAACGTAATGTTTGGCAAAATAATGAACATATTTCAAAATATAAAACAAGTAAAATAAAAAAGGACTAACTAACTAACAAAGGAACAAAGGAGCGCAGTACTAGGCCGCTCAGTAGGGCGTCGCTTCCGGCAAGGTTGCTAGTATTCATTTCTTTTCATGAGTTTTAAGAGAGAGTTTCTTGTATTCTGTTCACGAGTAATTCATTTTCTTGTTACCTTTCTTTTTTATTTGATCATTATTTAACAATTTATGATGGAGTCTAATGAAATGCAGTAAAATTAGTGGCGAGAAAAAGTTTAATGCAATGAAGAACGAATAGAGAGCAGAATACGGGACACCCCAACTAACAAGAGGGAAAGACCTACACGTTTTCCTTGTATCCAGCGCGTAATGCGCAAATAATTTAAGCTACTTCTAGAGCTACACCAAATGGGCCAACTTAAACTAGCCTCGGCTCTCGACGCCGATTTTCCCCGATTATGCTCCATGTCTGGGATTTGACCCAATTTGTTTTCTGCCTTTTGCTTCCTTTTTGTTTTGTTTTTAGAGTTCTTTCGTTTTATTTTATATTTATTTTCCCATTTCATTTCTTAACTGTATTCCAGTTTTATCTAGTCTTTCTGTTTACCACCTCATTTGATCTTTTCTGCTTCTTTATACTTCCATTCTAGTATTTTTTTCCCTTTTCACCTTTTCACCTTTTTCTATATTTCTTTATTAAAATTTTATTTATGTGTTTTATTAATAAATTTTAATACATGATGAACATCTTCCCCCTAAATAATGATCAATTTTTAATAGACGATATCAAACTTTTAAAAATGTATGTTAACCTTTTTCAATACATTCTAATCATTTTATAAATATTCTAGATTTTTTTTACTATTTGTGAACATTTTTCAATACAGACAACTTTTCTAAACTATATGTTGATTTTTATAAAAAATGTGCTCATGCAAGTTTCCAAAATGTTCACACATTTTTAAAATTGTTCTTGTAATTTTAGTAGTGTTTGTGTATCTTTTAAATAAGTTCCCATGAATTTTCTTTAGATCATAAGAACATTCATTTTTTGTGTTTGTATAAAAGCAAAAAGGATATAAAACAAAGTAGATCGAATAAACAGAAAAAAAATTATAGAAAGGGAGTACTCGCTCCATCCAAATATATATGGCCAATACATGTTTCTAGGTTGTCTTTAACCATGGATTAGAGCAATAACATATGACATGCATGTGACAATAATGCATACTGTCTAATTCATATGTAAAAGATGTTTCTAATGATATAATTTCTATATCATACATCTCTCATGTTTATTAATCTTCTCAGTGGTCAAAAGGCAACGTTGAAACATGCATTAGGCCCTGTAGATTTGGATGGAGGGAGTATAAACTTAGTCCTGAAAATTATCTCCGCGATCTAAAAGTACCTAATGTTGTTTATTCCACCCTCTCGTCTTGCTCTCTACCTTCGGCCAACCTCCACTATATATGGCCATCCTCTCCTCCTCTCCGTCTCTGTTTTAATTTTGCTCCTCCCATCTCTGGTTTTTGTCGATAATTGCAAACGTCTTATTAATTGACTATAGATGTCTTCTTGTTTACGCCAAGAAGTGTTATATTGTTAATATTGTTGATTTATAGTTGACAACTAAAGTCCATTTTTTACCTCTGTAATCACGGTGATTGCGCATAAAATATAGTGGCCCTGTTGAAGCGCATGTCAGTTATCTAGTAGTGTAGCTCAAATATAGTAATATCACACAACACAGTTGGATTATAGATTGTCACAATCTTCACTTATTAGGACAGTTCGGATTCAAGAGGCACAAAACTATGCCGCATACGTCATAATGACATATTTTCAGGCGTTAATCACAAAAATTCGTGCTCTAACGACACACATATTTTACCGAAATAAAAGCATGGGTAAACAAAGCAATGCAAGGATATGGCCGCTGAAAGGACAAGCATATATACACCCCACGAGAGAACTCTGAACTCTCCCTCGCTAGTCATGAGCCAAGTGCAAAAGCTGAACCCTGAACCCTGAACTCTGAACGCTAAAACGATACGTATCAATTACTAACGGTACACACACCAAGCCAAGTGCAAATGTTGAATTCCAAACACACGCAAGCAAGCCCACACACATGCACGTACGAGTACGAGCAAGTCCATCTAATTAACCCGCAATGGAGATGGTCCGAAGCGGCGCCTCCACCTGTTCGGCTGGGCGGGTTATGCCGGTGTGGGTGACAATCGCCCAGAGCACGGTGATGAACTCGCCGCCCTCCGCCAGCGCCTCCTTGTGGGCCTTCATGTGCAGCTCGCCGCTCGTCGGCGCCACGTACAGCATCACCTCCGTCCAGAGGTCGCCCAGCAGCTTCCAAACTCTCTCGCGTGCGTCATCTTTGTACCTGTCGATGAAAACCTTCCCGAGCCTTGCTCCCTTGCTTATCACCGTGGTCTCCTCCTGCCTGCTGGTCCGTGCGAGTGCGACCTGCATCAGCTTGGTGTACCGGTCGCTCTCACCGGAGCGGTAGTAACCCCACCAGCCTCCCATCTCCTCTCTCAGCTGCTTTTTCATGTCCGCGTGCACCAGCTCCGTCCCGTCCTTGTCGTCCGGGAGGAGCTTCGGATGGAAGGCGACCAAGTAGGCGCAGTATCCGGACAACGCCGTGGCCGCCTCGCGTCCGTCCTCAGGCCGCGTGCCCCTCTGCCGCCGGTACGTCGCGTCCAGCAGCGCCGTGGCGATGTGCCACGTGAGAATCACCTCAGCGATGCTGTCGCTCTTGCACGCCCACGACAGCTCATGTGACTGTATCGACAGACGGTGCTCGGCTGATCGCAGAACAGACATGCCGTTGCTGAGAGGAGCGTCGCGGCTGACCCTAGCCAGACGCTCCATGATTAACGTCTTGGCTTCCTCGGGAACCTCCCTGGTGGGCAGCGGCAACGGCGACAGCCGGCTGAACCGTAGCACAGAAAACTGCTTGAAGCAGACCTGAGGTTGGTTCATGGTGTTCCTCACCGAGACGATGGACGGGATGATCCTTCTCAGAAGCGGGTGCGTGCGCCACTCCGGCGTGGAGGTGTGGCTGCAGAGCAGGGACACCATGAACCAGTTGGAGAGCAGGAACACGATGAACTCCCAGACCTCCTCGTAGGCAAAGGCGAGGATGAGCAGGATGGTGATGGATATGTCGATACTGCAGAACACGAAAGGAGTCGACAGGTCCCAAACCTTCCCCAGGACGCACCTGGCGATCCTCAGGACGCCGCCGGACATGACGGAGTTGTCGGTCCTAAAGCTGTGCAAGGCGTAGGGCACGTCCCCGTTGCTACACAAGATGAGCATGAGGATGCAGAACGCCCATACAATGATGGGGAACAGGATGTAGTTGTGCACGAAGAAGAAGGGGCTGGCAAAGACCACCGGAAGAACGGAGTGGTAGTACTCGCAGAGGAACTGGAGTTCGTCGCTGAACACTTGGATGGCATCCGCCCCACCCATGCCCTCTCGCCAAAGACCTTTGAAGACGAGGTCGCGGCAGTTGGAGGCTTCCGCGTCGGTTATGGGGAACTCCTCCAGCCTCCGGCGGAGCAGTTTGTGGAGGGCGAAGGACAGGCAGAGCCGCTTCAGCTTCGGGTCCCTATGCAGCAGCGTGTCTTTCTCGGCGAGGGCCCAGATTTTGCCAACCGTGACGACGCTGGAGTCCGCTTCTGATATTGCCTTCTCCAGCTCGTCGAGCTTGTAACCCTTCGGGCCGGCCTTCTTTTTCAGCTCCTCTTCGCCGATCACGGCATAGTTGCACCCCTTCAAAACATCCGACCCAGCCTCACCTTGTAGCTTCAGCATCTGGGTCATGTAAGAGGCGATAAGCTGGGGATTCTTGCCATAGGCGAAAGAACGCTTTCCCAGCTCCACGGTGACGAACCTCTGCACCAACTTGGCAGCTGCAAGGACCCACAGGGATCCATACAATGCCTTCTTGCCGGCGCTTCTTAGGTTGAAGAAGACGAGGCTACCTAGCCAGACGACCCGGCTGGCGCTGTCGATTGTGTCCGAATAGCCCTGCATGCCTGCGGTGACCAGGATCGCCTCCACCTTCTTGCGGAGGAGCTCCACAAGGAACATCCACATGAGGATCGTCCGGGCTCGAACCGAGAGGTCCGCCGTCTGGCCGACGGCGTTCTTGGCCTCCGAATAGAGGTATGACATGGCGGGGAGGAAGAGAGAGAGCGAGGTGGAGAGGAAGAGGCGGACAGTAGGGTTAAGGATGGCGCTCGCATCCGAGGAACGGCTGAAGAGGTTGAGGATGAAGAAGAGCACGGCGAGGACGAACATGACCACGGATGTGGCCACCAGGGGCGCCTCGTTCCCCCGAAGATTGGCCTCAGCATAGAAGATGGTGAGGTTATACACAAAGGGTTGTAGCGCTCTATTGCTATCGCAGAATGCACTAGGGGGTGGTTGGAACGGAGGTGGTGGACTTGTTGAGTTGATGCCCGCCATCCTCAGGTGACCGTGCAAGAGCAGCCACGGTACCTAGCTACAGCTAGGTTAGTGTTGTAGCTGGTTGGTGGAAGTGGCAGTACTGTCCACAGGTACAAGAAGCATGCACATAGTTATAGTAAGAGTATGACACTTGCCCTTTGAGAAAAAGGGTTTCCCTCGCTTTATATTATAAAGCAAATCTCCGATACATCCAACACGCTGGGGCCGCAACACAGATAAGCCCAAAAGAAAACAAAAGAAAATTAAAAGAGAAAAGAATGCCGACACCGGCAGATCAACGACGAAAGGAAGACCGGCAACCGCTGCACCCTCCGACGAAGTGCCACCGCGCTCCCAGCATCTCGAAGCGCCTCGCACCAAGCAACACCTTCAAGAAGGAATGCGACGACGCCGCCGTTGTTGCCCGAATAAGTTCTAGGGTTTCCCCCGATACGCGAGGGATGGTGGGGAAGAGATATATCCGACGCCCCTCAGAAGGGTCCAATGGCGCCCGCAAGCGTCACCGCATCGGTGCCGGACAAGCCGACAAGGATTTCTCCCGATCCACAACCACCACCATCACCTGTGGCAGTACTGTCCACAGGTACAAGAAGCATGCACATAGTTATAGTAAGAGTATGACACTTGCCCTTTCTCTTTTTTGGTCTCTCAATACTCCAAGGAAAAGGATTAGAATCAGGAGGCGCAGGGGAGGAGGGTGGGGGAAGGTGGGGGGAGGTTCATCCAGAGGGAGAAGACTACATGAAGGATGGTGGGAGTATGGGCGGCGAGTCGGAACACCCCGATCCGATGTCCTGGATCTAGGCCATCTGACGGCTCGCATGGTGACCCATTGATTAAAACAAATGATAAGTGCCACACATCTTGCAAGAAGCACCACGACCCTGCTGTTTTTCAAATTAAAGTTGTCATCCGGAAATAAAAAGTAAATCCCAAAAATACTGAAACTTGCCATCCAAAAAGAAAATTGACATGCTTAACAACTAAAATTTGCTATAAAAAACGTTCGGAATTGTAATGTGTTTGTGCGACACATGTGGCGCTTTCAGGGTCCTTGATTAATCGGTGAACAGATGCATAGTACCGGCCACATTTAAATGTAGCCACCCGCAAAAAATATATATTTAAATGTATCAAGCAGAGATATAAGAAACGACCTTGCGGTTATTTTAGAAAGTGAGACTCTTTGCATCATGTAGCGTGACCCTTGTTTGCAAGAAACCTTACGTCTGCTACATGATGCGCCTGAGTACTCTTTGCAAGAAACCTTGCGTCTGCGGTTATTTTAGAAAGTCAGACTGTTTGGTCGCCTGAATACTCTGAAATTTCTTGAAAAGAAACCTTACGTCTGCTACACTCGAGATCTTCGCGGTACGTATGGCGCCAAAAGAATAGGCATCTGTCCTGCAGCTGCAGCATCTCCTTCCCTTACTTTTTTTGTGCGAAACTAACCTAACAAGAATGGTATTGTTTGCAGCGTGCCTGCATGTGCTTGCTAACCACCGTGGTCCCTTTATTTGCGGCGTCCATGTTCTTGTGTGCTCGTTGCATGTATATGAGATATTTTATTTGCAAAGCGCATACGTAAATATTGGAGAGTATTTGCTATGTTCAGTGCATTAAAAGCTGAAATTTGTAAATTAAAATTTTTTGTGTAGCTTAAACCATTTGTCGATTAAGATTTTTTTTTCATCCTTGGCTCGTATCAACGAGGGTTTCTAATACAGTGGCAACTTTACAAATTACTGGGCAGTGATTTTTAAGGGATATAACTGTTAGAAGATACACATATGAGATCTAGTATTGAAGCTCTCACCAAGACAAAACCGGCAATAAAGACTAGATCATATTTGTGGCTTTTGAGTTGATATATTCTGGAATTTCAAGTTCCAAATGAGTCTCGATGACATAAGCTGTTTAGTCCTATTTGCATACATGCAAATGGTCTACTACTTGCACCCCATCTCATCTACATACTCCAAGGCATACAATGTTTTTCTGCGTCGCATGTGGATGACTTTTAAAATACCTTTCTTAGGGTGCTCTTCACTGAATCTTTCCAGCTGGTAACCCCCGAGGAATTGCACGAAACCTTATTGAGTCATTTGCAAGCTACTGCATATGAATGATGCCATGATCTTTGAGTCTTTATTTCCTTTTTTATAAAGCTCTTTATAAAGTATGGGCAAAATGCTGTGCCCATTTGTTCTACGGGTTGTGCCTCATGAAGTGACTTAGAGCAACTATAGCAGACCCCGCAAAAAGCCACGACCTGCAAAATAACCGCTAGCATGCAGGTCGGCGTGGAAAATCCTGCCCGAACAGACCACACAAAGGTGGCCGGCCTGCAAAAAAGTTTGAGGGGCGCGGTAAAATCTTGTCCCCAACATGCGAATACGCCCCCCCCCCCCCCCGGGCCATCGGTGCACTGCATATAGCGGGAGCGGTTGGTGGGAGGACATTCCAACCCGCGCTTTTTCCCCACCAACCACATCCCCTCTCCCCCTCGCCCCGCCGCCCAATGTTCCGGCTAAAGTAGCCGGCGGGAGCACACTGAAAGGCCTCCACACGCACGAGGTTGCCCTCCGCCCCCCTGCCTGCGTCGACGGGCCGGAAAGTTGCGGATCTGCGACCCTTCGTCGTGGGTGGCCGGATTTGGCTTTTCCGGCCGCCGGTGGCTGCGCCAAGCCATGGAATGGTCGGGGAGCATCTCCCGCAGCCCCAGCAAAGTCGCATCGCCGCATGCAGGTATGGCTTCGTTCTGTCGCTGCCGCCGATGGTTTCCGGGCATGGATTCGGTCGGCCGTCCGCCGGGCTCGGCGCTCGCGCAGAGGCTCTGTGGCTCACCAATGCTGCTCATACAATGCGACGACTGCACGCGGACAGTGTTGCGGCTAACTTCGTGCATGCCGAAGCACCCCGGATGGGTCAGGCGCTCGTGCAAATGCATTATGTTGTGTCAATTGAGGTGCAAATTTGGATTTGCGGGCCGAGGGGAGCGTCGCTAGACCAGACCCCGCAAAGCCGACCCGTAAAAGAGCATATTCCGCGAATATCCATTTATATGGGTCTGTTTGCAGTGTCTGCCTCTGCGGCCGTCCACGCCGGCCCGCAAAACCGTTTTTCCGCGAACTGCAAATGCGTTTTGTGGGTCGGCGGGATGCGGGGTCTGCCAGAGATGCTCTTATAAGTACTATATAAGAAACTGTATCACTCATATGACTCTCGCTACTGGAATCTCGTTTTGTGTCGAGTTCCAAAATTTGCCGAGTTCATTCTATCGAGGAGTTGACAAAGTTTGTGTTTACCGAGTTTGATTCAAAATTGGACTCGGTAGTGATAAGCAACTCGACAGACTTCATATTTTTCCTAGTTCCAACGAAAAAAGACTCAGCGAACAAAATAAACTCGATAGAATCATAAGTTCACCTAGTTCCGGACAGAAAAAACAAGGCAAGTCTGGAAGGTGGGCCTCGTTGTCGAGTAGGCGTTGGAGCCGTGACCACAGTTTATCTTTGCCGAGTTTCGGCTAACGGAAACTCGGGAATATCTTTTCCTTTTTCTTTTTTATATGAAATTGCAGGGGTCAGTACTTTGCGAGTCCCGTAACAAAAAACACGGCAACAAGCTGACCCTTCGTCTACCCAAGTACATATAGTAGATAGATTGGTTCACTACTAGGGATAAGCCTCCAAGTACATATAGTGGTTAGATTGGTTCACTACTAGGGTAAGCCTCACGCTACTGCTAGTGTGCTATAGCTAATTGGTTAGTAGTAGCTAATTGGTTAGTAGTAGCACGGGTCTAGACCCGCGCTATTGTTGGGGAACGCAGTATTTCAAAAAATTTACCTATGATCACGCAAGATCTATCTATGTGATGCATAGCAACAAGAGGAAGAGTGTATCCACGTACCCTCGTAGACCGAAAACGGAAACGTTAAGTAACACGTTTGATATAGTCGAACGTCTTCGCGATCCAACCGATTAAGTACCGAACGAACGACACCTCCGTGATCTGCACACATTCAGCTCGGCGACGTCCCTCGTAATCTTGATCCAACTGAGGCCGAGGGAGAGTTTCGTCAGCACGACGGCGTGATGACGGTGATGATGAAGTTACCGACACAGGGGCTTTGCCTAAGCACTACAATGATATGACCGAGATGAATATCTGTAGAGGGGGGCACCGCACACGGCTAAGACAACTGTCAACTTGTGTGTCCATGGCGAGCGCAGGTTGAAAGTTAAGATCATATGATGCATGAAAGGATTGCAAATGAAATTTACTACTACATGCAGTATCGTCGAATCAAGATCATTAAAGGTCTGGAGGTGGATCAATGGAAGACACACACACACAGGGAACATAGCAACATCTATAAATTACACACAAGTCAGAACTGGACGTACACACCTCTCGATCGAGATACCAAGAAACAAAGAGAAAAAAAGAGAAAAAGAACCAAAGAGATGAAATTGATCGATGAGCACCCTAGCTACCCACATACGACTGGCAAATTGGTTCTATCGACGAAATTTACATTCAAGCAGGAGAACGTGATGGTGAACGGCCTTGTTCTAGCTAGCCCGAACCTGAAAAACACCTTCGACTTCACTACCACCCGGCAGTAGTCGGTAACCTTACTAGTCGGGTGATATCCGTAGTCAGCCGAGACGCTGATGTTGACCACGCTGCTCGGCGGTTGCCACCCGGCCGGTAGCGCAGCGTTCTTGGTCCAGACCCACGCCGTGGCTGCGGGACCGTACCATACCTCGGCGCTCATGGAGTCATACGACACAGCCGTTCGTTGGCTAGTGTTCTCGGCCTGGAGGGTGAAGTTCAAGTGTGTGTTGGTGTCCGGACCGGTGGGTGGATCTTTGTAGGTGATGATTTGCGCAGTTATGAGGGAAAACCTCATCCGTGCTGGGGCGAGGCTGATGGAGGTAGCGGCCACCAGGGCGACAACGAACAGCGTTCCCAGCATAGCTGCGGAGATGTACTGCTTGGCTCTCCATCTTTTGCGGACAGAACGGATGGTGGCCATAGATGGAACTACTAGTTGGGGAGTCACTATGACTGATCGACTAGGGGTAGCTATCCTATACATAGCTAGTCGCCATGTGTTATATGGTGTACACAAAGCATTGAGGTACTAGCAGATGCAACTGCAGGCGTGACACTGAAGCGAGTATGCATGCTTTAATAATAGAAAAGCTATGCGTCCTCGCTGAAACATGGCATCCTTGTAAGAGAGCTTTGCCGTTGCGCTGGCCGTGGCTAGCTTGGAAGGACCCAGCTGAAAGAGCTTGAGTGGTGATGGGCCACCCATGTGACCAAAAAGAAATTTTTGCTCCAGCCACAGTGGTTAAATTTATGGTCAAACTTAGATCTCGGAAAATGCGGGCGCACTACATTGTGGAATGGAGGGAGTAGTAGATTTAGCCTTGTCGCGAAAAAAAACTAGTAGATTTATCCAGATGCATCAATCTATTATACAGTTCACCGGAAGTACAAAGCATCTCAAACATAATAAAAATTACATCAAAATTCCGAGACCACCGAACAACCACTACTGTTGCTAGAACGAGCCACCGAGTAGCCGATGTCACCACTCCTATACCTGAGCCGGCTTGGTGATGAAAGTCGGAAATTCTTCGTGCATGTGCCCCTAAGGACCAGTGCCCAAAAGGCGCAGTTGTCGCCATTTAACCTTGCATAGATCTGAACCACCTGACATTAAATCATGCCACATGACGAGAAACCATAACCTCACCATCTCAAAGAGACAGCAGCCTATTCCGGAGCTTGTCAATTACGTCCAGACAGGATAAAGTCGAGTAGGATAGGAGCCTGGAAGATAGACTCGAAAAAAAAGCACTGCGATCTACCCAAGTGTGGCACTTGCGAGGAATAAAAACTCTAACCTAAATTACTAACCAGATCGAATCACCGGGATTCTCCTCCCTGCCAGCCATCGGAGTGGCAGACGGAGGGGAGGCGAATCCACGGGCTCGTGAGTGATGTCTGGAGGGGAGATTTTACCCTAGCCGCCTAGGGTTAGGTGAGAAAAACAAGAGGAAGCGTTTTTTATGCCGCTACTACATTGCGGCCATCAGACCAATTTCGATGAGTTCGAAATAATACATTTTCAGAAATCAATTTCACTCAAAATAGCGTTCAGACCTCAGAACACTAATGGAATCAGCAATGTTGCCTAGTGCCAGAAGTTTGCCACGTTTTATGTTGGGAGTTCGACAATAAGCATGGTTTACCGAGTATCGGACAGAAAAAACTTGCCAAACGCGCAAAACTCGGCAATGAGAACCCTTCACCCAGTGCAAGGGAAAGACAACTCGAGAAAGATATGAAAATAGGCAAAGTCTGAACATTCATGAGTTCCGCATAAAACGAGCTCGGGAAAGATCTGACCGAGTGGCCCCACAAGGACCACTCGACATCTTTGTGATGATGGGGCTCCCTTTGTCGAGTTCTGTCTAACACAAACTTGGCAAATATTTACTCCCTCCGTCTAGATGTGTCGTGGATTTGTCACGGCAGATGTCCTAGTGAGAGGACTTAGTCGTGAGGCCAACACATCTATGTGGTAGCTTGAGAGGGGTTGAGCGGAATCGAGAAACGCAACACAAGACAAGGGTTTAGACAACTTCGGGCCCCGGGAAACATCATCCTGTAATAGCCCTACATGCTGTTTGAGGCTAGGTCTCATTATGCTCATGAGGGAGTCGCCGTAAACCGGCTCTCCTCTAATTGTGTCTAGCCCTAGAGATTGTTTCTTCTTGCTTGTCCCTCTTTGGAGAGCCCTTCCCATCCTTATATAAGTTGAAGGGGCGGGTTACATGTGGAGTCCTATTAGGATTAGGACTAGTCTACCTTCTAATACAAACCGGATACAAGTCCGGGTCTTAACTCCTTTTAAGGTAATATTCTTCACGCCTTTCCTCTTAAACCGGCCCACCATTAATATAAACCGGCCCTCTGGGCCTTGGGCCTTGTCATCTGTCTGTCCCGCCCGTCGGGTTACCAGTGAGTTATAATGTCCAGGCAGGTTGCTTGTAAACCGTCTGGTCAGGGCAGGTCGCCAGTGAATCGCCAAGTGTCAACCGGGTCTCAAGTAAATCGCCAAGTCCAGCCGGGTCATATTTCCGGTCGATTCATACCGCGGGGTATATCCCCGACAAGGTGTATAAGTCATCTTCGGTTGTGCACCGTCACCAAGGTGAAGTGAAAAACGAGAGAATTTAATGCTTATTTGATAATTAAAAGCATTGCATGCAATGAACAGACCACTTCATGTCGTGTTTGGAAGTCTCAAGTCATTGAAATCATACATGCCTCACATCTCTTATTGGTTGATTCCTTTATTTATGTCAAGAAACAAGAAACGAGGTGAAAGTTAATGCACCGCGTCTAAGTGTTTTGAGATTATTTGGTTTTTGTAAGATAACTTATACACCTAGACGGAGGGAGTATCATTCTTCTTTTAAAAAGAGCGAAAGGTTAGGAGTCACCACATGGACATCTTTGTCGAGTATCTGATATAAAGAACTCTACAAAGCATCATCCCCCTTCACCTTTGTCTTCCCTGGTATAAAGTATAGACGCCGCCAGCGCAACTGTAACCCTAGCAAAATCTCACCGCCAAAGTTGTCAAAATGCTATTTTGAATCGGAATGGAGCTTCGATGGTAGGATGGCAAAGTTTAGAATCTTAACTATCAGCGTTGTAGAAACATAGTTTCTATAAACTATCAGATGGGTTAATTAGTTTCGAACATACAGTTGTAGTATCGTCCAACAGAACTGCGATTCAGACAACCTTTCTCACCGCTGTTGTCCGTCCGAAACTATGACACTTCACGGGAGAGTGTTCAATTTGTACATGAGGTGCATCAAATTTTTGCGGTAACGCTCTCAAATTTTTACCATACCATACAACGGTCCATTGGAGACACCATGCCATGTTTCATCCCTTTTGGAGCTCATTTGCACACTATTTCCTACCGAAGAGTGTTTAGCCATTTTTTGTGGCCGGAAAATTAGCTTATGCCTAAAAAATAGCAGCCTACTCTAAAAGTGGCCAAATTCGAGCATGGGACTTTGTATGGTGTGTATTAAACATAATTTTTTTCAAGTTCAGATGATTTAAAAAATGGATCAGTTGTGTGTGGAAGGTGGCGGTATCCGTTCGAAACCATGACAGTTCGCGGAGGAGTGTCCACTTTGTACACGAGGTGCATCAGGTTTTTGCCGTAGTGCTCTCAAGTCTTAACCACACTCTAAAGGGATCCAATGAGGACACCATATCAAGTTTTGTCACTTTCAAAGCTGGTTTGCACGCTATTTCCTACCAAAGAGCATTTTTCCTTTTTAGTGGTCCAAAAATCAGCTAATGCCTCAAAAATAGTAGACAAACTCATAAAGTGGCCAAATTAGAGCATGTATTTGGATGGCATGTATTGATCATATAAAAGGTTTGAATTTCAAATGATTTAAAAAAATGAACTTGTGTGTGGAAGGATGCGGGTACCGTTTGAGACCCTAACTCATCGCGGGAGAGTGTCAAGTTCGTACAAGAGTTGTGTCAAGTTTTTCCCCGCAATGCTCTAATATTTTTACCACACCCAGCAGGGGTTCTATGAAGACACCATGCCAAATTTCATCCCTTCCAGATCTCGTTTGCAGAATATTTGCTACGAAAGAGCGTTTTCCCCATCTTTGTGGCCGAAAAATTAGCTAATGCCTCGAAATTAGCAGACCAACTCAGAAAGTGGCCAAATTTGAGCATGGGGCTTTGGATGGTTTCTATTAATCATAGAAAAAGTTAGAATTTCAAATGATTTAGAAAATGTAGTTGTGTGTGGATGGCGGTGGTTTCTGTTTGAAACTCTAACACTTCATTGGAGAGTGTCCAATTTGTAAACGAGATGCATCAAGTTTTTGCCTAACGCTCTCCAATTTTTACCACGCCATATACGGGTTCAATGAAGACACCATGCCAAGTTTCATCTCTTATGGAGCTCATTTGCAAACTTTTTGGTACCGCAGAGCATTTTGCCTTTTTTAGTGGTCGGAAACCAGCTAATGCCTTGCAAAATATTGAAGATCATGATTTAAAAAATGAAGTTCTATGTGGAAGGTGGCGGTTTCTGTCCGAAACCCTCACACTTCGTGCAAGAATGTCTAGTTTGTACACGAGGTGAATAAAGATTTTGTCGTCACACTCTCAAATTTTCACCAAACTCTGCAGGGGTCCAATGAAGACAACATGCCAAGTTTCATCCCTTTTGGAGCCTATTTGCACTCTTTCCTACCGAAGAGTGTTTCACCCTTTTTTGTGGCCAAAATATCAACTAATGCCTCGAAACTAACAGAACAACTAAGAAAGTGGCTAAATTTGGTCATGAGCTTTCGATGGTTGATTAGTTATAAAAAAGTTTGAAATTCAAATGATTTAAAAAATATAGTTGTGTGTAGAAGGCGGTAGTTTTCATTCGAAAACCTCACACTTCACAAGAGAGTGTCTAGTTTATACCTGGGGTGCATTATTGATATGTCTCCGTCACATCTATAAATTTTGATTGTTTCATGCCAATATTATACAACTTTCACATATTTTTTGGCAACTGTTTATATGATTTATTGGAGTAACCTATAGATCCAGTGCCCAGTGTCAGTTCCTGTTTGTTGCATGTTTTTTGTTTCGCAGAAAATCCATATCAAACGATGTCCAAACACGATAAAAATTTACGGAGAATTATTTTGGAATATTTATGATTTTTGGGAGATGGAATCAACGCAAATGGGGGCACACACGCAATCGGAGTTACGGATCTCCAGGAATTTAAGAAATCGTGAAAGGCCAGATCAGGGGAACGTGAAACAGAAGAGAACATAGAGGGAGATCCAATCTCGGAGGGTCTCCCGCCCCTCCGCCGCCTTGGAGACTATGGACCAGAGGGGGAACTCTCCTCCCATCTAGTGGGGAGGCCAAGGAAGAAGAAGGAGGGGGGCTCTCTCCCCCTCTCTCCCGGTGGCGCCGGAGTGCCGCCGGGGCAAGGATCGGGACGACGATCTACATCAACAATCTCGCTACCGTCAACACCGACTCTATCCCCCTCTATGCAGCGGTGTAACACCCATTCTCCCCACTGTAATCTCTACTTAAACTTAAGGAAATATGCCCTAGAGGCAATAATAAAGTTATTATTTATTTCCTCATATCATGATAAATGTTTATTATTCATGCTAGAATTGTATTAACCGGAAACATGATACATGTGTGAATACATAGACAAACTTAATGTCACTAGTATGCCTCTACTTGACTAGCTCATTCATCAACGATGTTTATGTTTCCTAACCATAGACATGTGTTGTCATTTGATTAATGGGATCACATCATTAGGAGAATGATGTGATTGACTTGACCCATTCCGTTAGCTTAGCACTTGATCGTTTAGTATATTGCTATTGCTTTCTTCATGACTTATACAAGTTCCTACAACTATGAGATTATGCTACTCCCGTTTACCAGAGGAACACTTTGTGTGCTACCAAATATCACAACGTAACTGGGTGATTATAAAGGATCTCTACAGGTGTCTCCAAAGGTACATGTTGAGTTGGCATATTTCGAGATTAGGTTTTTGTCACTCCGATTGTCGGAGAGGTATCTCTGGGCCCTCTTGATAATGCACATCACTATAAGCCTTGCAAGAAATGTAACTGATGAGTTAGTTACAGAATGATGCATTACGTAACGAGTAAAGAGACTTGCCGGTAACGAGATTGAACTAGGTATTGAGATACCGACGATCGAATCTCGGGCAAGTAACATACCGATGACAAAGGGAACAACGTATGTTGTTATGCGGTTTGACCGATAAAGATCTTCGTAGAATATGTAGGAGCCAATATGAGCATCCAGGTTCCGCTATTGGTTATTGACCGGAGACATGTCTCGGTCATGTCTACATTGTTCTCGAACCCGTATGGTCCGCACGCTTAACGTTACAATGATAGTTTCTTTATGAGTTTATATGTTTTGATGTACCGAAGGTTGTTCGGAGTCCCGGATGTGATCATGGACATGACGAGGAGTCTCGAAATGGTCGAGACATAAAGATTGATATATTGGACGACTATATTCGGACACCGGAAGTGTTCCGGAGAAGTTTCGGATAAAACCGGAGTTCCGGGGGTTACCGGAACCCCCCCGGGAAGCTATTGGGCCTTATGGGCCTTAGTGGAAAGGAGAGAGGGAGGCCAGGAGGTGGCGCGCGGCCCCCTTCTCCTTCCTTCCACTAGTGCAGAACCGGGCAATAGCACCGGTTCGTAAGGCCCTTTAGTGCCGGTTCGGTAACCGGCACTAAAGTGTGGGCACTAAGCCATCCCCCCTTTAGTACCGGCTCAGCACGAACCGGTGCTGAAGGGCAACCACGTGGCACGAGCCAGCTCCGCGTGCAGGGAGCCCTTTAGTACCGGTTGGTGAAACCAACTGGTATTAAAAGGTTGGGGGGGTTTTGGGTTTATGATTTCTTTTTCATTTAATTTTATGTTTTCCATTTAATTCTTTTTCGTTTGCTGGTACTTTACGATGCTACATATTGTACATGTTATGCATATATATAAATATATATCATCGAATGTCTCACAACCACCATTAATTCACACATGTATACAATTAGCTAGCTATATATATACAATGTCTCCTAATTGGTGCCTTCGGAGCCAGTGGCATTAGCCTAATTGGTGCCTTGAGCATGATGACAATTGGAAGTGGTTCATGGGGGTGGTAGCGGGTAATAGTATTCTCCTTTGGGATCTATGACCTGGTCGAGCAAAATCCCGCTATTTCCTCTTGAATTGCTTCTATGCGCTCCTCTGCTAGGAGCTTCTCCCGCACCTCTCTGAACTGTTAAGAAGGAGATCAATATGCATGTGTATTAGTTGTGTGACTAGATATATCGATAATGGTGTAAAAATTGTGAATAGTGTTCGAGAAACGCACTCAGTCCTGTCTTTGAGATCTGCTCCTTTCGGACGTCATCATGCGAATGTTCTCGCAAACGTAGTATGCACAGATCATTCCCGCTACCGCCTGTGGCCTTTACGAGAATGGAATTTGATCAGATAATAATTAATCAAGCATGATAATTAAAGAGATGGCAGCTAGCTAGTACTACTTAATTACTTACCTTGGGTCGATACCATTTCAGATTTTGTTTCCATTGGCCTGGAGTGATGCTGATGAACTTTGCCCAAGCCCTGCCCGCCGACAAAGAAAATGAATAAATTGGTTATTAAATAGTTGTTATCAGGAAATGATGAACTAATTAAATAGGCCGAGATATAGTTAATAATGATTGAAATTACCTGTTGACTATCCCCTTCACGATGGTGTAGTCACTTGCTTTCTTAAGTAGTGAGTCTAGTACTTCAACTGTTCCTTCATCAACTTTAATGATTAACAAGATCTAGTGAAATCTGCATGCACACATGTTTGCATGTCTTAATTAAGCGGGCATATGTAAGCAAAAACATGTAGCTAACTAGTAGGCAAAAATAGAGAATTTGTAGTATAAAACAGTGTGACTCACTGGAAGTTGTAAGGAAGTAGTATATCTTCATTGGTATTGAGGCGCTTCAAGAACTCTAGCATGCTTTCCTCTACACTTTTTTCATAATATGCATCTAAGTTCCATGTGTATTCATTAACGGTATTTGGGTCAATGAACCCAATGCCATAGCGTCCACCTTTTTTCATTTCATATATCTTCATCCTGCATAATACCACAGAAAAGAATATAGTGAGGATAATTACAGGTAATGATTGATCAAAAGGATCACTACAGCTAGCTTGAGACTTAAATTACAGAAAGAAATCGCTACGGACAATAGCAGCAACTCCATTTATAGATTTGTCGAGTGCGTCTTGATTGTATAACTGAAATAGTTCTGAATACTCAAGGGACACAGCTTTCTCATGGTCGTAATGATCCTTCTTGACATTCACCATGAGGGACTCTTGATTGGAAATCTTGGTAATGTCCATGTACCATTGATGCAATTCATACATTCTCGTTGGGAGCTTCTTGACCTCGTCTGGCTTGACCAAAGGTTGGCCCCGGACATATTTCCGTTTTATTTCCTCCTCTCTAAGCGGAGGCATGGGCTCGATCTCGAGGAGTTGTCCAACAGTGATCTTGAGGATTTCAGCCTGCCTTATATGCTCCTCGGGTATTTCCACATCGCCCAGCTGGGGAACGTTAACGGTTTGCCCACAATAATATTGGGCGCGCCTACTCTCATGTGTTGTTGGCACAACAAGCGGGGGGGATTGATTGCGCCGCCTGTTCTCCCAGCTGGGGAACGGTTTATCGCTTTTTTGCCAGCTGATTTGCTCGAGCTCGAGCTCGCCTCTTTCTGTAGACGTGCTCGATTTAACTTTCTGAGGTGGCGCTCATAGTCTGTGTCAACAGGCTTGGGAGCTGGTGGTCTAGCCATACGAATGAAGTGGTCAATCTTTTCCTCAGGCACTTTCTCCATTGGCGGCGGTGGCGATTTCGGTGCAAAATGGGCTTCCACCTCGGCCTTTGATATGGCTGCGGTTTCCTCCTCGGACCTGTTGTAAGGCCTCTGCGGAGGAGGCGCAAGGCTTGGACCATATTGAAATCGCTTGCCTCCTTTGCATTCCCGTGACTACCTCGACTTGTACCGCTACGCACCATAGCTGCGGCGGCTCTCTTCCGTGATTGCTGAGGCGGCGGAGACGGCTGACGTGGCTTAGTTGGAGGAGGAGGAGTGGTCTGAAGCTATGCCGGACTTGAAGAAGGAGGAGTGGCCTCACGCTGTGCCGGACTTGAAGTAGGAGGAGTGGCCTCACGCGGTGTCGGACTTGAAGCAGGAGGAGTGGCCTCACGCTGTGCCGGACTTGAAGCAGGAGGAGTGGCCTGCTGCTGTGCCGGACTTGGAGGAGCGGGAGTCTGCTGACTCGGTGGCGGACTTCGACGAGGAGTCGGCTGACGCGGTGTCGGTGGCCTTCGAAAGACGATGCAATCCTTTCTCCATAGGATGATACGATGTATGGCCTCTCCCAATGTGTGCTCGTCGTCACCTCCAGAATGTCAAGTCAGTAGCCCGAATATGGGTCCACCACCTCATCAATCAAGACATGAGCATAGCCCGCTGGAATCGGGTTGCAATGGAAGGTTGCCTCTGGGGGATTTGTAAAAGCAACGACATCCGCCACCTTCATGGATATGTTCTTCATTTTGAAGTGTAGCTCGCAGTTAGTGTTCTCCATGATGTCATCCACGGGGTACCTATCCAGCATTGCGTCGCCCGGGGCGGAACCCACGCTGCTTCTCGGCATGGATGGGGCGGTGCTATCCAATGCTGGATCATCCGCTAGAAGCTGCAGCTGCTGAGACCCCCTTTGCTGGCTAAGTGAGTCGATCTGCTCCTGCTGCCGCTGGAATTTGACTGCCAAGTCCGCGTGCGCTGATTCTAGGCCTTGAAGGCATTCATAGTCCAGCTTCCTCTGCTCCTCCTCCATCTTCCTCTTCTTCTCCTCCGCAATCTTCTTTCTCGCACGGGTTACGTAGTCGGCGTTCCAGTCAAAACCCTCATACCACGGAATAGCGCCCTTGCCTCGTGTTCTTCCCAGGTGTTCAGGATTTCCCAGGGCACGCGTAAGTTCGTCGTTCTCTCTGTTGGGATGGAACACACCCGATCGAGCCTCTTCTATTTCAAAAAGTAGCTTATCGTCGGCTTCGCTCAGACATGCCTTCGTCGATACTTTGCCTGTCTTCGGGTCCAACTCCCCCCCATGCCCATAGAACCAAGTCCTGCACCTGGGGGGCTAGCTCCTAGTAACCGGAGTGACACCTGCATCCTCCATCTCTTTCTCAGACTTATCCCACTTAGGCATTGCCACAGTGTAGCCACCTAGCCCCAGCTTATGGAACTTATCCTTTTTTTCGGCATTCTTCTTGTTTATTCTCGACCATTCCTTAGCTAATTCCGAATCCTTGAATTTCACGAAATCGTCCCAATGAGCACTTTGCTTCTCTAGTGTTCCCTCGAATACCGGAGTCTTCCTTCCTCCCTTGACGTACTTGTCCCATACACGATTCTTGT
The DNA here is from genome assembly GCA_021605145.1 of Aegilops bicornis. Classification (NCBI taxonomy): domain Eukaryota; kingdom Viridiplantae; phylum Streptophyta; class Magnoliopsida; order Poales; family Poaceae; genus Aegilops; species Aegilops bicornis. The sequence continues at coordinate 43,916,298 of CM038669.1, read as the reverse complement.
GGTTCTTGAATGCAACCGCCGTCTTCCTAAGAGCAGCGTCTTTGACTTTCTCCACATCTGCATCTGTGAAATGATCTGGTAGGGTGAAATGTTCCATGAGAGTTTCCCAAAGCAGACCTTTTTGTCTGTAGTCGACAAAAGTAAGATCTGGACGTGGCTTTGCTGGCTCTCTCCATTCTTGAAGGGAGATCGGGAGTTGGTCCTTCTCGAGAACTCCGCACTGACGAATGAACTTGTCTGCAATCTTCTTAGGCGCTAATGGTTCGCCATTAGGTTTGATGGCCTCGATATTGTACTTTACGCCCTCCTTCCACTTTTTGTTCGGGCCTCGTTTCCTGTTGCCTGCAGATTTGCTTGATCCGGATGGCTGAAAGAAGAAAGGTCGATTCGTTATATATCTTCAAGTCATTTAAAACATGTGATGATCACCAGATGCCTGCTTATATAAATATATATACCTCGTCGGTCTTTGTTGTTTCAAGATCAACATTTTCTTCGTCATCATCATAATCATAGTTCATGACTTCATCAATTCGGTCGTCGCGATCGAATATCATATCACCCTCCCCGGTGTTGCTTAGAAATTCGGAGCCGTCATAATCTTCTTCATTTTGATCATCATCTGGCCCGCGAGGATGACGTATGATATCGAACAGGGTCTCTTCTCCCTCTCTGCCGGTATTGTCCGCCATAGCTTTTATTTAACTAATCCAAAAGAAATATAAAACAATTTAGTATTCAAATTACAATGCATGGACGCAATCAATTAATAAGGAAAAACTGAATCAATCATAGTACATAATAAGCACCATCGAATATAATCTCGAATACATCGTCTCAAGTAATAGATATAATCTCGAATACATCGTCTCGAATAATATATATAACCTCGAATAAATCATCTTGAATATTATATATCGAATACATCACTAGCTAGCTAGCTATCTAGCAGCTAATAAAGATCGAATACTAAAGAGTAATCTAGGCCACTCGCGGTTCCTGAGGTGCGGGCGGTGGACAACCAAAGTGAAGGAACCATCACTGGATCATAGCTCGGGTGATCTCCCCAAAGAACCTGCCAGGTATTGGAGAACTTGACGTCCATAGCAGCTGAGGGAGTCCTGGACTAGGGGGTGTCCGGATAGCCGAACTATCATCTTTGGCCGGACTCCTGGACTGTGAAGATACAAGATTGAAGACTTTGTCCCGTGTCCGGATAGGACTTTCCTTGGTGTGGAAGGCAAGCTTGGCGATATGGATATGTAGATCTCCTACCATTGTAACCGACTCTGTGTAACCCTAACCCTATTCGGTGTCTATATAAACCGAAAGTTTTTAGTCCGTGGGATCTAACAACAATCATACCATAGGCTAGCTTCTAGAGTTTAGCCTCTCTGATCTCGTGGTAGATCTACTCTTGTACTACCCATATCATCAATATTAATCAAGCAGGAGTAGGGTATTACCTCCATCGAGAGGGCCCGAACCTGGGTAAAAACATCGTGTCCCTTGTCTCCTATGACCATCCGCCTAGACGCACAGTTTGGGAACCCCTACCCGAGATCCGCCGGTTTTGACACCGACATTGGTGCTTTCATTGAGAGTTCCTCTGTGCCGTCACCGTCAGGAAGGATGCCTCATCCCATCTTTAAAGACGACATTATCACCAAAGGAGCCTTGGCCGCCGGCCAGACTCTTCGGCTAGGTGGTTTCCTTATGACCACCAGTTCGGCCGCCGCGCCGACGATGACTTCTCAGGTCATCGAAACCAATCTTCGTGTTAACTCGGAACTTGCCGAGCAGCTAGATCCGATCGAGCTCTCCTCTGTGAACGAGCTCTTGGATCGCATCGCCGCCCTGGGAGTCGCCACTGACTACGATCAGATCGGGCCTAAAACAGACCTGAGAGAGATTAACTCTCCCCAGGCTACCCACCATGTTACTGTGGTAGAGTAACAATACGGCTATTCTTCTTCTATCTTAAGGACTAGCTACGTCCGGATTCCCGACCCTCCATGCCGGATTCCCGCGGAGGGACGGATGTCGATCAAATCCTGAACTTAAAGTCAGGCGGCGGGTTGGATTCATTGGATAACATCCAAAAACCCAAACTTCCGGCGCCGGCGCCGGCGCGCGGTGTGGCTTTGATCGATTTGAGGGAGGAGAGGGGCAGGGGGAGGGGCTCACAGCGCGCGCGGGCGACGTCGAGGCGACGGTGACGGCGAGGCGACGACAACGGCGAGGTGACGGCGACGGCGAGGCGAGGTCGATCCAAGGCGACGGCGACGGCGAGGCGAGGGGACGGCGACGGGCCGGTGCGGCGACCGGGACAGGCCGGCGACGGGGGCACCGTGGAGTCGACATGGACGACGCGACAAGGACGGGGGCGTCACGGAGTCGACGTGGACGGCGCGACAGGGGTGGCGACGGCGCGGGACGGGGCGGCGGCAGAGAGAAGTGGGAGATGAGAAACTGAAAATTTTCGAAGTGTTTCTTATATAGGGGACACCTTTAGTACCGGTTGGAGCCACCAACCGGTACTAAAGGCCTGTTTTGGCCAGGCCAAGTGGCGGGAAGGGCAGGCCTTTAGTACCGGGTGGTGGCTGGAACCGGTACTAAAGACCCACCCTTTAGTACTGGTTCCAGCCACCAACCGGAACTAAAGGTGGTGCACTGGCGTAGGTGCGGTGCGGCAAGTTTAGTCCCACCTCGTTAGCCGACGGGCGCCCGCATTGGTTTATAAGCCCCAGTGCGGTAGCTCCCTCGAGCTCCTCTCTTAAGCAGGCCTTCCGGGCCTACGTCTGCTGCTATGCCCTGATGGGCCTATTGGGCTAGCGGGCCTGCATCCTGGCCCAATTACAATTTGGGTTTCTAGTCGTATGCAGGCTGCTGTGGCCCAGTAGGTGGGCTTTTCTCATTTAGTTTTTTCTTTTCTGCTTAATTTATTTTGTTTTATTTATTTTTAGTTGTTTTTTGCTGTATTTAGAGTTTCTTTGTGAATATTTTTGCTTTAGGTACAAAAATTAAAAACTTTCTGTTAGTGCCGGTAGTTTTCAAATTTCAATAGTTTAAATTTTGAATTATTTGAATTTTGTGTGAATCACTAGTTTGTGAATAACTTAACTTTAAAAATCAGTAAAGGCATGAAAGAATTTTTTTGCACATAACATTTCTTCGCGTTTCAAATCCCAAAACACATAACTACCCTAACTATTACAGAGATTCCCTCCTGGGTGTGAAACACAGAAGAAAGTGATGATAGTGAAGCAGATCACATCCCAGATCTTTGGGTGTGAAACTTTTTCTTCGCGTGTGTCTCTTTGCGCCGTAACCATTGAAAATCTTCATCATTTAACGGGATGCTCGGGTCAATATTCACTGTGAATGGAGCAATTTCATCAAACTTTTCATAACTCCTGACATGTCTGTCTTGTCATCCACTCCCACGATGTTTCTCTTTCCAGAAAGAACTATGTGCCGCTTTGGATCATCGTACGATGCATTCGCTTCCTTATCTTTTGTTTTTCTAGGCTTGGTAGACATGTCCTTCACATAGAAAACCTATGCCACATCATTGGCTAGGACGAATGGTTCGTCTTCATACACAAAATTGTTGAGGTCCACTGTTGTCATTCCGTACTGCGGGTCTTCCGTTACCCCGCCTCGTGTCATATTGACCCATTTGCACCAAAACAAAGGGACCTTCAAACCACGTCGATAGTCAAGTTCCCATATGTGCTGGACATAACCATAATATGTTTCCTTTCCCGTCTTGGTTTCTGCATCAAAGCGGACAACACTGTTTTGGTTGGTGCTCTTCTTATCTTGGGCGATCGTGTAAAATGTATTACCATTTATCTCGTACCCTTTGAAAGTCATTATATTCAAGATGGTAATCGGGACAGCAAGTACAGGTCATCTTCAATAGAGGTGTCATGCATGGTGCGTATACGCAACCAGTGGCGAAACTCCTGGTTTGTTCACGTGTAATCCAGTCATCGACCGCTCCGGTGTTTGGAGCGTAGCAAATTCTTGTGTTCATCCATATACGGAGCCACCAAGGCGGAATTCTGTAGAAGCTGTAGTGTGCTTGATGAGAGAATGTCCGTCCATACATATTATTTGTTCCTCCTAGCGTGCCTTTTCCATCCGGTGTGCCCTTATGCCGCGATTCAGAACACCAATCGGCTTAAGGTCAGGAATAAAGTCAATACAAAACTCAATGACCTCCTCATTTTGATGGCCCTTGGAGATGCTTCCTTCTGGCCTATAGCACGGTTATGAACATATTTCTTTAAGACTCCATGAACCTCTCAAAGGGGAACATATTGTGTAGAAATACAGGACCCAAAACGTTAATCTCTTCAAGATAGGTGAACTAGGACGTGCGTCATGATGTTGAAGAAGGATGGTAGGAACACCAACTCGAAACTGACAAGACATTGCACCAAATCATTCTGTAACCTTGGTATGATTTCTGGATCGATTACCTTCTGAGAGATTGCATTAAGAAATGCACATAGCTTCACAATGGCTAATCGAACGTTTTCCGGTAGAAGCCCCCTCAATTCAATCGGAAGCAGTTGCGTCATAATCATGTGGCAGTCATGAGACTTTAGGTTCTGGAACTTTTCTCTGCCATGTTTATTATTCCCTTTATATTCGATTTAGAAGCCAGACGGTACCTTAATATCGAAAGGCATTCAAAGAAGATTTCCTTCTCTTCTTTGGTAAGAGCATAGCTTGCATGACCACGATATATGCCGTCTTCTCCGTGCATACGTTGCTGGTCCTCCCGTGCCTTAGGTGTATCTTTTGTCTTCCCATACACGCCCAAGAAGCCAAGCAGGGTCACGCAAAGATTCTTCGTCACGTGCATCACGTCGATTGTGGAGCGGACCTCTAGGTCTTTCCAATATGGCAGGTCCCAAAATATAGATTTCTTCTTCCACATGGGTGCGCGTCCGTCAGCGTCCTTCGGAACAGGTTGTCCGCCAGGACCCTTTCCAAATATCACCTTCAAATCCTTGACCATATCATGTACATCAGCACCGATGCGGTGGCGAGGCTTCGTTCGGTGATCCGCCTCACCTTTGAAATGCTTGCCTTTCTTTCTTACGGGATGCCTACTCGGAAGAAATCGACGATGTCCCAGGTACACATTCTTCTTACAATTAGCCAAATATATACTGCCGGTATTGTCCAAATAGTGCGTGCATGCGCGGTATCCCTTGTTTGTCTGTCCTGAAAGGTTTGAGAGCAGGCCGATCATTGATGGTCACGAACAACAACGCCATTAGGTCAAAGTCTTCCCCCATGTGCTCATCCCACGCACGTACAGCTGCTCCATTCCACAGTTGTAAGAGTTCTTCAACTAATGGCCTTAGGTACACATCAATGTCGTTGCCGGGTTGCTTAGGGCCTTGGATGAGCACTGGCATCATAATGAACTTCCTCTTCATGCACAACCAAGGAGGAAGGTTATACAAACATAGAGTCACAGGCCAGGTGCTATGGTTGCTGCTCTGCAGCCCAAAAGGATTAATGCCATCTGCGCTTAGACCAGACCATACGTTCCTTGCGTCATCTGCAAACTCCTTCCCGTACTTTCTTTCGATTTTTCTCCACTGCGACCCGTCAGCGGGTACTCTCAACTTTCCGTCTTTCTTACGGTCTTCTCTGTGCCATCGCATCACCTTGGCATGCTCTTTGTTTTGGAACAAACGTTTCAACTGTGGTATTATAGGAGCATACCACATCACCTTGGCAGGAATCTTCTTCACTGGGCGCTCGCCCTCGACATCACCAGGGTCATCTCGGCTGATCTTATAGCGCAATGCACCGCATACCGGGCACGCGTTCAAATCCTCGTACTCACCGCGGTAGAGGATGAAGTCATTATGGCATGCATGTATCTTCTGCACCTCTAACCCTAGAGGGCAGACAACCTTCTTTGATTCAGATGCGTACTCTCGGGCAATTCGTTTGTCCTTTGGAAGCATATTCTTTATCATTACCAGCAACTTTCCAAATCCCTTGTCGGATACACCATTCTCTGCCTTCCATTCCAGCAATTCCGATTGTGGTGCCCAGCTTTTTCTTGTCACCCTACGCAATTCGGGTACAACAATTTTTTGTGATCCTCTAACATGCGCTGCAACTTCTTCTTCTCCAAATCACTTGCGCAGTTTCTCTTTGCATCGGCAATGGCCCGACCTAGATCATCAACGGGCTCATCTGATGCCTCTTCTCCAGCTTCTTACCGCATAGCCGGCACAGCTTCTTCCGCATTACCGGCTCAGCTTCTTCCCCATTGTTGTATCATCGTATTCTGGGAACCCATGGCCAAGATAGCTGTCGTCGTCCTCTTCTTCTTCATTGTCTTCCATCATAACCCCTCTTTCTCCGTGCTTGGTCCAAACATTATAGTGGGGCATGAAACTGGACTCAAATAGGTGGATGTGAATGGTTCTTGACGTAGAGTAATTGTGACCATTCTTACATATGGAGAAGGCATAAAACCATCCGCCCGCTTGTTTGCCTCAGCGACAAGCAGAAAAGTATGCACGCCATTAATGAACTCGGGACAGCATCGGTCATCAAACATCCATTGTCGGCTCATCTTCATTACACAACACCGAATAGACCAAATTAATACAAGTTCATATATAAAGTGTATACATAAAGTTCATATACAACACTTAATTAAATGCAACATACAGATAACTCTCTAGCTAAAGAATTTAAATGCAACAAAAAATGCGATCAATATCGCAACTAAGGTAACAATTGATCCAACAGCATAATGATACCAAGCCACACTATCAATGGCATATTTTCTAATCTTTCTAATCTTCAACCGCATTTTCTCCATCTTGATCTTGTGATCATCGATGACATCGGCAACATGCAACTCCAATTCCATCCTCTCCCCCTTAATTCTTTTCAATTTTTCTTTCAAATACTCGTTTTCTCTTTCAACTAAATTTAACCTCTCGATAATAGGGTCGGTTGGAATTTCCGGTTCACATACCTCCTAGATAAAAATATCTATGTCAACTTGATGGGCATAATTTGTCATAAACACGAAATTCAACAGCTAGTTTTAAAAGAGAATATACCACATCCGAATCATAACAAGGACGAGGGCCGACGGGGACGGATATCAAAACCATGGTACTATGTATAACAAACAACGTACGAGTAAGATAATTATACGAGTAACTATATATCCAAATCACGCAAACATCAATTTGGTAATGTAAAACATTCATGAACAAGAGCCTCACCACAAGGTGGTGCCGGTGTGACGGCAGTGCGGGCGATCAACGGTGGTTACGATGGAGATTTAGAAGGCACTAAGTAAACCACACCTACATATGCAAACTAAGTGTTATTTTTAACCTCAAATTGCATATAAATCAAATACTAGCACATATAATTCCTCCCAAATTACTAAACTCACAAATTAATCACTAAACAAAGCATTGCAAGAGCTACTCTAGCAATGAGAGATGAAAGGACAAAGTTGCTAACCTTTGTGATCATTTGAATGGATGGGGGCCTTCAAATCTTGACAAATTTTGGGCAAAATTTGTGATGAGCTCGAGGAAGAGAGGGGAAGAACAGAGGAAGTGAGGGGAAAGTGGAAGAACAGAGCGAGCTCAGGTGGACGAAGGTTTATGTACGACGACCTTTATTACCGGTTCGTGCCATGAACCGGTACTAAAGGTGCTGGAGGGGCCCCAGACTAACAACATCCTGCCACCACTCTCATTAGTACCAGTTTGTGGCATGAACCGGTGCTAAAGGTTCGCCACGAACCGGTACGAAAGGTCTCCTCCCGCCTAGCCGTTGGAACCGGCACTAATGGACACATTAGTGCTGGTTCTGTTACAAACCGGGACTAATGTGTCTCACATTTGACCCTTTTTCTACTAGTGTTCTCTCCACCTCCTTCCCCCTTCTCCTAGTTGGAATAGGAAAGGGGGGGGGGCAAAACCTACTTGGAGTAGGATTGCCCCCCTTGGGCGCGCCTCCTCCCCTTGGCCGGCCCTTTCCTCCTCCCCCCTTTATATACGGAGGAGGGGGGCACCCCATAGACACAACAATTGATCATTGATCTCTTAGCCGTGTGCGGTGCCCCTCTCCACCATAGTCCACCTCGATAATACTGTAGCGGTGCTTAGGCGAAGCCCTGCGTCGGTAGAACATCAACATCGTCACCACGCCCGTCGTCTTGTGAAACTCTCCCTCAACACTCGGCTGGATCGGAGTTCGAGGGACGTCATCGGGCTGAACATGTGCCGAACTCGGAGATGCCGTACGTTCGGTACTTGATCGGTCGGATCGTGAAGACGTACGACTACATCAACTGCGTTGTTATAACGCTTCCGCTTTCGGTCTACGAGGGTACGTGGACAACACTCTCCCCTCTCGTTGCTATGCATCACCATGATCTTGCGTGTGCGTAGGAATTTTTTTGAAATTACTATATTCCCCAACAGTGGCATCCGAGCCTGGTTTTATGCGTAGTTGTTATATGCACGAGTAGAACACAAGTGAGTTGTGGGCGATACAAGTCATACTGCTTACCAGCATGTCATACTTTGGTTCGGCGGTATTGTTGGATGAAGCGGCCCGGACCGACATTACGCGTACGCTTCTGGCGAGACTGGTTCTACCAACGTGCTTTGCACACGTGTGGCTGGCGGTGTCTGCTTTCTCCAACTTTAATTGAACTGAGTGTAGCTACGCCGGTCCTTGCGAAGGTTAAAACAACACTAACTTGACGAACTATCGTTGTGGTTTTGATGCGTAGGTAAGAACGGTTCTTGCTAAGCCCGTAGCAGCCACGTAAAACTTGCAACAACAAAGTAGAGGACGTCTAACTTGTTTTTGCAGGGTATGTTGTGATGTGATATGGTCAAGACATGATGCTATATTTTATTGTATGAGATGATCATGTTTTGTAACCGAGTTATCGGCAACTGGCAGGAGCCATATGGTTGTCTCTTTATTGTATGCAATGCAATCGCCCTGTAATGCTTTACTTTATCACTAAGCGGTAGCGATAGTCGTAGAAGCAATAGGTGGCGAGAAGACAACGATGCTACGATGGAGATCAAGGTGTCGCGCCAGTGACGATGGTGATCACGACAGTGCTTCGGAGATGGAGATCAAAAGCACAAGATTATGATGGCCATATCATATCACTTATACTGATTGCATGTGATGTTTATCCTTTATGATTCTTATCTTGCTTTGATTGATGGTAGCATTTTAAGATGATCTCTCACTAATTATAAAGAAGTGTTCTCCCTGAGTATGCACCGTTGCAAAAGTTGTTCGTGCTGAGACACCATGTGATGATCGGGTGTGATAGGCTCTACGTTCAAATACAACGGGTGCAAAACAGTTGCACACGCGGAATACTCAGGTTAAACTTGACGAGCCTAGCATATACAGATATGGCCTCGGAACACGGAGACCAAAAGGTCGAACGTGAATCATATAGTAGATATGATCAACATAGTGATGTTCACCATTGAAACTACTCCATCTCACGTGATGATCGGACATGGTTTAGTTGATTTGGATCACATGATCACTTAGATGACTAGAGAGATGTCTGTCTAAGTGGGAGTTCTTAAGTAATATGATTAATTGAACTTAAATTTATTATGAACTTAGTACTGATAGTATTTTGCTTGTCTATGTTTGTTGTAGATAGATGGCTCGTGCTATTGTTCCGTTGAATTTTAATGCGTTCCTTGAGAAAGCTAAGTTGAAAGATGATGGCAGCAACTACACGGACTGGGTCTCAGAATTTGAGGATTATCCTCATTGATGCACGTAAGAATTATGTCCTGGAAGCACCGCTGTGTGCGAACCTGCTGCAGATGCAATCGACGGCGTTAAGAACGTCTGGCGGAAAGCAAAGCTGATGACTACTCGATAGTTCAGTGTGCCATGCTTTACGGCTTAGAACCGGGTCTTCAAGGACGTTTTGAACGTCATGGAGCATATGAGATGTTCCAGGAGTTGAAGTCAATATTTCAAGCAAATGCCCGGATTGAGAGATATGAAGTCTCCAATAAGTTCTATAGCTGTAAGATGGTGGAGAATAGTTCACAATGAACATATACTCAAAATGACTGGGTATAATAATCACTTGATTCAACAGGGATTTAATCTTCCTGATGATAGTGTCATTGACAGAATTCGTCAATCACTGCCACCAAGCTACAAGAGCTTCGTGATGAACTATAATATGCAAGGGATGTACAAGACTATTCCCAAGCTCTTCGCAATGCTAAAGGCTGCGGAGGTAGAAATAAAGAAGGAGCATCAAGTGTTGATGGTCAATAAGACCACCAGTTTCAAGAAGAAGGGCAAAGGGAAGAAGAAGGGGAACTTTAAGAAGAACAGCAAGCAAGTTGCTGCTCAGGAGAAGAAACCCAAGTCTGGACCTAAGCCTGAAATCGAGTGCTTCTCAGAAGCGGCATCGACACTTTGGAAGCGGAACTGCCCCAAGTATTTGGCGGATAAGAAGGATGGCAAGGTGAACAAAGGTATATGTGATATACATGTTATTGATCTGTACCTTACTAATGCTCGCAGTAGCACCTGGGTATTTGATACTGGTTCTGTTGCTAATATTTGCAACTCGAAACAGGGACTACAGATTAAGTGAAGATTGGCTAAGGACAAGGTGACGATGCGCGTGGGAAATGGTTCCAAAGTCGATGTGATTGCATTCGGCACGCTACCTCTACATCTACCGTCGGGATTAGTTTTAGACCTGAATAATTGTTATTTGGTGCCAGCGTTAAGCATGAACATTATATCTGGATCTTGTTTGATGTGAGAAGGTTATTCATTTAAATCAGAGAATAATGGTTGTTCTATTTATATGAGTAATATCTTTTATGGTCATGCACCCTTGAAGAGTGGTCTATTTTTATTGAATCTCGATAGTAGTGATACACATATTCATAATGTTGAAGCCAAAAGATGCAGAGTTGATAATGATAGTGCAACTTATTTATGGCACTGCCGTTTGGGTCATATTGGTGTAAAACGCATGAAGAAACTCCATACTGATGGACTTCTGGAATCACTTGATTATGAATCACTTGGTACTTGCGAATCGTGCCTCATGGGCAAGATGACTAAAACGCCGTTCTCCGGAACTATGGAGCGAGCAACTGACTTGTTGGAAATCATACATACTGATGTATGTGGTCCAATGAATATTGAGGCTCGCAGCGGGTATCGTTATTTTCTCACCTTCACAGATGATTTGAGCAGATATGGGTATATCTACTTGATGAAACACAAGTCTGAAACATTTGAAAAGTTCAAAGAATTTCAGAGTGAAGTGGAAAATCATCGTAACAAGAAAATAAAATTTCTACGATCTGATCGTGGAGGAGAATATTTGAGTTACGAGTTTGGTTTGCATTTGAAGCAATGCGGAATAGTTTCAACTCACGCCACCGGAACACCACAACGAAATGGTGTGTCCGAACGTCGTGTCGTACTTTACTAGATATGGTGCGATCTATGATGTCTCTTACTGATTTACCGCTATCGTTTTGGGGTTATTCTTTAGAGACGGCCGCATTCACGTTAAATAGGGCACCATCAAAATCCATTGAGACGACGCCTTATGAACTATGGTTTGGCAAGAAACCAAAGTTGTCGTATTAAAGTTTGGGGCTGCGATGCTTATGTGAAGAAACTTCAACCAGATAAGCTCGAACCCAAATCGGAGAAATGTGTCTGCATAGGATACCCAAAAGAGACTATTGGGTACACCTTCTATCACAGAACCGAGGGCAAGATTTTTGTTGCTAAATTCGGGTCCTTTCTAGAGGAGTTTCTCTCGAAAGAAGTGAGTGGGAGAAAAGTAGAACTTGATGAGGTAACTGTACCCACTCCCTTATTGGAAAGTAGTTCATCACAAGAACCGGTTCCTGTGACAACTACACCAATCAGTGAGGAAGCTAATGATATTGATCATGAAACTTCAGATCAAGTTACTACCAAACCTCGTAGGTCTACCAGAGTAAGATCCGCACCAGAGTGGTACGGTAATCCTGTTCTGGAAGTCATGTTACTCGACCATGGCGAACCTACGAACTATGAGGAAGCGATGATGAGCCCAGATTCCGCAAAATGGCTTGATGCCATGAAATCTGAGATGGGATCCATGTATGAGAACAAAGTATGGACTTTGGTTGACTTGCCGATGATCGGCAAGCCATAGAAAATAAATGGATCTTCAAGAAGAAGACTGACGCTGATGGTAATGTAACTGTCTACAAAGCTCGAATTGTTGCAAAAGGTTTTCGACAAGTTCAAGGGGTTGACTACGATGAGACTTTCTCACCCGTAGCGATGCTTAAGTCTGTCCGAATCATGTTTGCAATTGCCGCATTTTATGATTATGAAATTTGGCAAATGGATGTCAAAACTGCATTTCTGAATGGATTTCTGGAAGAAGAGTTGTATATGATGCAACCAGAAGGTTTTGTCGATCCAAAAGGTGCTAACAAAGTATGCAAGCTCCAGAAATCCATTTATGGACTGGTGCAAGCATCTCTGAGTTGGAATAAATGCTTTGATAGTGTGATCAAAGCATATGGTTTTATACTGAGACTTTTGGAGAAGCCTGTATTTACAAGAAAGTGAGTGGGAGCTCAGAGCATTTACGATATTATATGTAGATGACATATTGTTAATTGGGAATGATATAGAATTTCTGGATGGCATAAAGGGATACTTGAATAAAAGTTTTTCAATGAAAGACCTCGGTGAAGCTGCTTACATATTGGGCATCAAGATCTATAGAGATAGATCAAGACGCTTAATTGGACTTTCACAAAGCACATACCTTGATAAGTTTTGAAAAAATTCAAAATGGATCAGGCAAAGAAAGGGTTCTTGCCCGTGTTACAAGGTGTGAAGTTGAGTTAGACTCAATGCCCGACCACAGCAGAAGATAGAGAGAAAATGAAAGATGTTCCCTATGCTTCAGCCATAGGCTCTATCATGTATGCAATGCTGTGTACCAGACCTGGCGTGTGCTTAGCAATAAGCTTGGCAGGTAGGTACCAAAGTAATCCAGGAGTGGATCACTGGACAACGGTCAAGAATATCCTGGAATACCTGGAAAGGACTAAGGATATGTTTCTCGTTTATGGAGGTGACAAAGAGCTAGTCGTAAATGGTTACATCGATGCAAGCTTTGACACTGATCCGGACGATTCTAAATCGCAAACCGGATACGTGTTTATATTGAACGGTGGAGCTGTCAGTTGGTGCAGTTCTAAACAAAGCGTCATGGTGGGATCTACATGCGAAGCGGAGTACATAGCTGCTTCGGAAGCAGCAAATGAAGGAGTCTGGATGAAAGAGTTCATTTCCGATCTAGGTGTCATACCTAGTGCATCGGGACCAATGAAGATCTTCTGTGACAATCTTGGTGCAATTGCCTTGGCAAAGGAATCCAGATTTCACAAGAGGACCAAGCACATCAAGAGACGCTTCAATTCCATCCGGGACCAAGTCCAGGTGGGAGACATAGAGATTTGCAAGATACATACGGATCTGAATGTTGCAGACCCGTTGACTAAGCCTCTTCCACGATGAAAACATGATCAGCACCAAGACTCCATGGCCATTCCGAGATATATTGCCATGCAACTTCCACCGCCTCCATTTTCATGACTTGAGCATCCATTGTCATGTTGCTTTGCATGATCGTAAGATAGCTAGCATGATATTTCCATGGCTTGTCTGTTTTTTGATATCATTGTTATGCTAGATCATTGCACATCCTGGTACACCATGTAGAGTCATATTTTGTTCTACGTATCGAGTTGTAATTTTTATTTCTTTTGAGTTATAAGTAAATAGAACTGTGATGATCATCATTATTCATTATTAGAGCATGTCCCAGTGAGGAAAGGATCATGGAGACTATGATTCCCCCACAAGTCGGGATCAGACTCCGGACAATGAGAGAAAAAAAGAAAAAATGACAGAAAAAAAGAAAAAAAAGAGAGAAGGGGCATTGTTACTATCTTTTACCACACTTGTGCTTGAAAGTAGCACCATGTTTTTCATATAGAGAGTCCCCTATGTAGTCACTTTCATATACTAGTGGGAATTTTTCATTATAGAACTTGGCTTGTATATTCCAATGATGGGCTTCCTCAATTGTCGAGGTCTTCATGAGCAAGCAAGTTGGATGCACACCCACTTAGTTTGCATATGGAGCTTTCATACACTTATAGCTCTTAGTGCATCCGTTGCATGGCAATCCCTACTCCTCACATTGATATCGATTGATGGGCATCTCCATAGCTCGTTGATTGGCCGCGTTGATGTGAGACTTTCTTACCTTTTTGTCTTCTCTATATTTACCCCTATCATCATACTCTATTCCACCTATAGTGTTATATCCATGGCTTGTGCTCATGTATTGCGTGAGAGTTGAAAATGCTGAAGCGCGTTAAAAAGTATGAATCAGTTGCTTGGCTGACACCCGGGTAGTACATGATATATAACACTACGGGAAATAGATAATTTGCCGTTAGGGGGCATCTTTGCCATCAGCTTTTCATCGGGCAGACGGCAAAGAAAGGGTTTGCTGGCATCAACAGACGACAAAGAAAAACTGACGGGAAAATAGACTTTGCCATCTGCGAAGAAAATCACAGACGGCAAAGAGCTCACTTTGCCGTCTGCAACAAAAATCACAGGCGGCAAATATTTTTTGCCGTCTATATTTTTTTCAGGAGACGGCGAAGATTCTTTGCCATCTGTGTTTTATTTTGTAGACGGCAAAGTGAGCTATTTGCCGTCTGTATTTTTTTCGCAGACGGCAAAGAGGAAGCACATCACGCGGATCGATCACATGGATCGATGACTTGGTCACATCTTAGACGCACATGCGCACCCACCAGGCCGTCCACACCTCACCCACCCACGATGCACGCGCCCCCAGGGCAGCACCCACGCGCCCCAGTCATGTCTCCCTTATCCCCACCCCCACCGCACGTCTCTCTCTCCCTCTCGTTTCTCTCCCACTCGATCCAATTCGAGCTCGCCCCCCGGTCATGGCCTCACCCCCAACCACTTAACCTGGCGGCCGAGGCCACCTCCCCCGTCGCCACCGTAGGCCCGACGGCGACCGCCACCGCCTTGCTAGCTGCCATGTCGTCGGCCGGCCCCGGCCACGCTGGCCATCATCTCGCCCGCCGGCCCCGGCCTGGTCGTTCGTCACCCCGGCGGCCTCCGCGCCCCGTCGCCCCCAGCGGCCCTGGCCCCACCACCCTCGCAGGCCTCCGCCGGCCTCCACCCCCAGCACCGGCCCCGGCCTCGAGGTCGCGTGCTCTGCCTCGCGAGCTACGCCGCGACAGCAGCCGAGGACTCCGCCTTGCGAGCACCGCCCATCCCCGACCTCCCTTGCGTTCCTCCCGAGCACGGCTCGGACGGAGCCGCGCGAATGAGCGGGTCCAGACGGCAGCGCGATGAGTAGGACCGGGAGGCAGCGCGACGAGCAGGACCAGGAGGCAGAGTGGCGCGGCGGGCGTCGGGCTGGAAGTTTGGGCGAGCAGGCCACTGCAGCAAAGAAGAAGGACCCGATTGCTTTTCCATTTTATGTTTTAGGGTGCTTTGTGTAAATTTGAAGGACTATTCTGTAACATTAGTTCTCTCGCAGTCCCGTTTACATTTTGTACTCCACTAATGTTGAATGAAAGCACTAGGTACGGACAGGCCTTTCCCTATTAAAAAGATGAAGAAATATTAGATATGACACTGCACTTGCATGCGTTGACCGCATCGTTCGGGAGCAACACCGCTGTGTTATTTTAATTTGACCCCATTCTTTGCCGTATGTGATATGCGAGGCTGAAGGCAAAGACGCGAATAGCTGACGACAAAGATGTAGTCTAGCTGACGGCAAAACTACTTTTCTTTGTCGTATGTGATTTATAAGGAAGACGGCGAAGAAGTTTCGGCTGAAGGCAAATTCTTTGCCGTCTGTCAGATAAAAAGCTGACGGCAAAGTATTCTTTGCCGACTTATCTTTGCCGCTTGACTTTTCCGTCTGCTTCCTGACGGCAAAGATATCTTTGCCGTCTGGATATAG
Organism: Aegilops bicornis; assembly: GCA_021605145.1. Lineage (NCBI taxonomy): Eukaryota > Viridiplantae > Streptophyta > Magnoliopsida > Poales > Poaceae > Aegilops > Aegilops bicornis. Next base: position 43,900,130 of record CM038669.1, on the reverse strand, counting down.
GTCTTTGCCGTCTGTGATCCACATACGGCAAATTTCCTGTTTCCTGTAGTGTAAATAATTTATGTCAAGAAGACAGAGCATGACAAGACTATATGATTTTGTAGGGATAGCTTTTTTAGCGTTGATATTTTGAAAGACATGATTGTTTGTTGGGATGCCCGAGTATTGATGTCTTATGTCAAATTATAGAGTATTGCTCTGTATCACTTATGTCTTAAAATTCATGCCATGACTAGACATATGATCAAGTTTATGCTAGGTAGGATTCCACATCAAAAATTATATTTTTTTATCATTTAGCTACTCGAGGACGAGCAGGAATTAAGCTTGGGGATGCTGATACGTCTCCATCGTATCTATAATTTTTGATTGTTTCATGCCAATATTATACAACTTTCACATATTTTTGGTAACTTTTTATATGATTTATTGGACTAACCTATTAATCCAGTGCCCAGTGCCAGTTCCTGTTTGTTGCATGTTTTTGGTTTCGTAGAAAATCCATATGAAACGAAGTCCAAACAAGATAAAAATTTACGGAGAATTATTTTGGAATATTTATGATTTTTGGGAGATGGAATCAATGAAAATGGGGGCCCACATGAAATCGGAGTTACGGATCTCCGGGAATTTAAGAAACCGTGAAGGGCCAGATCTGGGAACACAAAACAGAAGAGAACATAGAGGGAGATCCAATCTCGGAGGGGCCCCCGCCCCTCCGCCGCCATGGAGACCATGGACCAGAGGGGGAACTCTCCTCCCATCTAGGGGGGAGGCCAAGGAAAAAGAACAAGGAGGGGGATCTCTCCCCCTCTCTCCCGGTGGCACCGGAGTGCCGCCGGGGCAAGGATCGGGACGGTGATCTACATCAACAATCTTGATACCATCAACACCAACTCTATCCCCCTTTATGCCGCGGTGTAACACCCCTTCTCCCTGCTGTAATCTCTACTTAAACATGGTGCTCAACTCCATATATTATTTCCCAATGATATTTGGCTATCCTATGATGTTTGAGTATATCCGTTTTGTCCTATGTGTTAATCGTGATCTTGGTGGGAATGATTGTATATTTTATTTATGGTGCTGTCCTACGATGCCATCCGTCTCGCGCAAACGTGAGGGCCCCCTGCTGTAGAGTATTGCAATACGTTCATGATTCACTTATGGTGGGTTGCGAGAGTGACAGAAGCTTATACCTGAGTAGGTGGGTTATTGCGTATGGGATAAAGAGGACTTGATACTTAATGCTATGGTTGGGTTTCACGACCTTAATGATCTTTAGTAGTTGGGGATGCTTGCTAGGGGTCCAATCATAAGTGCATATGATCGAAGTAGAGAAAGTATGTTAGCTCATGCCTCTCCCTCATATAGAATTACAGGAATGATTACCGGTACTGTTATCGATTTCCTAGGGACAAATGAATTTCTTGTTGACAAAAGCTATCCACTTTTATTACCTTGAAATTTATCCGTAGTTTTATTCTCGCAAAGTACTCCTAGTTTTATTCTCGCAAAATAGTTTCATACTTGTTCTAGGCAAAGCAAACGTCAAGTGTTCGTAGAGTTGTATCAGTGGTCGATAGAACCTGAGGGAATATTTGTTATGCCTTTAGCTCCTCATTGGTTTCGACGCTCATATCTATCGAAGAAGGCTACAAATGATCCCCTATACTTGTGGGTTGTCAATTATGATTTGTTGTAATGCTCTGAAATGTTTAACACACACTACTGAGGTCCAATGTAGACATCATGCAAAGTTTCATCCCTTCCAGAGCTTGTACTCACACTATTTTCTACTGAAGAGTGTTTTGTCATTTTTAGTGACTAGACATTAGCTAATGCTATGAAAAATAGCAGACCAACTCAGAAAAATGGCCCAATTAAGAAGGAGCTTTTTATGGTGACTAGTACTCATACAAAAAGTATATATGTCCAAATGATGTACAAAAATCAATTAATGATGTAGAGCACGGTGGCAGGCATCCTGACGCACCGGCCATTGCAAGGCCCACGTGTACATATGGCGGGCGTTGGCCCATTTCTCTCATTGCTTGGCCGATGTTGTTCCATTTTCCCTCAAATAGGCTCCACGAATTGAAACCAATTCACCCCCCGGCCGCGCGTTGCCTCCTACACCTTTCAAGTTCTGTCCTCACCGTTGCGGCCGTTCACTGCGCCACGTCTATATTCTTTCCTTGCCGTTGTGCCCGCCTTCGCCATAATGGTCGTCCTCCTACAATAGAAGCGGCCTCACCTGCCGCCACCGGCGCTACTCCCAAAGCCCCCACCTCACGCTTAAGCGGCCTCAGTCTGCAGGTAAGTAAGACCATCCCTCCATAGCCTTTTCTCCAACATCTCTACAAAATTTGTATTAGAGGTTGACCATACCTAGGGTTGGACATTGGTTCTAGATGAACATTTATATTATATTCACATGTTTATAGATTCTAGATGAACATGTACATTTAGATTCACATATTTATAGATTCTAAATGAATATTTATACAGGATCCACACATTCATGGATTGTAGACGAATGTTTATAATAGGTTCACACATATTTCTAAATTCTAGATGAACACTTATATTAGATTCATATATTTATATATTCTTCATGAACATGTATATAGATAAACAATGCAGGGCTTCAAAATGAGTGTTGCCATTGGGACGAAACATTGATTAATTTCCTTTTGGCAGCATCTCTGGCACTTCATATTTCCATTTTTAGCAGAAGTCATGCTCAATTTAGTTCCATCCATAATTTTTAATGCTCATTTATTCGTTGTGCTAATTGTTGGCATAATAATTGATGTTTCTTATATGTAATTACTTGGTAGCCACTTATGCCATTGGTCTCTTAATTAGAGTGATAAAACCATGCAGGGTTTCAAAATGAGTGCCGAAATTATGGTGAAACGTTGATTAATTTCCATTTCGAAACATTTCTGGCACTTCATATTTTTCATTTTTTTTGCAGAAGTTATGCCCAATTTTTTCGGCTATCCATAATTTTTAATGTTCACTTATTCCTTGTGCTAATTGTTGACCTATCAATTGTTGTTTCTTATATGTAAGTAATTGCTAGCCTCTTATTCTACTGGTCTCTTATTTGGAGTGCTCAAAATATGCGTGACTTCAAAATAATGCCAAAATTATGTTGAAACGTTGATTAATTTCCACTTCGCAACATTTCTAGCACTCAATATTATCATTTTTAGCAAAAGTGAGGCCCATTTTTCTCTTGATTCATAATTTTAATGCTTATTCTATGGTTGTACTTATTGTACTATTCGATAACATCATGCAATAACCTATGTGATATATATTTAATTTTTGAACATGAATGTAGGCACCGAACCAAGCATGTCAGTGTTGTGGCGACATCAGGCTAGGTGTGTGCCACAAGGTTCACCTCACTTGCAATGAAATTTGTGTTTACATTAGAAGACTTTATGGAGTGAATGATACATTTTGATTCTACTAGTGTTGTGGCTGATCAGTTGCTATCGTATATAAACATTTTGCCCACAATTATCTAATTATTGTTTTCTTTTAGTTATGCTTGGCGCATACCTTTTTGGGGAAGGGCCGAGTTCATGTGTGTGGCAAACCTGCCCATTGATGTGGAGGGCGCAGTTCAGTTTAACATCTCCTTCTTAAAAATGACACACCCTTGACCTTTAATTAGTGTCACCAACGAGGCACACCGAACGTATTTCGGTGGCCCAAGTTAGATATAGATTGTAATAGAGTTAGGGATACAAGTTGGCAAGGTGTTCTTACTAATTCCTCACGAAGTAAGTAAGGAAAACCACGTCTATATGTGGCACGATGTCCCCCAATCACTATTGCAATTTCCGTGTTGATGCTGATGTCATGCTGGTACTTGTATCGTACCACTAGTAGAAAACGGCCCATTTATCCCGGTTCCAGAGGCCCTGGTTCTGGAACTGGGACCAAATGGTCGGGACTAAAGCCCAAAACGTTTAGTCCCGGTTTGCTTACGAACCTGGACAGAAGGGGCTCCACGTGGCCGTTGCGGGGCGCTCAGGCAGGAGGACCTTTAGTCCCGGTTGGTAACACCAATCGGGACCGAAAGGCATCCACGCGTTAGCAGCTGGCAGGAGCTGGGGTTTTTGTTTTTTAAGGGGGGGGGGGGGGTTAGGGGCTTTTGTAGGGTTAATTTAGGGGTTTCATATATTGTGTTAGCTAGCTAATAGAGAGAAGTGTCCTCTCTTTCTCCGTGCTTGGTAGGCGCTAGCTACTATATACATATAGAGAGAACTTGACACGCTAGCTAGTAAGCAAATGAAGGAACTATTAAGTACACAAGATCGTCATGAACATATACAGAGAGAAGTGATCGACCTCTCTTTCTCAGAGATATTGGTCGAACAACAAGTTTTCGTATATCTATCCGACGCTACTAGCTACAAATATAATATATAAGATCTCTTACAATCCCTAACATCTCATGTCTATATCAATTTCCACATGGTATTCTCCGGCTTTATGTATGACGTGGTCAAGAAAGAATCCCGCCAATTTCTCTTGAATTGCTCGTATGCGATCATGTGGTAGGAGTTTATCCCGCAACTGCCAGACCTAATTTAAAGAAGGGGGTCAATACATATACATGAATGAAACTCAACACAAATGATGGTAATAAAATAAAATTGTGAATATTATTTCTTACGCACTTGATATTGTTTTTCAGAGTAGCCTCGTAGAGAGGTCGCGTTGTAGATGAACTCGTGAACGTAGTATCCAGAAAAACCATTCCCGGCTTCCTGCCACAAGCACTTTACAAGAAATAGAGTTCAATCAAACTGATAATCAAGCATGATAGATGGTATTGATGAAACTAGAATCAATGGGAGATGCGCGGAACTAGGTAGTAGTACTTAGTTTCGGGTGTTTAAATCGCAGCTCCCTCGGCAGTCTCGGAACAATTCCGGTGAACTCTTTCCAAACCCTGCCAGACAAAGAAAATGATTACTTGATATCAGGAAATGAACAAAGTTGCCGATATGGTGCGATAATGATCGATTGAACTTACTGCTGGAGCATTTCAGTCATGTCCGCATACTCCTGGGGATCTTTTCGTCTCGAGTCTAAGACAGTTACTGCTCCCCGGTCAAGCTTAATCTCTAGCAGAATAAAGTGGAAGCTGCTCACGCATGCATAACTCATCAATTACATTACTACAACCTCGAGTAAGGGATACCGAATATGCACAAGACAGTAACACTCACTTGAAGTTGTAAGGAAAGAGTATTTTATCTTTGTTTTTATTTTTAAGCAACGATTGTGGTAAGTTGTCCTCGGTATCTATGACTCTGTTTTTAACCATCCATTCATGTATGATATTTGGGTTAATGAACCCAATGTCATAGATTTGTGCCTTTCTGCATTCGACGATCTTCAAACTGCATAATATAGTGAGGATAATTATATATACATGCAATGAAAGAGCTGAGCTATATATAGAGACTTAATTACAGAAGTAGTACTTACAAATAGTAGCAAGTCACGAGTTGTTTGTCGAGGGCTATTTGATTGTATAACTGGAATAACTCGTCAAATTCAACAGGCAACATCGCCGTTCCAACGAGGTCGTGCTCCTCTTTAATTCTCGGGATCAAACTATCCTTCCCACACTCGCTACAGATTTTCATGTACCATTCATGCAATCTTCGCATCATCGTTGTTAGAGGAGGATGATCAGGTTCGATGAGAGGCTGCCCGTACTGGCATCTGAATTTTTCCACCTCCATTATTTCAAACTCTACATCATCGCTCAGGTAATCAGTAGGATTGGTACCAGGAACCATCCCCGGATGATTAGTGACAATATCGCTGGGCACCTTGAGCGGGGGGCACGATTGGTTCGCCTGTTCGCCAAGATGGGGATTTTTTCCCACTTCTTCGTTCTGATAACCTTGCATCACTGGAAGTACTTCCCGACCGCCGCGCATCTTGATATGTCTTTTTAAGACAACGAACATAGTTCGAATCCGGCGGAGGCGGTGGTGGTCGCTTCAGGGCATCGATAGTGTGCTTCACTTTCACCGGATCTAGCATCTCCTTCGGAGGTGGAGGTTTCTTTGGAAAAAAGTCCCTCACTTCGGCAACACATATCTCCTTATTTTCCTTCTCGGTCCTCTCATATGGTAACTTTTTTGGAGCCTTGAGAGATGGACCATATCTGAATTGCCTCCCGCCTCTGCTTGTACTGCTAGCCGCCGGAGCGGCAGCGTCTCTCTTCCACCATTGCTGACGAGGTGGAGAAGGAGGCGCAGTGCTACGACGCGCCGGAGGAGCCAAAGCGGCGGCGTGTGTCTTCCGCCGTTGCTGATGAGGCAGAGTGCTCCGACGCGCCGGAGGAGGCAGAGGAAGAGGCGGAGTGCCCTCGCGCACCGGAGAAGGCAGAGAAGGAGGCGGAGTGCCCTGATCACTCGCCGGAGGAGGAGGAGGAGGAGGAGGAGGCGTCCAGTTTGGAAGCTTGATGTACTCCCTTCCTCCATAGACATGTACTCCTCAAAGCATAAACCAACCGATTCTCCCCTTCACATATAGGGTGGTCAAGCTCCATCTCCTCAAATCCCTCCATTATTTCATCCACTGTCACAACAACATAGCGATGTGGAATCGGACGGCAGTGAAAAGTTCCATAAGGTTGAGGATGTGAAACAAAGCCGATAGCTTCCTTCAAAGTGAGGTTCTGCCATTTCGTCATAAGCTGGCAATGTTGAGTCTCTGTGATAGTATCCACGGGGTAGCGAGGAGCCGTGAAATCAGGCTGAACAAGCTCTGTGGAAGGCACGGTGCTTCTCCGCTGAGATGGTGGGGTAGCTTCGTGCCGCTGAGATGGTTGGCCGGCAGCTGCAAGTTCCTCTAGCTTGACTAGTCTTGCATTGAGCTTCTGCATTTCGCTCATCTCCGCTTTCCTCTTTCTCTCCCGGCTTCTACAACTGCCTGCGCCGGGAAACCCACCCACCCACGGAACGGAGCCTGGTCTGCCTCGTGTTCATCCAGGGTGCTCAGGACTCCCGAGGGCCTTAGTCAGCTCGTCCTTCTCTCTATCGGGAATGAACATCCCTTTCTGCGCTGCGGTGAAATATTTCTCAAGCTTCTTGATGGGTATTGCGAGTTGCTCAATGCTACCTCTTGAGTACTGCGTTGGATTTCCCCAAAGAGGAGAGGATGATGCAGCAAAGTAGCATAAGTATTTCCCTCAGTTTTTGAGAACCAAGGTATCAATCTAGTAGAAGGCCACGCACAAGTCCCTCGTACCTGCACAAAACGATAGCTACTCGCAACCAACGCGATTAGGGGTTGTCAATCCCTTCACGGTCACTTACGAGGGTGAGATCTGATAGATATGATAAATAATATTTTTGGTATTTTTGATATAGATATGCAAAGTGAAAAGTAAAAGGCAAAGTAAAAACAAAGCAAGTATTAAATTGATGGAGATTGATATGATGAGAATAGACCCAGGGGCCATAGGTTTCACTAGTGGCTTCTCTCAAGAGCATAAGTATTCTACGGTGGGTGAACAAATTACTGTTGAGCAATTGACAAAATTGACCATAGTTATGAGTATATATAGGTATGATCATGTATATAGGCATCACGTCCGAGACAAGTAGACCGAAACGATTCTGCCTCTAATACTATTACTCCACTCATTGACCGCTATCCAGCATGCGTCTAGAGTATTAAGTTAAAAACAGAGTAACGCCTTAAGCAAGATGACATGATGTAGAGGGATAAAATCATGCAATATGATAAAAACCCCATCTTGTTATCCTCGATGGCAACAATACAACACGTGCCTTGCAACCCTTTCTGTCACTGGGTATGGACACCTCAAGAGCGAACCCAAAGCTAAGAACTTCTCCCATTGCAAGAACTACCAATCTAGTTGGCCAAACCAAACGGATAATTCGAAGAGACTTGCAAAGATAACTCAATCATACATAAAAGAATTCAGAGATGATTCAAATATTATTCATAGATAAGCTGGATCATAAACCCACAATTCATCGGTCTCAACAAACACACCGCAAAAATAAGATTACATCGAATAGATCTCCACAAGAGAGGGGGAGAACATTGTATTGAGATCCAAAAGAGAGAAGAAGCCATCTAGCTACTAACTATGGACCCGAAGGTCTGAAGTAAACTACTCACACTTCATCGGAGGGGCTATGGTGATGTAGAAGCCCTCCGTGATGACGGCCCTCTCGGGCGGAGCTCCGGAACAGGCCCCAAGATGGGATCTCATGGATACAGAAAGTTGCGGCGGTGGAATTAGGTTTTTGGCTCCGTCTTTGATCTGTCGGGGGTACGTAGGTATATATAGGAGGAAGGAGTACATCGGTGGAGCAACAAGGGGCCCATGAGGTAGGGGGGCGCGCCCATGGGGTGCGCCCCCACCCTCGTGACCTCCTCTTTTATTCCTTGGAGTAGGGTCCAAGTCTCCTGGATCACGTTCAGTGAGAAAATCACGTTTCCGAAGGTTTCATTCCGTTTGGACTCCGTTTGATATTCCGTTTCTTCGAAACACTGAAATAGGCAAAAACAGCAATTATGGGCTGGGCCTCCGGTTAATAGGTTAGTCCCAAAAATAATATAAAAGTGGAAAATAAAGCCCAATATGGTCCAAAACAGTAGATAAAGTAGCATGGAGCAATCAAAAATTATAGATACGTTGGAGACGTATCAGGCATCCCCAAGCTTAATTCCTGCTCGTCCTCGAGTAGGTAAATGATAAAAAAGAACTTTTGATGTGGAGTGATACTTTGGCATAATTTCAATGTAAATCTTCTTATTTGTGATATGAATATTCAGATCCGAAAGATTCAAGACAAAAGTTCATATTGACATAAAAATAATAATACTTCAAGCATACTAACTAAGCAATTATGTCGTCTCAAAAGAACATGGCCAAAGAAAGTTATCCCTACAAAATCATATAGTCTGGCTATGCTCCATCTTGCCCACACAAAATATTTAAATCATGCACAACCCCGATGACAAGCCAAGCAATTGTTTCATACTTTAACATTTTCAAAACATTTTCAATCTTCACGCAATACATGAGCGTGAGCCATGGATATAGGACCATATGTGGAATAGAATGGTGGTTGTGGAGAAGACAAAAAGGGAGAAGATAGTCTCACATCAACTAGGCGTTTCAACGGGCTATGGAGATGCCCATCAATAGATATCAATGTGAGTGAGTAGGGATTGCCATGCAATGGATGCACTAGAGCTATAAATATATGAAATCTCAACAAAAGAAACTAAGTGGGTGTGCATCCAACTCGCTTGCTCACGAAGACCTAGGGCATTTGAGGAAGCCCATCATTGGAATATACAAGCCAAGTTCTATAATGAAAAATTCCCACTAGTATATGAAAGTGATGAAATGAGAGACTCTCTATCATGAAGATCTTGGTGCTACTTTTGTGACGCCCGGATAATTAAGCCACAGTAACCCTCTGCTAATGATGCCATGTCACCTCGATTTCTGTTGCTAATCTCGCGTTAGTTTGAAACCGATTCGAATTCAATTTCAAAATCAAGCAATCAATAAAATATTTCAAATATTAAAACTAAGATGTTGGGGTGTTGCCAAATATTGCATAGGTAATTATGGCGAAGGAACCACACTATTATAAAATGCTTAAAAACTATGAGATGAATAAAACAGTAGCAAAAACTATTATTTAAATACTTTAAATATTAAATAATTACAAAACTATTTTATTTTGGGTTAGAAAATTTATGAGGCAGTGGCATAATTAGTAAACATCAATTTAGGTGCCACTTTGGTATTTTGTTATCACTAGTATAAATAGCAACTAAAAGTAATAAAATAAATAAAAGAAAGAACATACAAAAGGAAAAAAAAGGGAAAGAAAAACAAGCACCCCCCGGGCCAGCCGACCCAACTGGCCGGCCCATTCGACCACCGGCCCAGCTGGGCAAGGGCCCAGCCGGCCACTCCCTCCCCTTACCCCCCACCCCCGAACCCTAACCTAGCCGATCCCCTCTCTCTCACTCCCCCCCCCCTCGGTCAAGTCTTCCACCCCCGATCCCGATCCGGATCGGGGCGACGACCCTGCCGACGCAGACGCACGGAGGCCTTCCCTCGCCGGAGCCACTGCTGTCGCCGTGCTCCTCCATCCCCTCGCCTCGTCACCCACCGCTCGTGGCCGCCGCTGCCCGTTCCCGTCGCCCACGGTGCCCGATGCCGCACCTCGCCGGGACGCCGCCGCCTCCACCTCGTCGATCTACCCCGCCGGCCTGCCTCCCGCTCCGCCGCGTCGTCCTCGTCGACCACCCCGAGCCTCCCCGAGCACGCTGCCTTGTCCCCTACACCCGCAGTGAGCCCCCCTCCTCTTTCCTCGCGCGTTCCGGCGCCCCACTGCCCGCTCTGCCGCCCGAGCTCCCGCTCACGGCCACCACGGCCCCTGCCGCTCCCCTGCTCCCCGCGAGCACCCAACCGCGGCACTGCACCCTCACCGTGCCGAACTCCCCCCTCCCACTCTGGCCTGGTCGCACCCGCGCCATGGCGCTGCTTCGCCGCCCCGCTGCCTCCGCCCGTTTCCGGTGGCCGCTACCTCCCTGGCCGCCCCTGCCTTGCTTCCTCCCCGCGAGCGCGGCTCGCGCGCCCACCCATGGCCTCGCCGGGGTCCTGCCCTTTCCCCGTGCCGCCAAGGCCGCCACGGCTCGTCTCGCCGGCGCGCGTGCCCGGCGCTGCTCCCGTCATCGCCGGCCACCGAGGCCCCGAGCGCGCTCGCCCTCGCCACTCATGGCCTCGGCGCCCGACCAAGAATCAGATGCCCAGCGCCCGCATAAGGCAGCGCCGTTAACGCCCGATTGTCGAGATGGGTCACACGCACATGGGGCCCAGCCCTGTTAAAATAAAGAAGATAAAACTAATTAATTAATTAATTAAACAATTAATTAACTTAATTAAATCATGAATAAATGATTAGTTAAATTTATTTAACCTGCTAATTAAACTAAGCAACTGGTAATTAGTTATCGGTCTATGATGAATGGACCCATGCGTCGGTTTGACCAAGTCAATCGACAGCTTGATCGATGACATCACGTTGACCTCATGCTGACATCATAATGGCATTTTCTAAATTAAATTAATTCTGTTAATTCTAAAAATGTTTAAATCTTTGAAAATTAATATAAAATAATCCGTAACTTCGGATGAAAAACTTTGTACATGAAAGTTGCTCGTAACGACGAGACGAATCCGGATCTGCAGTCCGCTTAAATCGCCACACACCCCTAACCTATCGAACCTGCAAACTTTCCTCTCCGGTTCATCTCGTCGACAGACGTCCGGAACCGGAAAACTTTCCCGAATGTTTCCCCTTCGCCAAGACGCTTAGCGCTGCGTTAGAACACGTCTAGCTCTGCATTGTCCTGCTATGCACTTGCCTGCTATGTATTTACTGTTTCTTCCCCCTCTTCTCTCCGGTAGACCCCGAGACCGATGCTGATGTCCCTGTGATCGACTACGTCACCGACGACCCCTCTCTCTTGCCAGAGCAACCAGGCAAGCCCCCCCCTTGATCACCAGATATCGCCTACTCTTCTCTATACTGCTTGCATTAGAGTAGTGTAGCATGTTACTGTTTTCAGATACTCCTATCTTCTTTGCATAGCCTGTCCTTGTAACTTCTGTTGTTACCTGCAATCCTATATGCTTAGTATAGGATGCTAGTACATTCATCTGTGGCCCTTCATACTTGTCCGTCTGTCGTGCTATACTATCGGGCCGTGATCACTCGGGAGGTGATCACGGGTATATACTATATACTTTACACTGTTACATTACCTGTGATATTGTTCGGAGATGGGGGCTGAAAGGACGGGTGGTTCCATCCCGGTAGAGGTGGGCCTGGGTTCCCGACGGCCCCCGACTGTTACTTTGTGGCGGAGGCGGCAGGCAGGTTGAGACTACACAGGTGAGAGGTGGGCCTGGCCCTGCTCGGGCGCTCATGATACTTAACACGCTTAACGAGGTCTTGGTATTTGATCTGAGTTGGCTATGAGCTTATACGCACTAACCATCTACGCTGGAGTAGTTATGGGTATCCCGGCGTCGTGGTATCGGCCAGCACTTGAGACGTCAGCGGCAGATGGCCTTGCCCGGATTGGGCTGGAACACTGTTAGGCTAGGTCTGCTTCCGGCCGCCCTACTTAGCGTCTTGAGGTGTGCTCGTAGGCGATGGGCCCGGACCCTGCGGCGCTTAGGTTTAGACCGGCGTCTTGGCCTCTCTGTTGTGCCTAGGTGGGGCTGCGGCGTGTTGATCTTCAGCGGCGGGCATGACCCGAGAAAGTGTGTCCGGCCAAATGGGATCAAGCGTCTTTGGGTAAGATGGTGCACCCCTGCAGGAAGTTAATCTATTCGGATAGCCGTGATCTTGATAACAGGGCGACTTGGAGTTGTACCTTGAGCTTATGACAACTAGAACCGGATACTTGATAAAACACACCCTTCCAAGTGCCAGATACAACCGGTGGTCGCTCTCGCTCAGGGATATGAGCAGGGGATTGCCGGGTAGGATTATTGCTATATGATGTTACTTGGAGGACTTCAGATCGTCCTCTCCTACCTGTTGCAAGACAGGAGTCCGTGCGTAGTCTTCGTTAAGACTAGCTATCCCCTCTTATTCGGCATTCTGCGATTCAGTCCCACGATATGGCCCTTTACACATATATCCATGCATATGTAGTGTAGCTCCTTGCTTGCAGTACTTTGGATGAGTACTCACGGTTGCCTTGTTTCCCCTTTTCCCCTACCTCTACTCGATTGCTGCAATCAGACGATGGAGCCCAGGAGCGACGCCACCGCCTATGGCGACTACTACTCGGAGGTGCCTACTACTACGTGCAGCCCGGCCGGCGGCGACCGAGAGTAACCTAGGAGGATCCCAGGCGGGAGGCCTGCTCCTCTTCGATCTGTATCCCAGTTTGTGCTAGCCTTCTTAAGGCAAACTTGTTTAACTTATGTCTGTACTCAGATATTGTTGCTTCCGCTGACTCGTCTATGATCGAACACTTGTATTCGAGCCCTCGAGGCCCCTGGCTTGTATTATGATGCTTGTATGACTTATTTTATTTTTAGAGTTGTGTTGTGATATCTTCCAGTGAGTCCTTGATCTTGATCGTACACATTTGCATGCATGATTAGTGTACGATTGAATCGAAGCGTCACAAGTTGGTATCGAGCCGATTGCTGTAGGAATCCCCCTTCCAAATCCTTGGCAGAAGTAGAGTCTAGACATTGCAAAACTTTTACTTACATGGCTGTGTGTCTTATGGGCACACGTCGCCATCGTGTGGTATTAGGATCTTTTACTCCTCGATCTTTACTCTTGGATTCTGATCTCTCTTCTATTCGGGTTAAACGATTTTGCTAAAAACAAAACTAACTTTAGGTTCTCGCAAGTTCTTTCTCCCGGAGAGCCCCTCACTTCAGATGATAAATGCGCTACATCGGAAGAATCCGAAGATACTCTCTCGATGTTCTCTCGAGACTTTGTGCCCATCACTTTTGCTATTCCTGACCACCGATAAATCCGTATGGATAACTACTTACACTTGCCATTCCTATGATCATCCCCCATTGATCTTGTTATTACAAGAAACCCCGAAGTTTTCTCTATTGATCCGAGAATACTTTGTGCCTACTGCCTAGCAGTTCTTTGCCACATGAATACCCCTTATAAATCCTCGCACTTGTCGAGTATCCGCTCATCCCCAGTTGTTCATGTGTTTCACAAAAGCCTTCAAAATAATATTCGATCTTCCGAGAATCCTCTGGAGCCTTGGCTCTTGAAATTCTTGCTTGCTTGCATTATGGTTAATCCCATAAGTCTCGTAGTCATATTGACATTCCTTGTCATTATCATTTTGAGTCTGTTGACTCAATATGTTTGCGAATACCCGCAACCATCATTGATCCTTATAAATTACTTTTCCGGCTGAGCTGCCATTCTTTATCTGGAATTGGTTCTCGACCAATCCAATTGTCGTTGATTGTACCTAAGGCTATTCAACTTATCCATCCCTGATCAGAGCATTGCTACTGTTCCCTTGAATTGGGAATCATAATTCCTTTGCATTTGACAATTGAGTTAGTCAGTTGTTTCTATAGTTTGATCTCTTTGCATTCTTCTTCCTCTAGTTGAGTACTGATGCTCACGTCTGATCCCTTGTGGACCGCCATATCCACTGTTGGATTATTATCTGACAGTGTCCTTCATAATTAATCACTTTGTGAGTTCCTTCTCCGATACATAATGCCTTTGGTAAATTGTACCCTTCCCTTTTGCCAACCATGCTCCGCTTTCGAGCTGGTGGTATTTACTATTGAAGCTTGTGGTATATGTTTCCATGATACCCTGCCGGGTTGAACCTATGTCTTCCTTTATATGTGTGAACTCGGAAGTTTTCATGAGTCATACTCATCCGGTATTTCACCGTGTAAAACTTTCAACACTAATGCCTTTATCAAAGCGAAAAGTGAATGGAAGGTTATACATTGAAGAAGTGGAGTCGACCTTGAACTTTGTGTTCATGCCCATGGACACGATGTAGATCTTATCATTAAAGCTTCTCTTAAATTAATTATTCCTTTGGTATAAGTTCATCTTATATCAGGGATCTGTCCTTTTGCAATCGTGTTTCCGACCATGATCTCTTTTAAATACCATTTCTCGTGCAAGTTTTAGCACTTGTCTTCTGTAGAGCAATAACCCCCGTCCAACCTCTACTTTGATATGTCATCGAGTATTACCCCTGGTATCTCGGGATTATCATGGAACTGCATAACTTTTTATGAGTTCATCAAGTACTACCTTCCCACTGATTCCAATTTCTCACGGTCTCTGAGTTATTAAACACTCAAAGACACCGATAACTGAACCGAGTCCGCACTACGGTTCAACAACTCTTCAGTAAGCTTCTGTAAGTACGAGTTTGTACCCGACCACGCCATTCCTAGCCTGTTTGGCTATATCATTGTCGTGATCGTCAACATTCTGAGCTCATCCAGGTTATCAATTGAATTCATGATGAGAAATACCATCCTTGCCCTCGATGAATTGTATCATCATCGACCACTTTATTGCCTTCCCACCAACACAAGCTTGTTCATGTTTGGTGTTATACCTTGAGCTCCTTGCTACCCAGCAATCATTCTTCTTTACCTTGGAGTATTACCATCCTTTATGTCAAGAATGCTCTGAGATTTGTTCCACCTCTTGAGAATTCTTGACATAGAAATACTTCTCTGAATCACCATTCTGACATTGGTCGTGCAACCCAACCCATCGGGCGCACCTTTCGACCAAGGTTTAATTGTGTATGTTTCCTCAAGCATACTTCCTTATATCATTCGATATGACAAATGTTATCTCCTTGTTCACTTAATTGTGGAATTCCATCTTTTGGGAATCTCGATGAACTACCGTTGAGTTCACCAGACACCTCCTTGCCCTCTCCTTGGGCTAGTGACGGACTCTTGTTAACGGAAATCACTTCATAGTACATTTCCCCGAGAATCTTACAATGTCATCTCGTCAACTTGCGTTGCACCTTTTATTCTCAGGTATCCTAAGTCTGAGGTATCCTGACACCAATCGGATCTGAATCTCGGTCAGATATGATGGTTGGGACAACTTTCCAAGAGTTATGATGTTGATCCTTTGATGACCCGGTAGCATGATGTCATGCCTAGCACTTCCGGCTGGAGGACCTATCATTATAGATTCCTTTTCAGCGGTTATCCTTTCATCCATGAGGGAATTGTAATCTTGTTTCTACAAGTTATTCTCGATGGATCCTTCGTGATTCCAAAGTCCGATCTTCACCTGAAGACCATGCCAATGCTATCTCGAAGCATGTCTGTGATACTCGGGTTTTCAACAAGAACATTCGAAGCCCAATGCTAAATGTTTCTTGCTCAAATTATCCAAACACCGTTGTATGGGTAATGACATGAAATTTCTCTCCCCTTACCTAAAGGGTTTTCTACATTATCTCCTGTCATGGATATCTTGCTCTGCTTGTCCTTGGGAAGGATATACACCCTTGAATTATGTGTTTAAACATATTTTCCTTTCCATTGTTCTGTTTAACCTAACGATCACATTTTCCTTTCCATGGGCCTGTTTGACCCTTCTTGTGACCTATATAATCTAAGCAGTGATAATCCCCTGCTTAGGTAAGCACCTCGTTGTACCACTCTGTAAGTAAGACCCTATTACTATTGTTGATGACATTCCGGTAACCACCGATGGACGAGAACCTTGCCTATTGGTCCGCCTCGTTCAACGAGCGGGAAAATGGTTCTCTTCGTCCCTCGCCCTTGGTTACTGTTGACCCTCAGAGTCTCCTCTGACATGCCTTGCTTACATGATCGTGCAAGATGTCACCAACCTTCTAATTTTAACCACATGGTGGGCCCATAACCCACAGTTTCACAGGATCGAAACCTGACTCTCCTGTACACCCCTTGCTTAAATTATTCCTCACGCTTGGCTTTGTATGTAATTCACGGGCCACTTGCACATTGATCTATTCTGTATCGGACGCAATACTTATTCCCGTTGCTCAACCCTTTAGCACCCTACTTCGTGCAATGAACGATTGCCTATCCGCTTGAAACTCCTTATCGCACTGTCTTACTTTGCTCTCGATGTGTGTCGTATGTTCAACTCGAGAGATACTCTTAAGTTCATTCTTGGGATACCCCCAGATGATTTTCCCTTATGACACCCTTGCATTGTAGAGCTACCCCTTACCTATTAAGTAAGCACGATGGAGTTCACGAAGAAATGGTGACAAGTTTATCATGATGCACCGGAATAAAGGATTGAAAACATCAACGTAATGGATCGACCTCTTCGAGAAGAGCAACCAAGACCGAGAAGATTCATTAGAATATCTTAACCAGATCTTTCCCCCTTACAACACCTCTTAAATCTCGGGACGAGATTTCTTGTAGTGGAGGAGAATTGTGACGCCCGGATAATTAAGCCACAGTAACCCTCGCTAATGATGCCATGTCACCTCGATTTACATTTGCTAATCTCGCGTTAGTTTGAAACCGATTCGAATTCAAATTCAAAATCAAGCAATCAATAAAATATTTCAAATATTAAAACTAAAATGTTGGGGTGTTGCCAAATATTGCATAGGTAATTATGGCGAAGGAACCACACTATTATAAAATGCTTAAAAACTATGAGATGAATAAAACAGTAGCAAAAACTATTATTTAAATACTTTAAATATTAAATAATTACAAAACTATTTTATTTTGGGTTAGCAAATTTATGAGGCGGTGGCATAATTAGTAAACATCAATTTAGGTGCCACTTTGGTATTTTGTTATCACTAGTATAAATAGCAACTAAAAGTAATAAAATAAATAAAAGAAAGAAAATACAAAAGGAAAAAAGGGAAAGAAAAACAAGCACCCGGGCCACCGACCCAACCGGGCCGGCCCATTCGACCACTGCCCACGGGCAAGGGCCCAGCCGGCCACTCCCTCCCCTTACCCCCACCCCCGAACCCTAACCTAGCCGATCCCCTCTCTCTCACTCCCCCCCCTCGGTCAAGTCTTCCACCCCCGATCCCGATCCGGATCGGGGCGACGACCCTGCCGACGCAGACGCACGGAGGCCTTCCCTCGCCGGAGCCACTGCTGTCGCCGGGCTCCTCCATCCCCTCGCCTTGTAACCCACCGCTCGTGGCCGCCGCTGCCCGTTCCCGTCGCCCACGGTGCCATATGCCGCACCTCGCCGGGACGCCGCCGCCTCCACCTCGTCGATCTACCCCGCCAGCCTGCCTCCCGCTCCGCCGCGTCGTCCTCGTCGACCACCCCGAGCCTCCCCGAGCATGCTGCCTTGTCCCCTACACCCTTGAGCCCCCTCCTCTTTCCTCGCTGCCGGCGCCCCCATCGCCTGCCGCCGCCCGAGCTCCCGCTCACGGCCACCACGGCCCCTGTCGCTCCCCTGCTCCCCGCGAGCACCCATCCGCGGCATTGCACCCTCACCGTGCCGAACTTCCCCCCCCCCCACGGTGGCCTGGTCGCACCCGCGCCATGGCGCTGCTTGGCCGCCCCGCTGCCTGCCGTGGTGCTGCTGCCGCCGCCCGTTTCCGGTGGCCGCTACCTCCCTGGCCGCCCCTGCCTTGCTTCCTCCCCGCGAGCGCGGCTCGCGCGCCCACCCATGGCCTCGCCGGGGTCCTGTGCCCCTTCCCCCCCGTACCCGCCGAAGGCCGCCACGGCTCGTCTCGCCGGCTGCGTGGCGCTGCTCCGTCATCGCCCGGCCATCGGCCACCGAGGCTCGCCCTCGCCACTCATGGCCTCGGGCGCCAAAGACCAGAATCGTATGCCAGCGCCCAAGGTCAGCGCCCGTTAACCGCCCGATTGGCGGATGGGTCACACGCACATGGGGCCCAGCCCTGTTAAAATAAAGAAGATAAAAACTAATTAATTAATTAATTAAACAATTAATTAACTTAATTAAATCATGAATAAATGATTAGTTAAATTTATTTAACCTTCTAATTAAACTAAGCAACTGGTAATTAGTTATCAGTCTATGACAGAATGGACCCATGCGTCAGTTTGACCAAGTCAACTAACAGTTGACTGATGACATCACGCTGACCTCATGCTGACATCATAATGGCATTTTCTAAATTAAATTAATTCTGTTAATTCTAAAAATGTTTAAATCTTTGAAAATTAATATAAAATAATCCGTAACTCGGATGAAAAAACTTTGTACATGAAAGTTGCTCGTAGCGATGAGACGAATCCGGATCTGTGATCCGTAAGTCAGCCACACACCCCTAACCTATCGAACCTGCAAACTTTCCTCTCCGGTTCATCTGTCTGACAGACGTCCGGAACCGGGAAAACTTTCCCGGATGTTTCCCCCTTCGCCAGTATCGCCTAGCGCTGCGTTAGAACACGTCTAGCTCTGTCTGTTGTCCTGTTATGCACTTGCCTGCTATGTATTTACTGTTTCTTCCCCCTCTTCTCTCCGGTAGACCCCGAGACCGATGCTGATGTCCCTGTGATCGACTACGTCACCGGCGACCCCTCTCTCTTGCCAGAGCAACCAGGCAAGCCCCCTTGATCACTGGATATCGCCTACTCTTCTCTATACTGCTTGCATTAGAGTAGTGTAGCATGTTACTGTTTTCAGATACTCCTATACTGCTGCATAGCCTGTCCTTGTAACTTCTGTTGTTACCTTACCTGCAATCCTATATGCTTAGTATAGGATGCTAGTACATTCATCTGTGGCCCTTCATACTTGTCCATCTGCCGTGCTATACTATCGGGCCGTGATCACTCGGGAGGTGATCACGGGTATATACTATATACTTTACACTGTTACATTACCTGTGATACTGTTCGGAGATGGGGGCTGAAAGGACGGGTGGTTCCATCCCGGTAGAGGTGGGCCTGGGTTCCCGACGGCCCCCGACTGTTACTTTGTGGCGGAGCGACAGGCAGGTTGAGACTACAGGTGAGAGGTGGGCCTGGCCTGTTCGGGCGTTCATGGATACTTAACACGCTTAACGAGGTCTTGGTATTTGATCTGAGTTGGCTCTGAGCTTATACGCACTAACCATCTACGCGGGAGTAGTTATGGGTATCCGGCGTCGTGGTATCACCAAGCACTTCAGACGTCGGCCGGAGCGGCGCGCTACCGGATTGGGCTGGAACGCTGTTAGGCTAGGTGCGCTTCCGGCCGCCCTCATAACGTCTTGAGTGTGCTTTCAGGCGATGGGCCGGACCCTGGCGCTTAGGTTTAGACCGGCGTCTTGGCCTCTGTTGTGCCTAGGTGGGGCTGCGGCGTGTTGATCTTCTGCGGCGGGCATGACCAGAAAGTGTGTCCGCCAAATGGGATCAAGCGTCTTTGGGTAAGATGGTGCACCCTGCGAAGTTAATCTATTCGGATAGCCGTGATCTTCGGTAACAGGGGCGACTTGGAGTTGTACCTTGAGCTTATGACAACTAGAACCGGATACTTGATAAAACACACCCTTCCAAGTGCCGAGATACAACCGGTGGTCGCTCTCGCTCGTGGATAATGAGCAGGGATTGCCGGGTAGGATTATTGCTATATGATGTTACTTGGAGGACTTCAGATCGTCCTCTCCTACCTGTTGCAAGACAGGAGTCCAGAAGCGTAGTCTTCGTTAAGACTAGCTATCCCCCTCTTATTCTGGCATTCTGCAGTTCAGTCCACAGATATGGCCCTTTACACATATATCCATGCATATGTAGTGTAGCTCCTTGCTTGCGAGTACTTTGGATGAGTACTCACGGTTGCCTTGTCCCCCCCTTTTCCCCCTACCTCTACTCGATTGCTGCAATCAGACGATGGAGCCCAGGAGCCAGACGCCACCGCCTATGACGACTACTACTCCGGAGGTGCCTACTACTACGTGCAGCCCGCTGACGACGACCAGGAGTAACCTAGGAGGATCCCAGGCAGGAGGCCTGCTCCTCTTTCGATCTGTATCCCAGTTTGTGCTAGCCTTCTTAAGGCATACTTGTTTAACTTATGTCTGTACTCAGATATTGTTGCTTCCGCTGACTCGTCTATGATCGAGCACTTGTATTCGAGCCCTCGAGGCCCCTGGCTTGTATTATGATGCTTGTATGACTTATTTTATTTGTAGAGTTGTGTTGTGATATCTTCCCGTGAGTCCCTGATCTTGATCGTACACATTTGCGTGCATGATTAGTGTACGATTGAATCGGGGGCGTCACAACTTTGAAGCACAAGTGTGGTAAAAGGATAGTAACATTGTCCCTTCTCTATTTTTCTCTCAGTTTTTATTTTTTTATTTGGGCCTTTTCTCTTTTTTTATGGCCTCTTTTTTTTCTTTTTTTATTTTTTGTCCGGAGTCTCATCCCGACTTTTGGGGGAATCATGGTCTTCATCATCCTTTCATCACTTGGGAGAATGTTCTAATAATGATGATCATCACACTTTTATTTACTTACAACTCAACAATTACAACTCGATTCTTAGAACAAAGTATGACTCTATATGAATGCCTCCGGCGGTGTACCGGGATATGCAATGTATAAAGAGTGACATGTATGAAAGAATTATGAACGGTGGCTTTGCCACAAATACGATGTCAACTACATGATCATGCTAGCAATATGACAATGATGGAGCGTGTCATAATAAACGGAACGATGGAAAGTTGCATGACAATATATCTCGGAATGGCTATGGAAATTCCATGATAGGTAGGTATGGTGGCTGTTTTGAGGAAAATATATGGTGGGTGTATGATACCGGCGAAAAGTGTGCGGTATTAGAGAGGCTAGCAATGGTGGAAGGATGGGAAAAAGTGCGTATAATCCATGGACTCAACATTAGTCATAAAGAACTCATATACTTGTTGCAAAAATCTAGAAGTTATGAAAGCAAAGTATTACGCGCATGCTCCTAGGGGGATAGATTGGTAGGAAAAGACCATCGCTCGTCCCCGACCGCCACTCATAAGGAAGACAATCAATAAATAAATCATGCTCCGAGTTCATCACATAACGGTTCACCATACGTGCATGCTACGGGAATCACAAACTTCAACACAAGTATTCATTAAATTCACAACTACTCAACTAGCATGACTCTAATATCACCATCTTCATATCTCAAAACAATTATCAAGCATCAAACTTTTCTTAGTATTCAACGCACTCAAAAGAAAGTTTAACATATCTTGAATACCAAGTATATTAACATTAAGCAAATTACCATGCTATTAACGACTCTCAAAATAATCTAAGTGAAGCATGAGAGATCAATAGTTTATTTAAAACAAATCCACCACCGTGCTCTAAAAGATCTAAGTGAAGCACTAGAGCAAAAATTATCACGCTCAAAAGATATAAGTGAAGCACATAGAGTATTTTATCAAATTCCACTTTATGTATGGATCTCTCAAAAGGTGTGTACAGCAAAGATGATTGTGGTAAACTAACAAACAAAGACGCAAATAATACACGACGCTCCAAGCAAAACACTTATCATGTGGTGAATAAAAATATAGCTCCAAGTAAATTACCGATGGAAGTAGACGAAAGAGGGGATGCCTTCCGGGGCATCCCCAAGCTTTGACTTTTTGGTGTCCTTGGATTATCTTGGGGTTGCCATGGGCATCCCCAAGCATAGTCTCTTGCCACTCCTTGTTCCATAATCCATCAAAAGAATTCACCCAAAACTTGAAAACTTCACAACACAAAACTCAATAGAAATCTCGTGAGCTCCGTTAGAGAAAGAAAACAAAATACTACTTTAAGGTACTGTAATGAACTCATTCTTTATTTATATTGGTGTTAAACCTACTGTATTCCAACTTCTCTATGGGTTATAAACTAATTTACTAGCCATAGATTCATCAAAATAAGCAAACAACACACGAGAAACAGAATCTGTCAAAAACAGAACAGTCTGCAGTAATCTGTAACTAACGCAAACTTCTGGAACTCCAAAAAATCTACCAAAATTAGACGACCTATAAAATTTATTTACTGATCATAAGAAGTTGGAATCAGTATTTTATCACGTTCTGGTGATTTTTAATAATTCGGGCACTGAGCGCAAAGTTTCTGGAAATTACAGCAAGATCAAATAACTATCATCCAAGAAGATCCAATAGGTCTAACTTGGCACAAACACTAATTAAAACATAAAACCACATCTAACCAGGGGCTAGATTGATTATTTATTACTAATAAGCAAGGAAAAAATTGGGTTGTCTCCCAACAAGCGCTTTTCTTTAAAACCTTTTTAGCTAGGCATTGAGATTTCAATGATGCTCACAAGAAAGACAAGAATTGAGGCACAAAGAGAGCTTCATAAAACATGTGACAAACACACTTAAGTCTAACATACTTCCTATGCATAGGCATATTATAGGCAAACAAATTATCATAGCAAGCAAAAACCAACATAAGCAAGGAAGCAGAAAGGAACAATAGTAATCTCAACATAACGGGAGGTAATTTAGTAACATGAAAATTTCTATAACCATATTTTCCTCTCTCATAATAATTACATGTAAAATCATAAGAAAATTCAACAATATAGCTATCACATAACATATTCTCAACACGATCCACATGCATGCGAAGTTGACACTCTTCCAAAATAGTGGGCTTATCATTAACTAAAGTCAAGATTTCTCCAAGCCCACTTTTATAAAAAAATTCATAAGATTGAATGTTATCCAAATATGTGGGATCTAAAGTTGACACTCTTCCGAACCCACTTCCAATATTATTGCAAACAATATTATCAATCTCATATTCATCATGGGGCTTAAATAAATTTTCAAGATCATAAGAAGAATCTCTCCAATCATGACTATTGGACATAGCAAAACTAGCATCCCCAAGCTTAGGGTTTTGCATATTATCTTATATTTACTAATTGGAGGCACCATACGAGACTTCACGTTAATCCTAGAGGTACGAAAATTACATCCATCAGATTGACTAATGACTTGTAGACAACCGTTTGATGATGTATGCGTCGCTTCTTTCACCTGCGTGCCTTGCGTGACATGGACTCATGTCTTTCAACGTGGCTTGCCTGAGATGGACTCCACGTTAATCCTTGAAAATTTAACCAAATGTCCCTACAATCTTCCAATTTAATCTCAAACCATCAGATGGATAAGTTACGATGGAGTTCCTGGACCCTGCTCATGAGGTCTTCCCCAAGCTACCTCTCAAAAAAGAAGTACAGAAAACAAATCTCCGCACAGGCTCCTGGGTGAACAGCGGCGGCTTCGTGAGACCGCTGCCCGAGTAGGGCACGGTCCTCCGTCCCAGCACTGCTTGCTGCCGTCGCCTTCGAATGTCCACAAATTCTTGCCGGCGGCAACGACGTTGTAGCAACGGCCCAGGCTAAGCTCCCGATGTTCAGCGCCTCTCCATAATGTACAGGATGATGAGATCGGAAGGCACCATAGCTCCCGAACAGCGTCATCGCTGCTGCCGCGTATTCCTTTTCTGCGGTTCTCAATATCAATTTTCCCCTTTGAAATCAATTTAGAAAAGGATTTTGATTTTTTAGTTTTCATGTCGTGACTAAGGCCGAGCATCTATTATGCCCCTTTGATGAGTGTATCCAGTCCCATGATTATGGTTGATGCAGTTGCTGAGCAGGCATGCTGATTGCAGTTTGTAGCAAATATGGAGGACGTTGCCGGGGATGCTGAGCCGAGAAACTAGGAACCGGTGACGGGTTATGTACCTCTACACTGTTCAAGGTAATAATAGAAGCTACAGTATCCTTAAGTTTCTGCATGTCGCTCCTCAACGCCCACTCGGTAGAAACTGCCATAATCTTCAATTTCTTGATGTATACTCCAGCATGTTGAATACACCACAATATATCCCCAATAATAGGTTAGGAACTCGATATATCTTACTTATATAATTCACCTTTGATCCCTGTCCAAACATTGATATTTACCTGCACAACAACAATCTAGATTTTCTTCCCGTCATTGCATATTTGTTTGTACTAATCTGTAGTTCTTCCATCAGTTTTATCACTTCTACAAAATATAGACTTGATTCTCATTTTGTGCAGTCATGGACTGCAGATATAACTGACATTTGACAACATCTTCTAATCTTGCCTGCAGATGTATTATTATTGGAAGTGATTCAGTTTCCAGTCTGTGTAGATTAGTCATATTATGAGCTTATGGCTTATACACCAACCATTTTTTATTCTTAGCATATGTTCAGCTATGCTTTCTTGCGATGTGCCCATTAATTAACAACAAAACGTCAGGGATTATTGTTTTTATATGCGTGAAATACGTACAATTAATTTCTATTATTAAAAATCATTTATTAGTAACTGAATTAGAGGGATATCTATGACAAGCGAACCAGCACACAGATCGTTTGTAAATTGGTTTTTTATCCTCACATCTTGGGTTTTAAGTGACCGGCCTCATTTTTCTTGCGTCGCACATTGGTATGGCCACGAGCTACACATAAGAATCATATAGTGTACAATGATTTGTGTTGATGTCTGAAGAAAAGCTATCAATAGTCTTCCGTGCTTATAATAAATCTCTTCATAGTAGAGCTGCCGGCCCTCTCCACTGCACATCACTCCGGATCAAGATGACTAGATGTGCAACCTTTAGGTTCAAAATGAGCAGATTTCGGCATGGTACTATTACTTACACTGAATAATGTCTCGGGTGCCTTACTTATATACAGAATTGTTGCATAATCACGTGGTCTCATATGATATGCATGGGAATAACTTTTTTTTTGTGAATCCCTGTCTTATTTTGCATCCATTGTTTCATATGTTAGATGATAAATCTATTATATACGCTCAATATGTACGTACGTGAAATCAGATAATATTTCCATTGGCAAAGAACATATTATCAGGTTTACCTTATCTCATACATTAAACCTTTGATTCGAGCTTTCCTCCATGGTAAAGAAAGATTTTACAACTTTTACCCAACGCCTAATTACCATCAGAATAGCGCTTAGCAACATGAGAAATTACTTATGTATATTGTGCTTCTTCCCTAAGCTATTTTCTGCCAGAAAACAACCTACTTCCAAGGTAATATATTTTAGTAGCTATATTTATACATACTGCACTATTTTGTCATTTGGATTAAGTAGCAGATTTGTTCATGGCTTTGGAGAAATTAATGTAGTGCAAATTATGAATTAAGTATTGGGTAGGTATGTATTTATGCATGATGCTCTAATGTTCCCAAGCCAATGAAGGCGAATGCAAAAGGACAAAAAAAATCTTGGTCAAACATCTTACACCTCTTCTTTTTAGCAAAAGAATGGGAATGGAGGGATGACCCCCAATGGGTCACTTTTCATCTTATTATCAGTGCGACATAACTTAAAAAGTAGTGTAGAAAATCAAATGAGTGCAAGCTCACTTAATGGAAACAAACATAAGCATTATAATTTTATTTTATCTACATTTTGAGGTCATATCAAAATTTGTAGACAAATCAATTGGACGAATAATTGCAGTAAAAAGCTTCTCTAACATTGACATAAAAAACGTGATTTAGTAGTGCAATTGGCCAAACAGAAATTATATAAATAATCTGTTACATTAAAGTTGCATGCATGATGAAGGCTATGTCTATATCAAAATATGATGAAATTTAGGACTTAAAATAGTAATAGCTAGCCCGTGCAGTTGCACGGGTTGATGACTAGTTAGCATAATTGACATCAAAAGAATTTATAATAAAATCATTGCAATCATGCTTTTTTATTCAAAGATGTATCGTGAGTCACTTCACGGATTTCAGGCAAAACCATATAAAGATAATCTAGTGCATCCAAATCACTAGGAATTGGTTCATCATAATTGGAAAAAGATTGGCAAGCGGATGAGGATCCATAGATATTGGCTTCTTTGTTTAGGAATAAATACTCAACTTTTTCAACCAAACGAGCAAATGAGCCAGGTAAGACATCAGGGCAAACGAAAAGAGAGGGCGAATAAAACGGCAAGGGTGAAGTGGGGGAGAGGAAAACGAGAGGCAAATGGCAAATAATGTAATGCGAGAGATAGGGATTGTGATGGGTACTTGGTATGGTTGACTTGCTCTTGCGTGAGCCTCCCCGGCAACGGCGCCAGAAATTCTTCTTGCTACCTCTTGAGCATTGCGTTGGATTTCCCTGAAGAGGAGAGGATGATGCAGCAAAGTAGCGTAACTATTTCCCTCAGTTTTTGAGAACCAAGGTATCAATCCAGTAGGAGGCCACGCACAAGTCCCTCATACCTGCACAAAATGATAGCTACTCGCAGCCAACGTGATTAGGGGTTATCAATCCCTTCACGGTCACTTACGAGGGTGAGATCTGATAGAGATGATAAATAATATTGTTGGTATTTTTGATATAGAGATGCAAAGTGAAAAGTAAAAGGCAAAGTAAAAACAAAGGAAGTATTGAAGTGATGGAGATTGATATGATGAGAATAGACCCGGGGGCCATAGGTTTCACTAGTGGCATCTCTCAAGAGCATAAGTATTCTACGGTGGGTGAACAAATTACTGTTGAGCAATTTACAAAATTGAGCATAGTTATGAGTATATCTAGGTATGATCATGTATATAGGCATCACGTCCGAGACAAGTAGACCGAAACGATTCTGCATCTACTACTATTACTCCACTCGTCGACCGCTATCCAGCATGCATCTAGAGTATTACGTTAAAACAGAGTAACGCCTTAAGCAAGATGACATGATGTAGAGGGATAAATTCATGCAATATGATACAAAACCCATCTTGTTATCCTCGATGGCAACAATACAATACGTGCCTTGCAAACCTTTTACATCCTTTGGGTAAGGACACCGCAAGATCGAACCCAAAGCTAAGCACTTCTCCCATTGCAAGAACTACCAATCTAGTTGGCCAAACGAAATGGATAATTCGAAGAGACTTGCAAATATAACTCAATCATACATAAAAGAATTCAGAGAAGATTCAAATATTATTCATAGATAAGCTGGATCATAAACCCAAAATTCATCGGTCTCAACAAACACACCGCAAAAAGAAGATTACATCGAATAGATCTCCACAAGAGAGGGGGAGAACATTGTATTGAGTTTCAAAAAGAGGGAATAAGCCATCTAGCTACTAACTATGGACCCGAAGGTCTGAAGTAAACTACTCACACTTCATCGGAGGGGCTATGGTGATGTAGAAGCCCTCCGTGATGTGACCCTCTCCGTGAGCTCTAACAGGCCCCAAGATGAGATCTCGTGGATACAGAAAGTTGCGGCGGTGGAATTAGGTTTTTGGCTCCGTATTTTATCTGTCGAGGGTACGTAGGTACATATAGGAGGAAGGAGTACATCGGTGGAGCAACAGGGGGCCCACGAGGTAGGGGGCACGCCCCCCACCCTCCTGACCTCCTCTTTTGTTCCTTGGAGTAGGGTCCAAGTCTCCTGGATCACGTTCCGTGAGAAAATCACGTTTCCAAAGGTTTCATTCCGTTTGGACTCCGTTTGATATTCCATTTCTTCGAAACATTGAAATAGGCAAAAAAAACAGCTATTCTGGGCTGGGACTCCGGTTAATAGGTTAGTCCCAAAAATAATATAAAAGTGGAAAATAAAGCCCAATATGGTCCAAAACAGTAGATATAGTAGCATGGAGCAATCAAAAATTATAGATACGTTGGAGACGTATCACTCGACCGTCCAACGACACTCCCCTGTTTCTGTATTCCCGAGATTCTGTTTTTCGTGTGTTGTTTTCTTATTTTGATGAATCTATGGCTAGTATCGGGGGGTATGAACCATAGAGAAGTTGGAATACTGTAGGTTTAACACCAATATAAATAAATAATGACTTCATTACAGTACCTTAAAGTGATTTTCTGTTGAGTTTTGTGTTCTGATGTTTTCAAGATTTTGGGTAAAGATTTGATGGATTTCGGAATAAGGAGTGGCAAGAGCCTAAGCTTGGGGATGCCCAAGGCACCCCAAGGTAAAATTCAAGGACAACCAAAAGCCTAAGCTTGGGGATGCCCCGGAAGGCATCCCCTCTTTCGTCTTCGTCCATCGGTGACTTTACTTGAGGCTATATTTTTATTCACCACATGATATGTGTTTTAGTTGGAGCATCTTGTATGATTTGAGTCTTTGCTTTTTAGTTTACCACAATCATCCTTGATGTACACACCTTTGGGAGAGACACACATGAATTGGAATTTATTAGAATACTCTATGTGCTTCACTTATATCTTTTGAGCTAGATAATTTTGCTCTAGTGCTTCGCTTATATTTTTTTAGAGCACGGTGGTGGTTTTATTTTAAAGAAATTATTGATCTCTCATGCTTCACTTATATTATTTTGAGAGTCTTTTATAACAACATGGTAATTTGCTTTGGCTATAAAACTAGTCCTAATATGATAGCCATCCAAGATGGGTATAATAAAAACTTTCATATAGAGTGCATTTTTTTTTGAGATATAAAGGTGGTAATATTAAAGTCATGCTAGTTGGGTAATTGTGGAATTGAGAAATACTTGTGTTGATGTTTTCAAATCCCGTAGCATGCACCTATGGTAAACGTTGTGTGACAAATTTGAAGCATGAGGTGTTCTTTAATTGCCTTCCTTATGTGTGGAGGTCGGGATCGCGCGATGGTTAACTCCTACCAACCCTTCCCCTAGGAGCATGCACATAGTGCTTAGTTTTGATGACCTGTAGATTTTTGCAATAAGTATGTGAGTTCTTTATGACTAACGTTGAGTCCATGGATTATACGCACTCTCACCTTTCCATCATTGCTAGCCTCTTGATTGCACTGCATTGCCCTTTCTCACCTTAAGAGTTGGCGCAAACTTTGTCGGTGCATCCAAACCCCGTGATACGATACGCTCTATCACACATATGCCTCCTTCTATCTTCCTCAAAACAGCCACCATACCTACCTATTATGGCATTTCCATATCCATTTCGAGATATATTGCCATGCAACTTACCACCGTTCCGTTTATTATGACACGCTCCATCATTGTCATATTGCTTTGCATGATCATGTAGTTGACATAGTACTTGTGGCAAAGCCACCTTCATAATTCTTTCATACATGTCGCTCTTGATTCATTGCATATCCCCATGCACCGCCGGAGGCATACACATAGAGTCATATTTTGTTCTAAGTAATCGAGTTGTAATTCTTGAGTTGTAAGTAAATAGAGGTGTGATGATTTTCATTAGAGCATTGTCCCATGTGAGTAAAGGATGATGGAGACTATGATTTCCCCACAAGCCGGGATGAGACTCCGGACGAAAAAAATAGAAAATAAAAAATAAAAAAGAGAGGCCAAAGAAGCCCAAATAAAAAAAGAGGCCAAAGAAGCCCAAAAAAAAAGAGAGAAAAAGAGAGAAGGGACAATGTTACTATCCTTTTACCACACTTGTGATTCAAAGTAGCACCATGATCTTCATGATACAGAGTCTCTCATTTTGTCACTTTCATATACTAGTGAGAATTTTTCATTATAGAACTTGGCTTGTATATTCCAATGATGGGCTTCCTCAAACTGCCCTAGATCTTCGTGAGCAAGCGAGTTGGATGCATACCCACTTAGTTTCCTTTGTTGAGCTTTCATATACTTATAGCTCTAGTGCATCCGTTGCATGGAAATCCCTACTCACTCACATTGATATCTATTGATGGGCATCTCCATAGCCCGTTGATACGCCTAGTTGATGTGAGATTATCTTCTCCGATTCTTTTTTGTCTTCTCCACAACCACCATTCTATTCCACATATAGTGCTATATCCATGCCTCTTGCTCATCTATTGCGTGAAGACTGAAAAAGTTTGAAAATGTCAAAAGTATGAAACAATTGCTTGGCTTATCGTCGGGGTTGTGCGTGATTTAAATACTTCGTTTGGTGAAGATAGAGCATAGCCAGACTATATGATTTTGTAGGGATAACTTTCTTTGGCCATGTTATTTTGAGAAGACATGATTGCTTTGTTAGTATGCTTGAAGTATTATTATTTTTATGTCAACATTAAACTTTTGTCTTGAATCTTCCGGATTTGAATATTCATACCACAATTAAGAAGAATTACATTGAAATTATGCCAAGTAGCACTCTGCATAAAAAATTACCTTTTTTATCATTTACCTACTCGAGGACGAGCAGGAATTAAGCTAGGGGATGCTTGATACGTCTCCAACGTATCTATAATTTTTGATTGCTCCATGCTATATTATCTACTGTTTTGGACATTATTGGGCTTTATTATTCACTTTTATATTATTTTTGGGACTAACCTATTAACCGGAGGTCCAGCCCAGAGTTGCTGTTTTTTGCCTATTTCAGAGTTTCATAGAAAAGGAATAGCAAACGGAGTCCAAACAGAATGAAACCTTCGGGAACGTGATTTTTAGGAAGATTATGATCCGGGATACTTGGACCCTACCTCAAGAAACAAAAGAGGAAGCCACGAGGTAGGGGGGCGCGCCCACTCCTCCAGGGCACGCCCTCCACACTCGTGGGCCCCATGTTGCTCCACCGACGTACTCCTTCCTCCTATATATACCTACGTACCCCCAAACGATCAGATACGGAGCCAAAAAACTAATTCCACCGCCACAAACTTCTGTACCCATGAGATCCCATCTTGGGGCCTGTTCCGGAGCTCTGCCGGAGGAGGCATCCATCACGGAGGGGTTCTACATCAACACCATAGCCTCTCCGATGAATTGTGAGTAGTTTACTTCAGACCTTTGTGTCCATAGTAGCTAGATGGCTTCTTCTCTCTTTTTGGATCTCAATAGAATGTTCTCCCCGTCTCTCGTGGAGATCTATTCGTTATCTTCTTTTTGTGGTGTGTTTGTTGAGACAGATGAATTGTGGGTTTATGATCAAGATTATCTATGAACAATATTTGAATCTTCTCTGAATTCTTTTATGTATGATTGGTTATCTTTGCAAGTCTCTTCGAATTATCACTTTGGTTTGGCCTACTAGATTGACCTTTCTTGCAATGGGAGAAGTGCTTAGCTTTGGGTTCAATCTTGCAGTGTCCTTTCCAAGTGACAGTAGGGGCAGCAAGACACATATTGTATTGTTGCCATCGAGGATAACAAGATGGGTTTTTTTATCATATTGCATGAATTTATCCCTCTACATCATGTCATCTTGCTTAAGGTGTTACTCTGTTTTTATTAACTTAATACTCTAGATGCATGCTGGATAGCGTTCGACGATTGGAGTAATAGTAGTAGATGCAGGCAGGAGTCAGTCTACTTGTCTCGGCCGTGATGCCTATATACATGATCATACCTAGATATTCTCATAACTATGCTCAATTCTGTCAATTGCTCAACAGTAATTCGTTCACCCACCGTAAAATACTTATGCTCTTGAGAGAAGCCACTAGTGAAACCTATGGCCCCCGGGTCTATCTTCATCATATTAATCTTCCAACACTTATTTATTTCCTTTGCTTTTTTACTTTGCTTTTATTTTACTTTGTATCTTTATCACAAAAATACCAAAAATATTATCCTATCATATCTATCAGATCTCACTATTGTAAGTGACCGTGAAGGGATTGATAACCCCTTATCGCGTTGGTTGGAAGGATTTATTTGTTTTGTGTAGGTGCGAGGGACTCGCGCGTAGCCTCCTACTGGATTGATACCTTTGTTCTCAAAAACTAAGGGAAATACTTATGCTACTTTGCTGCATGACCCTTTCCTCTTCAAGGGAAAACCAACGCAGTGCTCAAGAGGTAGCATGGCGGCTGCTGCCTCTCATACGGCGGAGGTCTCCGGACTGAATCAAAGTCTAGAGCAGGCCACAGAAGAACTTGGCCAGTTGAAAATGCAGTTAGGAGATAAACAAGGTATGCGCAAGTCTTGTTCGCGTTTATTGCGAATGAATTTTCAGTATGATAAAATATGTTTCATGCTTTGCACTAGGGAAGATGACCGAAGTCGAGGCTCTTAAGAAGGCTGTGGCCGAGGCCGAGAAAAAGGCAACCACATAGTAGGCTCTTGGCGAGAAGCATGAGGCCAAGGTTATTGAAGCCGAGCAGGAGTTGCAAGAGGCCTTGGAGCAGAGTTTAACGGAGAAAGAATCCGAACTCACCAAGGCGCACCAGGTCACGAGCGATGCCCGGGTGGAAACCCAAAGCGCCCTGCAGGGGATCCAAGAGGCTAGGAAGATTGCGGCGGGTAAGGCTTTTTCCTTGTAAAGCAAGTATTTGAGGGGAAAATCATGTTTCTAATTTTGAATTCGGATTTCTCAGGGGTATTTGCCGAGCTGCCCCGCAGCATATTGGATGCCGCCCAATTCTACCGAGCCGAAGAAAGGAACACTGCGGATAAGCTCTTCTGGTCGCAGTATTTGGCACCGAATTATCCGGTGCCTTTTGTCGATCAACTGAAATAGCTGATCGAACTGCATAAGGCGGCGGAACTAGCCATGAAAGATCTGATTATCCGGCTATGGCCCGTCGAGCCGATTCCAAGCAGCAACTTCAGGCTCGTGAAGCGGCTTGTGAGTGCCTGCCCTCGACTTGATGTCATCAAGCGGTCGGTCTGTATAGAAGGTGCGCGAATGGCCTTTGCCCACGCAAAGGTGCACTGGGGGAAGATGGATGCTGAAAAGCTGATGACCGAAGGACTGCCAGAGGGGAAGGAGCACCGCAAGCCCGAATTATATTATGAAAGTGTCCTAAAAGGATCCTACCTTGCAGCGGAGCAATGCACCAAGGACATTATATTTCCATGAATGCCAATCATGTTGTCCTTTGTAATATTTAAACAAGGTCATTTATTTATTGCCTGTTATATAAAAGTTTACCCTACTATGCGGCCGTTTTAAATGTTAAATCTGAGAGTTTTGGCCAGTCGTCAGCTTCTGCCCCCACGTAAGAAGCACGGGGGGTGTTCGGGATAAACCTGAGCACTCTTTATCCCAGTTTTGGGTCCATCGAAGGAGGTGCTCAACACAATGAACCAGGCAATCAGACTATAAGGCTTTATCACTCTCACTTAGCCATAGGAGCTTTAGTAAGGTAGGCGCAGCCCCTGGTGTTCGAAAGACCGTACTAGGGGCTCTATAAGCACCGATCGGAGAAAAATCGATCCCTACTTTGCGCATTGGTTATGGCATTGTGCGGGATAAATCTTTAAAGATTTTACGACCTCTCGAACAGCTGACCAGCCCTCGCCGTATCATGACAGTCAGTTTTCGGCTTTCTCTACTGAGGTGCTCGCCCGGAAGAATCGGGACACATTCGCAGTAGTTCTCCTAGCGCTACCTTAGCCGATATAGCAGAATGTAAGGTACCAAATCATGGGAGCCGGGCAAACCCAACTATTGACCCAAGACATGATTCGGAGCTGATGCATATAATGCTATAGGTTCGGGGTGCCGAACTTCCACGAAGGTGTTCGGACTTTATTGCCGTGTTATGGGTAAAACAAAGCCCCGGGCATATTTCAGGGCATATCGCTGTGTACGGATGCGGCTTGACAAAAGAATTTCCATAAGACATAACAACAGGTAAGCGTCATATAAATCCACATGTTGTATTTGAGTAGTATGTCTATGCGTATAAGTACAGGTAATGTGATAAAAAAGGAATATGATTGCGGAACCTGCTGAGACCAGGGGGAAAGAGGCTGTGTGCGGATCCGGAGTATAGTCGGATGGTTATTGCGGGGAATATCTAAGGATTCCCTTGCGCGTTCGAGCTGCCTCCATATCGCCCGTCCTGGTCGGCGCAAAGGTGAACCTGCGAAGGAAATGTAAGAAATGTTTGCGTGCCGGAGAGCGGTTGAGCCGCTGAGTGCGGCCTGTCCTGGCCTTCGCCGGAGTGTTTAATTGAGCTCTGGACGAGCCGGGCTATCCTGTCGCGAAGTAGTTCGGAGTCCTTTGACGGTGTCCGGGAGCCTGGCCGCCGACTCGAGGTTCGGCTGCAAGGTGCTGCTCGTTGCTTCTGCTTTTAAGGCGGCGGTGTACTCATTGGCGACCGTGATGACGCCGCGTGGACCGGGAATTTTGAGCTTACGGTAGGCATAATGTAGCACCGCGTTGAATTGAGCGAACGCAGTTTGTCCGAGCAGTGCCTGATAATCACTGTAGAAAGGGACGATTTCAAAGATTAGCTCTCCGGTAATTGACTGGTGATCCGAAGACTACCTCAAGGATGATGGAGCCTGTACAACTGGCTTCCACTCCTGGTATAATGCCTCTAAAAGTGGCTTTAGTGGGTTTGATCACCGTCCATCGCACTGTGTCCTGGTAAAGCAGGTTTAAACTGCTGCCACCGTCCATAAGGACTCGTGTGAGGTGGAACCCGTCAATTATTGGGTCGAGGACTAGTGCGGCTGGATTGCCCTGATTGGCGTTAACCAGACGATCCGTGCAGTTGAAGGTGACCGGGCCTAGTTTATATTGTGGGACAACTAGTTCCGTTAAATCAACATCCCCGAGGGTGCGTTTCCGGTTCGGGTTGGGAATTTGGATGGTCTTTACCACGATCACCGTTTGGATTTGCGGGGGAAATTTCTTTTGCCCTCCTGTGTTCGGTGATCTGGGCTCCTCGTTGCCATCCTCGCTTTGAGACCCCCCTTCTCTGTTTTTGGCGCCTGCCCTGTCGGCCTGTTTGAAGACCCAACATTCTCTATTTGTATGGGTGGCTTGCGTTCCTGGGGTGCCATGAATTTGGCATTGCGATCGAGTATGCGGTCCAGACTGGATGGACCCGAATTGTTATTTTTGAGTGGTCCTTTCCGCTGGCCGGACTTTGAGCCGTTGAACCTGGCATTAACTGCCATATGTTCGGCGTTTTCACCATATTTGCGGCGCTTGTGTTTGTTGCGTCGTGGTTTGCCGTTGCTATCCCTGGCCTCTGATGTGCCAGGTTTGCTTGCTGTGTTGTTGCTACGAGCCAACCAGCTATCTTCGCCCGCGCAAAAGCGGGTCATAAGTGTCGTGAGGGCTGCCATGGATTTTGGCTTCTCTTGACCGAGGTGCCGGGCGAGCCACTCGTCACGGATGTTATGCTTAAATGCCGCTAAGGCCTCTGCATCCGGACAGTCGACAATTTGGTTCTTCTTAGTTAGGAACCAGGTCCAGAATTTCCTGGCCGATTCCCCTGGTTGCTGAGTTATATGACTTAAATCGTCAACACCCGGCGGTCGCACATAAGTGCCCTGGAAATTGTCTAGGAATGCATCTGCCATGCTCTCCCAACCTCCAATGGTGTTTGCCGGCCAGCTATTCAGCCAATGCCGAGCTGGCCCTTTGAGTTTTTGCGGGAGGTACTTGATAGCGTGTAGATCATCCCCGCGGGCCATGTGAATGTGGAGGAAGAAGTCTTCTATCCATACTGCGGGGTCTGTAGTACCATCATATGATTCAATGTTCATGGGTTTAAACCCTTCTGGGAATTCATGATCCATTACTTCATCGGTGAAGCATAGGGGTGTCTTGGCGCCTACTGTGCGGGCTATGTCACGATGCAGTTCATACGAGTCTTGTCTGCTGTATTCGGCCCGGCCGGATTTGCTTTTAGTATATCCGGTGGGACGGTCATCGTCCCGCGTCGGGGCGCGCCCCCGCGATCCGTAGGTCGATCTTGTATGTTTTGCTTTGTTCTCCAATACGTCTCGCAGGTCCCGCGTGTTGCCCCTGACCTTGGTATTTTTGTTTGTATGGCAGTGGGGAGCGGGCTGGACTTCGGGCTGATATGCCTCTCTGTCTCGGCCACGAGGTGGCCGATCAGCCGCATCATACGATGGTGATGTAGGTTTCAATGCTTCCTCCTCGAGTTAGGGTAGCAACCTGCGCTTTGGGTAACTCGTGGTTGGGCGCTTGAGTTCGTATTCCTCGGCTGCCAGGAATTCAGTCCATCTATCCGCTAGCAGATCTTGATCACCTCGAAGCTGTTGTTGCTTTTTCTTTAGGCTGTTCGCTGTGGCTATAAGCCGGCGCTTGAAGCGCTCCTACTCGACAGGATCCTCAAGCACGATTAATTCTTCGTCGCCGAGGCTCACTTCATCTTCTGAGAAAGGTATGTAATTGTCATCCTCTGATTCTCTGTCTGCTGCCTGTTCTGGATGGCTAGCTTGTTCATCCTCCCGCTCGAGATCTGGCTGGAGGGGATTGTCATCGTCTTCGGCGCTATCAGGAGCGTTATTGTCTCTTGGGTCGGTATCGCTGGGCGGGACTTAGAGCGGCGCCGCTTATGTCCGTGCTTGGATTGCTGCTTGGAGGGATTATCCTCCGTTGTCTTATCGCCATCGCCTTCTTTGGGGTGTCCACCATGTAAATATGATATGATCAGGTGGCAGTCCAGCGCCCAGTGGGCGGTGGTGCCTGTTTGTCTCCTATATAAATGCGTCCATACAATCGATGTCTTCGGAGCCGAAATCAAGCATGTCGGTTAAATCGGCGACAGTGGCTACTAAGTGGGTGGTGGGTGGGGAGCGAATTTCTTTGTCGTTCGCATCCCATTCTAGCCGGACATAGTTCGGCCAAGGTTCTCCCGACAAGGAGAGAGACCTTAATGAATTTAGCACATCGCCAAAAGGCGAGTGCTGAAAGATATCCGCGGAGGTGAACTCCACGATCGGCGCCCAATCAGATTCGATAGGCACGGACGCAGGGGGTTTGGCGCCTGTGGCCGGGGATGGATCCGAGGAGCCGGCGACACAGGTCGCATAGGAGGTGAAGTCAGTATTCGGCTCTAGCGCCACTGAGTGTGTGGCCTCCGAGGCGGGGTCCATCCGCCCGTCCTCGGACGGCGTAATTGACTCCGGATCTAGGGCTGGAGGAGGCACATGTGTGATTTCCCGAACACCACCCGGCAGCAGAGCTAAGTCATGCACGTCGTGACTATGCGGCGCACCTGACATGTGCTCGAATCCGTCGAAGATCAAGTCTCCGCGGATCTCGGGAGTATAGTTCAATTTTCCAAACTTGACCTGATGGCCAGGGGCGTAGCTCTTGGTCTGCTCTAGATGGCCAAGCGAGTTGGCCCGCAGTGCGAAGCCGCCGAATACGAAGATCTGTCTGGGGAGGAAAACCTCACACTGGATCGCATCGTTGCCGATGATCGAAGGGGTCATCAAACCTTGTGGTGAAGGCACAGTGGAACTCTCAATGAAAGCACCAATGTCGGTGTCAAAACCGGCAGATCTCGGGTAGGGGGTCCCGAACTGTGCGTCTAAGGCGGATGGTAACAGGACGCGGGGGACACGATATTTACCTAGGTTCGGGCCCTCCCGATGGAGGTAATACCCTACTTCCTGCTTGATTGATCTTGATGATATGAGTATTACAAGAGTTGATCTACCACGAGATCGTAGAGGCTAAACCCTAGAAGCTAGCCTATGGTATGATCGTTCTTGTCCTCTGGACTAAACCCTCCGGTTTATATAGACACCGGAGGGGCTAGGGTTACACAGAGTCGGTTACAAGGGAGGAGATCTACATATCCATATTGCCAAGCTTGCCTTCCACGCCAAGGAGAGTCCCATCCAAACACGGGACGAAGTCTTCAATCTTGTATCTTCATAGTCCAACAGTCCGGTTAAAGGATATAGTCCGGCTGTCCGAGGACCCCCTAATCCAGGACTCCCTCACTTTTCTTCAGGCCTCGTCTCCTTACGGAAGTTCGGCTCGATCCGGAGGGCTATAAAAGAAGAAAGAAGCGCGTTAATATATATATGTAGTACATACCAAAACAATTTTTGCATCAAGTTAGCACAGGCTTTATATATATATGTATATATATATATATATATATATATATATATATATATATATATATATACCTCGCCGGACTTTGCAATAGCTCCCTTCTCCGTTCGGTCACCGAAGCCGTTATCATGATCTACTTCTTCCTCTGCCATTCGGTCACCGGAGCCGTCATGATGTCCTTCCTCCTCCATTGTTGGATCACCGGAGCCGTCAACCTCTCCTTCCTGACCATCGGTGTCATTGAGAAACGACAAGACATCACCTCCGTCGCGGATTATGTCCCCCAACAACTCTTCTTGTTCTAAGTCTCTGTCCAAGGTTTCTGCAAAAATTACAACATGGCAATATAAAAACATGAGAGATGGAAATATTAGTGGCAAACATAGACCTAGCTAATATCATAAGAAGGGATCATATTAGTGGGCTTGATGCTTCTATGGTTTGGGGTGGCCTCGACAACGCTTCTAGGGTTTGGCGTGGCCTCGACAACACTTCTAGGGTTTGGGGTGGCCTCGACAATGCTTTTTCAGTCCCGGTTTGGCGAGAGGGGGTTGATCGATCGACGTCCCCCCTATGTTAAAGAGTTACCAGAGTTTTCTATTAAAAAATACTAACTATCACATCTCAGTCCTGGTTTGGGTGGACTCGAGAGTTTGGTCGGGCGAGAGGGGGTTGATCGACGTCCCCCCTCATGATGAAGAGTTACCGGAGTTTTCTATGAACAAACAAAATACTACCTATCATATCTCAGTCCCGGTTTGGGTGGACTCGAGAGTTTGGTTGGGCGAGAGGGGGTTGATCGACGTCCCCCCTCATGTTGAAGAGTTACTTGAGTTTTCTATGAACAAAAAATACTAACTATCACAACTTAGTCCCGGTTTGGGTGGACTCGAGAGTTTGGTTGGGCGAGAGGGGGTTCATCGATGTCCCCCCTCATGTTGAAGAGTTACCGGAGATTTCTATGAAAAGAAATACTACCTATCACATGTCAGTCCCGGTTTGGGTGGACTCGAGAGTTTGGTCAGGCGAGAGGGGGTTGATCCAAGTCCCCCTCATGTCGAAGAGTTACCGGAGTTTTCTATGAAAAAAGAAAATACTACCTATCACATCTCAGTCCCGGTTTGGGTGGACTCGAGAGTTTGGTCGGACGAGAGGGGGTTGATCGACGTCCCACCTCATGTTGAAGAGTTACTGTAGTTTTCTATGAACAAAAAAATACTACCTATCACATCTTAGTCCCGGTTTGGGTGGACTCGAGAGTTTGGTTGGGCGAGAGGGGGTCGATCGATGTCCCCCCTCATGTTGAATAGTTATCGGAGTTTTCTACGAAAAAAAGACTACCTATCACATCTTAGTCCCGGTTTGGGTGGACTCGAGAGTTTGGTCAGGCGAGTGGGCGTTGACTAACATCCCCCTCATGTTCAAGAGTTACCGGAGTTTTCTATGAAAAAAATACTACCTATCACATCTCAGTCCCGGTTTGGGTTGACTCGAGAGTTTGGTCGGGCGAGAGGGGGTTGATCGACGTCCCCCCTCATGTTGAAGAGTTACCGGACTTTTCTATGAACAAAAAAATACCACCTATCACATCTCAATCCCGGTTTGGGTGGACTCGAGAGTTTGGTCGGGCGAGAGGGGTTGATTGACGTCCCCCCTCATGTTGAAGAGTTACCGGAGTATTCTATGAACAAAAAACATACTACCTATCACATCTAAGTCCCGGTTTGGGTAGACTTGACAGTTTGGTCGGGCGAGAGGGGGATCGACGTCCCCCCTGACATGACATGTCCAACGACCGAACTGCCTCTCTCATGAATGTCTGACGTCCTCGCCTCTCTCTGGAACAAAAAAAATATTCCATGAATAAAAAAACATCATATTCTATGAACAAAAAAACATCATATTGCATCCACATCCATGCGTTGGTCCATGAATAAAAAACATCATATTCTATGAATAAAAAAATCATATTCCATCCACATCCATGCGTTGGTCCACATTCCATGAATATAAAAAAACATCATATTCTATGAACAAAAAAAACTTCATATTCTATGAAAAAAACATCATATATATGATCATCAATGAACAAAAAAAACATCATAGTCTATGAAAAAACATCATATTCTGATAAAAAAATCAGGACATATCATCATATATACACATACATGGCGTACATATCATCGTATAAACTACATATCATCTCTGAACAAAAAAAAATCATCATATATATAAAAAAAGTGGACAGAGAGGAGGAGGTCGGCCGGATTGAACGGGGAGGAGAGGTGCGGCGTGGTCGGGGCAGCCGGGGCGCGGGGCGGCGTCAGTGCAGGGGCACGGGGAGGCCAACGTCGAGGCAGGGGGCACGGGGCGGCCAGCGTCGAGGTAGGGGGCACGGGGCGGCGCGTTGAGGAGCAGGAGCAGCTTGGTGGCGTTCGAAAGAAGAATGGCGGGTGGGTGAAATTTCCTAAGTGTTTGGTTATATAACAACCACCTTTGGTCCCGGTTTGTGGCACCAACCGGGACCAATTGTCACCTTTAGTCCTGGTTGGTGCCATAAACCGGGACCAAAGGTCAATTTCCTGCAGCCCAAAGTGCGGGAAGCAGACCCCTTTGGTCCCGGTTGGTGGCACAAACCGGGACTAAAGGTGGGTATTGGTCCCGGTTGGTGCCATGAACTGGGACCAAAGGGTGGCATTGGTCCCGGTTCGTGCCACCAACCGGGTCCAATAGCCTTGCACAGTGGCGTGGTGGTGGGAGTTTAGTCCCACCTCGCTAGCCGAGAGAGAGTTGCACCTGTTTATAAGGTGCGGTGCACCTGAGCTTTCGAGCTCCTCTCTAAAGCAGGCTTACGGACTAAAGACTCTGTATATGCCTGTGGGCCTACTGGGCCTTCTATGGGCCCGAATCCTCTCCCATGGTTGGGTTTCTAGTCGTATTCAGGCCGCGGTGGCCGAGTAGGTGGCACTTTTTTTAACTTTTTCCAGTTTTTTAGTTTAGTTTTTTACTTAATTTATTTTCTTTTGTTTCTACTTAAAGTTTTTCAGTGATTCTTTTTGCTTTTAGGTCACAAAAATTATAAACTTTCTGTTAGTGCCATTAGTTTTCAAATTTGAATAGTTTAAATTTGAATTTTTTGAAATTTGTGTGAATCACTAGTTTGTGAATAACTTTACTATAAAAATAGATTTTTGAGTGATTCTTTTTCCTGCTATTTAATATGACTGTGTTTTATCATTATATTCAATTTGGTAATTTTTAGGTTATTTTAAATGTATGTTCTAATCAAAAACAGATTTTGTTATTTTAGTTTGCTATTAAAGTTTCTAACAATAAATTTCTTTATGAATATTCTTTTTGCTATTAATGTTTTGAACAACAAATACTTTGATAATTTTTGTTGCATAAATTTTATATAATTTTAGTTTCAAAAATACTAGAGGTTTATAAAAGCTTTTTAGTTGATTCCTTTTGCTATTAGAGTTTTATAAAAGCGTTTTTAGTTTATTCTTTTTGCTATTGAAGAATATAATATTTTTGTTTTAGTTGATCGTAACAGAACATTTTAATTGATTATTTTTTGTTGATTCTTCTTGCTATTAGAGTTTAATAAAAGTTTTCTAGTTCATTC
The DNA here is from genome assembly GCA_021605145.1 of Aegilops bicornis. Classification (NCBI taxonomy): domain Eukaryota; kingdom Viridiplantae; phylum Streptophyta; class Magnoliopsida; order Poales; family Poaceae; genus Aegilops; species Aegilops bicornis. The sequence goes on along the minus strand of CM038669.1, from coordinate 43,858,092 downwards.
TTTTTGCTATTAGTTCATTATTTGAGATAAATGACCCTCAAATTGAAAAGAACTTCAAATGAACTCTAAAAAGGTTGAAAGTTGGCAATGTATCATCAGTTCACCCAGATAGCATGTGCTAAAAAGTTGAGAGGGTTACGACAAAACCTGGATACACTTCGTGTACAAAATGGACAATCTCTTTGGAAGTATGAGGGTTTCATAAGAAAACTCATCTGTTACAAAATGGATTTCATTGTTTTGAACTTATTTGATCTCCAGATTTTTGTGTGTTCAAAATGCACCATTCAAAGCCACATCATCAATTTTCAACCCTTTATGACTTCATTTGGTATTTTTCATGCATTTACTAATTTTTTAAGCTAAATGACCCCTGAAATTAAAAAGCACTACAAATGAACTCTGGAAAGGTTGAAAGTTGGCATGGTATCATCATTTCACCCACATAGCATGTTCTAAAAAGTTGAGAGGGTTACGGCAAAAACTGGATGAACTTCGTGTATAAAGCGGACAATCTCTTTCGAAGTATCGGGGTTTCATACGAAAACTCATCTGTTACAAAAGGCATTCATTTTTTTTAAACTTATTGAACTACAAACTTTTTGTGTGTTCAAAATGCACCATTCAAATGTTGGGGATCGTAGCAGAAATTTAAAATTTTCTACGCATCACCAAGATCAATCTATGGAGTCATCTAGCAACGAGAGAGAGAGAGAGAGGAGTGCATCTACATACCCTTGTAGATCGCGAGCGGAAGCGTTCAAGAGAACGGGGTTGATGGAGTCGTACTCGTCGTGATCCAAATCACCGATGATCCTAGCGCCTAACGGACGTCATCTCCGCGTTCAACACACGTACGGAGCGGAGACGTCTCCTACTTCTTGATCTAGAAAGGGGGAGGAGAAGTTGATGGAGATCCAGTAAAACGACGGCGTGGTGGTGGAAGCAGCGGGATTCCAGCAGGGCTTCGCCAAGCGCTACTGGAGGAGGAAGAGGTGTCACGGAAGGGAGAGGGAGGCGCCAGGGCATAGGGTGCGGCTGCCCTCCCTCCCCTCCACTATATATAGGGGCTAAGGTGGGGGCGCATGCCCCCTTGGAGATCCCATCTAGGGGGGGGGGGGGCGGCCCCCGGGGCGGCGGCCCCTCGTGGGGCAACGGCCCCCTTAGGGTTTCCAACCAGGGGGGCGCATGCCCCCTCGGGGGGCAACGGCCCCCTAGGGTTTCCAACCCTAGGCGCCTTGGGCCCTTGGGTGGGGCGCACCAGCCCATCAGGGGCTGGTTCCCACACCACTTCAGCCCATGAGGCCCTCCGGGATATGTGGCCCCACCCGGTAGACCCCGGGACCCTTCCGGTGGTCCCGGTACAATACCAGTGACCCCCGAAACTCTCCCGGTGGCCGAAACTGGACTTCCTATATAAATCTTTACCTACGGACCATTCCAGAACTCCTCGTGACATCCGGGATCTCATCCGGGACTCCGAAAAACTTTCGGTTAACCGCATACTAATATCTTACAACTCTAGCGTCACCGAACCTTAAGTGTGTAGACCCTACGGGTTCGGTAGACACGTAGACATGATCGAGAGAACTCTCCGGTCAATAACCAACAGCGGGATCTTGATACCCATGTTGGCTCCCACATGCTCCATGATAATCTCATTGGATGAACCACGATGTCGAGGATTCAATCAATCCCATTTGTAATTCCCTTTGTCTATCGGTACGATACTTGCCCGAGATTCGATAGTCGGTATACCGATACCTTGTTCAATCTCGTTATGGCAAGTCTCTTTACTCGTTCCCGTAACACATCATCCCGTGAAAAACTCCTTGATCACATTGAGTTCATTATGATGATGTCCTACCGAGTGGGCCCAGAGATACCTCTCCGTCATACGGAGTGACAAATCACAGTCTCGATTCATGCCAACCCAACAGGTACTTTCGGGGATACCCGTAGTGTACCTTTATAACCACCCAGTTACGTTGTGACGTTTGGCACACCCAAAGTACCCTTACGTTATCTGGGAGTTGCACAATCTCAAGGTCTAAGGAAAGGATACTTGACATTAGAAAAGCTTTAGCGCATTTAACTACACGATCTTGTGCTATGCTTAGGATTGGGTCTTGTCCATCACATCATTATCCTAATGATGTGACCCCGTTATCAATGACATCCTATGTCCATCTATTGATCAACGAGCTAGTCAACTAGAGGCTCACTAGGGACATGTTGTGGTCTATGTATTCACACATGTATTACGATTTCCGGATAACACAATTATAGCATGAACAATAGACAATTATCATGGACAAGGAAATACAATAATAACCTTTTTATTTTTGCCTCTAGGGTATATTTCCAACAGTCTTCCACTTGCACTAGAGTCAATAACCTAGTTACATTGTCATGAATCAAACACCCATAGAGTTCTGGTGTTGATCATGCTTTGCATGTGGAAGAGGTTTAGTCAGCGGATCTGCGACATTCAGGTCCGTATGCACTTTACAAATCTCTATGTCTCCATCTTGAACATTTTCACGAATGGAGTTGAAGGGACGCTTGATATGCCTGGTCTTCTTGTGAAACCTGGGCTCCTTGGCAAGGGCAATAGCTCCGGTGTTGTCACGAGAAGAGAGTCATCGGGCTCGACGCATTGGGAATAACTCCTAGGTCGGTAATGAACTCCTTCATCCATATTGCTTCATGTGCTGCCTTCGAGGCTGCCATGTACTCCGCTTCACATGTAGATCCCGCCATGACGCTTTGCTTGCAACTGCACCACGTGACTGCCCCACCATTCAAAATATACACGTATCCAGTTTGTGACTTGGAGTCATCCAGATCTGTGTCGAAGCTAGCATCAACGTAACCCTTTACGACGAGCTCTTCGTCACCTCCATAAACGAGAAACATATCCTTAGTCCTTTTCAGGTACTTCAGGATATTCTTGACCGCTGTCTAGTGTTCCATGCCGGGATTACTTTGGTACCTTCCCACCAAACTTACGGCAAGGTTTACATCAGGTCTGGTACACAGCATGGCATACATAATAGACCCTATGGCCGAGGCATAGGGGATGACACTCATCTTTTCCCTATCTTCTGTCGTGGTCGGGCATTGAGCCGTGCTCAATCTCACACCTTGCAATACAGGCAAGAACCCCTTCTTGGACTGATCCATATTGAACTTCTTCAATATCTTGTCAAGGGACGTGCTTTGTGAAAGACCAATGAGGCATCTTGATCTATCTCTATAGATCTTGATGCCCAATATATAAGCAGCTTCTCCAAGGTCCTTCATTGAAAAACACTTATTCAAGTAGGCCTTTATGCTTTCCAAGAGTTCTATATCACTTCCCATCAATAGTATGTCATCCACATATAATATGAGAAATGCAATGAGCTCCCACTCACTTTCTTGTAAACACAGGCTTCTCCATAAATCTGCGTAAACCCAAACGCTTTGATCATCTCATCGAAAAGAATGTTCCAACTCCGAGATGCTTGCACCAGCCCATAGATCGAGCGTTGGAGCTTGCATACCTTGTCAGCATTCTTAGGATCGACAAAACCTTCCAGCTGCATCATATACAATTCTTCCTTAAGGAAACCATTAAGGAATGCCGTTTTGACGTCCATTTGCCATATCTCATAATCATAGAATGCGGCAATTGCTAACATGATTCGGACAGACTTCAGCTTCGCTACGGGTGAGAACGTCTCATCATAGTCAACCCCTTGAACTTGTCGATAACCCTTAGCGACAAGCCGAGCCTTATAGATGGTTACATTACCATCTGTGTCTGTCTTCTTCTTAAAGATCCATTTATTTTCTATGGCTATCATCGGACAAGTCTGTCAAAGTCCATACTTCGTTTTCATACATGGATCCTATCTCGGATTTCATGGCTTCAAGCCATTTGTCGGAATCCGGGACCGCCATCGCTTCTTCATAGTTCGAAGGTTCACCATTGTCTAACAACATGATTTCCAGGACAGGGTTGCCAAGGCAACTTGATCTGAAGTTTCATGATCATCATTATTAACTTCCTCTCTAGTTGGTTGATACGTCTCCAACGTATCTATAATTTTTGATTGCCTCATGCTACTTTATCTACTGTTTGGACTATATTGGGCATTATTTTCCACTTATATATTATTTTTGGGACTAACCTATTAACCGGAGGCCCAGCCCAGAATTGCTGTTTTTTTTGCCTATTTCAGTTTTTCAAAGAAACGGAATATCAAAACGGAGTCCAAACGGGATGAAAACTTCGGGAACGTGATTTTCTAACCGAACGTTATCCAGGAGACTTAGACCCTACTCCAAGGAACAAAAGAGGCGGTCACGAGGGTGGGGGACGCGCCCCCCTACCTCAAGGGCCCCCTATTGCTCCTCCGACGTACTCCTTCCTCCTACATATACCTACGTACCCCCGACAGATCAAATACGGAGCCAAAAACCTAATTCCAGCGCCGCAACTTTCTATATCCACGAGATCCCATCTTGGGGCCTGTTCCGGAGCTCTGCCGGAGAGGGCCGTCATCACGGAGGGCTTCTACATCATCATAGCCCCTCCGATGAAGTGAGAGTAGTTTACTTGCACCTTCGGGTCCATAGTTAGTAGCTAGATGGCTTCTTCTCTCTTTTTGGATCTCAATACAATGTTCTCCCCCTCTCTTGTGGAGATCTATTCGACGTAATCTTCTTTTTGCGGTGTGTTTGTTGAGACCGATGAATTGTGGGTTTACGATCGAGCTTATCTATGAATAATATTTGAATCTTCTCTGAATTCTTTTATGTATGATTCAGTTATCTTTGCAAGTCTCTTTGAATTATCCGTTTGGTTTGGCCAACTAGATTGGTAGTTCTTGCAATGGGAGAAGTGCTTGGCTTTGGGTTCGATCTTGCGGTGTCCTTACCCAAAGGATGTAAAGGGTTGCAAGGCACGTATTGTATTGTTGCCATCGAGGATAACAAGATGGGGTTTTTATCATATTGCATGAATTTATCCCTCTACATCATGTCATCTTGCTTAAGGCGTTACTCTGTTTTTAACTTAACACTCTAGATGCATGCTGGATAGCGGTCGATGAGTGGAGTAATAGTAGTAGATGCAGAATCGTTTCGGTCTACTTGTCTTGGATGTGATGCCTATATACATGATCATACCTAGATATTCTCATAACTATGCTCAATTCATCAATTGCTCAACAGTAATTTGTTCACCCACCGTAGAATACTTATGCTGTTGAGAGAAGACACTAGTGAAACCTATGGCCCCCGGGTCTATTCTCATCATATCAATCTCCATCACTTTAATACTTGCTTTGTTTTTTTACTTTGCCTTTTACTTTTCACTTTGCATATCTATATAAAAAATAACAAAAAAAATATTATTTATCATCTCTATCAGATCTCACTCTCGTAAGTGACCGTGAAGGGATTGACAACCCCTAATCGCGTTGGTTGCGAGTAGCTATCGTTTTGTGTAGGTACGAGGGACTTGTGCATGGCCTCCTACTGGATTGATACCTTGGTTCTCAAAAACTGAGGGAAATACTTACGCTACTTTGCTGCATCATCCTCTCCTCTTCGAGAAAATCCAACGCAGTGCTCAAGAGGTAGCAAGAAGAATTTCTGGCGCCGTTGTCGGGGAGTCTGCGCAAAAGTCAACCATACCAAGTACCCATCACAATCCCTATCTCTCACATTACATTATTTGCCATTTTCCTCTCGTTTTCCTCTCCCCCAATTCACCCTTGCCGTTTTATTCGCCCTCTCTTTCCCAATCTCCTTCTTTTTTTCCCGTTTGCCTTCTCGCTTGCCTTTTGTTTGCTCGTGTGTTGGATTGCTTGTTTGTCGCGATGGCTCAAGATACTACCAAATTGTGTGACTTCACCAATACCAACAATAATGATTTCCTTAGCACTCTGATTGCTCCTCTTGCCAATACTGAATCTTGTGAAATCAATACTGCTTTGTTGAATCTTGTTATGAAAGATCAATTCGCCGACCTTCCTAGTGAAGATGCCGCTACTCATGTGAATAGCTTCGTTGATTAATGTGATATGCAAAATTAAAAAGATGTCGATAATGATGTCGTTAAGTTGAAGCTATTTCCTTGTTCTCTTCCAGATCATGCTAAAGCTTGATTTTCATCTGTGCCTAAAAATAGTATTGATTCTTGGAACAAGTGCAAAGATGCTTTTATCTCTAATTATTTTCCTCCCGCTAAGATCATCTCTCTTAGAAACGATATTATGAATTTTAAGCAACTTATTCATGAACATGTTGCACAAGCTTGGGAGAGAATGAAATTAAGGAAACCGTAACTGCAATGTTGCACAACTGCACAAGCTTGATCAACGAGCTAGTCAACTAGAGGCTCACTAGGGACATGTTGTGGTCTATGTATTCACACATGTATTAGGATTTCCGGATAACACAATTATAGCATGAACAATAGACAATTATCATGGACAAGGAAATACAATAATAACCTTTTTATTTTTGCCTCTAGGGTATATTTCCAACAGTCTTCCACTTGCACTAGAGTCAATAACCTAGTTACATTGTCATGAATCGAACATCCATAGAGTTCTGGTGTTGATCATGCTTTGCATGTGGAAGAGGTTTAGTCAGCGGATCTGCGACATTCAGGTCTGTATGCACTTTACAAATCTCTATGTCTCCATCTTGAACATTTTCACGAATGGAGTTGAAGCGACGCTTGATATGCCTGGTCTTCTTGTGAAACCTGGGCTCCTTGGCAAGGGCAATAGCTCCAGTGTTGTCACAGAAGAGAGTCATCGGGCTCGACGCATTGGGAATAACTCCTAGGTCGGTAATGAACTCCTTCATCCATATTGCTTCATGTGCTGCCTTCGAGGCTGCCATGTACTCCGCTTCACATGTAGATCCCGCCATGACGCTTTGCTTGCAACTGCACCAGCTGACTGCCCCACCATTCAAAATATACACGTATCCGGTTTGTGACTTGGAGTCATCCAGATCTGTGTCGAAGCTAGCATCAACATAACCCTTTACGACGAGCTCTTCGTCACCTCCATAAACGAGAAACATATCCTTAGTCCTTTTTAGGTACTTCAGGATATTCTTGACCGCTGTCCAGTGTTCCATGCCGGGATTACTTTGGTACCTTCCCACCAAACTTACGGCAAGGTTTATATCAGCTCTGGTACACAGCATGGCATACATAATAGACCCTATGTCCGAGGCATAGGGGATGACACTCATCTTTTCCCTATCTTTTGCCGTGGTCGGGCATTGAGCCGTGCTCAATCTCACACCTTGCAATACAGGCAAGAACCCCTTCTTGGACTGATCCATATTGAACTTCTTCAATATCTTATCAAGGGACGTGTTTTGTGAAAGACCAATGAGGCATCTTGATCTATCTCTATAGATCTTGATGCCCAATATATAAGCAGCTTCTCCAAGGTCCTTCATTGAAAAACACTTATTCAAGTAGGCCTTTATGCTTTCCAAGAGTTCTATATCACTTCCCATCAATAGTATGTCATCCACATATAATATGAGAAATGCAACAGAGCTCCCACTCACTTTCTTGTAAACACAGGCTTCTCCATAAATCTGCGTAAACCCAAACGCTTTGATCATCTCATCGAAAAGAATGTTCCAACTCCGAGATGCTTGCACCAGCCCATAGATCGAGCGTTGGAGCTTGCATACCTTGTCAGCATTCTTAGGATCGACAAAACCTTCCAGCTGCATCATATACAATTCTTCCTTAAGGAAACCATTAAGGAATGCCGTTTTGACGTCCATTTGCCATATCTCATAATCATAGAATGCGGCAATTGCTAACATGATTCGGACGGACATCAGCTTCGCTACGGTGAGAACGTCTCATCATAGTCAACCCCTTGAACTTGTCGATAACCCTTAGCGACAAGCCGAGCCTTATAGATGGTTACATTACCATCTGTGTCTGTCTTCTTCTTAAAGATCCATTTATTTTCAATGGCTATCATCGGACAAGTCTGTCAAAGTCCATACTTCTTTTTCATACATGGATCCTATCTCGGATTTCATGGCTTCAAGCCATTTGTCGGAATCCGGGACCGCCATCGCTTCTTCATAGTTCGAAGGTTCACCATTGTCTAACAACATGATTTCCAGGACAGGGTTGCCAAGGCAACTTGATCTGAAGTTTCATGATCATCATTATTAACTTCCTCTCTAGTTGGTTGATACGTCTCCAACGTATCTATAATTTTTGATTGCCTCATGCTACTTTATCTACTGTTTGGACTATATTGGGCATTATTTTCCACTTATATATTATTTTTGGGACTAACCTATTAACCGGAGGCCCATCCCAGAATTGCTGTTTTTTTTGCCTATTTCAGTGTTTCAAAGAAACGGAATATCAAAACGGAGTCCAAACGGGATGAAAACTTCGGGAACGTGATTTTCTAACCGAACGTTATCCAGGAGACTTGGACCCTACTCCAAGGAACAAAAGAGGCGGTCACGAGGGTGGGGGGCGCGCCCCCCTGGGCGCGCCCCCCTACCTCAAGGGCCCCCTGTTGCTCCACCGACGTACTCCTTCCTCCTACATATACCTACGTACCCCCGACAGATCAAATACGGAGCCAAAAACCTAATTCCAGCGCCGCAACTTTCTATATCCACGAGATCCCATCTTGGGGCCTGTTCCGGAGCTCCGCCGGAGAGGGCCGTCATCACGGAGGGCTTCTACATCATCATAGCCCCTCCGATGAAGTGAGAGTAGTTTACTTCAGACCTTCGGGTCCATAGTTAGTAGCTAGATGGCTTCTTCTCTCTTTTTGGATCTCAATACAATGTTCTCCCCCTCTCTTGTGGAGATCTATTCGACGTAATCTTCTTTTTGCGGTGTGTTTGTTGAGACCGATGAATTGTGGGTTTATGATCGAGCTTATCTATGAATAATATTTGAATCTTCTCTGAATTCTTTTATGTATGATTCAGTTATCTTTGCAAGTCTCTTTGAATTATCCGTTTGGTTTGGCCAACTAGATTGGTAGTTCTTGCAATGGGAGAAGTGCTTGGCTTTGGGTTCGATCTTATGTGTCCTTACCCAAAGGATGTAAAGGGTTCCAAGGCACGTATTGTATTGTTGCCATCGAGGATAACAAGATGGGGTTTTTATCATATTGCATGAATTTATCCCTCTACATCATGTCATCTTGCTTATGGCGTTACTCTGTTTTAACTTAACACTCTAGATGCATGCTGGATAGCGGTCGATGAGTGGAGCAATAGTAGTAGATGCAGAATCGTTTCGGTCTACTTGTCTTGGATGTGATGCCTATATACATGATCATACCTAGATATTCTCATAACTATGCTCAATTCTGTCAATTGCTCAACAGTAATTTGTTCACCCACCGTAGAATACTTATGCTGTTGAGAGAAGCCACTAGTGAAACCTATGGCCCCCGGGTCTATTCTCATCATATCAATCTCCATCACTTTAATACTTGCTTTGTTTTTTACTTTGCCTTTTACTTTTCACTTTGCATATCTATATACAAAATACCAAAAAAATATTATTTATCATCTCTATCAGATCTCACTCTCGTAAGTGACCGTGAAGGGATTGACAACCCCTAATCGCGTTGGTTGCGAGTAGCTATCGTTTTGTGTAGGTACGAGGGACTTGTGCGTGGCCTCCTACTAGATTGATACCTTGGTTCTCAAAAACTGAGGGAAATACTTACGCTACTTTGCTGCATCATCCTCTCCTCTTCGAGAAAATCCAACGCAGTGCTCAAGAGGTAGCAAGAAGAATTTCTGGCGCCGTTGTCGGGGAGTCTGCGCAAAAGTAAACCATACCAAGTACCCATCACAATCCCTATCTCTCACATTACATTATTTGCCATTTGCCTCTCGTTTTCCTCTCCCCCAATTCACCCTTGCCGTTTTATTCGCCCTCTCTTTCCCAATCTCCTTCTTTTTTTCCTGTTTGCCTTCTCGCTTGCCTTTTGTTTGCTCGTGTGTTGGATTGCTTGTTTGTCGCGATGGCTCAAGATACTACCAAATTGTGTGACTTCACCAATACCAATAATAATGATTTCCTTAGCACTCTGATTGCTCCTCTTGCCAATACTGAATCTTGTGAAATCAATACTGCTTTGTTGAATCTTGTTATGAAAGATCAATTCGCCGACCTTCCTAGTGAAGATGCCGCTACTCGTGTGAATAGCTTCGTTGATTTATGTGATATGCAAAATTAAAAAGATGTCGATAATGATGTCGTTAAGTTGAAGCTATTTCCTTGTTCTCTTCCAGATCATGCTAAAGCTTGATTTTCATATGTGCCTAAAAAAAGTATTGATTCTTGGAACAAGTGCAAAGATGCTTTTATCTCTAATTATTTTCCTCCCGCTAAGATCATCTCTCTTAGAAACGATATTATGAATTTTAAGCAACTTATTCATGAACATGTTGCACAAGCTTGGGAGAGAATGAAATTAATGATACGTAAATGTCCTACTCATGGTTTGAATTTGTGGATGATTATACAAAACTTTTATGCCGGATTGAATTTTGCTTCTAGAAATCTATTAGATTCGGCCGCGGGAGGCACTTTTATGGAAATCACTTTAGGAGATGCTACTAAACTCCTAGATAGTATTATGGTTAATTATTCTCAATGGCATACCGAAAGATCTTCTAACAAAAAAGTGCATGCGATAGAAGAAATCAATGTTTTGAGTGAAAAGATGGATGAACTTATGAAATTATTTGCTACTAAGAATGTTTATTCTGATCCTAATGATATGCCTTTGTCTACTTTGATTGAGAATAATAATGAATCTATGGATGTGAATTTTGTTGGTAGGAATAATTTTGGTAACAACGCGTATAGAGGGAATTTTAATCCTAGGCCTTATCCTAGTAATCCTCCTAATAATTATGGAAATTCCTACAACAACTCTTATGGAAATTTTAATAAGATGCCCTTTGAATTTGAGAGTAGTTTTAAAGAGTTTATGAATTCACAAAAGAATTTTAATGCTTTGCTTGAAGAGAAATTTCTTAAAGGTGATGATTTGGCTAGGAATGTTGATAGAATTTCTCTTGAAATTGATTCTTTAAAGCTTAGATCTATTCCTCCTAAGCATGATATCAATGAGTCTCTCAAAGCTATGAGAATTTCCATTGATGAGTGCAAAGACAGAACCGTTAGGATGCGTGCTTCCAAAGATGCCTTTATTAAAGCGTGTTCTTCCAATTCCTATGAAAATCAAGATGAAGATCTAAAAATTGTTGATGTGTCCCCCATTAAATCTTTGTTTTGCAATATGAATCTTGATGAAACTGAATATGATCTTCCTTTACCTAGAAGGCGTTCTAAGAATTCGGAGTTTTTAGATCTTGATGATGAAATTGATAAGTGTGGGATTGAAAGAAATAAAAACCTAGATGTTGCTAAACCCACTGTTTTGGATCTCAAGGAATTTAATTATTAAAATTAATCTTTAATTGATTGTATTTCCTTGTTGCAATCCGTGCTAAATTCTCCTCATGCTTATAGTCAAAATAAGGCCTTTACCGAACACATTGTTGATGCCTTGATGCAATCTTATGAAGAAAAACTTGAGTTGAAAGTTTCTATCCCTAGAAAACTCTATGATGAGTGGGAACCAACTATTAAAATTAAAATTAAAAATTATGAGTTCCATGCCTTGTGTGATTTGGGTGCTAGTGTCTCTACTATCCCCAAAACTTTGTGTGATTTGCTAGATTTCCGTGACTTTGATGATTGCTCTCTAAACTTGCATCTTATGGATTCCACTATTAAAAAGCCTATGGGAAGAATTAATGATGTTCTTATTGTTGCAAATAGGAATTATGTGCCCGTAGATTTTATCGTTCTTGATATAGATTGCAATCATTCATGTCCTATTATTCTTGGTAGACCTTTCCTTAGAACGATTGGTGCAATTATTGATATGAAGGAAGGGAATATTATATTCCAATTTCCATTAAAGAAAGGCATGGAACACTTTCCTAGAAAGAAAATAAAATTACCATATGAATCTATCATGAGATCCACTTATGGATTGCCTACCAAAGATGGCAATACCTAGATCTATCCTTGCTTTTATGCCTAGCTAGGGGCGTTAAACGATAGGGCTTGTTGGGAGGCAACCCAATTTTATTTTAGTTTTTTGCTTTTGCTTCTGTTTAGGAATAAATAATCCATCTATCCTCTGTTTAGATGTGGTTTTATGTTTTAATTAGTGTTTGTACCAAGCTATACCTATTGGATCTTCTTGGATGATAGTTATTTGATCTTGCTGTAATTTCCAGAAACTTTGCGCTCAGTGCCCGAATTATTAAAAATCACCAGAATGTGATAAAATACAGATTCCAATTGCTGCTGATCAATAAACAAATTGTATTGGTCTTCCAATGTTGGTAGATTTTTTTTGAGTTCCAGAAGTTTGTGTTAGTTACAGATTACTACAGACTGTTCTGTTTTTTGACAGATTCTGTTTTTCGTGTGTTGTTTGCTTATTTTGATGAATCTATGGCTAGTAAAATAGTTTATAATCCATAGAGAAGTTGGAATACAGTAGGTTTAACAACAATATAAATAAAGAATGAGTTCATTACAGTACCTTAAATTAGTCTTTTGTTTTCTTTCTAACGGAGCTCACGAGATTTCTATTGAGTTTTGTGTTGTGAAGTTTTCAAGTTTTGGGTAAATTCTTTTGATGGATTATGGAACAAGTAGTGGCAAGAGCCTAACCTTGGGGATGCCCATGGCACCCCCAAGATAATACAAGGACACCAAAATGACAAAGCTTGGGGATGCACCGGAAGGCATCCCCTCTTTTTCTAATTCCATCGGTAACTTTACTTGGAGCTATATTTTTATTTACCACATGATATGTGTTTTGCTTGGAACGTCTTGTATTATTTATGCCTTTGCTTGTTAGTTTACCACAATCATCCTTGCTGTACACACATTTTGAGAGAGCCATACATAAATTGGAATTTGATAGAATACTCTATGTGCTTCACTTATATCTTTTGAGCTTGATAGTTTTGCTCTGAGTGCTTCACTTATATCTTTTGAGTGTGATAATTTTTGCTCTAGTGCTTCACTTAGATCTTTTAGAGCACGGTGGTGGATTTGTTTTAAAGAAACTATTGATCTCTCATGCTTCACTTAGATTATTTTGAGAGTCGTTAATAGCATGGTAATTTGCTTAATATTAATATACTTGGTATTCAAGATATGTGAAACCTTCTTTTGAGTGCGTTGAATACTAAGAAAAGTTTGATGCTTGATAATTGTTTTGAGATATGAAGATGGTGATATGAGAGTCATGCTAGTTGAGTAGTTTTGAATTTAAAGAATACTTGTGTTGAAGTTAGTGATTCCCGTAGCATGCACGTATGGTGAACCGTTATGTGATGAACTCGGAGCATGATTTATTTATTGATTGTCTTCCTTATGAGTGGCGGTCGGGGACGAGCGATGGTCTTTTCCTACCAATCTATCCCCTAGGAGCATGCGCGTAATACTTTGCTTTGATAACTTCTAGATTTTTGCAATAAATATATGAGTTCTTTATGACTAATGTTGAGTCCATGGATTATACGCACTTTTTCCCATCCTTCCACCATTGCTAGCTTCTCTAATACCGTGCACTTTTCGCCGGTATCATACACCCACCATATATTTTCCTCAAAACAGCCACCATACCTACCTATCATGGCATTTCCATAGCCATTCCAAGATATATTGCCATGCAACTTTCCACCATTCCGTTTATTATGACACGCTCCATCTTTGTCATATTGCTAGCATGATCATGTAGTTGACATCGTATTTGTGGCAAAGCCACCGTTCATAATTCTTTCATACATGTCACTCTTGTTTCATTGCATATCCCGCACATCACCGGAGGCATTCATATAGAGTCATACTTTGTTCTAAGAATCGAGTTGTAATTGTTGAGTTGTAAGAAAAATAAAAGTGTGATGATCATCATTCTTTAGAGCATTGTCGCAAGTGAGGAAAGGATGATGGAGACTATGATTCCCCCACAAGTAGGGATGAGACTCCGGACGAAAAAAAAGAAAAAAAGGCCATATAAAAAAAGAAAAGGCCCAAATAAAAAAATGAGAGAAAAAGAGAGAAGGGACAATGTTACTATCCTTTTACCACACTTGTGCTTCAAAGTAGCACCAAGATCTTCATGATAGAGAGTCTCTCATTTTGTCACTTTCATATACTAGTGGGAATTTTTCATAATAGAACTTGGCTTGTATATTCCAATAATGGGCTTCCTCAAATGCCCTAGGCCTTCGTGAGAAAGCGAGTTGGATGCACACCAACTTAGTTTCTTTTGTTGAGATTTCATATACTTATAGCTCTAGTGCATCCGTTGCATGGCAATCCCTACTCACTCACATTGATATCTATTGATGGGCATCTCCATAGCCCGTTGATACGCCTAGTTGATGTGAGACTATCTTCTCCCTTTTTTTCTTCTCCAGAACCACCATTCTATTCCACATATAGTGCTATATCCATGGCTCACGCTCATGTATTGCGTGAAAATTGAAAAAGTTTTGAAAATGTTAAAGTATGAAACAATTGCTTGGCTTGTCATCGGAGTTGTGCATGATTTAAATATTCTGTGTGGGGAAGATGGAGCATAGCCAAACTATATGATTTTGTAGGCATAACTTTCTTTGGCCATGTTATTTTGAGAAGACATAATTGCTTAGTTAGTATGGTTGAAGTATTACTATTTTTATGTCAATATGAACTTTTGTCTTGAATCTTTCGGATCTGAATATTCATACCACAACTTAGAAGATTTACATTGAAATTATGCCAAAGTATCACTCCACATCAAAAATTGTCATTTTATCATTTACCTACTCAAGGACGAGCAGGAATTAAGCTTGGGGATGGCTGATACATCTCCAACGTATCTATAATTTTTGATTGCTCCATGCTACTTTATCTACTGTTTTGGACTATATTGGGCTTTATTTTCCATTTTTATATTATTTTTGGGACTAACCTAAACCGGAGGCCCACGCCTTGCTCCATGCCAATTGCTGTTTTTTGCCTATTTCAAAGTGTTTCAAGAAACGGAATACCAACCGAGTCCAAACGGAATGAAACCTTCGGGAACGTGATTTTCTCACCGAACAGTGATCCAGGAGACTTGGACCCTACTCCAAGGAACAAAATAGGCGGTCACGAGGTGGGGCGGCGCCTTGGGCGCGCCTACCTCGTGGGCCCCTGTTGCTCCACCGACGCATTCTTCCTCCTATATATACCCACGCACTCGACAGATCAAATACAGAGCCAAAACCTAATTCCACCGCTGCAACTTTCTCAGATCCACGAGATCCCATCTTGGGGCCTGTTCGAGTTCACGGAGAGGGCCATCATCACAGAGGGCTTTTACATCATCATAGCCCCTCCGATGAAGTGTGAGTAGTTTACCTCAGACCTTCGGGTCCATAGTTAGTAGCTAGATGGCTTCTTCTCTCTTTTTGGATCTCAATACAATGTTTTCCCCCTCTCTTGTGGAGATCTATTCGATGTAATCTTCTTTTTGGGGTGTGTTTGTTGAGACCGATGAATTGTGGGTTTACGATCGAGCTTATCTATGAATAATATTTGAATCTTCTCTAAATTCTTTTATGTATGATTGAGTTATCTTTGCAAGTCTCTTCGAAATATCCGTTTGGTTTGGCCAGCTAGATTGGTAGTTCTTGCAATGGGAGAAGTGCTTAGCTTTGGGTTCGATCTTGCGGTGTCCTTACCCAAAGTGATGTAAAGGGTTGCAAGGCACGTATTGTATTGTTGCCATCGAGGATAACAAGATGGGGTTTTTATCATATTGCATGAATTTATCCCTCTACATCATGTCATCTTGCTTAAGGCGTTACTCTGCTTTTAACTTAATACTCTAGATGCATGCTGGATAGCAGTCGATGAGTGGAGTAATAGTAGTAGATGCAGAATCATTTCGGTCTACTTGTCTTGGACGTGATGCCTATATAAATGATCATACCTAGATATTCTCATAACTAAGCTCAATTCTGTCAATTGCTCAACAGTAATTTGTTCACCCACCGTAGAATACTTATGCTCTTGACAGAAGCTACTAGTGAAAACCTATGGCCCCCGGGTCTATTGACATCATATAAATCTCCATCACTTTAATACTTGCTTCATTTTTACTTTGCCTTTTACTTTTCAGTTTGCATCTCTATATAAAAAATACCAAAAAAATATATTATTTATCATCTCTATCAGATCTCACTCTCGTAAGTGACCGTGAAGGGATTGACAACCCCTAATCGCGTTGGTTGCGAGTAGCTATCGTTTTGTGCAGGTACGAGGGACTTGTGAGTGGCCTCCTACTGGATTGATACCTTGGTTCTCAAAAACTGAGGGAAATACTTACGCTACTTTGCTGCATCATCCTCTCCTCTTCGGGGAAATCTAACGCAGTGCTCAAGAGCTAGCATCGGTGCAGGCACCACAGAAACAATTTTCTTGAGCTGCGCTACTCTCCGGTTTAAGAGGCAATACTTCATCAAGTTCTACTTTCCTCCCACTTACTTCTTTGGAGAGAAACTCTTTCTCTAGAAAGGATCCATTCTTGGCAACAAAGATCTTGCCTTCGGATCTGAGGTAGAAGGTATACCCAATAGTTTCCTTAGGGTATCCTATGAAGACGCATTTTTTCGATTTGGGTTTGAGCTTTTCAGGTTGAAGTTTCTTGACATAAGCATCGCACCCCCAACTTTCAGAAACGACAACTTAGGTTTCTTCCCAAACCACAATTCATACGCTGTTGTCTCAACGGATTTTGACGGAGCCCTATTTAAAGTGAATGCGGCAGTCTCTATAGCATAACCCCAAAATGATAGCGGTAGATCGGTAAGAGACATCATAGATCGCACCATATCCAATAGAGTGCGACATAACGCTCGGACACACCATTATGCCGAGGTGTTCCAGGCGGCGTGAGTTGTGAAACAATTCCACATTTCCTTAAGTGCGTGCCAAATTCGTGACTCAAATATTCTCCCCCACGATCTGATCGTAAGAACTTGATTTTCCTGTCAAGTTGATTCTCAACCCCACTCTAAAATTCCATGAACTTTTCAAAGGTATCAAACTTGTGTTTCATTAAGTAGACATACCCATATCTACTTAAGTCATCAGTGAGGGTGAGAACATAACGATAACCACCAAGAGCCTCAACGCTCATTGGACCGCACACATCAGTATGTATGGTTTCCAATAAGTTGGTTACTCGCTCCATTGTTCCAGAGAACGGAGTCTTGGTCATTTTTCCCATGAGGCATGGTTCGCACGTGTTAAATGATTCATAATCAAGAGACTCCAAAGGTCCATCTGCATGGAGTTTCTTCATGCGTTTGACACCAATGTGACCAAGGCGACAGTGCCAAAAGTATGTGGGACTATCATTATCAACCTTACATCGTTTGGCATTCACACTATGAATATGTGTAACATTATGTTCGAGATTCAATAACAATAAACCATTGACCAGCGGGGCATGACCATAAAACATGTTTCTCATATAAATAGAACAACCATTATTCTCAGATTTAAATGAGTAGCCATCTCGCATTAAACAAGATCCAGATACAATGTTCATGCTCAAAGCTGGTACTAAATAACAATTATTTAGGTTTAAAACTAATCCCGTAGGTAAATGTAGAGGTAGCGTGCCGACGGAGATCACATCGACCTTGGAACCATTCCCGATGCACATCGTCACCTCGTCCTTCGCCAGTCTCCGCTTATTCCGCAGCTCCTGTTTTGAGTTACAAATATGAGCAAACTACACCGTTATCAAATACCCAGGAGCTACTACGAGCGCTGGTTAGGTACACATCAATAACATGTATATCACATATACCTTTGGTATTGCCGGCCTTCTTATCCGCTAAGTACTTGGGGCAGTTCCGCTTCAAAGACTGCTTCCCTTGCAATGAAAGCACTCATCTCGTGCTTGGGTCCATGCTTTGGCTTCTTCCCGCAATCGCTTACCGGGCGCGAAACTCCCTTGCCGTCCTTCTTGAAGTTCTTCTTACCCTTGCCTTTCTTGAACTTAGTGGTTTTATTCACCATCAACACTTGATGTTCCTTTTTGATCTCCACCTCCGCTGATTTCAGCATTGAATATACCTCAGGAATGGTCTTTTCCATCCCCTGCATATTGAAGTTCATCACAAAGCTCTTGTAGCTAGCTGCGAGTGACTGAAGGATTCTATCAACGACAGCATCATCCAGGAGATTAACTCCCAGCTGAGGTAAGCGGTTGTGCAACCCAGACATTTTGAGTATGTGCTCGCTGACAGAACTATTCTCCTCCATCTTACAACTATAGAACTTGTCGGAGACTTCATATCTCTCGACCCGGGCATGAGCTTGGAAAACCATTTTCAGCTCTTGGAACATCTCATATGCTTCGTGCTGCTCAAAATGCTTTTGGAGCCCCGGTTCTAAGCTGTAAAGCATGCCACACTGAACCAGGGAGTAATCATCACTACGCGACTGCCAGGCATTCATAACGTCTTGAGTTGCTGGGAAAACAGGTGCGTCACCTAGCGGTGCTTCAAGGACATAGGCTTTCTTGGCAGCTATGAGGATAATCCTCAGATTACGGACCCAGTCCATGTAGTTGCTGCCATCGTCTTTCAGCTTGGTTTTCTCTAGGAACGCGTTGAAGTTGAGGGCAACATTAGCGTGGGCCATTCGATCTACAAGACATATTGCAAAGTTTTAGACTATGTTCATGATAATTAAGTTCATCTAATAAAATTATTTAATGAACTCCCACTCAGACATACATCCCTCTAGTCATCTAAGTGATACATGATCCGAGTCAACTAGGCCGTGTCCGATCATCACGTGAGACGGACTAGTCATCATCGGTGAACATCTTCATATTGATCGTATCTTCTATACGACTCATGTTCGACCTTTCGGTCTTCCGTGTTCCGAGGCCATGTCTGTACATGCGAGGCTCATTAAGTCAACCTAAGTGTATTGCGTGTGTAAATCTGGCTTACACCCGTTGTATGCGAACGTTAGAACCTATGACACCCGATCATCACGTGGTGCTTCGGAACTACGAACCTTAGCAACGGTGCACAGTTAGGGGGAACACAATTCTTGATATTTTAATGAGGGATCATCTTATTTATGCTACCGTCGCTCTAAGAAAATAAGAGGTAAAAACTTGATAAACATCACATGCGATCAAATAGTGACATGATATGGCCAATATCATTTTGCTCCTTTTGATCTCCATCTTTGGGGCGCCATGATCATCATCGTCACAGGCTTGACACCATGATCTCCATCATCATGATCTACATCATCGTGTCTTCATGAAGTTGTCTCGTCAACTATTACTTCTACTACTATGGCTAACGGTTTAGCAATAAAGTAAAGTAATTACATGACGTTTATGTTGACACGCAGGTCATAAATAAATTAAGGCAACTCCTATGGCTCCTGCCGGTTGTCATACTCATCGACATGCAAGTCGTGATTCCTATTAAAAGAACATGATCAATCTCATACATCACATATATCATTCATCACATCCTTTTGGCCATATCACATCACACGGCATATGCTGCAAAAACAAGTTAGACGTCCTCCAATTGTTGTTGCAAATTTTTTACGTGGCTGCTATAGGTTTCTTAGCAAGAACGTTTCTTACCTACGCCAAAACCACAACGTGATATGCCAATTTCTATTTACCATTCATAAGGACCCTTTTCATCAAATCCGATCTGACTAAAGTAGGAGAGATAGACACCTGCTAGCCACCTTATGCAACTAGTGCATGTCAGTCGGTGGAACCTGTCTCACCTAAGTGTACGTGTAAGGTCGGTCCGGGCCGCTTCATCCCACGATGCCGCCGGATCAAGATAAGACTAGTAACTGCAAGTAAATTGACAAAATCGACACCCACAACAACTTGTGTTCTACTCGTGCATAGAAACTACGCATAAACCTGGCTCTGATACCACTGTTGGGGATCGTAGCAGAAATTTAAAATTTTCTACGCATCACCAAGATCAATCTATGGATTCATCTAGCAACGAGAGAGAGAGAGGAGTGCATCTACATACCCTCGCGAGCGAAAGCGTTCAAGAGAACGGGGTTGATGGAGTCGTACTCGTCGTGATCCAAATCACCGATGATCCTAGCACCGAACGGACGGCACCTCCGCGTTCAACACACGTACGGAGCAGAGACGTCTCCTCCTTCTTGATCCAGAAAGGGGGGAGGAGAAGTTGATGGAGATCCAGCAGCACGACGGTCTGGTGGTGGTAGCAGCGGGATTCCAGCAGGGCTTCGCCAAGCGCTACTGGAGGAGGAGGAGGTGTCACAGGAGGGAAAGGGAGGCGCCAGGGATTAGGGTGCGGCTGCCCTCCCTCCCCTCCACTCTATATAGGGGCTAAGGGGGGGCGCATGCCCCCTTGGAGATCCCATCTAGAGGGGGGGGGTGGGCGGCGGCCCATCGGGGGTCAACGGCCCCCTTAGGGTTTCCAACGAGGGGGGCGCATGCCCCCTCGGTGGGCAACGACCCCCTAGGGTTTCCAACCCTAGGCGCCTTGGGCCCTTGGGTGGGGCGCACCAGCCCATCAGGGGCTGATTCCCATGCCACTTCAGCCCATGAGGCCCTCTGGGATAGGTGGGCCCACCCGGTGGACCCCCTGGACCCTTCCGGTGGTCCCGGTACAATACCGGTGACCCCCGAAACTCTCCCGGTGGCCGAAACTGGACTTCCTATATAAATCTTTACCTCCAGACCATTCTGGAACTCCTCGTGACGTCTGGGATCTCATCCGGGACTGCGAACAACTTTCGGTTAACCGCATACTAATATCTCTACAACCTAGCATCACCGAACCTTAAGTGTGTAGACCCTACGGGTTCGGGAGACACGTAGACATGACCGAGACAACTCTCCGGTCAATAGCCAACAGCGGGATCTGGATACCCATGTTGGCTCCCACATGCTCCACGATAATCTCATCGCATGAACCACGATGTCGAGGATTCAATCAATCCCGTATACAATTCCCTTTGTCTATCGGTACGATACTGGCCCGAGATTCGATCGTCGGTATACTGATACCTGGTTCAATCTCGTTACGGCAAGTCTCTTTACTCGTTCCCGTTACACATCATCCCGTGAACAACTCCTTGATCACATTGAGCTCATTATGATGATGTCCTATCGAGCAGGCCCAGAGATACCTCTCTGTCATACGGAGTGACAAATCCCAGTCTCGATTCGTGCCAACCCAACAGATACTTTCGGGGATCACTAGTAGAAAAGGGGGCAATGGCCCAGTCCAGTTCAGCCCATTAGTCCCAGTTCAATCCAGAACTGGGACCAATGGAGCTATTTGCCCCGGTTCGTGAGCCCAGGGGGCCGGCCGGGCCACGTGGGCCATTGGTCCCGGTTCGTCCGGACCTTTTGGTCCTGGTTGGTGGGACGAACCGGGACCAATGGGCCTGGCTCCTGGCCCACCACTATTGGTCCCGGTTGGTGGCATGAACCGGGACCAAAGGCTTCCCTTTAGCCCCGGTTGATGCCACCAACCGGGACCAATGGTGGTACCTATATATAGCCCCTCGCGCAAGAGCAGAGCACACTGCTCTGTTTTCTCTGGCCGAGGGGGAGAGGGCTTGGTGGTGCTCTAGCTCACCTCCTATGCACACAAGGTGTTCGATGGAATGCCCGAGCCACACTACTTAAGGTTTCTCCTCTCCAAGCTCGACCGCCAAGCTCCATTTTCCTCAATATTTATCTAGGTTTAGCGGTCCGTCACACCCCGTCCCCGTCTTCACCGCCATCGATCACCCGCGCCGAACTCATCGCCGGCACCAATGTGGTGAGCCTCTTGTTCTTATCTTCTTTCTGAAAGGAAAAATATTCTTACTTGTATGTTTAGATAGATACTTGTATTATTTTCTTACTTTTATTATTGCATCTTATATAGTGCGATGGTTTTGGTATCCGCCCCCGTCGGCCCTCGTCATCTATGATTCGGATGTGGTATATATTATCTTTTCATAACTATTGGTTCATTTATTGTTTATGAAAATTATGCCGACCAACGTGACATAGATTTTATTTATCTAGGAGGTTGTTGAACCGAAATTCCAACCGACCATATTGTCGAGAGGTTAAATTTAGTTGAAGAAGAAAACAATTTCTTGAAGGAAAAAAAAACTTGAGGAGGAGAAGATGATATTGGAGTTGCATGTTGCGGATGTCGTCGATGATCACAAGATCAAGATGGATGCAATGCGCTTGAAGATGAGAAAGATTAGAAAATATGCCATTCATACTGACGCTTGGTATCATTATGCCGTTGGATCAGTTGTTACCTTGGTTGCGATTATGATCGCATTTGTTTTCGCATTGAAATGTTTTACATAGTTTCAATGTATGGTTCAATTAATTTAGATGCTCTGCAGAGCTTTATGTTGTTAGATGAGAACTAAGTATGTACTTTGGTTTTTATGTGATGATGAACTTCTATTAATTTGGTCACTTAATTATCTATTCATGATGTTCTGTAATGATTTTTGACACACTTAATTATATATAATGCACGCAGATGAACCGGCAATGGATGTACGGTGTGACGTACACACCTCCGAAAGTACATTAAGGGCGTGCATGATTTTCTCAAGTGGCGAGAGGCAAACAAGCGAGAATGGTTTTATGTGTTGTCCATGCCCTATATGTGGGAATACGAAGTCTTACTCTGACCGAAAAATCCTTCACACCCACCTGCTCTACAAGGGTTTCATGCCACACTATAATGTTTGGACGAGGCACGGAGAAATAGGGGTTATGATGGAAGACGGCGAGGAAGAAGAGTACGATGACAACTATGTGCCTCCTGAATACGGTGATGCTACTGAACATCAAGATGCACCAGACGATGTGCACGATGGTGCTGCAACGGGCAAAGCTGCTGAAGATCAAGAGGAACCAGACGATGTGCCCGATGATGATGATCTCCGCCGGGTCATTGTCGATGCAAGGACACAATGCGAAAGTCAAAAGGAGAAGCTGAAGTTCGATCGCATGTTAGAGGATCACAAAAGGGTTGTACCCCAATTGCGAAGATGGCAACACAAAGCTCGGTACCATACTCGAATTGCTGCAGTGGAAGGCAGAGAATGCTGTGCTCGATAAAGGATTTGAGAAGCTACCAAAATAATGAAGAAGAAGCTTCCAAAGGATAACGAATTGCCTGACAGTACATACGCAGCAAAGACGGTCGTATGCCCTCTAGGATTGGAGGTGGAGAAGATACATGCATGCCCTAATGACTGCATCCTCTACCACGGTGCCTACAAGGATCTGAACGCATGCCCGGTATGCGGTGCATTGCGGTATAAGATCAGACGAGATGACCCTGGTGATGTTGACGGCGAGCCTCCCAGGAAGAGGGTTCCTGCGAAGGTGATGTGGTATGCTCCTATAATACCACAGCTGAAACGTCTATTCAGAAACGGAGAGCCTGCCAAGTTGATGCGATGGCACAGTGAGGACCGTAAGAAAGACGGGAAGTTGAGATCACCCGCTGACGGGTCGCAGTGGAGAAAAATCGAGAGAAAGTACTGGGATGAGTTTGCAAAGGACCCAAGGAACGTATGGTTTGCTTTAAGCGCGGATGGCATTAATCCTTTCGGGGAGCAGAGCAGCAATCACAGCACCTGGCCCGTGACTCTATGTATGTATAACCTTCCTCCTTGGATGTGCATGAAGCGGAAGTTCATTATGATGCCGCTCTCATCCAAAGACCTAAGCAACCCGGCAACGACATTGATGTGTACCTAAGGCCATTAGTTGAAGAACTTTTACAGCTGTGGAATGGAAACGGTGTACGTCGTGGGATGAGCACAAAAGGAGGAATTTGACCTAAAGGCGTTGCTGTTCGTGACCATCAACGATTGGCCCGCTCTCGGTAACCTTCGTGACAGACAAACAAGGGATACCACGCATGCACGCACTGTTTACTTGACACCGATAGTATATACCTGGGAAGCTGCAGGAAGAATGTGTACCTAGGCCATCGTCGATTTCTTCCAACCAACCATCAATGTCGAAAGAAAGGCAAGCATTTCAAAGGCGAGGCAGATCACCGGAAGAAGCCCGCCATGCGTACCGGTGATCACGTACTTGCTATGGTCAATGATTTACACGTAATCTTTGGAAAGGGTCCCGGTGGACTAGCTGTTCTAAATGACGCTGAGAATCACGCACCCATGTGGAAGAAGAAATCTATATTTTGGGACCTAACCTACTGGAAAGACCTAGAGGTCCGCTCTTCTATCAACGTGATGCACGTGACGAAGAACCTTTGCATGAACCTGCTAGGCTTCTTGGGCGTGTATGGGAAGACAAAAGATACACCTGAGGCACGAGAGGACCTGCACCGCTTGCACGAAAAAGAGGGCATGCCTCCGAAGCAGTATGAAGGTCCTGCCAGCTACGCTCTTACGAAAGAGAAATAAATATTCTTTGAATGCCTGCTCAGTATGAAGGTCCCAACTGGCTTCTCGTCGAATATAAAGGGAATAATAAATATGCAAGAGAAAAAGTTCCAGAACCTAAAGTCTCATGACTGCCACGTGATTATGACGCAATCGCTTCCGGTTGCATTGAGGGGCTTCTACCGGAAAAGCGTGCGATTAGCCATTGTAAAGCTATGTGCATTCCTCAATGCAATATCTCGAAGGTGATCGATCCAGAAATCGTACCAACGCTTAAGGAGTGATGTGGCGCAATGTCTTGTCGGTTTGAAGCTAGTGTTCCCACCATCCTTCTTCAATATCATGACGCACGTCCTAGTTCATCTAGTCTACGAGATTGTCATTACGGGGCCCGTATTTCTACACAATATGTACCCCTTTGAGAGGTTCATGGGAGTCCTAAAGAAATATGTTCAGAACCGTGCTAGGCCGAAGGAAGCATCTCCATGGGCCATCAAACAGAGGATGTCATCGGGTTTTGTGTTGACTTCATTCCTGGCCTTAAGAAGATAGGTCTCCCTAAATCGCGGTATGAGGGGAGACTGACCGAAAAGGCACGCTTGGAAGGGACTCAATAATATGCAGGGACGGATATTCTTGGTCTCAAGCATACTACAGTTCTACTGAACTCTACCTTGGTGACCCGTATGTCGATGAACACAAGAACGATCTGCGCTCCAAACACCCGGAGCAAAGGCGACGATCGGATTACATGTGAACACATCAGACTTTCAGCAGCTTGGTTGGAAACATGTCTCGTAGGTGACAGCACTATTTATGCGATGAGCTGTACTTGTTATCCGGGGACCATCTTCGATCAGTAATGATTTGGAAAGGATACGAGATAAATGGGAATACATTTTACACGATTGACCAAGATGAAAAGAGCACCAACCAAAACAGCGGTGTCCGCTTTGATGCAAAGCAACCGACAAGGGAAATGACACATATTATGGTTACATAGTAGACATATGGGAACTTGACTACGGAGTAGATTTTAAGGTCCCTTTGTTTAAGTGCAAGTGGGTCAATCTGTCAGAGGCGGGGTATAGGTAGACGACAAGACGGAATGACAACAAAGGATCTGAAAAATCTTGGGTACACTGACGAACCGTTCGTCCTAGCCAATGATGTGGCACAGGTTATCTATGTGAAGGACATGTCTACCGGACCGAGGAAAAGAAAAGATAAGGAAGCGAATACATCATACAATGAGCCAAAGCGCCACATAGTTCTTTCGGGAAAAGGGACATCCTTGGAGTGGAGGGCAAGATGCATATGTCTCAAGAGTATGAAAAGTTTCATGAAATTCCTTCAAAGTCAAGGATGACCCAAGCATCCTGATAAACGATGAAGATTATCCATGGTTACGGTGCAATAAGCAAGCGACACAAGCGAAGAAAAAGTGAAGACTTTCTCCGCAACTATTATGATGATACCATGCCAACTTATTAACAGACAAGTTTTATACCATTTTCCGATTTCTACATGAAAATGCTATGACAAGTTTTTATGAGTTCATTTGAAAACTATGAATTTGAAAAAATCGTTAACCTAAGGGCGCTCACACCGGTTTATAAGCCCGTCCCTCTACACGCCTTGTTGAGCTCACAAACTTGTGATTATCACAAATTTCAAAGAATTCAAATTTGAAAACTAATGGCACAAACAGAAAGTTTATAATTTTGCTGACCTAAAAGCAAAAAGAATTAAAAAATAAAGCAAAAACCCAAAAGAAAATAAATAATGCAGAAAACAAAACAAAAAAGTTGAAAAAAAATAAAAATAGCAACAATAAGTATTTTGTTGTAAGTAGAAACAAAATAAAATATATAAAGCAACAAAGAAAACAAAAAAGTGTTTTCAAATTTGAAAACTAATGGCACTAACAGAAAGTTTATAATATTTCTAAAACTAAAAGCAAAAAGAATTAAAAATAAAGAAAAAACGACAAAGAATAAATAATACAGAAAGCAAAACAAAAAACTGGAAAAAATAAAAATAGCAACAATAAGTATTTTGTTGTAAGTAGAAACAAAATAAAATAAATAAAGCAACAATAAAAACAAAAAATGTTTTCAAATTTGAAAACTAATGGCACTAACAGAAAGTTTATAATTTTTCTAAAACTAAAAGCAAAAAGAATTAAAAATAAAGAAAAAACAACAAAAATAAATAATAATGCAGAAAACAAAACAAAAAACTGGAAAAAATAGTGCCGCCTCTTTGGACCCCCACGGCTGAATACGACTAGAAACCCTACATGGGCGTGATTCAGGCCCGCAGGAGGCCAAGTAGGCCCACAGCACATAGCTAGTGACAGATTAGGCCGAAGCACTGCAGTTGAGAGGAGCTCAAGAGGGTGGGCGCAGCAGCGCTTGTAAACCACTCTCGAGCTCTCTCAACTAGCGAGGTGGGACTAAACTTTTGGGCGCGGGGCAGCACAAGGCCTTTGGTCCCGGTTGGTGGGGGGCATTGGTCCCGGTTCGTGGCACCAACCGGGACCAATGCCCCCCTTTAGTCCCGGTTGGTGCCACCAACCGGGACCAAAGGCCGCCGCTTCCCGCCCTTTGGGCTGCTGAAAATTGGCCTTTGGTCCCGGTTGGTGGCACGAACCGGGACCAAAGGCTTTAGTCCCGTTTGTGCCACGAACCGGGACCAATGTCCGCCTATATATACAACACTTGTGAAATTTTTGTTCAGTTCTTCGATCCCATACAGCAGCGACGCCGCTTGAGTTGCCTCTGCACCTCGCCGTCGCCCGTCGTCGCCACCTCCGCCGTCCCGCGCCGCCCAGCGCCGTCGCCAGCCGCCCGGCCTTGTCGCCGCCCAGCGTCGCGCCCAGCGCCATCGCCGCCCGCCTCTGCCTCGCCGTCGCCTCTGCCTGCGCCCAGCTGCCCAGCGCCGTCGCCTCTGCATCGCTTTGGTCAGGCAGCACCGCCCCTCTTCCCCTTTCTTTGCAAATATATATATGGTTTTTCCTGATTATATGTAGATGTATGAGTATATGTATATGTGTATATCTGTTTATATGTCTTTTTTAGATTTTTTGTTTTTGCATTTTATAAAAATGTATATATGTTCTCTGTGTATATATATGTTGATGTATATAGGCAAAAGATAGATTTTTAGAAAAAATAGTATTTTTTCTGTTCATAGATTTTATTTGAACATTATTTAAAAAAAAAACAAGCAATACTACTTCATGTATTTTTAAGAAGGAAGAAGAAGAAAAGAATGAGAGGAAAAAGGAAAAAGAAGAGGAAGAAAGGAGAAGAAGAGGGAGAGGAAGAAGAGGAGAAATAAATAAGAAGAAGAAAAAGAAGAAAGAAGAGGAGAAGAAGAAAGGAATAGAGGAGAAGAAGAAAAATAGAAAAAAAATTCTATTTTTTCTTCTTCTCCTCTATTCTTTTCTTCATCTCCTCTTTTTTTTTCTTCTTTTTTTTCTTCTTCTTCTTCCTTCTTCCTTCTTCCTCTTTTCTTCCCTTTCCTTATTTTCCTTTCTCGAGGGATAAGAAGAAAAAGAAGAGGAGAAGAAGAAAGAAAGGAATAGAGGAGAAAGAAGAAACTTCGACACGAGGGGGGGGGTACCGATACCCCCTCCCCGATAACATTATTTTCCCATGTATATGTATGTCGAGTCGTTGTCTATATAACGAGGGTGTCGAGGGTCAGGAACTAGGGTAGAGGGTCGAGGTTCGTTAAGGGGTCAAGGGTCGAGGGTTTCAGGGTCGAGGGTTAGAGGGATCGAGGGTCGAGGGTTCCAGGGTCGTCTAGGGGTCGAGGGTTCCAGGGTCGTCGAGGGTTCGAGGGGTCGAGAGAGGTTTCATAGTGTCAAAGTATTGAAGAAATCCATGGCTTCATCATTAGCCGGAAGTAACCAGGGCATGATGGTACGAAGTCCTCCAAAGTTATTTCGAATGGAGTTCCGGATAGGATAATTTGCCTTTTTTATGCAATTTCAGCAATGGCCTTCCAAATAACGATATTAGGAAGGTTCTTGCTGAACTTTGTACCAAAAAAGCGAATTATCCTATCTCGGGACTCCGCTCCAAAATAACTTTAGAGAGCTTCGCACCATCATGCACCTGTTACTTTCGCCTAATGATGAAGACATGGTTTTGTTGAATCCTTTGACACTAGGCAACCTCCCGACCCTCGGCGATCCTCGACCCCTTGACCTCGACCGCCACGATCCTTGACCCTTCACCCTCGACCCCTGCGATCCTCGACTTTGATAAAAAGAAGAGGAAGAAGAAAAAAAAGGAGGAGAAGAAAGAATAGAGGAGTTCTTCTCCTCTATTCTTTCTTCTCCTCTTTTTTTTTCTTCTTCTTCCTCTTTTTTTTTTATCGAGAACGAGGGTCGTCGAGGGTCGCCGACCGGTAGAGGAAACCCTAATTAAATAGCAAGTATCGTCGGTGAGATACATGTGGCCACCCTCCTTGAAGCGTTCTCGAGGCCACCCCTAACCCTTGAAGCGTTGTCGAGGCCACCCGAAACCCTAGAGAAGCAGCGTCGAGGCCACTAATTAATATGATTCCTTATTGTGATTAGCTAGCTAGTTCTACGTTTGCCACTAATATATCCATATCTGTCATGTTTGAATAATAATTGCCATGTTGTAAATATTTGTAGAAACTATGGACACCCGCCCATACGACGAAGCACCGTAAGCATTGTTGAGGGACATAATCGCACAAGGAAGTGATGCCGTCTGCTCGTTGATGTTTCTCAACGACAACGATGGTCCTGAAGGAGAGGGTGAAGAAGCAGCTGGCTATGATTTACATGGCTCCGATGACCCAATGTCGGTGCAAGAAGGAGAGGGTGAAGAAGTAGACCGTGAGGACGGCTCGGTGATCACCAAACCGAGTCCGGCCAGGTATATATATTAGTTAAGCCTGTGCTGACTAGCTAATTGATGCATTCATCGTTTTGGTATGTACACATATTAATTAACTCTCGTCTTTGTTCTTTTTTCTAGCGCTCCGGATCGAGCACAACTTCGGTAAAGAGACGAGGCCCGAAGAAAAAGTTGAGCTCGGATGAAAAGTTTGAGATCATACAAATCGCGCTGACGACGGCCAACCGATTGTACCCTACCGGACAAAGAAGGCATTTGTTGCTCAAAGCGGGTTACGTTAGGGACAAGATCCCGATCAGCATCCACCAATTGTATAAGCCTAAGAACGAAGACCCCGAGGTGTCTTATGTCAATGATATGCAGAAAAATGATCTTTGGGTGAGCTGAAGTCAAATTTCACCCTACCACCGTGAGGATGATCCGGAGAAGCCAGTTATAGAGCCATTAATCAAGTCTTTTGCTCTGAAGAAGATGGCAGACCTATTCAGGAATTGGAAGAAAGACCTCAATAGGTATGTCGAAAAAAATGAGACACCAGAATTCAAGGGCAAATATGAGAAGATCAAAGATGTCTGGCCCGCATTTGTGGCCCACAAGACATCGGAAAAGAGTAAAAAGATGTCGGCGACAAACAAGAGAAATGCTGCGAAGAAGAAGCTTCACCATCGCACGGGGTGAGGTGGCTACCTCATAGACCGGCCTAAGTGGGCCAAGGCTGAGAATTATCTGCTTGATAAAGGGATCGAACCAGAGACAATGAGCTGGCCAGACCGTTGCCGGACTTGGTTCTTCGGGGCCGGCGGATCCTTGGACCCTATAACAGGGAAGTGCATTTGGACGGACGAACAATTGGACATACCAGTCAAGAGGCTTCAGCAATATATCGGAGCAACAAGCAAGGGACGTTCGTTCGCATGTGGAGAAGGATGAGCTCACAATGGCCCTCGGGAATCCTGAGCACCACAGACGGACACGAGGCACGCCAGTCCGCTTCATGGAAGGCAGGATTTCCGGACGCAGGGGGTTACAAAACCTAGGAGAGGAGGAAGAAACTGGAGCAGAGCCAACTGCAGGCGCTGCACGAAAGGGTAATGGGGATAGAGGAACGAGAAGCAGATCGCAGCAAACGACCTGCCGAAGCTTCCCCCGAAACTACCCCGCCATCTCAGCGGAGAAGCAGCGTGGCTTCCACCGAGCCGCTTCAGTCGGAGCATGCCTTGACGGCTCCTGCCAGCTATCCCGTGGATGCTATCACGGAGTCTCAAAATTGCCGCCTTATGGCGGAATGGAGCAATTTGAAGGTCAAGGCGGTTGTTGGCTCTGTTTATCCTACTAAACCCGACTCAACTTTTCACTGCCGGCCGATTCCAGAAGGATATGCTAAGGTGATGGTGGATGAAATAACGGAGGGATTTGAGGACCTCTGGCTTGACCACACTACCGGTGTAGGGGGAGTATCGGCTGGGTTCTGCTCTGAAGACTCCATGCCTATGGCGGAAGGATCTCATCCACCTTACGAACTGGACGCCTCCGCCTCCTCCTCCTCCTCCGGCGAGTCAGGGCACTCCGCCTCCTCCTCCGGCGAGTGACGATCAGGGAACTCGGCCGGCTCCTTCTCCGGCGCGTGGCGGCACTCCGCCTCCTTCTCCGCCTGCGCCGGCGCGCCCGAGCAGCTAGCCTCCTCCTTCTCCGCCTCGTCAGCAAGGGCGGAAGAGACCCGCCGCCGCTCCGGCTGCTCCGGCGCATCGTAGTCCTTCTCCTCCACCTCGTAAGCAAGGAAAGAAGACATCCGCTCCGTCTGCTCTGCCGGCGTCGAGCAGTACAGCCAAAGGCGGGAGGAGATACAGATTTGGTCCTTCTCTGAAGACTCCAGAGAAGTTACCGTACGAGAGGAGCAAGGAGGAAAACGCGAAGATCGTGCAGACCGAAGTGGATGACTGGTTTCAAGGGTTGAAAGCAAAGAGACATCCACCTCCGGAGGAGAAGGTAGATCCGGTGAAAGCGAAGCGCACTCTGGCTGCCCCGACAAAACCACCCAAGTCTCCGCCGAAAGGCAACTATGAGCGCATTATTGGAAAGGCATTTGCCGAAGCGGAGAGGTCGGGAAGTACTAAAAGTGATCAAAGGATGAAGGAACGACGAGCTGGGAAACAAATTGCCCAGCTCGGCGAACAAGCGAAGCAATCGTGTTGCCCAGCTCGGCGAACAAGCGAAGCAATCGTGCCCCCTGCTCAAGGTGCCTGCTAGCGACATCGTCGATCCGAGGATGGTGCCCGGTTATGGCAATCCTGCAGATTACCTGCCCGACGATGTACATTATGATTTCTTGGAGGTGTAGATACAAAGATACGAGTACGGGAAGCCTCTCGTCAAAGATGAAAGTTCTCTATCAACGGCGATGCGGAGATTGCATGATTGGTACATGAAAACCTGCAAAGAGTCTGAGGGGAGGAGTACTTTGTATGTGAGAGTTAAAAAGGAGCATGAACTCCTTGGAATTGAACTGTTGCCTATTCCATTTGAGGAGTTCTATCAGTTTTTCAATCAATTGGCCCTCGATAAAGCAATGGTCACCTGCTACTATCTGTAAGTAGTACTACTTCTGTCATTAAGTCTCTCTATATAACTCAGCCCTTTCATTGCATGTATTTATAATTATCCTCACTATATTATGCAGATTGAAGATCGCCGAATTGAAGAAAAGACAAGTGGGTGATATTGGGTTCATTAACACATATCTCATAGATAAAACCGAGGTTGAATTTCATAAAGAAAATACCGAGGCCAACTTGCTACAATCGTTGGTAATAAATGAACACAAAGATATAATACTCTTTCCTTACAACTTCAAGTGAGTGTTACTGTCTTGGGCATATTCGGTTTCCTTATTAGTCCAGGTTGTAGTAATGTAATATTGATGAGTTATGCATGTGTGCGCAGCTACCACTATATTCTCCTAGAGATTAAGCTTGAGAAGGGAGTAGTAACTGTCTTAGACTCCAAGCGAAAAGATCCCAAGGAGTATGCGGACATGACTGCAATGCTCGAGAAGTAAGTTAAATCGATCATTATCCACCATATCAGCAACTTTGTTCATTTCTGATATCAAGTAATTGTTTTCTTTCTATGGCAGGGCTTGGAGAAAATTCACTAAAAAAGCTCCGGGACTACCGAAGAAGCTGCAATTTAGACACTCGAAAGTAAGTACTATATAGTAGCATATTCCACACATCTCCTAGTGATTCAAGCGCTAGTTTCATCAATACCATTTAGCATGCTTGCTAATTATCAGTTTGATTGACCTCTATTTCTTGTAAAGTGGTTGTGGCAGGAACAAGGGAATGATTTCTGTGGATACTACATTTGCGAGTCCATCCGCCACACGACCTGTGAGCGGGGCTACTCCGACAAACAATATGAAGTGCGTAAATATATATTCACAATTATTGTATATATATTCACAATTTGTGTTGAGTTTCATTCATTTGTGTTGAGTTTGTGTTGAGTTGCATTCATTCATATATATATATATATATATATATATATATATATATATATATATATATATATATATATATATGTATTGACCCCTTCTTAAAATTAGATGTTTCGGATGCGGGATGAACTCCTAGCACCAGATCGCCTGCGAGCAATTCAAGAGGAATTGGCTGCATTCTTTCTTGACCACGTGATCGCTGAAGACGGAGAATACTATGTGGACCACGCGTCCGTATGTTAGGAGATTATATTTGTAAAAGATAATTATTGTATATATGTAGCCGTAGTGTTGGATAGATATACGAGAACTTGTTGTTCGACCAATCTCTCGGAGAAGGAGAGGTGGTCGATGTCACTTCTCTCTGTATGCATATATCTTCATGACGATCTTCTGTTTGCTTACTAGCTAGCTAGCGTGTCTAGCTAGTCCTCTCTATACGTATGTATAGTACGTAGCGTCGACCAAGCACAGACAAAAGAGAGGACACTTCTCTCTATTAATTAGCTAGCTAGCACAATATATGAAACACCTAAATTAACCCGCCAAACCCCCCCCCCCTTAAAAAAAACAAAACCCCCAGGCACAGAAATGCTGACGCGTGGCTGCCTATTGGTCCCGGGTGGGGCCACCAACCGGGACCAAAGGCCCTACGGCCTGGGCTCAATGGACGGCCACGTGGAGGCCCATCTGTCCCGGTTCGATTGAAGCGGGTCTAAATCGTCTGGGCATTAGTACCGACCCTTTAGTCCCGGTTCATGAACCGGGACTAAAGGCCCTCACCAACCGGGACTGTAGGCCCTTTTTCTACTAGTGGATACCCGTAGTATAATTTTATAGCCACCCAGTTACGTTGTGACGTTTGGCACACCCAAAGTACCCTTACGGTATCCGGGAGTTGCACAATCTCATGGTCTAAGGAAAGGATACTTGGCATTAGAAAAGCTTTAGCGCATTTAACTACACGATCTTGTGCTATGCTTAGGATTGGGTCTTGTCCATCACATCATTATCCTAATGATGTGATCCCGTTATCAATGACATCCTATGTCCATGGTTAGGAAACCGTAGGCTCACTAGGGACATGTTGTGGTCTATGTATTCACACATGTATTACGATTTCCGGATAACACAATTATAGCATGAACAATAGAAATTATCATGGAGAAGGAAATGTAATAATAACCTTTTTATTATTGCCTCTAGGGCATATTTCCAACATCAAAGCCACATTATCAATTTTCAACCCTTTCTGACTTCATTTGGTATTTTTCATGTATTTACTGAGTTTTTTTAAGCTAAATGACTCTGAAATTGAAAAGCACTACAAATGAACTCTAAAAAGGTAGAATGTTGGCTTGGTATCATCATTTCACCCACATAGCATGTTCTAAAAAGTTGAGAGGGTTATGGCAAAAACTGGATGCACTTCGTGTACAAAACGGACAATCTCTTTCGAAGTATCAGGTTTTCATACGAAAACTCATCTGTTACAAAAGGCATTTCATTTCTTCACATGTAACTGCAGTGATATTCTAGATCAAATGCATCATCATAATAGTTGTGGAGAGAAAGTATTTACTTTTTCTATGCTTGTGTCCTTTGTTTATTCTGCCGTAACCATGGATAATCTTCATCGTTTAACAGGGTGCTAGGGTCAGCCTTGACTTTGAAGGGAGGAATTTCATGAAACTTTTCATAATCTTCAGACATGTCTGTCTTGCCCTCCACTCCCATGATGTCTCTTTTTCCTGAAAGAACTATGAGGCGCTTTGGCTCATCGTATGACGTATTCGCTTCCTTATCTTTCTTTTTCTCAGTTTGGTAGACATGTCCTTCACATAGAAAACCTGCGCCACATCATTGGCTAGGATGAATGGTTCGTCTGTGTACCCAAGATTGTTCAGATCCACTGTTATCATTCCGTACTTTGGGTCTACCTGTACCCTGCCTCCTGACTGATTGACCCATTTGCACTGAAACAAAGGGATCTTAAAATCATGTCCATAGTCAAGTTTCCATATGTCCACTATGTAACCATAATATGTGTCGTTTCCCCTCTTGGTTGCTGCATCAAAGCGGACATCACTGTTTTGGTTGGTGCTCTTTTGATCTTGGGAGATCGTGTAAAATGTATTCCCATTTATCTCGTACCCTTTTTAAGTCAATACAGTCGAAGATGGTTCCCTGGCCAACGAGTACAACTCATCAGAAATAGTGTTGTCACCCATGAGACGTGTTTGCATCCAACTGGCGAAAGTCCTGCTGTGTTGACGTGTAATCCAGTCATCACACTGCTCCAGGTGTTTGGGGCGCAGAATATTCTTGTGTTCATTGACATACGGGGTTACCAAGGCACTACTAGGAAAAGGCATGTTAGCGGCGCACCTATTTTTGCCATTAATGGCGAACTATAGGTGCGCCACTATCACCACGCCACTAGTAACAAGTACTAATGGCGCACCTCTGGTGCGCCATTAGTATTGCAGGTAACAGTGGCGCACCTTGTAGTGCGCCATTACTATTGCTATAGGTGCGCCACAAGTAACTTTTTTTGAATTTTTTTTATTTTTTCTGAATTTTGAAGGCGGGAAAATAG
Organism: Aegilops bicornis; assembly: GCA_021605145.1. Taxonomy (NCBI): domain Eukaryota; kingdom Viridiplantae; phylum Streptophyta; class Magnoliopsida; order Poales; family Poaceae; genus Aegilops; species Aegilops bicornis. Next base: position 43,822,477 of record CM038669.1, on the reverse strand, counting down.
TAGTGGCGCACCGTCTAACCCCCATCGTGTGCCATTGCTATTTTTGAACTTTGAATTTGGATCTAGATCGCGGTTTTTTTTGCTTGTTTTTTTGCACGATATTTTTTCAAATTTTTTTCTCGTTTTTGGATCTTGTACGTTCTTTTGCCGGAGAAGAGTTCGCCGGAGAGGAGGGCCGAGGAGAGACCATGAGGACGAGAGGAGGGAGGAGGAGGAGGTCACCGGAGAGGAGGAGGAGGAGGTCACCGGAGAGGAGGGAGGAGGAGATCATCGGAGAGGAGGGAGGAGGAGCTCACTGGAGAGGAGGGAGGAGAAACCGTGAGGGGAGGGGAGGAGGAAGGAAGAAGGAGGAGGTCGCCGGAGAGGAGGAGGAGGAGGTCGCCGGAGAGGAGGAGTGGAGTATGGTGGAGGAGAGGAGGGGAGATGGAGTGGTGGAGAGAAGGAGATGGAGTGGAGGAGAAAAATGAAGAGGTAAGGAGGAGAGGACCCCACCCAGCCATATATACGACATAGTAATGGCGCACCGTGGGCAGGTGCGCCATTACTAACTTTTTTCTATTTTTTTTGATTTATTTTGAATTTTGAAGGCGGGAAGATAGTAATGGCGCACCTTGGGCAGGTGCGCCATTACAATTTTTTTATTTTTTTGATATAGTTTGAATTTTGAAGGCGGGAAGATAGTAATGGCGCACCATGGGCAGGTGCGCCATTACGGAGTTTGATTTTTCTTGTATTATTTTTCCTCTCCAGATCTTGAAAGCCCCGTAACTTTTTTCTGTTAGGTTTTTGGGGATTCTGAAAATCTTCAACGTGGTTCCCCCTGTTGAATTCGGATGTAACTTTTCGAGTAGATGATTTTTCATATAAAATACTTTTTCATCGGAGTTCATATGCAAAAGTTATGCCCATTTTACAAATTCTCGAGAGATTTTGCAAAAAAGTCGAAAATTCATGTTTGTAAATTTTGCTAACAACTAGACCACATATCGTGTGGGAATCTTATTTTCTTTTATTTTTTTGACATTTCTATCATTTTATTTTATTTTTTTGAAACTGAAAAGGCGGTCCAGGGAGGTGCATTTGGTGAATTTTTTGTAAGACTCAGAAAGTTAGTAATGGCGCACCACACACGTGATGCGCCATTAGTAACACTGTTTACTAATGGCGCACCTGGTGTGTGGTGCGCCATTACTAATTTTGAAAAAATTTATAAAAAACATGTTATATAGTGGCGCACCAGTGGATAGTGTGTCATTACTAGTTAAAACTAGTAATGGCGCACTATCCCTTGGTGCGCCACTGCTAACAATTTTTTTTATCTTTTTTTTCAAAACTAGTAATGGCGCACCACACAACAGGTCGCCATTAGTAATGTGGCCAATAAAGGCGTACCTGTATCTGGTGCGCCACTGCTATATAGCAGTGGTGCACCACATACATGGTGCGGCATTAATGTCCATATTAGCTATAGCCGTTTTCCTAGTAGTGAGGTAGAATTTTGTAGAACTGTGTAGTGTGCTTGAGACCAGGAATGCCCGTCCCTACATATTATTGAGTCTGCTCCTAGAGTGCCTTTTCCAGTCAGTCTACCCGCATACCGCGATTGAGGGAGACCAATCTTGTTAAGGTCAGGAATGAAGTCAACACAACACCCAATGACCTCCTCTGTTTGATGGCCCGTGGAGATTCTTCCTTCTGGCCTAGCGCGGTTATGAACATATTTCTTTAAGACTCCCATGAACCTCTTAAACGGGAACATATTCTGTAGAAATACAGGACCCAAAATGGCAATCTCATCATTTAGATGAACTAGGACGTGCGTCATGATATTGAAGAAGGATGGTGGGAACACCAACTCGAAACTGACAAGACATTGTGCCAGATCACTCCTTAACCTTGGTAGGATTTCTGCATCGATCACCTTCGGAGAGATTGCATTGAGGAATGCACATAGCTTCACAATGGCTAATCGAACATTTTTGGGTAGAAGCCCCATCAATGCAACCGGAAGCAGTTGCGTCATAATCACGTGGAAGTCATGAGACTTTAGGTTCTGAAACTTTTTCTCTGCCATATTTATTATTCCCTTTATATTCGACGAGAAGCCAGATGTGAAAGGATCGAGAAGAGGTGTCTAGAGGGGGGTGAATAGACCCTAATCAAGAAAAGTTGCAGCTTTTAATTTCTCTTAAGTTGATGTGGAGTCTTAGCACAAGTTTAAGCATTCCCAATACATACCAAACAAGCAAGCAAGCATACAAAGAGTATATGAGCAGCGGAAAGTAAAGCATGCAAGTTGCAAGAATGTAAAGGGAAGGGATTGGAGTGTGCAAACGCAATTTGGAGACACGGAGATTTTTTATCTGTGGTTCCGATAGGTGGTGCTATCGTACATCCACGTTGACGGAGACTTCAACCCACGAAGGATAACGGTTGCGCGAGTCCACCGAGGGCTCCACCCATGAAGGGTCCACGAAGAAGCAACCTTGTCTATCCCACCATGGCCGTCACCCGCGAAGGACTTGCCTCACTAGGGTAGATCTTCACAAAGTAGGCGATCTCCTTGCCCTTACAAACTCCTTGGTTCAACTCCACAATCTTGACGGAGGCTCCCAAGTGACACCTAGCCAATCTTGGAAACACCATAAAAAATGGTGTGTTGATGATGAACTCCTTGCTCTTGTGCTTCAAATGATAGTATTTCCAACACTCAACTCTCCCTCACAGGATTTGGATTTGGTGGAAAGAAGATTTGAGTGGAAAGCAACTTGGGGAAGACTAGAGATCAAGATTCATATGGTTGGAATGGAATGTCTTGACCTCACCACAAGTGTAGGTGGTTCTCTCTCAGAAAATATGTGTTGGAAGTGTAGGCATGTTCTGATGCCTCTCTCCATGAATGAAGAGTGGGTGGAGGGGTATATATAGCCTCCACACAAAATCTAACCGTTACACACAAATCACCAAACTCGGTGGAACCGATTCAGAGAACTCGGTAGGACCGATTTAGTTCATAGTGTGACCTATAGGAATTTCGGTGGGACCGACAGGGTCAACTCGGCGGGACCGATGTGCTAGGGTTAGGGTAAATCCAATTCTGGGTTTACCGATTACACAAACTCGGTGAGACCGATTTGGGTAATAAGTGAAACAGAAAGTTGGCCAAGCAAACTCGATGGGGCCGATTACATATCTCGGTGGGACCGAGATTATTGCAACGGGCAACAGAGAATTTGCAAGCCCATCTCGGTGAGACCGAGATCCCATCGGTGAGATCGAATTGATTAGGGTTTCTGACAGTGGCTATGACAGCTGAACTCGGTGGCTCCAGATAAGAATTTTCGGTTGGGCCGAGTTTGACTTTTTTGGTTAGGACATATGTGGAAGTGAGAAAGTGGTTGAGGGCTTTGGAGCATATCACTAAGCACTTTGAGCAAGCAAGCCATTAAGCAACACTGAAGGAGTCCCGGATTAGGGGGTGTCCGGATAGCCGAACTATCACCGTTGGCCGGACTCCTGGACTATGAAGATACAAGATTGAAGACTTCGTCCCGTGTCCGGATGGGACTTTCCTTGGCGTGGAAGGCAAGCTTGGCGATCTGGATATGTAGATCTCCTACCATTGTAACCGACTATGTGTAACCCTAACCCTATCCGGTGTCTATATAAACCGGAGGGTTTTAGTCCGTAGGACGAACAACAATAATACCATAGGCTAGCTTCTAGGGTTTAGCCTCTCTGATCTCGTGGTAGATCTACTCTTGTAGTACCCATATCATCAATATTAATCAAGTAGGAGTAGGGTTTTACCTCCATCGAGAGGGCCCGAACCTGGATAAAAACATCGTGTCCCTTGTCTCCTGTTACCATCCGCCTAGACGCACAGTTCATGACCCCCTACCCGAGATCCGCCGGTTTTGACACCGACATTGGTGCTTTCATTGAGAGTTCCTCTGTGCCGTCACCGTCAGGAAGGATGCCTCATCCCGTCTTTAAAGACGACATTATCGCCAAAGGAGCCTTGGCCGCCGGCCAGACTCTTCGGCTGGGTGGTTTCCTGATGACCACCAGTTCGGCCACCGCGCCGACGATGACTTCTCGGGTCATCGAAACCAATCTTCAAGTCAACTCGGAACTTGCCGAGCAGCTAGATCCGATTGAGCTCTCCTCTGTGAACGAGCTCTTGGATCGCATCGCCGCCCAGGGAGTCGCCACTGATTACGATCAGATCGGGCCTAAAACCGATCTGAGAGAGATTGACTCTCCCGAGGCTACCCACCACGTTACTGTGGTAGAGGAACAATACGGCGACTATTCTTCTATCTTAAGGACTAGCTACGTCCAGATTCCCGACCCCTCCATGCCGGATTCCCGCGGAGGGACGGATGTCGATCAAATCCTGAACTTAAAGTCAGGCGGCGGGTTGGATTCATTGGATAACATCCAAAAACCCAAACTTCCGAGTTCGGAAACTTCTCGGCCCCTGAGTCTTAGAGTGGACGGGGTTCTGGATCTAGTTCCACCCGCCCACCCAAACATTAGCGATCTATCCCGAATTCGGCAAGAGCCCGCTGAAACAGTACATCATTACTGGGCCAGATTCCTCCTGGTTATGGACAGGATAAAGGACTGCCGAGAGGAGGACGCAATCTCACTCTTCTGCAATAATTGCACGGACGAAGGAATCCTAAACGCCATAAGTCATCGTGAAATTACACGCTTTGCTGACTTGGTAACCATAGTACAAAAGTCCTGTGCGATGGAGACTGCTTGGAAAACCGAAAGTAAATTTTGGAATAATCCAGCCCCGAACACATCCCTAGTCCGAAATAAAAAGGTGCATCATCACCAACTACCTGGGTTAAATACCAAAAAACAAAGACCCCCTAAAGGGCATGGAACCGTACTGGAGGGATGGCTCAACGGACCCTGCAAAATTCATAGCAGAGAGGACGCCACTCCAACTCATAGCCTTCGAGCATGTTGGATACTACGGCAGGTGGCCAAAAGTGGCGAAGAGCTTCTAGCTTCAGAATCCCAACCCAACAATACTAGTACGGTATTAACAGTCTTCGAGACTTTTGCATCAAATAACATGCGGAAGCGAACACTCCGCAACCTTGCCGAAGTCTACCAAGTAGCTACAATAAATCCATGGAGTGACACGGCTATTACCTTTAATGCCAGTGACGAACCCAAATTCCGAATAGCCCGAGCACCAGCCGCACTGGTCCTCAGTCCAATTGTGGACGGCTTTCGCCTTACTAAGGTACTCATGGATGGCGGCAGCAGATTAAACCTCATCTATGAGGAAACCCTCCGAAAAATGGAAATAGACTGGAACCGCATCGAGCGAAGCAGCACAACCTTCAGAGGAATAATCCCTAGCCGGGAAGCATGCTGAACAGGAAAAATCACATTGGACGTAGTTTTCGGCTCACCGGACAATTACAGGTCCGAGGAGGTCACATTTCAAGTGGGCCCGTTCAGCAGCGGATATCACGCTCTATTAGGGCGAGAGGCATTCAAAATTTTTCAAGCTATACCCCATTATGGGTACATGAAGCTTATAATGCCCGGACCTAACGGAATCATCACTCTCGCTAGTGATTCAAACATAGCACTCCGCGCCGAAAACAAGACAGCCGCACTAGCCCACGAGGCACTATCCGAAGCCCTAGCGGCCGAGGAACTCACTGCGATGCGCTCCACGGTGAACAGGGACGATGTGATACTTGATAAAAGATCCAAGTCCACCTCTTTTAAACCAGCGAATGAAATAGTCAAATTCCAAGTCTACCCAACGGACCCTGCAAAGACGGCCTCTATTGGGGCACAATTAAACCCTGATGTAGACGCCGCACTACGAGAATTTCTCTGAGAAAATCGACATTTTTGCCTGGCACCCTTCAGACATGCCAGGAATCCCACGTCGGCTGGCCGAGCACAGCCTAAATATCCTAAAAGGATTTAAGCCAGTCAAGCAGGCTCTTCGGCGTTTTTTCGAACCCAAGAGACAGGCCATGGGAGAGGAGCTAGCCAAACTTCTGGAAGCCGGATTCATCAGAGATATAAAACATCCGGACTGGCTAGCAAATCTGGTGATGGTACCAAAGAAGGACAAATCATGGCGCCTATGTGTTGATTTCAAAGACCTTAATAAGGCTTGCCCAAAGGATCCCTTCCCCCTCCCTCGCATTGATCAAATTATTGACGCCACAGCAGGACACGAATCATTGTGCTTCCTTGACGCATACTCCGGCTACCACCAAATTAAGATGGCGGAGCCAGACCAAGCCGCAACGGCATTCATCACTCCATACGGCCCATTCTGCTTCAACACAATGCCCTTCGGGCTCAAAAACGCCGGCGCAACATATCAGCGCATGATTCAGACATGTTTGGCAAACCAGATCGGCAAAACAGTGGAGGCATATGTAGATGACGTGGTCGTCAAATCCAAGCATGTCGAAACTCTAGTAGACGACTTGAGACTCACATTCGACAATCTCCGAAAATATGACATTAAGCTCAATCCGGAAAAATGCGTCTTCGGCGTTCCAGCCGGAAAGCTCTTGGGCTTCATTGCGTCCGGTAGAGGAATTGAAGCAAACCCAGCCAAGATCCGAGCTCTGTCACAATTGGGTATTCCAAAAGACCTCAAACAAATACAAAAACTGACTGGATGCGTAGCGGCTCTAAGCCGCTTTATTTCCCATTTGGGAGAAAAGGCGTTACCCCTTTACCGCCTCCTCCGGTGCACCGAACACTTCGAGTGGACGGATGCCGCCATGGCCGGACTCGACGAAATAAAAGCCATATTGGCAACAAATCCGGTCCTGGCCGCACCCAACATGGGCGAACCAAAGCTATTATATATCGCTGCAACACATCAAGTTGTTAGCGCGGTGCTCGTCGTCGAACGAGAAATGGACGGACACATGTTCCCTCTTCGAAAACCAGTTTACTATGTGTCCACTGTCCTAACTCCATGCAAGTCCAGGTACCCACATTATCAAAAGATAGCATACGCGGTGTTCATGGCATCCCGGAAGCTGCGACAATACTTTCAAGAGTGTTCGATTACAGCAGCCTCCGAAGTACCTCTTAACGACATTATAAACAACCGCGACGCGACGGGCCGGATTGCCAAATGGGCCATCGAGCTCCTCCCATTTGTCATAACCTATAAGCCACGACGAGCCATTAAGTCACAAGTATTGGCCGATTTCGTTGCCGAATGGACCGAAGCCGAACTCCCTAAAGAGTATGGCGCATATTCCAATTGGATCATGCACTTCGACGGCTCCAAAATGTTGGCCGACCTGGGGGCTGGTGTCGTCCTGACGTCCCCAACCGGGGACACAGTCCAATACGTCCTTCAGATAATGTACACAGACTCCAACAACACAGCCGAATACGAGGCCCTTCTGCACGGCCTCCGGATGGCAGTCTCCAAGGGCATTAAATGCCTAGAGGTGCGAGGGGATTCAAACCTCGCGATATCTCAAATAAACGGAGACTTTGATGCCAAAGATCCGAAAATGGCAACGTACCGCAACGCGAAACGCGGTCCTAAAAATGTCTGCACGGTTCAAAGGGCTCAAATTTCATCATATAGCCCGGGATAACAACCAGGCGGCGGACATATTGGCACGCATCGGCGCAAAACGCGATGTCGTCCCGCCCAACATCTTCCTGGAACGGCTGTTAAAGCCATCCATACTATGGGAAGGGGAGTCCGGAAATAACAATCCGGACCCAACCGCACTGCCTGACACCAAACACTCTGACACAACCGGAGGCTCTGCCAACGGGATAACACCCTCCGCCCACGAAATAATGGCGGTTATTTCCCCGTGGACGGAGCCATTCCTAGCCTACCTAACTAGGCAGGAACTCCCCGAAGACCAACATGAGGCTCGCTGCATAGTACGGCGATCCAAAGCCTATAAAGTCCATGAGGGAGAGCTCTATAAGAAAAGCACAACAGGAGTCCTTCAAAGGTGTATCTCCGAAGAGGAAGGGCGAAACCTCCTGGCTGAAATTCATGCCGGACTGGGTGGGCACCACGCCGCAGCCCGGGCCCTTGTAGGCAAGGCCTTCCATACAGGATTTTATTGGCCGACGGCCCGAGCAGATGCGCAGGATTTAGTCCAACGATGCGTCGGATGCCAGCTTTTTGCTAACCAAAGCCACATGCCACCCACCGCCCTCAAAACTATACCCATCACCTGGCGTTCGCGGTCTGGGGGCTTGACATGGTTGGACCTCTTAAGGGACGAACCCACAAGGAAAAATACCTATTGGTGATGGTGGATAAATTCACCAAATGGATTGAGGCCAAGCACATTAAAAGCGGCGAATCCGGACGAGTGATAGACTTCATATCAGGGGTAGCGCACCGTTACGGCGTCCCCCACAGTATCATCACCGATAACGGCACCAACTTCACAGCTGATGAGGTCAAATTATGGTGCAAAAACATGGGCATCAAGCTCAATTACGCCTCAGTCTATCACCCTCAAACTAACGGTCAAGTCGAGCGGGCAAACGATCTAATCATGAGCGGCATTAAACCCAGACTAGTGCGGTCCCTTAAGGAATCTAACACGCACTGGGTAGAGGAGCTCGACTCCGTACTCTGGGGGCTGCGGACCATGCCTAATTGCACTACTGGATTCACACCATTTTTTATGGTGTATGGCGCAGAGGCTGTTTTGCCCTGCGACATAATGCATGACTCACCTTGCGTGCGCATGTATGAAGAAAGAGAAGCCGAACTCGATCGGCAGGACAGTCTGGACGCCTTGGAGGAGGAGCGCGACGTGGCAAAAGCTTGTTCCGCATTTTATCAACAGCAGGCTCGAAGATATCAAAGCAGAGAAGTACGGGCCAAAGCTTACAACGTTGGCGAACTAGTTCTACGCCTGCCGGACAAGAAAAAGGACAAACTCAAGCCCAAACGGGAAGGTCCCTTCATCATCGACCCGGTTCTGACCGGCGGGGCATACCGTCTGCGAAACGCATCGGATAACCGACACGAGCAAAACCCATGGAACGCAGCCCGTCTACGAAGATTCTACGCCTAGCGCCGGACTCTGAGTTAGTCTCATTCCTCCGTCCAAAATTTATACTTTAGCTGTCTTTTATTTCTCTCCTTCCTCCTCCTTCTTTTTGAAGCCTTTAGAGGCTCGCTTGCGCTTTGTTCGCACATACTTGACGCGCCACCCGCTCATTATACCTGGGGCTTCTTTAATGTAAGCTTATTTATACGGGCTTTATGCCCAACACATGTGTCAAACTTCCGCATGTACCTTTTAGTCACCATTATATGCATCGATATGACTTATGTTTTGGCCAAGCTGGGTTGCCTGGCTCCTATGCTTACCCCTACGTTCCCGATTGTTTGGCTAGGCGGTAAAGGGAGCACCTCTACGATTGTTACTACCGGGTCAGCCGGATGTGTACCTCAGACTGGGTGAAGCCGAAAGCTAGCGTTCTTAAGGGAATATTCGGTCGGTGAACTGAAAGATGATTTTTAACTATTTACCCATCTGCCCCCAGATGATTTTCTGCTTTCTTAGCAGTTCGGACATGCACTTTAGGGCATGCCTCCCAGGGAAAGGAACCCTTAACGGAACTATTCTCCTCGGAAGATGTTTCTTACTATCCATGTAATATAACATAACTAGTTGGGCACTTATGCGATATAGCAATAATGACCCCTATGCCTTGTCTCCATGCATGCCCCGGTTCTTACATAACCGCGAGGGTATTCGGACACACTCCGGACTATTGGGTCCCGAGGTCGGCGAAAAAGGTTCGCTATGACAAACGATCTACAATCCGGCTAGAAGACATTTTTCATGTAATATTAAATTACATAGTCAACTCGACTCATTGTATTCCTCCTCAATGCCATCTAATAGGCTATCTAATTTACAATCTTGCTGGGAATACTTGGCGGCCAATTCTACTTGGCCGTACGCTAAGCTTACAGGGATCTCCTCCCCATTGGGTCCCACAGGTCCGACCTCGGCCATGTGGTTTGTGTCAGCCTTCGTGTACCGCGTCTTTACCATGGCCCAAGCCTCCCTGGCGCCTTGACGGCAGGCCAATATCTTCCACAGTCGGAAGCGCCGCCGTGCTCCTTGAAGCCGCTCTGCCAGCTCCCCAATGCCTTCGGGCAGGGAGATAGATGGCCACAAGGCCTGGGCGACGCCTTTCATCACCTGCCGAACTAGTTCGTGCAGCTGACGCAGTTCGGGAAGAAGATCACCCGAAGAACTGGGCATCTCCTCCTCAGGACGACCTGTGAGCAAACCTACATACATGTTTATGTTAGTCGCCTTCCTCGCCGAACTCTTTCAAAGTTTGTTTAAGCACTTACTGAAAATGCCGCGGTTGCCGTCGATTCTCCTTACGGGTCGGACAACCGGGGACGAACATCCTTTAGTTCCTCACCCGGTTGGGTGTTGGCATCTTGGAGGTTATTTTTCTCCTGCCGCACCCTCGTAAGCACGCTCTCGCCCGGCCTTTAGCTGGCGCAGAGCTGTTGCTTGTCCGGATCCATCCGGCGCTTATCTGCCTTTATTAATGTCAGATTTATGCACACACCGCACTTTGCGAAACTACTTCTTCTTTGAAGGGCATATATTACCAGAGGGAGTCTTCATGGCTTCCCCGGTCGCGGCCAGTGCAGCCTCGAGTTGGGCCTTGCACTCTTTAAGCTCCTGAGACAAACGGGTATTCTTTTCGGTAAGAACTCAGATTCCATATGATCCTTAAATCAGTTATCCTAACTATTTTAAGTCTCGGGGGCTACTGGCATATATAACTGTCAAAATTCCTTACCCGTATGTCTTTCACATACTGCTTCGTGGCTCTGGCTAGGCCATCTTGAGCGGCACGGAGGTGCGCTTCTCCCGAATTAAAGGCGTCCAACGCCTCTTGGGAGAAACATGTCACGTAGAACAGTCCGTGGCGCCTATGATTCATGGCTCTCCACCTCCGACTTGGTGGCGACGATGCATCGGCATCCTCCGTTGGAGGAGCATCTGACGCACGCCTCGTGTTTGTACCCCCTTGCGGACTCGGCTTTTAAGCCTGGCTGGCGGAGGTCCGATTGGCAACTTCTCCGGACTCAGTCCGGCGAGCGCTCTTTTTCCTAAAAAGACCACGAGCGTCTGTGTGCCTCCCAGGAACCTCTCCTTAAAACACGATGGCACATCATACCGCTGCGGCGACGTCTCGAGTCGTACCGTACTTCTTTTCCGCCTGTTGGGCCGAGCTGCCCCTTGTTGGACGGCCGCGGCAGGCTCGGCTTCCGATTCTGAAGGCACCCCCTGCGAAACACCATCAAATACGCGGTGATTAGAAGTAAAGCATGGGTGGGTCATGGTATCCGGACTTCGGTCATGGTTACCTGGGATGCCGGAAATAGTCCGGGGTAGTCGGCCGTAATGGCAACAAAAGCATTGTCGATGCTAAGTTGATGGAACACCCCGTCGATCAGCTCCACCTTTATATCCGAGTCCTCTTCGGAGGCCGGATCGAGGGACCGTGTCGGATCCTCTAGGTGTGGAGGCGGGCTGTGTATCTTCTCCACGGCCCGGCGCAGTTCCTCAAGGAAACCATGAAATGAGATATTTAACCACGGGAACATGGATCGGATAGGCCACAAAGATAATCGCTACCCAACTTCGAGGATTATTCAAGAAAACCCGCTCAATGGATTGACGCGAGAAAATCCTCCTCTTCCCTTTGTACATGGCGGACAAGGTCTTCACCAGTTCGGTGACCGATCCCGCCCATTGCGGCCATGACGGGTGGCATCATCCTCCCCGTTGAAATACCACATGGGGTGGCCCCTATATTGGAGCGACTGAACTCCCCTCATAGTGCAAATTGCCATGACTCCAATCATGGTCAATCCGGCATGAGCCAGCAATCTTATTCGGCTCATCATGTAAAGGACGTCCCGGTCATTTTCCCTCTGGGGGCTCCGCGGCGCCAGCTTAGGCGCTTCTTCAGAGGAGCGTTGTTGAACTCTGGAAGGCCGATCCGAACAGGATCCGGCAGCGGGACGTCCTCCATGTAAAACCATTCCGAGGGCCAGTTCGGACGCCTTCTTTGGGGTTCCGGATAGGTATCCGGTCCCGGCGATGCGCCATAATTCGGCTCCGCCCACTTGATATATTGACCCTTCGTGAGAACGAGGCACAAGGCGTAACAATCTCTTCCACAGAGCGAAATGGGCCTCAACGCCCGTAAACAGCTCGCAAGGGCCACAAAGCCCGCTATATGCAAGATGGAGGCAGGCGTGGGTTGTGCAGCTGGAGGCCGTAGAACTCCGAAGCCCCGGAGAAACGGATGAATTGGAAATCCGAGTCCTCTCATTAGATAAGAGATTTAAGCACACCCGCTCTCCCTTAGAGGGATCGGGGATGCGCTCCGCCTGCTTCTCGCCCTTATAAGTGGCGAGTCCGGAACGCACCGGAACCAAGAAGGCCGGGGGAAGGAATCCCTTGGTTTAGAGCACCACCAATTATTTGTCTTGCAGGATCGAGCATCTCCCCCAATCTCCGGGCTGAGGGCTGGGAGCGCGAGAGGAGGAGCCGCGTCGACTGTCCCTGATGGAGTGGATTTTTTTTCAAAGGCGTTCTGATGAAGGCTCGCGAAGGGAAGATGGTGCGATCCGGATCTGGATCCCTGTCTCTTTTATAGACGGCTCATTTGCACAGCAAGGGGGGTAAATGTAAAGATACCCTGACTTTTCACATTCATTCTACACGTGGAAGAGGGCCATTATTGGGCGTAGAAGCCAAGAGCGCAGCATTTATCAGAAGCCGGACACTACTCGACAAGTATGTGGAATTTGGAGAAGATCCCGCCTCGCAATGCCGAAGACAATCTACGCGCCGGACTCATCGTTATTGAAGCCTGATTCGGGGGCTACTGAGGGAGTCCCGGATTAGGGGGTGTCCGGATAGCCGAACTATCACCGTTGGCGGACTCGGACTATGAAGATACAAGATTGAAGACTTCGTCCCGTGTCCGGATGGGACTTTCCTTGGCGTGGAAGGAAAGCTTGGCGATACGGATATGTAGATCTCCTACCATTGTAACCGACTCTGTGTAACCCTAACCCTATCCCGTGTCTATATAAACCGGAGGGTTTTAGTCCGAGGACGAACAACAATCATACCATAGGCTAGCTTCTAGGGTTTAGCCTCTCGATCTCGTGGTAGATCTACTCTTGTACTACCCATATCATCAATAATAATCAAGCAGGAGTAGGGTTTTACCTCCATCGAGAGGGCCCGAACCTGGGTAAAAACATCCTGTCCCTTGTCTCCTGTTACCATCCGCCTAGACGCACAGTTCGGGACCCCCTACCCGAGATCCGCCGGTTTTGACACCGACAAACACCTCATCCCTTCTTAATAGTATTGGCTTTTCCTATGGACTAAATGTGATCTTGGATCACTAAAATAGAAAATGTAGAGTCCTGAGCTTTGAGCTTGAGCCAATCCTTTGTCCTTAGCATCTTGAAGGGGTTCCACATCCTCTTGTCCATGCCACTCCATTGTCGAACTTATCTGAAACATACTAGGTAGAAGCATTAGTCCAACAAGATATATGTTGACATTAATTACCAAAATCACCCAGGGAACACTTGTGCTTTCAATCTCCCCCTTTTTGGTAATTGATGACAACATTCATCAAAGCTTTAGATAAGGACATAGAGAATAACAAGTAAAGTTTTGGAAAGAAATGTAACATGCATAGGCTCCCCCTACATGTATGCAAACATGTAAATATGGAATATAGGAGCATGTGAATGCATAAGCATGACAGAGTAAGCAATGTGTTACATGTATCTTGGCTATATGCATCAGAGAAAGTGACGTGAATATGGGAAATGTACCTTCATGCCCATGAGTCCTTCTTGCAAACAGTATGTACAACAGCAAGAAATCCTCATACACATGACTATGATGCATATACTTACCTTATGGTCTTGAGTTGGCTTAGGAAGGAATGAACCTTAGTAAACAGGGTTAGATAACATAGATACATCTACTAGCCAGAGCAAACAAAAGGAACCACAAGAGAACCAAGACTGGGATGACATGTAGAGAAAGTACTGAGTACCCCAATGGATATAGACATGTCCCCAAATGTAAAGATATGCAACGAATTCAAGGATTTCCTTCCCTTAAATGTCTTGCTCCCCCTGAATCTAGCATGGGATGCTGGGAGAAGATAGGGAACAGAAAACCAGAGCAACGAAAAGAAACAGAGCTAATGCAAACAATCAAATATGAACATGTCTTTCCCCTCTTAAAGACATGTGACTTCTCTCCTCTTGAACCCCGAGCATCTAGGATCTTTTATGTGATATTACTTTATCCTTGTTGAGAAACTCTCTTCCCTTGAGTATTCTCTCTTTCTCCCCCCATAGAAATGATTAAGCTTTGATGTGAACTCTCTCTCACCCTTTGACATCAATTTCCAAGAAGGGCTCTTCTGGATATTTGTTACAAATGGGTTTGGTCCTTGAGTCACACACCAAAGCAACATGTCGAATTTCATGCTGGTAGAGGACAAGAATCATTGAGTGGAGATGGAGCAAAAAGAAATGCAGGAACAAGTGGCAAGCTGTCTTTTCTGCAGTGAAATCGGTAGCACCGTGTTGTGTGCTTCGGTGGCACCGAAAGAATTCGGATGGACCGTAGGAAACAAACCGGTGTGTCCGAGTTCACCACAGTGAGAACACTTGTCACCTCAGCTCACTAGATAAAGAAGATCTCACAAGGATTTGCAAGGAATTAGCTAAAATATTTGCAACGAATTGGATGCAGAGAATGCAGAACAACAAAAAGAAGAAACCTAGACGAAGTTTTTTTGAAATGGGAAACAAATATGCAAATGCAAGAGCACGGAGAAATGCAAGAGAACTTCATTTAGAATTGGTCGGCGACAAAGTCACCTATGTTAGAGTATATTGACTTAGGAGTCAAGTGAGATCACTTGACCATAGGTCATACTCATCGTTTAAGCTCAAAATGGGGTTACCATTTTTCATTAAAGCATCTTGATGTATTCACATCTTGTTGAGTTGCTTTCACTCATGTCTTGGAGTAAAGCTTCTCTAAGATGGAATAACATACCTTGGGTGGTGGTGTTGATCTTTATCATGTAGTTGAACTTGTGTGGGTTGCTCAAGGTTGATGTAGCTCATCAAGAGTTGGGAGCACCACTTGGACTTTGATTTCATCTACCTACATGGGTTAGTCTTGCAAGGAAGATCACTTGTGTATCCAAAATGGAAATTGTAGAATTTGATATGGATTTTGTCAAAGGATATGTTTGAAGGATTTCGTGCTTCCTTGTCTTCAACCACCATTATGTAGAGACTTGGCGATGTAGAGATTGCTCAAGATGTGAGTGAGTTGCAACCTCATAGATTTAGATTCATCCAAGTACCTACAAGGGTTAGATAGCATGCAAGGGTGCAAGTGTATCCAAGACATATGAATATCATCATAAGAGAAATATCAAGGATTAGTCAAAGGCTCATGCGTTGCATGTATCAAAGTGGAGTTCCTACTCCAAGCATCAATGATGTTCAATTCACCTCTCAAATGGCAAAATACTTTCTCATCAAGCGGTTTGGTGAATATATCCGCCAATTGCTTATCGGTGCGAACATGTTTAAGATCAATGTCCCCTTTAGCAACATGATCTCGAATGAAATGATGATGAACTTCAATATGCTTAATTCGAGAATGTTGCACAGGATTATGGGCAATCTTAATAGCACTTTCATTGTCACATAGCAATGGAACATGTTTCACATATATCCCATAATCCTTAAGAGTTTGGGTCATCCAAAGTAATTGAGCACAACATGAACCAGCGGCAATGTATTCCACTTCAGCGGTGGATAAGGATACCGAGTTTTGTTTCTTGGAGGACCAAGACACAAGAGATCTACCAAGAAATTGACAAGTACCCGAAGTGGACTTTCTATCAACCTTGTCTCCGGCATAGTCCGAATCGGAGTAGCCAACAAGATCAAAAGAAGACCTCTTAGGATACCAAATGCCAAAATTTGTTGTATGTATTAAGTATCTCACTATCCTTTTCACAGCCTTAAGATGACATTCTTTAGGTGCCGCTTGATATCGTGCATACATGCACACACTTAGCATAATATCGGGACGAGAGGCACATAGATATAACAATGAACCAATCATAGAGCAGTAAACTTTTTGATCAACCGGTTCACCATCTTTGGTCAAATCAAGATGTCCACTGGTAGGCATGGGTGTAGTCATACCTTTGCATTCTTGCTTATTGAACTTCTTGAATATGTCCTTGGTGTACTTTGTTTGAGAGACAAAAGTACCTTCCTTAGTTTGCTTGATTTGCAAACCGAGAACGAATTTGATTTCACTCATCATAGACATCTCAAACTTCTCTGACATTAGCTTTCCAAACTTCTCACTAAAATGAAGGTTAGTCGAACCAAATATAATATCATCAACATAAATTTGGCACACAAATAGTTCTCCATTAACCCTTTTTGTAAAAAGAGTAGAATCAATTTTACCAATTTCAAAGCCTTTTTAAATAAGGAACTTGGTCAAGCATCTATACCATGCTCTAGGAGCTTGTTTCAGACCATAAAGGGCTTTGTGAAGTTTGTAAACAAGATTAGGTTTCTTTGGATTGACAAAGACGGGAGGTTGCTTAACATAAACTTCCTCCTCAATTTCACCATTTAGGAAAGCACTTTTAATGCCCATTTGGTACAAGGTGATATCATGTGATTAGCATAAGCAAGTAAGATGCGAATGAACTCAAGTCTAGCAACGGGGGCATATGTCTCACCATAGTCCATACCTTCGTCTTGAGTGTAGCCTTGGGCGACGAGACGTGCTTTGTTGCGAACTACTTGTCCATCTTCATCTTGCTTGTTGCGAAACACCCATTTGGTACCAATGATGTTGTGGTTGTTGTCGGGCTTCTCGACCAATGTCCATACTTCATTTCTGTCAAAGTTGTGTAGCTCTTCATGCATAGCGTTTATCCAATCCGGATCTTACAATGCTTCATAAACCTTCATAGGTTCAATGCTAGAGATGAATGAGTAATGTTCACAAAAATTAGCCAAACTAGTTTTAGAGCGAGTGATTCTTCCGGTTTGGATATCATTGTAGATTTGCTCGACGGGATGATCTTTGGTGATTCTTGCTCGAACTCGTGGGAGCTTTGGCTTGGCTCGGTGTGGAACATCCTCTTCATCTTGTTCTTCTTATTAGCCTTCTTCATTGTTGACATTGTTGTTATCTTGTCGTGGTGGAGAAGGAGGTTGTTGATGTTCATCTTGGTGTACTTCCTCGTTTTCTTCATCTTGATGTGTCCCACTTGTGGATGCTTCCGTATCAATTCTTGGTTCACCTTGCCGTGAGGTAGAAGCTTCCACTTGGACGGACGAGGTACTCTCCTTCACCTCCGTTGGACGAATCTTACCAATAGACAAGTCTTGGATTGCTTCCAAAGGGTCTTTGTCTCCTACACCAATTGGCAATTGCTCTACTTGCGAGCCGTTAGATTCATCAAACTTCACATCTACCGTCTCTTCAACCTTTCTGGTGAAATTGTTGTAGACATGGTAAGTGTGAGAGTTTGAGCCATAACCAAGTAGGAAGTCTTCATGAGATTTAGGAGAAAATTTGGAACGACGATGCTTATCAAGAATGTAGCAATTTGAGCCAAACACTTGAAAGTATCCAACCCTGGGTTTGTTACCGGTGAGGAGCTCGTATGCCGTCTTGCCGAGTAGCTTGTGAGGATACAAGCGATTTGTTGCATGACAAGCTGTCTCAGCCGCTTCCACCCAAAAGTGTTTTGGGGTCTAGTACTCATCAAGCATCGTTCTTGCCATCTCAATAAGAATCCGGTTCTTCCTCTCAATAACTGCATTTTGTTGAGGTGTGCACATAGCCGAGAACTCGTGTGAAATCCCTTCTTCGTCAAGAATGGTATCCACATTTGCGTTCTTGAACTCTGTTCCGTTGTCGCTCCGAACCTTCTTGATCTTCACGTCAAATTGATTTTGGGCCTTCCTAGCAAAGTTTTTGAAGATCTTTTGGACCTGCGATTTGTCATCAAGAAAGAACACCCACGTAAATCTTGAAAAATCATCAACTATGACTAGACCAAATGAGTTACCACCGAGACTCTTGTAGGCATTTGGACCAAATAGATCCATGTGAAGTAGCTCGAGTGGTCTTCTCGTGGTCATGATGTTCTTCGCGCGATGACTTCCTCCAACTTGTTTTCCTGCTTGACAAGCACTACAAAGTCTATCCTTGTCAAATATGACATCTTTTATTCCAAGGATATGATCACCTTTAATAAGCTTATCAAGATTTTGCATGCCCACATGACCTAACCTTCTATGCCACAACCAACCTTTAGAAGATTTAGCAATTAAGCAAGTTCTGGGTTGAGCCTTTTTAGTGAAATCAACAATGTAAAGATCACCTCTACATATACCGGTAAAGACCATGTTACGATTGTCTCTGCGAAACACTTGGCAATCTACCTCAGTAAATAGGACATTGAAACCGAAATCAGCAAGTCTAGCTACCGAAAGTAAATTGTGCCCAAGAGATTCAGTGAGCATGACATTTTGTATGGAGCTATCATGATAGATGTCCAGCTTACCGAGTCCAACCACCTTACCCTTTGAGTTATCACCAAAAGTGACATACTTTCGAGGGCTGTCGTTTTCAGCAAGCTCACGAAACATATCTTTGTCTCCGGTCATATGATCAGTACATCCACTGTCAATGACCCATTCCTTTCCTTCAGCCATGTAGCCGTGAAGATTAGCCATAAGACCAAAGTGTCTCATCGCATCGTCAAGATCATAATCACTATCATCATCCTCATCATTGTGAAGCTATGTTCCGAGGCCATATCTGCATATGCTAGGCTCGTCAAGTCTAACCCGAGTATTCTGCGTGTGCAAAACTGTCTTACACCCATTGTAGATGAACGTTGAGCTTATCACACCCGATCATCACGTGGTGTCTCGGCACGACGAACTTTGGCAACGGTGCATACTCAGGGAGAACACTTTTACCTAGAAATGTAGTGAGAGATCATCTTATAATGCTACCATCAATCAAAGTAGAATAAGATGCATAAAAGATAAACATCACATGCAATCAATATAAGTGATATGATATGGCCATCATCATCTTGTGCCTGTGATCTCCATCTCCAAAGCACCGTCATGATCACCATTTTCACCGGCGCGACACCTTGATCTCCATCGTAGCATCGTTGTCGACTCGCCAACTATTGCTTCTACGACTATCGCTACCGCTCAGTGATAAAGTAAAGCAATTACAAGGTGATTGCATTGAATACAATAAAGCGACAACCATATGGCTCCTGTCAGTTGCCGATAACTCGGTTACAAAACTTGATCATCTCATATAATAAATATAGCATCATGCCTTGACCATATCACATCACAACATGCCCTGTAAAAACAAGTTAGACGTCCTCTACTTTGTTGTTGCAAGTTTTACGTGGCTGCTACGGGCTGAGCAAGAACCGTTCTTACCTACGCATCAAAACCGCAACGATAGTTCGTCAAATTAGTGTTGTTTGAACCTTCTCAAGGACCGGGCGTAGCCACACTCAGTTCAACTAAAGTTAGAGAAACTGACACCCGCCAGCCAACTGTGTGCAAAGCACGTCGGTAGAACCAGTCTCGTACAGCGTGACGTAGTAATGTCGGTCCGGACCACTTCATCCAACAATACCGCCCGAACCAAAGTATGACATGCTGGTAAGCAAGATGACTTGTATCGCCCACAACTCACTTGTGTTCTACTCAGGCATATAACATCTACGCAAAAAACCTGCCTCGGATCGTCACGTGGAATTGTCACGGCAGATGTCCTCATGAAAGGACTTAGTCAAGGGCCATCAGACGGGTTAACTTAGAGGGGTTAAAGCGGACGCAAGGACACGAGGGTTTATACTAGTTCGGCCCCTTCGATGAAGGTTAAAGCCTACGTCTAGTTTGTGAGGGGATTGATGTGATCTCGGCGACTAGGGAGCAATAGCTTCGCCTAAGCCTCGAGTTGTTGTTATCTGTCCTCAAACCGCCGCCGGGTCGTCCCCTTATATACACGGGTTGACGTCTGCCGGGTTCTACAGAGTCCCGAGGCCGGCTCATACAAGTGTCCGCCTCGCCTCCTCTTATCTTACAACACAAGTTACATGGTTATGGCGGTTTTACCATTATAGGCCCTAATCCGCCCCTGGGCTCCGGGCCTCTAAGCCTCCTTCTGAGTCTTCGTGGGCTCCAATTATGGCTGGGGGTAAACCGGCCCCTCCAGGGCGGTTTATATTCAGTAGTTACATCCCCAACATTAGGCCCCAGATTGACTTGAACCTATTCATGTTAATCTTCAACATCTTAGGAAACTCAATATCTTCCTTCAGATTTAAGAACCGCCATCTTCTTAAACCGCCGCGGACGCTATCCTCCGACCGCAGCGACAGAGCATCTTGACGTCATCTTTATTAAAGAAGCCCAAACAATAAGATTCCCTTCATTTAATACTATCCCGGAAATCGAGGCGACCGCTGCGCCATCTACCGCTTTCAACTCCTCGATTCTCGCACTTATTAATTACTCCGTCTTATTATAAATAGACCGGAAGGCCCTTTCTCTTCTTCTCCTTCCGCGCTTCTTCTTCCTCGCGACGCTCCAAATCTGAAGCTCATTGTCGCCTCCGACCTCCGAACGCCGCTTCGCTCAAGGTCACGATCAACCTGGTTGTACCAGAGATTCTCGGCGCTTCCTCCCTGTTCGTGCATCGGGTAAGGCTCCTCCTCATACCCTAGATCTGCATCTTAGGGCTCCTGCTCATATCGCTGCGTTCATAGGAGTTCATCCCTAGACTCTTCATACCTGCTACGCCATGGCTTTTTAACCCAACCGTAGAATATATCCTGTAGTAACTGCTCCGCCTTTCAGCTTAGCACTTTGCACATCTTTCTTTTGTTCGCACTCCTCTTAATAGAACGCACGAACTTCCCTGCCTTTTATAAGACTTGCACGGATCGCAGAAATTTTTCCTTACTGAATCTTCGGTAGATCCAAATTAACTCCATTCATATGTGAAACCTGTTTCTGTCCACACTTAGCAGATTTTCCAGTTATGTCCCTTCCTCCTAAGGGCGGTTTAATTTTTTGATAGCTAATCCACCAGAGTCCATTAGTCCTCAGTTAAACCGGAAATATGAACTGAATGCCAAATTGCCGGTTTAGCATTGTATAATATGCCTGAACCGTTAACGATGAACCGGCTTTTACTTTTCCTTTCGCAGTTTCTTCTTCCAGAATGGCCAAACAATTATTTGCTTGCAATTGGGTCCGTCCAAGATTACCGAGACGCAACTCAATGGATATGTCACCACCGGGCGCTTTAGCCTCCAAAAATGTCCTTCATTGGCGTGTTCTCAATGTCAATGCCCTCCCGAACCTCAAGAAGGAGAAGTAATTGTATTCATGCAACACTTAGACCTGGATTCAGCCCGCCCGGATCAAAATTCTTCCGGATGTCCTTGCAAGTTTCCAACTCCATCCACAAGATATTGGTCCGAACTCGTGGTCCAATATATGCAATTTCCAAGTTTTCTGTGAAGTCTATCTTCAAGAAGAACCATCTGTGGAGCTGTTCCGGGACTTCTTTCATTTGAACCGCCATACAGAGTTTTCGGATGGTCCTAATACGGAACTGGGTGGCGTTTCAATCCAAAAAAGGAAGGAAGTAGACTTTCCCCATGCAAAACACCATAGCCATCCGAAAGATTGGAACCAAACCTGGTTCTATTGCCGGTATGCCGCTCCTAACAGCGAGAACCCTTTGCCGGGCTACCGCCCTCACCGGCTTAGCAACCATCACCCATTGCCTTTACGCTTGACCGCCGCAGAACGTAAGAATTTTTGCGCCTCAAATTATCAAACTCCGGGCTCTAATGGCCAATGGCTTAACCGGTGTTGAATTTTGTTCGATGTTAGTTTCTTGGGGCATCTTTGCCATTAAGCCGCCGCCGGATTGATGCACGAATACACCGTAGCGCCAAAGACCCTCAAAGACGCTATCACGAGCTACCAATAATCGAGCTTGAAATCACCGATACAGTGAAGAAGATGCTCGATGAATCGGTCTCCGCTCGCAGCCAAACCGGGTTGGCCCTGCTCAGGTTTCCAACAAACCTCCTCATGTAAGGCTCCGCTCATCACTCTTCCGATATTAATGCCTTATTGATGTATATTAATCCTTGTTACCTCTCAAAGCTAACAGCCTTCCGAAACGAACCAAACCGCCCGGGTTCCTCGTGTAAAGTCCAAGACCACCAAGAAAGCTGGTAAAGGAAAACCGCCGATTCTTCTGGTCAGGGAAGGAGAAGATTCGTGGTCTGAGGTAAAGCTTGATTTACCTTGTCCCTTGTTATCCTTCATCCTATTGATGCTAGCAATTCCTGTGATTTACGCTGAAGCTAGTCATGCCGATCCCGTTGAGGTAATCCTTCTTTCTTCCGAATCTGATCTTGTGCCGTTAAAAGAATTCACGGACAGTCCGGAAAGTGAAAAATCTCACCCCGTGCTCATTTGAATCCGAACCTTTCTTTGAAGACACAGCAGATCAAGAGCGCTGCATAACCCACATACAAGCCAGCAAATTACATCGTCTGGTTTACTTCGCACCCCAACCCGGAAGTGTCGTCCCGAGGTGATTTGTTCTCCGAAAAACATTATCCTTTGAAAGGTTTCTTCCGATGCCCTCTCAATCCGTCCGATCCAATTATCGTGCCTCTTCCAACTGATCCGGGCGGTTCATCAACCACTCAACCGCCTCCTCTTAAAGTTGCTGCGGGTAAGCATAACACTCTTTTTTTGTTTTCTTCAGATCCGTCGATTTACCATACTCTAACTCGAATATTGCAGCACCAAGGCTCGCTTAAGTAAGAAGGCGAAACCCTTGACCCTTACCGTGGATGTTGATCCAGAAGACTCCAGAGCACCATGGCGAAAAACCCGAGGTTGCTAAAACAGTTCTCGCCGGGTTGAACCAAGACGACAATGCTAATCCGCCAGAGGTTGAACCGGATGCCCAAGTGGAAACTCTCTACATTCGGCTTCCACCGAAGTCCTGCAATAAACAGGTTGCGGTGTGTCGAACCGGGCCGAGCCTGGGTATGAAAATACCAAGCCCAAGGAAGAATGCCAATCCGACCAGCCCGGCCAAAGATGAATATGTCATAGTGACGGGCACCGCCTATACCGCCCCTGGCAATCCGGTCGCTCTATCAAAACACAGCCCAAGGAAGAATCTACCGCCATGAGTAAAGAGAGGGGAAAAACTGATCTGTCAGCTTATGACAACCTCTCTGCCCAAGAACTTCACTCCGCTTCTCGAACCGACTCTTCTACAAGTCGTGGACTTCAAGCCGGGTCCGTGAATCGTATGAAGGAACGCTATGAGGTAAGGAGTTATGCCTCTCTTGTACTTTTGTTGTGTAGTAGCCCCAAGGGCCGGTTTAACTATGCATAGTTAAACCGACTTAATATAAAACTCATACGCCTTAAACTTCAAAGGTTGTAGCCCCCAAGGGCCGGTTCAATCTTAGCATAGTTAAACTGGGACCGTGAATTTGTATCACCATAGAAAGATGAGATCAATTAGCCATTAGCCCCCAAGTGCCTAGTTGAATACCTGTATTGTGCTTGGGAATTCATAATTAAACAACTAACGTGTTCCATTTTGTATCAGAGTGAGATATACTAGCAAACAGTACAACTCAAGGACCTTCATGCCAATCAAGACTCAACAAGCGAAGCCACCAAGGCCAAGGATGAATTGAAACCGCCTTGACCACTATGGAGCAGCTCAAAGAGTGGTATAAATCCGAGCAGGCCAACTGGGACACCGAGAAGGCTGGTTGCTAAACGGGCGAAGATGTCAAGCAGCTCAAACCGTGATGTAAGAGCTCACCGGACTAAAGCGCCAAATTAATGCCATGACCTCTGCGATCTTTGGTAAGAGATTTTTCACTAACTAATATTCCGTTTTGATATTTCCGTCGGTTTAACCTGAGCTGTCTTAAATCGGTATAGGGAAACGTATTGCTCATCCGGGCTCTGATATGCGGAAAAAGCTCAAGGCTGCATACACGCTGATTGAGCAGTCAGATACCGCACCCAATGAAGTCATATGCGCTTACGTCAGATGATAACACCGCCCGCCCTGATCAAAGATACGCTGGACCGCTATCCATGATTCCGCACAACTTGAAGAGTTGAAACGATCCGCGTCTGGCTGGTACTTTCATCGCCCTAACTCGCGCTTAAAGCGTGGATAGCGGACCTTGATCCGGCCGACATAGCTAAGGGCTTCCTCAGCTCAAGAAAATGGTGAAGTTTTGATAATGACGCCCTCAAACGTAATAACAAAGGAGATGCGTCTCCGGGCGAAATAATCGGCAAAGCGAAGTTAACCCGGGCGTTTACCGCTTCTTTCTATGATGCAAACAACAAGCGGGTGGAATTTGTCATTCCGTAAGTGCGTAACCTTGTTCCTCCAATCCGTAACACACTTATGCCCCTGACGCTGATCCGGCCGAGCTTATAAGTGAAGAGGCTGTCTTCGTGCTTTAAACCGGATTGATCGTCCACCAATGACTTCCCGCCATTGGGTGTTGAAGAGGAAGAAGTTGAACCGACGCTGCACGCACCCATCTTCTTCACGCCAACCCGCGAGGAAGCTTAATCCGTTGCCGGGTGATGCATCATAAGCTGCTAGTCATAACGCCATTTGAAATGTTGGGCCTCTGAAGGCTTTGTAATAGAATAGTCAAAGCTTTTGTTTTGAATATGCCTTTATGCCTTGATGCCTGCAACCTTCACAAGCAGTAGGTGCTGATATTTTTGATTGAATAATCAAACCTTCAATCTATATTGCCCGCAATCACAAATTCTTAAACTGCCCACGGCTGACTTGCCGCGTGCCAAATGGGCTTGTGACGCTCATATGTATATGTAAGGAAATATTGAGGTATATGATCAAAATTTTGTGATACAAAAATACCTGCCAAATACGGGGCCTGCAAAGCTGGTTGAATCCAACCTTGAGGCGGAGGTTGTATAAACCATTACTGGCCAAAGGAGACAACAGCTCTACGTGTTTAGAATGCCGGTTTACCAGGTAAACCATGCCTGGTCATGTTAAGCCCCCTGTTACCCCATAATGGGACGTTTAACAGGACAAATCAAACCGGAAGAGTTATCTCCGGATTAAAAAAAATAAACTGAATTCCGTCAATGGACTAGTTGAACTGATTTTAATAATAGTTATGAAAATAATACGGAAGCAAAGGCAATGATAAAGCCGTTTGCGAAAAGAGGCCTTACTGAGCCGATCAGATGGCGTTACCATGGTCGGACACGACCAAGCTCCCAATAAGGTGTAGCTATGGTTCAAGTCAGCCAGGTCCCCAACTCGAAACCGTGGCATTATGCCGATCAAGTGGCGTGGCAATGGTTCGGTTCGACCAAGCCCCCAAGTGACTCTATGACCTTAGGGCTTCACCAGAGGCGGATCAGTTCAGACTTGACCATGTCCCTCAAGTGATCCTGGTGGCTTTCGCCTATCAAAGGTGTTGCATTGGTTCCGGACACCACCAAGCCCCCAAGTGATATCACAAAGCTTTTGAAAACAAACTCAAGGGGTAAACCGGAGGCCGCTTTAAGACGGAATAACTCCATGTAACCACGCATGATGTAACAGTAACAGATACCCCGCTTTAGCCGAGGCTCCGTTTATTACTTTGTTCATAATATATACACCGCCATAATATGTACATAAGTAGAGCCGATGGCTCAGGTATAATAAGGCGAAGATGAGCTATGTTCCACGGCCTGCTGGTCTCCTCCTCCGACGCGGCGTGAGTTTTATGCTCTCGAATATCGACCGATAGTATGACCCACAGTGCAGATTCTTGCCGACCACGTAAAGGTCCCTCCCAAGGTGGGGATAACTTGTGCATATCGATGCCTGTCTTGGATGAGCCGAGCACCAAATCTCCTTCTTGAAAAGTTCTGGTTACGACCCGCCACTATGGTAACGACGAAGATCATGTTGGTAAATCGCCGAGCTTAGCAGCTGCTATGTCCCGCTTCTTCATCCAACCGATCCAAAGCGCCCTGCTGTTGTCGCCTCGCTGTCCGCTTCAACATAAGCTGCCACACGAGGTGAGTCGTGACGGATGTCATCGGGAGAACC
This sequence comes from Aegilops bicornis, assembly GCA_021605145.1. NCBI lineage: Eukaryota > Viridiplantae > Streptophyta > Magnoliopsida > Poales > Poaceae > Aegilops > Aegilops bicornis. The sequence goes on along the minus strand of CM038669.1, from coordinate 43,796,081 downwards.
GCCTCCGCCTCCATAGACCATATAGAACGGTGTGTATCCCGTGGATCTGGGCATGAAAAGTTGATACTCCATAAATACGTATGGTAATTCTTCTACCCAACAACCAAGGCCCTCTCGCAAAGGAACCATAAGCCGGGCTTGATGCCTCTTAAGATCTCTTGATTAGCTCTTTTCCGCTTGACCATTGGACTGTGGTGTGCTACCAAGAAACATCTAGCCGATGTGCTCACGTTCAGAACTCTTTCATGGCACCTTTGGACAAATTGGTACCATTATCCGTGATGACACCGTGTGGAAAGCCAAACCGAAAATCACCTTTTTGATGAACTGAACTGCCGGTAAGCGCGGCCACACTTGCTAACTGGTTCTCGCCTCCACCCACTTTGTAAATTTGTCAACCGCCACCAGGAGGTGGGTCTTTTTGTCCTTGGACCTTTTGAAAGGTCCAACCATATCCAGCCCCCAAGTCGCAAACGGCCAAGTAATTGGAATCATCCTTAATTCTTGGGCCGGTATATGAGCACGCCTAGAAAACTTCGCAACCATCACATCGCCTCGACCAGATCTTCCGCGATCAAGATGGGCAGTCAACCAATAAAAACCATGGCAAAACGCCTTTAGCCACCAAGGATTTTGAACCGCGTAGGACCACAAATTCCCCTTCGTGGATCTCTCGTAATATTTCACAGCCTTCCTCGGGGACACACATTGTTGAAAACGCTCTCGACACATTAACGCAATGAGGCAGCTCGCCATTAACAATGGTCATAGACTTAGACCGCCAACTATCCGCCGGGCCAACGTCTCATCTTCTGGTAACTCGCCCCGGCTCATGTACGCCAAATAAGGGAGCGTCCAATAAGGAATGACATGCATGGCAGCCACCAACTGAGCCTCCGGATCAGGAATAGCCAAATCAACTACATCGGGAAGCTTGACTGACGGGTTGTGCAGTACATCAAGGAAGACATTGGGCGGGACCGGTTTACGTTGAGAGCCCAACCGGCTTAAAGCGTCCGCCGCTTCGTTCTTCCGACGATCCACATGGTCCACCTGATAGCCTTTAAAATGACCTGCAACAACATCCACCTCCCGACGAAACGCAGCCATGAGTGGGTCTTTGGAATCCCAAGTGCTCGATACTTGTTGGGCCACCAAGTCCGGAAATCAACAAGCACTTAACCCGCTTAGATTCATCTCCTTAGCCATCCGAAGACCATGGAGCAAGGCTTCATACTCAGCTGCATTGTTAGTACAAGGAACATTAAGCCGGAGGACGAATAAAACTTTTTCACCTCGGGGAAGTTAACACGACTCCAGCCCCCGAGCCTTCCAACCGCTCGACCTGGCCAAAGTGGATGGTCCAATAGGTATGATCCGCTTTTCTTCAGCGCTTGTAACTCCGGCCCAATCATTAATGAAATCCACAAGTGCCTGGAATTTACCGCCGTCCGAGGCACATACCGTAAACCGTATGCCCAAGCTCTATAGCCCACTTAGCAATCCGCCGCCGCTTCCTCGGTTCTCAGATGATATCACCCAAGGGAGCTGAATCGACCACCGTGATGGGATGCCCTTGAAAATACTGCTTCAGCTTCCGCTTGCCTTAAAAACTCCATACACCAGCTTCGCCAATGCGGATATCTCTCGCTGACTCAATGAGCACCTCGCTGATATAATAAACCGGACGTTGAACCGATGTTCCTTCCTCGCCTCTTCCGCTTACCACAATGGCTACGCTTAATCGCCCGGCATTAGCAGCAACATATAGCGTAAGCGTTTTCTTGTCAATGGGAGCGGCGAATAGGCGGGTTGGCCAATTGCCGCTTCAAATCCTCCAATGCTTCATCGGGCGGCTGAACCTGCATAAATCGATCCGCCTTTTTTCAAAGATTCCGTACAAAGGAATGGCCTTCTCCGAGGCGGCCGATAAACCGCTTAGCGCTGCAATCCGACCCGCCAAACGCTGGACATCATTAATACACTTTGGCTTAGCCAAGGAGGTGATAGCCGTAATTTTCTCCGGATTAGCTTCAATCCCCTGGCCGACACAAGGAAACCCAATAACTTGCTCATTGAACACCGAAACACATTTGGCTGGGTTAAGCATCATCTTGTACACCCGCAAGTTGTCAAAGGTTTCTTTCGGATCCGCAATCGCGTTTCCTTCTTCCTTGATTTAACCACAATATCATCCACATAAGCATGCACGTTACGGCCGATCTGTTCGCGGTAAGCAATTTCAGTGCGTAACGCCGATAAGTCGCTTAAGCGCTCTTGAGCCCAAAAGGCATAGACACATAGCGTAAGGCTCCAAAGGCAGTGATAAACGCTGTCTTCTCCTGGTCCTTAACCGCCATTTTGATCTGATGATATCCGTAATATGCATCCAAAAAACTCAAACGCCACAACCCGCCGTAGCATCAATAATCTGGTCAATAATCCGGGAGGGCGAAGGATCTCGCCGGACAAGCCTTGTTAAGATCTGTGTAATCCACACACATGCGCCAAGTGCCGCTTTTTCTTAAGGACCAACACCGGATTAGCAAGCCACCTCGATGGAAAACTTCAACGATAAAACCTGCCGCTAAGAGCCCGCAACCTCCTCTCCAATAGCCTTGCGCCTTTCCTCGTTAAACCGCGAAGAAACTGTTTTACCGGTTTGTATTTGGGATCAACATTAAGAGTGTGCTCGGGCGAAGTTCCTCGTTACACCGGCATGTCAAGGCTTCCATGCAAAAATGTCCCGATCTCACGGATGAACTCGATGAGCGCTTTCCTATTTAGGATCCAAGTTAGCACCGATGATGAACTGCTTGGATGAATCACCGCACAAAGTCAACAAGTTTAGTCTCAAATTACCGATTTAAACTTCAGATCCGGATCGTGCTCAGAGTTGGCTTCTTCAACGGGTCATATCCGCCGGATCAACATTATCTTTATAGTACTTTAGCTCTTCGGTGGCACAAACCGACTCTGCGTAAGCCCATCACCTTCCTCACACTCTAAAGCGATCTTGCGGCTCCCCATGAACCGTTATCGCCCTTTGTGACCCGCATTTTCAGCTGCAAATAGACATAACAAGGTCGCGCCATGAACTCGGTGATAAGCCGGCCGCCCAAACAGGGCGTGCTAAGGGCTTTGAATTTTCACCACTTCAAATGTCAATGTTTCCGATCCGAGTCATGTTCATCCCCAAAGGCCACCTCCGTAGCTATTTTACCAACCGGATATGCTGACTTGCTGTGCACCACACCATGAAACACGGTATTGGACGGCTTGAGATGTTTATCTGTTAATCCCATAATGCATTTAAGGTCTCATAATACAGGATGTTGATGCCGCTTCCTCCGTGCATCGCATCTTTAGTGAACTTGTATCCTCCCACCGAGGCGCCACCACTAGGGCTAGCTGACCCGGATTGTCAACCCGGAGGATGATCCTCTCTACTCCACACGATAGGCTGCTCGACCAGCGTAGGTAATGCGGCACGGCCGGTTCAACAACGCTTGATCGCCCGCTCAAGCTTCGGTCTCGCTTGTCCAAGCTAGTGGTGAAGACGTGATATTGCCCACCATTCAACTGCCTCGGATTGCGTTGATACCCCGACTGCTGTTGCTGATTATAACCGCCTTGGTCGTTCTGATTGTTCTGATTGTTCTGATTGTTCTGCCCGCCCGGATTACCATTAAACCCCGACCGGAATTTCCTCCATCAGAATCTCGGCCGACCCTGAACCGCCAAGGGCCCTTTGATCATACCGAAAGCATTAGAACTTTTAAACTCCTGCATAATGTAACAATCCTTCCAGAGGTGGTTTGTCGGCGCCTCCTTCGTCTCCATGCTTCGGATGGTTGATTCAATGAGATAATTCAACCGGTCCGGATTGTGATTAGGCGCATCACCGGTTCGGATGTTTACCCTTGCGCCGTTGACCCTTGTCCTGCGTGTTGGTGTTGGCTACTGAAACCCATGTTACCATTCGCTTTACGCTTTGTTTCCTCCATTACCCCCAATGAGTGATGTCAGCTGGCCTCCTGAGTTGCTGTTCGCTTCTTCCCTGCTTTCATCATCCTCCTCGCACTGGATCCTTGGTACTACTCGTAATCAGCATACTTCACTAAAACGCCCATGAGGGTGCCCATGTCATTGCAAAAACGCTTCATGCGACTCCAGCTTCAGCTTTAAAGGTTTGAACCGGCAGCTTGCCTTCTAGGGTTAAGATCGCAGAATCGGGTTGATCCGTCCTCAAGAATGTAAAACTTCCAAACGCGCGCATCTCCAACGGGTTGTGGATTCTCCTCTCGCTCGACACAAGCCGCCAAGTCCACCATGCATATGGGCTGCTTACAGATGTCTTTGATATTTTGAATGAAGCGGGTCCGCAACTGGGCCCATGAACTGATGGAATTGGGTGGCAAGTTTTTCAACCAAGTAGGGGCCGTGCCTTCAAGCATCATGGTGAAATATATTGCACACGCAGCTTCATCCACATCCAAAGATTCCATGGCCATCTCATAGCTTTCTATCCACGCCTCGAGCCAGATCGCTGCAGATAATTGGGCACCTTGTGTGGCCCCTTGAAGTCTTTGGGCAAGCGACATTGCGTGAAAGCGGGACGAGGCAGCAGCACCGCTAAAGAGCCAGATGTAACCCCAGTGCTCAAGATTGTAGGTCGAACCGCACGTAGCCGATGATCCTCATGCTGCAGGCTGCTAACTCGGCCTCCCCACGCCGCCTCGGCCCGGGTCCACCACCTCTTGAGCGTGCTGAAAACACCCGCCGGGTTGTTGCTGGGGTGCACTGCGCCACAGACATTACTTGACACGGCCGTTCATCTGCTCACAGAGCTCGCTTGGGCGGGGTGGAGTGGATCCGATCCTCGCTATATGAATACGCTCTGTTGGACCAGAGCCGCCTTTAAGGAGTTTTGACCCGGCGTGTTTCTACCGCCTGTGGTGAATCGCCTTCGATTGAATCGCTTCCAACCGCGGCCGTAGCTGCAACAAGGTTATCCATCGGGTTGGAGTAGTGACCGGAGGTGTTTGCACACCTGAGGCACGCCGGCATGATGGCGAGGCAGATCTATCACACGGGCTAATCGGCGCGCCTGCCGCAGTGCTTCCGCCGTTCATCAACAAGCGGCGGATTACTAGTTCCTCGCCCGGGTGTTGAAGATGTCTCTTCCTCGAAACCGAGGGCAAACGGATCTGTATTTTCTTTTCATGACTTCATGCGACGCGTTCTCGATCCAAAGATGAGCCTATAAGCTGCGCAGATCCAAAGCGCCCGCTCGCCGCCATCCTAACGCCCGCTTGGCCGCCGATCCGCTTTTAGCTCGAGTGATTTGTTCCTTCACCTTTGCAATCTCCGCATTATGCTGGTCTTGATCTGCGGGTTAGCCTCTGCCATGAGCACAGCCAATGCATCAAATAGTTCTGATAAAACTTGAGCCGGCGGGCGCACAGGGCCTCCTGCCCCGGCTGCCATCGCCGCTGTTGAACCGCCACCATCGGCGAGCGTCGAAGAGTGAAGGCCGCTTGTGTACTGCCATGAATATTCCAACCTGGTTGGGCAGATCAAAGGGCCGAATACTCTCATCGCCGGAACAGCCCCGATCTGGCCATCTTGCAGCGGTACAGAGACTCAGCTTCTGCCGACGACTCACATCGTGAGTAGACAACGGTTTCGCCGCCAGATGCCGATCCGCTTCATAGTCTCCTCCGTGGATGACTCCACGAAGGCACGCCGACAGCTGGTTTAGCCAGTGGCAGGTTTCTTCTTCGCCATTGAGCCGCTCCTCGACGAGGTCGGCAGTAGATGTCCGCCTGTGCCCCGCTCACCAATCTTGCCGATGAACACATGTATGCCGCCAAAGGGACCCGGCACCAGACCAGATCAATCGAGCCGGCCTCGGGCCCCAAACCGCATCGTCGCCGACAGAGCTTGTCATGACGACTCTTGGTCATCCGCCCAGAACATAGCCTTCGAAGTCCTTTCGAACTTGCCCTCTAAGATCATCAAACCATCGCAAGGCGATAGCTCCCACGGTGGGCGCCAACCGTCGTGGAATTGTCACGGCAGATGTCCTCATGGAAGGACTTAGTCGCGGGCCATCGACGCAAGTTAACTTAGAGGGGTTAAAGCGGACGCAAAGACACGAGGGTTTATACTTAGTTCGCCCCTTCGATGAAGGTAAAAGCCTACGCCTAGTTTGTGATGGGATTGATGTGATCTCGCGACTAGGGAGCAATAGCTTCGCTTAAGCCTCGAGTTGTTGTTATCTGTCCTCAAACCGCCGCGGGTCGCCCCTTATATACACGGGTTGACGTCTGCCGGTTCACAGAGTCCCGAGGCCGGCTCATACAAGTGTCCGCCCGGTCTCCTCTCTTATCTTACAACACAAGTTACATGGTTATGGCGGTTTTACCATTATGGGCCCTAATCCGCCCCTGGGTTCCGGGCCTCTAAGCCTCCTTCTGAGTCTTCGTGGGCTCCAATTATGGCTGGGGGTAAACCGCCTCCTGTATGGTTTATATTCAAGAGTTACATCCCCAACAGATGCCACCGCTGGGGAAACGTAATTTCAAAATTTTCCTATGCACACTTAAGATCATGGTGATGATAGCAACGAGAGGGGATAGTGTGTCCACGCACTCCTCTTAGACCGAAAGCAGTTGCTTAGCACAACGCTGTTGATGTAGTCAGACGCCTTCACGATCCGGACCGATCCAAGTACCAAACGTACGGGCACCTCCTGAGTTCAACAAACGCTCAGCTCGATGATGTTCCACGAACTCCGATCCAAAGCAGAGCTTAGGAGAGTTCCACAAGACGACGGGCGTTGATGACGGTGTTGATGATGCTACCGACGCAGGGCTTCGCCTAAGCACCGCTACGATATTACCGAGGTGGAATATGGTGGAGGTGGGCACCGCACACGGCTGGGAGAGATCAACAGATCAACTTGTGTGTCTAGAGGTGCCCCCTGCCCTCATATATAAAGGAGAAAGGGGGGAGGCGGCCAGCCAAGGAGGAGGGCGCGCCAAGGGGGAGTCCTACTCCCACTCCTCCTTTCCTAGTCAGAGTAGGAGAAGGGGAAGGAAGGGAGAGAGGGAGAGAAGGAACGGGGGGCGCCGGCCCCCCTCCTTGTCCAAGTCGAACTAGAGGGGGAGGGGGCACGCGGCTGCCCTGGCCGCCCCTCCTTTTCTCCCACCAAGGCCCGTTAGGCCAAATATACTCCCCGGGGGTTCCGGTAACCCCCTGGTACTACGGTAAATGTCCGAAACCTCCCCAAACACTTCCGGTGTCTGAACATAGTCATCCAATATATCGATCTTTACGTCTCGACCATTTCGAGACTCCTCGTCATGTTCGTGATCATATCCAGGACTCCAAACTGCCTTCGGTACATCAAAACACATAAACCCATAATGCCGATCGTCACAAAACTTTAAGCGTGCGGAGCCTACGTGTTCGAGAACCATGTAGACATGACCGAGACACGTTTCCGGTCAATAACCAATAGCGGAACCTGGATGCTCATATTGGCTCCCACATATTCTGCGAAGATCTATATCGGTCAAACCGCGTAACAACATACGTTGTTCCCTTTGTCATCGGTATGTTACCATCCCGAGATTCGATCGTCGGTATTTCAATACCTAGCTCAATCTCGTTATCGGCAAGTATCTTTACTCGTTCCGTAATGCATCATCCCGCAACTAACTCATTTGTCACATTGCTTGCAAGGCTTATAATGATGTGCATTACCAAGAGGGCCCAGAGATACCTCTCTGACAATCGGAGTGACAAATCCTAATCCTGATCTATGCCAACCCAACAAGTACCATCGGAGACACCTGTAGAGCACCTTTATAATCACCCAGTTACGTTTTCACATTTGGTAGCACACAAAGTGTTCCTTTGGTAATCGGGAGTTGCATAATCTCATAGTCAGAGGAACATGTATAAGTCATGAAGAAAGCAATAGCAGTAAACTAAATGATCACGTGCTAAGCTAACGGAATGGGTCAAGTCAATCACATCATTCTCCTAATGATGTGATCCCGTTAACGAAATGAGAACTCACGTCTATGGTTAGGAAACTCAACCATCTTTGATCAACGAGCTAGTCAAGTAGAGGCATACTAGTGACGCTATGTCTGGCCTATGTATTCACACACATGTATTATGTTTCGTTAATACAATTCTAGCATGAATAACAAACATTTATCATGATATGAGGAAATAAATAATAACTTTATTATTGCCTCTAGGGCATATTTCCTTCAGTCTCCCACTCTGCACTAGAGTCAATAATCTAGATTACATAAAGAATGATTCTAACACCCATGGAGTCTTGGTGCTGATCATGTTTTGCTCGTGGAAGAGGCTTAGTCAACGGGTCTGCAACATTCAGATCCGTATGTATCTTGAAAATCTCTATGTCTCCCACCTGGACTTGATCCCGGATGGAATTGAAGCATCTCTTGATGTGTTTGGTTCTCTTGTGAAATCTGGATTCCTTTGCCAAGGCAATTGCACTAGTATTGTCACAAAAGATTTTCATTGGACCCGATGTAGTAGGAATGACACCAAGATCGGATATGAACTCCTTCATCCAGACTCCTTCATTTGCTGCTTCCGAAGAAGCTATGTACTCCGCTTCACACGTAGATCCCGCCATGACGCTTTGTTTAGAACTCGCATTTAACCAATGTAGCCCACCGCTTAATATAAACATCGTATCCAATTTATGCGATTTTGAATCGTCTCGATCAAAGCTGTCAAAGCTTGCATTGACGTAACCATTTACGGCATTTGTGCTCTTTGTCATCTCCATAAACGAGAAACATATCCTTAGTCCTTTTCTGTATTTCAGGATGTTCTTGACCGCTGTCCATGATCCACTCCTAGATTACTTTGGTACCTCCCTGCTAAACTAATAGCAAGGCACACATCAGGTCTGGTACACAGCATTGCATACATGATAGAGCCTATGGCTGAAGCATAGGGAACATTTTTCATTTTCTCTCTATCTTCTGAAGTGGTTGGACATTGAGTCTGACTCAACTTCACACCTTGTAATACAGGCAAGAACCCTTTCTTTGCTTGATCCATTTTGAACTTCTTCAAAACTCTATCAAGGTACATGCTTTGTGAAAGTCCAATTAAGCGTCTTGATCTATTTCTATAAATCTTGATGCCCAATATATAATCAGCTTCACCGAGGTCTTTCATTGAAAAACTCTTATTCAAATATCCTTTTATGCTATCCAGAAATTCTGTATTATTTCCAATCAGCAATATGTCATCCACATATAATATTAGAAATGCTACAGAGCTCCCACTCACTGTCTTGTAAATACATGCTTCTCCAAAAGTCTGTATAAAACCATATGCTTTGATCACACTATCAAAATGTTTATTCCAACTCCGAGAGGCTTGCACCAGTCCATAGATGGATCCCCGGGGATTGCACACTTTGTTAGCTCCCTTTGGATCGACAAAACCTTATGGTTGCATCATATACAACTCTTCTTCCAGAAATCCATTCAGGAATGCAGTTTTGACATCCATTTCCCCAAATTTCATAATCATAAATGCAGCAATTACTAACATGATCTCGGACAGACTTAAGCATCGCCACGGTGAGAAAGTCTCCTCGTAGTCAACCCCTCAGATCATTACCGTCACACACATTTTTCTTCTTGAAGATCCATTTATTCTCAATGGCTTGTCCGAACATCGGGCAAGTCAACCAAAGTCCACACTTTGTACTCATACATGGATCCCATCTCGTATTTCATGGCCTCAAGCCATTTTATGGAATCTGGGCTCACCCATCGCCTTTATAGTTCATAGGTTCTCCTTGGTCATGTAACATGACCTCTGCATAGGATTACTGTATTCACTGTGCGGATCTTACTCCGTCGACCTACGAGGTTCAAGAGTAACTTGATCTGAAGTTTCATGATCAACATCATTAGCTTCCTCACTAATTGGTGTAGGTGTCACAGAAGCGTTTCTCATATGAACTACTTTCCAATAAGGGAGCAGGTACAAATACTCTCACCAAGTTCTACTTTCCTCCCACTCACTTCTTTCGAGAGAAACTCCTTCTCTAGAAAGGATCCATTCTTAGCAACAAAAGTCTTGCATTCGGATCTGTGATAGAAGGTGTACCCAACTGTTTCTTTTGGGTATCCTATGAAGACACATTTGTCCGACTTGGGTTCGAGCTTATCAGGTTGAAGCTTTTTCACATAAGCATCGCAGCCCCAAACTTTAAGAAACGACAACTTTGGTTTCTTGCCAAACCACGGTTCATAAGGAGTCATCTCTACGGATTTAGATGGTGCCCTATTTAACGTGAATGCAGCCATCTCTAAAGCATAACCCCAAAACAATAGTGGTAACTAAGTAAGAGACATCATTGATCGCACCATATCTAGTAAAGTACGGGTACGACGTTCGGACACACCATTAAGCTGTGGTGTTCTGGGTGGCGTGAGTTGCGAAACTATTCCGCATTGTTTCAAGTGTAGAAATAAACTCACACTCAAATATTCTCCCCACGATCGAGATCGTGAGAAACTTTATTTTCTTGTTACGATGATTTTCTACTTCACTCTGAAATTTTTGAACTTTTCAAATGTTTCAGACTTATGTTTCATTAAGTAGATATACCCATATCTCGCTCAAATCATCCGTGAAGGTGAGAAAATAACGATACCCATGCCATGAAAGCCTAATATCTTCGCTTGACCACATACATCGAAGATGTATGATTTCCAATAAATCTGTTGCTCGCTACATTGTTTCGGAGAACGGCGTTTTAGTCATCTTGCCCATGAGGCATGGTTCGCAAGTACCAAGTGATTCCAGAAGTCCATCAATATGGAGTTTCTTTATGCGCTTTACACCAATATGACCTAAACGGCAGTGCCACAAATAAGTTGCACTATCATTATCAACTCTGCATCTTTTGGCCATAACATTATGAATATGTGTATCACTACCATCGAGATTTAATACAAATAGACCACTCTTCAAGGGTGCATGACCATAAAAGATATTACTCATATAAATAGAACAACCATTATTCTCAGATTTAAATGAATAAATCAGTCTCAGCATCAAACAAGATCCAGATATAATGTTCTATGCTTAACGCTGCACCAAATAACAATTATTTAGGGTCTAAAACTTATCCCGAAGGTAGACGAGGTAGCGTGCGACGTAACGGCGATCACATCGACTTTGGAACCATTTCCCACGCATCGTCACACTGCTTAGCCAATCTTCGCTCAATCCAGTAGTCCCTCGCTTTCGAAGTTGTAAAATATTAGCAATGTAATCCAGTATCAAATACCTGTGTGCTACCACGAGCTACGTAAGGTACACATCAATAACATGTATATCACATATCACTTTGTTCACCTTGCCATCCTTCTTATCTCAGCCAATACTTGGGGGCGCTTTGGCTTCCAAAGTGACCAAATTGCTGTTTGCAGTAGAAGCACCTGGCCTCGTGCTTATGTCCAGACTTGGGTTTCTTCTCCCGAAAGCAAAGAACTTGTTTGCCGCTCTTCTTGAAGTTCCCCTTCTTCTTCCCTTTACCCTTTTTCTTGAAATCGGTGGTCTTGTTGACCATCAACACTTGATGCCCTTCTTGATTTCTACCTCCGCAGCTTTTAGCATTATGTAAGAGCTCGGGAATTGTCCCGATCCATCCCTTGCATATTATAGTTCATCACTAAGCTCTTGTAGCTTGCGGCAAAGTTGATCGGAGAATTCTGGTTAATGACACTATCATCCGGAAGATTAACTCCCGGTTGAATCAAGTGATTGTTATACCCAGACATTTTGAGTATATGTTCACCGACAACAATTCTCCTCCATCTTGCAGTAGAACTTATTGGAGACTCCATATCTCTCAATCCGGCATTTGTTTGAAATATTAACTTCAACTCCTGGAACATCTCATATATATGCTCCATGACGTTCAAAAGCGTCGTTGAAGTCCTTCCGTTATGTCAGGTGTCAAAACCGCGGATCTCGGGTAGGGGTTCCCGAACTGTGCGCCTAAGGCAGATGGTAGCGGGAGGAGGCGGGGACACGATGTTTACCTGTGTTCGGGCCCTCTCGATGGAGGTAATACCTACTTCACTCGCTTGATTGATCTTGATGATATGAGTATTACAAGAGTTGATCTACCACGAGATCAGAGAGGCTAAACCCTAGAAGCTAGCCTATGGTATGATTGTTGTTGCCCCACGGACTAAACTCCTCCCGGTTTATGTAGACACCTGAGGGGGCTAGGGGTTACCTGAAGCTGGCTACACGGGAGGAGATCTACATATCCGTGTTACAAGCAAGCTTGCCTTCCACGCCAAGGAGAGTCCCGTCCGCACATCGGGCGTAAGTCTTCAATCTTGTATCTTCATAGTCCAACACCCAGCCAAAAGGATATAGTCCGGCTGTCCGAGGACCCCTAATCTAGGACTCCTCAAGAGTCTCCCTCGAACCATGCTTCAATGACGATGAGTCCGGCGCAGATTGTCTTCGCATTGCAAGGCGGGTTCCTCCGAATACTCCATAGAAGATTTTGAACACAAGGATAGTGTCCGGCTCGCAAAACAAATTCCACATACCATCGTAGAGAGAGAATAATATTTCCACAAATCTAATCACCGACAGTTTTTCGTGATGATCTCGCCGTGGTCCTGCCATGACGAGCCGCTTTTTCCGAGGCTGCTCAAGCATCGCACGTGTTAAGCAGGCGCTTTTTATTGGGACGCCCCTGTCAAGCAGATCATGTCCTCTTTCACGGGATTCTCATCAATACGGGTGTGAGGGAGTCCTGATTAGGGTCCCTGGACAAAGGACTATATCCTTTGGCCGGACTGTTGGACTATGAAGATACAAGATTGAAGACTTCGACCCGTGTCCGGATGTGGGACTCTCCTTGGCGTGGAAGGCAAGCTTGGCAATGCGGATATGTAGATCTCTCCCTTGTAAACCGGCGCTGCAGGTCTTTCAGCCTCCTCCGTGTCTATTTAAACCGAGGGCTTAGTCCATAGGACAACAACAATCATACCATAGGCTAGCTTCTAGGGTTTTAGCCTCTACGATCTAGTGGTAGATCAACTCTTGTAATACTCATATCATCAAGATCAATAAAGGTGAAGTAGGGTATTACCTCCATCGAGAGGGCCCAACCTCGTAAACATCATGTCCTCGCCTCCTGTTACCATCCGCCTTAGACGCATACGGGACCCCTACCCGAGATCCGCCGGTTTTGACACCGACATTGGTTCTTTCATTGAGTTCCACTGCGTCAGCCATCATAAGGAAGGATGGATCGCCTCTGCTGTCGTGACAACATCACCTCGGGGAGCTCTGCGCTGTAGGCCAAACTCTCTGACTAGGGCGGTTTCATCATGTCCGCTTCGCTCGTCACCGCTACCGGCATTTATGACTTCTCGGTCATTGAAAACAGCCTACGTCACGTTTCGAACTTATCGAGCAGATTTAATCCAATGGATCTCTCCTCTTTGATTGAGCTCTTGGATCGCATCGCCGCTTTGGGAGTCGCTACGGACTATGATTGAATTGGGCTTAAACCCGGCCAAAGGGAGGTTAACTCTCCGCCGGTCATCCATCAGATAGCGGTGGTGGAGGAGCAATGCGGCGATTCTTCCTCTATCTTGAGGACAAACTATATCCGGATTCCCGAGCTCTCCGAGCCGGATACCCGCTTCACGGGAGGACATCGCCCAAACCCTGAACCTAGAATCGTGCAGCCGGGCCAGACCTATTGGGCAACATCCCGAGCCGATGGGAAACTCCTCCGCCTGGTCTCAGATAGGGTCAGGGTTCGACTTAAATCCACCCACCCACCCATATATAAGCCGATCTTTCCCACATTATGCAAGAGCCCTGTGAGACAAGACATCACTATTGGGCCAGATTCCTCCTTGTAATGAACAATGTCAAGGACTGTCAAGCGAGGAAGACGTAATTTCATTCTTTTGAAGTAATTGCACGGACAAGGAATCCTCAACTGCATAAGTCAACGTGAATAGCACACTTCAATCGACTTGGCCATAGTACTAAGTACCGTATGCGATGGAAAGCTGTCAGTAAAACCCAAACAAAATTTTGGGATAATCCGGCTCTGACAAAACCCCAGTCCGAACTAAAAGGGTGCACTCTCATAAGTCGCCAGATTCAATTACAAAGAAGCAAAAGCCCACTACAGGGCGTGGAACCGTATTGAAGTGATGGCTTAATGGGCCATGCAAAATTCACAGTACAGCGGATACCATACCAACACACAGCCTTAGAGCATGTTGGGTACTCCGGCAGGTGGCCAAGAGCGGTGAGGATCTCCTCATTAAAAATACCGCAGAGCACCATCCCGTGGATAACAACAATACAGTATTGACAGTCTTCGAGACCTTCACACAAATAATAGGCGAAGCGAGCACTGCAGCCTTGCCAAGTTCTGCCACATGGCGTAAATAAACTGCGGAGCTACACGGCTATCACCTTCAATGCCAGTGACGAACCTAAATTTCGAACAGCCCGAGCACCTGCCGCCTTGGTCCTTAGTCCATTTGTGGACGGCTTTTGGTTTACTAAAGTACTCATGGACGGCCGCACGGATTAAACCTCATCTATGAGGAGACTCTTCAAAAAATGGAAATAGACATAAACCGCATTGAGCAAAGCAGCACGACCTTCAGAGGAATCATCCCTTAGTCGGAGGTACGATGCGCTGGGAAAATCACACTAGATGTGGTATTCCGCACGGAGAATTATAGGTCCAAGAAATCACATTCCAAGTGGCCCTGCTCAAGAAGCGGATACCACACCCTTCTAGGGCGGGAGGCATTCACGATCTTCCAAGCCATACCCCATTACAGGTACATGAAGCCCAAAATGCCCGGGCCGAATGGAATCATCACTCGTATCCAAACATAGCACTCCGCACTGAAAACAAAACAGCGACACTGGCCCTCGAGGCATTATCCGAAGCCCTCACGGCCGAGGAATTAACTGTGCTGCGCTCCATAGTGGACAGGGACGACGTGATACTCGACAAAATATCCAGGTCCACCTCTTTTAAACCAGCGGATGAAATAGTCAAATTCCAAGTCCACCCAACGGATCTTTGCTACAAAACAGCATCCATCGGGTATAGTTAAACCTCACAGTAGACGCCAGACCACGGGAGTTCCTGCACAAGAATTGGGACATATTCGGCCGGCATCCTTCAGACACGCCAGAATCCCACGCAGCTGGCCGAGCATAGCCTTTAACATTCTAAAGGGATTCAAGCCGGCCAAGGCAGACTCTTCGCTTTCCTCAATCTAAGCGACGCCATGGGAGAGGAGCTAGCCAAGTTATCGGAGGCCGTATTCATTAGAGAAATAAAACATCCGGACCGGCTAGCAAACCCGGTGATGGTACCAAAGAAGGATAAATAAAGCGCCTATGTGTCGGGCTTCAAGGACCTTAACATGGCGCGTGCCCTGTGGATCCTTCCCACTCCCCGGCATCGCTCAAATTATCGACACTACTGCCGGACATGACTCATTGTGTTTCCTCGACGCATACTCCGGATACCATCAAATCAAGGTGGCGCAGTCCGACCAAGCCGCAACGGCATTTATCACCCCATACGGCCCCTTCTGTTTTAACACCATGCCTTTCGGGCTTAAGAACGCCGGTGCAACGACGTCAAGATGATTCGTATACGCCTGAAAAACAGATCGGCAAAATAGTGGAGGCATAATGAGACAATGTCGCTGTTAAAACCAAACACGCCGAATCTCAATGTATTTACTTGAGGCTCACGCTCGACAATCTGCGAACATACGACATCAAGCTCAATCCGAAAAATGCTGCTCGGTGCCCGCCGGAAGCTCCCCGGCTTCATCGCCTCCAGAGAAGAATCAAGCAAATCCGCTCAAATCCGAAGCTACATCACAGCTTGGCTATCCCAACAGACCTCAAGCAAATTTAGAAACTACCTGGATGCGTGACGACCATAAGCCGCTTTATCTCCCACTTAGGAGAAAAGGCACTACCCCTTTATCGCCTTCTTCGGCGCACCGAACACTTCGAGTGGATGGATGCGCCCACGGCCGGATTGGGAGAAATAAAAGCCATCCTGGCCACCAACCCAATCTTGGTGGCGCCAAATGTCGGCAAACCAATGCTGTTATATATAGCGGCAACTCACCAAGTTGTAAGCGCAGCGCTCGTCGTCGAACGAGAGATGGACGGACATAAATTTCCACTTCAAAAGCCGGTATACTACGTATCCACGGTACTCACTAAATGTAAATCACGGTACCCACGTTATCAAAAGATAGCATACGTGGTATTTATGGCATTCCAGAAACTACGACACTACTTTCAAGAGTGTTCAATTACGGTGGCCTCGGAAGTACCACTCAACGACATAATAAACAACCGAGATGCCACGGGCCGGATTGCTAAATGGGCTATCGATCTCCTCCCGTTTGACATAACATATAAACCACAAAGTGAGGCATTAAGTCGCAAGCATCGCCGATTTTGTCGCCGAAAGTGGATGGGTTTAGCTCCCTAAAGAATATGTCACAGACTCCAATTGGATCATGCACTTCGACGGCTCCAAATGCTGGCTGGTCCGGGGCTGGCATCGCCCTTACGTCCCCCATCGGAGATACAACAACACGTCCTCCAAATATTATACATGCATCAACAACGCAGCCAATCACGAGGCCCCTCACATGGTCTCCTGGATGGCGCCTCCATGGGCATTCAACGGCAGGAGGTGCGTGGGGACTTGAACCTCGTAATATCTCAAATAAATGGAGACTTTGACGCTAAGGATCCAAAATGGCAGCTTATCGCAACGCCGCCCTCAAAATGTCAGCTCGGTTCGAGGGGCTCAATTCACCATGTGGCTCGGGAAATAATCAAAGCGCGGATATCCTCGCTCAAGATCAGCGCTTAAGCGCCGACCTGCCCCACCTAACATCTTCTTGAAAGGCTGTTTGCCATCCGTGGTAAGGGAAGGGAAACTGCAATAATAGTCCGGACCCGCCACAACACTAGATACCAACACTCGACACAATTGGAGGCTCGCCACCGAAATAACACCTTCAGCCCACATGATAATGGCTGTCATCGCTTCTGGATGTAATCCATTCCCGCCTACCTAACTAGGCAGGAATTACCCGAGGACCAAAACGAGGCACGCTGCATAGTGCGGCAGTCTAAAGCCTACAAGGTCCACGAGGGAGAGCTTTATAAGAAAAGCACCACCGGAGTCCTTCAAAGGTGCATCTCCAAAGAGGAAGGGCGGAAACTTTTGGCAGAAATCCATGCTAGACTCTGCGGCCACCACGCCGCAGCCCACGCCCTTGTAAGCAAGGCCTTCCAGACAGGTTTCTATTGGCCGACGGCCCGAGCAGATGCACAGATCTTGTTCAACGCTATATTGCCGGTTGCCAGCTTTTGCAAACCAAAGCCATATGTCCGCCTTACCGCTTCCAAACAATCCCTCATTACTTGGACCTTGCGGTCCGGGGCTTGATATGGTCGGACTTCAAAGGGGGCAGCCATAAGAAAAATACTTAACGGCCATGGTGGATAAATTCACCAAATGGATAGAAGCCAAACCTGTTAAAACAAATGAATCCGGACCAGTGTTATACTTCATATCCGGGTTGTACAATCGTTATGGCCCCCCACAAAGATCATCACCGATAACTTCCTGAACTTCACAGCCGACGAGGTAAAACTTTGGTGCAAAGCAACATGGGCAGCAAGCTTGATTATGCTTCTGTTCATCATCCACAAACTAACGGGTCAAGTCGAGCGAGCAAATGGTCTTATCATGAGCGCACTAAACCCAGATTAGTGCGGTCCTTAAAGGAATCAAATACGACCGGGTAGAGGAGCTCGACCAGACTATGGGGGCTGCGGACCACGCCGAATCGCACTACCGGATACACACCGTTTTTTATGGTGTACGGCGCAGAGGCGGTACTACCCTGCGACATAATTCATGACTCGCCTCGAGTGCGCATGTATGAAGAAAAAGAGGCCGAGCTGGATCGGCAGGACAGTTTGGACGCCCTCGAGGAGGAGCTTGTAGTGGCAAAAGCCCGCTCCGCATTCTATCAGCAACAGGCTAGAAGGTACCAAAGCAGAGAAGTACGGGCCAAAACCTATAACGTTGGCAAAATCGTTCTACGCCTACCGGAGAAGAAAAAAAAACAAGCTCAAGCCCAAATGGGAAGGTCCCTTCATTATTGACCAAGTTCTCGACCGTGGAGCGCATCGCCCCTGGATGCATCGGACAATCGACTTGAGTCAAACCCATGGAACGCAGCCAGACTCCGAAGGTTCTACGCCTAGTGCCGGACTCTATGTTCGTCTCCTTACCTCCGTCAATTTTTTACATATCCATCATCTGTCTTTTATCCTTTCTTTTTGCCTTTTTCTTCAAGGCCTTAAAAGGCTCAATTGTGTCTCGACTACACAATCTTGACGCTCTAACCGCCGCTTTATTATACCTGGGGCTTCTTATACGTAAGCTTAATATAACTATTCTCCGGCTCTATGCCCCACACATGTGTTATTCTTTCCACATGTACCTTTTTTGCCATTATATGCATCGATATGACTTATGTTTTGGGCCAAGCTGGGTTGTAGCTCTTTGTGTTTATGCCCCACGCTCCTCAAGTTAATTTGGGTAGGGCATAAGGGGAGCACCTCTGCGATTGTTACTGCCGGGTCAGCCGGATGTGTACCTCAGACTGGGTGAAGCCGAAAGCTAGCGTTCTTAAGGGAATACTCGGTCGGTGAACAAAAGATGATTTTTATTTATTTTAATACATGCCCCCCAGATGTTTATAGCCTGAGTCTCTTTTCGCAGTTCGTACATGCACATTAGCGCATGCGTACCCAGGAAAAGGAACCCTTAACGGAACTATTCTCCCTGGAAGATGTTTCTTACTATCCATGTAATATAACATAGCTAGTTGGGTACTTGTCCTGCTCAAGCACTTATGACCCCTCACGCCTTGGTTTCCACGCTGCACTTCTCGGTTTTTACATAACTGAAAGCAGGTATTCTGGATACACTCCTGGACTATCGGGTCCGTAGAGGTCGGGTTAAAAAGGTCTCACTATGACAAATGATTTACAATCCAAATTAGGGACAATATATGTCACACCAAGTACCACAGTCACTTAGACCGACTAAATTCTTCTTTCTATACCATCCAACAGTTGTCTAGCCTACAACCTGTTGGGAATACTTTATGCTAATTCTACTTGGTCATACACCAAACTGACGGGGATCTCTTTCCCATCGGGCCCCACAGGTCCGACCTCGACCATGTGGTTTGGGTCAGCTTTAGTATATTGTGTCTTCACCATGGCCCAGGCTTCCCTTGAACCTTGTCGGCAGGCTGATACCTTCCATAATTGGAAGTGCCGCCATGCTCCCTTGAGCTTCTCTGCTCCCCATGCCTCCCGGGCGGGAGGCGGATGGCCACAAGGCTTGGGCATTACCTCAGATCACCGGCCGAACTTGTTCGCAAGGGGCCAGAGAGCTCGTAGAAGATCACCCGCAGACCCGGCATCTCCTCCGCTGGGACGCACTCCACAAAGATACCCGCAGACATAACTCGTTAGTCGCTTCTTCGCCGAACTCTTTCAAAAGTTCGCTCAAGCACTTACTGAAAATGCCGCCGAAGACGCTTTATTCTCCTTCACGGAGTCCGCAAGCTGGGCTCGAACATCTTTCGCCCACGCCCAAATTGGATATTGGCGCCTTGGAGATCGCTTAATCCTTCCTAACTCACAGAAAACGGCTGGGCCGCCAAGATTTAGTCAAGCGATTAGCACGCTGCATCCTCGCACGGCCTCCGGATTCACTCCGAGTCATCTCGGCAGATCTATTGATTAGATTTGCATGCATGTCGCATGCTATCTGGTACCTGTCATTGTTTGCAATGGAAACAAGTATTACCAGAGGGGGCCTTCTCGGACTCCTTTAGCGCGGCAAGTGCGGCCCATAGATTGTCTTTGCACTCTTCCAGCTCTTGAGACAATTGGATATTCTTCTTTGTAAGAACCTGCACAAATAATGATCCTTAAATCAGTTGTGTCAACTGTTTCAAGTCTCGTGGGCTACATATATATATAATCATCAGATTTTCTTACCCGTGATATCCTTTACATATCGGGTCCGTGGCTCCGGCAAGACCATTTTGAGCAGCACGGATGTAACGCTGGCCTCCCGAGTTGAAGGCATCAAACGCCTCTTGGGAGAAACAAGCGTCATGGAGTATGGCCCGGCGACGCCTGTGATTCATGGCGCTCTCCACTTCGGAATTTGTAGCGGATAATCTATCCGCATCCTTTGTAGGAGGAGCGTCCGGCATTCGCCCCGTGTTAGCTTCCACCTCTATGTCCAGCCCTGGAGCTCGACTGGTGGAGGCGTGATGGGCAACCTCTCCGGATATAGTTCGGCGAGCGTTTTTCCTACTAGGAAACGTGGACGTCATTATATTTTAAAAGACGACAACCACGGAGCGAGGTTCAGATTATACCTCCGTGGACGGCGCCTCAGTCCCGACCGCCTTTCCTTTTAGCCTACCCGACTTTGGTGCCCCATGTTGGCGAAGTCATCAAGGGTTCGACATGGCGTCCCGAGGGCCTTCCTCAGAAGACACCATAAGTGTACGGTAGATGAAGTGCGTAAAAGGATCCTTCTCGGAAGTTGGGACTCCGGTTTTACTTTAGATGTGATGCGGGAGTAGCCTCGATAGTCGGCTATGATGGCCACCATGGCATCATCACAGCTCAATTGATAGAATGTCCCGTCGATCAGCTCCACAAATATGTCCGGATCCTCTTCGAGTCCGGGATCGAGGGCCCGGCCAGTGGTCCTCCGTTGTGGGAGGCGGGTCTGTGGACCTCCCTTTATAGTTGCAGTTCCTGCCATGAAACGGCAAGGTAAGTAATACTTATGACGTAAGAATGTGGGAAGGTTGGGAGTAAAAAGTGACAACTCACCCAGCTTGGAGGGTTGTACATAGAGAATCCGTCCCGTGGCTTAATGCGGATGAACTCCTCTTCCTCTCCCTTGTACAAATCGGACAGATTTTTTTCTAGAGCAAAGCAATCGAAGTCCGTCCCTTACGCTCGCAGCGGGTGGCATCATCTTCCCTGCTAAAGTGCCACATGGGGTGCCTCGATATTGAAGTGGCTGTACTTCGCGAAAATACATGTTGACATAACCTCGACATTGTCATCCCGATTGAGCCAGCATTTTTATCCGCCCATCGTAAAGGGCTTCTCCCAGATCTTCCTCCCGAGGGCTCTGAGGGCGCCACCATGGGCAAGCTACTCCTCGTGGGAGCGTTGTCGAACCTGTGGAGGCCCATCCGAATAGGGTCCTAAGGGGACGCCCTCCATATAAAACCACTCCAAGGCTAGTCCTCGGATGTCTTCTTTGAGTACCGGACAGGTATCCGGTCCCGGCGATGCACCATATTTCGCTCGCCCACTTGGTACAAAGGACCCCTCCTGCTTACGGGTACAAGGCGTAATAGCCTCTTCCATAGCTCGAAATGAGCTTCAGAGCCTGTAAACAGCTCAAAGGGCTACATAGCCAAGAATGTGTAATATGGAGGTGGAAGTGAAATTATGCAGCCGGAGGCCATAGAACTCTGTGAGCCCGCTGGAGGAACGGATGAATTGGAAATCCAAGCCCTCTTAATAAGTAAGAGACGAGGCATACCCGCCTCCCTTATGGATGGGCCGGGAATGATCTCCGCTTGTTCCCCGCGTCATAGGTGATAGCCCGCCTCGAACGGGGACCATATATCGCTGAGGGAGAAACCCCGGTCTCAGAGCTCTACTAATTGGCTGGGGGGACAGAACACTTCTTCCAATTGCCGGGCTTAGGGCTACGGGAGCGTAGAGGAGGAGCTACATGACCGCCATGTTGGAATGGATTTTTTCCGGGCGCCCGATGGATACTGCTTATGGGAGGATGGTGTGATCGGATCTGAGAATCCCCGCCTCTTTAATAGATGATTTACCAACATGGCTAGGTCGGCAATTGTAAAATGTTCTCGACTTCTCGCATTCGCCGACGCTTGAGGATATCCATTATTAGGCGCGAAGCCAAGGAGTGCAACATTTATGGAAGCCGGAGACTACTCAAACAAGTATTCCAAATTTGAGAAGAACCCGCCTTTGCAATGTCAAGACAATCATGCTGGCCGGACTCATCGCCATTGAAGCCTGGTTCGGGGCTACCGAGGGAATCCTCGGATTAGGGGTCCTCGGACAGCCGGACTATATCCTTTGGCCGGACTGTTGGACTATGAAGATACAAGATTGAAGACTTCGACCCGTGTTCGGATGGGACTCTCCTTGGCATGGAAGTCAAGCTTGGCAATACGGATATGTGGATCTCCTCCCTTGTAACCGATTCTATGTAACCCTAGCCCCCTCCGGTGTCAATATAAACCGGAGGGCTTAGTCCATAGGACAACAACAATCATACCATAGGCTAGCTTCTAGGGTTTTAGCCTCTACGATCTCGTGGTAGATCAACTCTTGTAATACTCATATCATCAAGATCAATCAAGCAGGAAGTAGGGTATTACCTCCATCTAGAGGGCCCGAACCCGGGTAAACATTTTGTCCCCCGCCTCCTGTTACCATCCGCCTTAGACGCACAGTTCGGGACCCCCTACCCGAGATCCGCCGGTTTTGACATCGACAGTGTAGGCAAGTTCCAAACGGCCACACGGAGGGCGCTTCATATTCACCCCCCTTTATAAAGGGGCCAAGGCCTGTCCTTTTCTTCTCGCGCTCAATCGAATCCTTCCCCCACCTCAAGTTCCAACACCCAAGGCTCAGGCTAGGTGCTTCGGACCTTCAGTTATGTCCGGATCCAACCTTCAAGGTCGGTGGATGCCTTCCTCACACGCAGGAGGACATCAAGAAGCTAAGAGAAGCCAGGTATCCGATCAAATCTCGTGACAGGTTGCCCGCTTGAGGGCAGGTCATTCCCACTCCCGAACCCGGCAGAGTGTCGGTTCTTCTCCCACTTCCTCCCAGGGCTAGGCTTTAGTCTAGATCCCTTTGTTAGAGGGCTCATGTTCTATTACGGGCTTGATTTCCATGATCCGCCCCTGATTCCATCCTTCACATCTCGCTGCTCATCGTCAGGTGTGAGGCCTTTCTCCACGCCACCCCACACTTCTCGCTTATGGATCAAAAACTTTAATGTGAAGCCATAGACGATTGATGGGCGACACGTAGAATGCGGAGGTGCCGTAATAAGCAACGGCGCCGATGTTCCATGGCTAAAGGGTTCCTTCCCGGAGGTGTCCAGCCTATGGCGACGGGAGTGGTTTTACATCACAGCTCCCCGGGGTACTAAGTGGGTAGCCGCCCGCTCCGCTGACCCCGCCACAACCGACGCCATGGATCATCAGGGCTGGACCGGGGCCGTGAATGATGTGCCGATATTGCGGAGTCGCCTCCGAGATCTCCTCGAGAGAGATGTCAAACTTGTCAAGGTGATGCAAGTCATGCTAGTTCATCGAGTCCTGCCTTGCAAACGTTGACCTCTCCGTATGTGGGAGTTCAACCCGGAAGGACCGCGAGCTATTCAGCACTTCTTCGGCGTGACGCTCGAAGGGATGTACAAATTGTTCTTCGGATCACAAATAAATTGTCCTGACACCATCGAGGATGCGGGTCTGAGCTGCAATCGTCCAGACACCCAAGTAAGCAATTCTGCGGCCAAACACTTTGCCTTTTAATTTATCGCAACATCACTCTGAAAAATCGCTCTTTGATCAGGATTGGGTAAAAAAGGCGAAGATGATCAGTGTCCTCTTCCCTTCCTCATAGCTCACTGGACCTCAGATTCAGCTGTGATGCTTGAGCTTGCGCCTTTATCAAGCGCCATCGTGGGAAGATAAAGGGAGGAACAATGAAGCCGAAAGTGAGCCTCACTCATTATTCATCCAAACCGGGGGAATTAGTGCCTCCCTGAAGGAGGACAACCGGGGAGAAGAATCTGAAATTCCCTCTCCCCAAGGAAGGAAGAGGGCTGCCTATGAAGACTTGGAAACAATGGTTTTCAAACGAGGGAAGAAACCTTTGTCATGGGGCCCTACTCCGGAGGGCATCCTTACCGCACAGTACCCGCAAGGGGACCAGCCCTCCACCGAACTGTAAGTAAAAATAAAGTACTTTATAGTAAATATACCATGCTTCATTCCTGAAATCAATAACCGAGACGTATGTCTTGTAGTTCGATCGTAGGCCCTTCTCGGCAGTAGTTCGCTTTAGGGATCTTCTTCTCGAGATGATGGAGAGCAAACGCCCCCGTGCCTCCCTCAACAGGAAGCGCATTTACCCCGAGGTGTCACCACGAGGATTTCTCCTAATCCGCCAAGGCCGAGGGTAACCCTATGGCCGCCAAGCTCGGGGCATTCGCCCAAGGAGAGCAATGTAAAGAGTCCGGATCGTCTGCTACGACCGTGACGCGACTGATTAATCTTTCCGGAGCTAGCGGCTATCTCGTGCTTACGGGTACGCTAATGGGTATGGTGGTTGAGAAGATTTCATCCACGAAAAGCGGGTTGCATGAAGCTTTTATGAGCCTCGCCGAGAGGCTTTGAGGTACGCAGCAAGTAATATATAATTGTTGATGGTGCCGCATACGCTAGGTGTGCCCTTATGCGTATAGTAGCCCCCGAGACTCTGTTGTCACGAAAAAGGCGCAAACAGAGGATCATAGTCCTGTGTAATTATCATGCCACTTTCATGTGCAAAGGCTAAGGGTCCGGTGGCTAGCCGGACAGGTGAGTTTGCCGAACTGAAGCGGCAACTAGATGCGGCAGATGCCGACATCGTGCTTGTAAACAAGCGGCTTGACGAGGCACATGGTATGTATTTTCCAGTGGTCAACATATATTAAGAGGAGCACGATGCTAGTATATATAATATGTCAGAATCGCAGATGGAGCTGTCACGTGTAGATTCCTTCGGTGGAACTTGCCCGAGCCAAGGAACAAGCCAGAGGAGTGATGCGCCGCCAAAAGGCGATCAAGAGCTAAGAGTCGAATAGGCTGCGATTGCCGTGCATAAAGAAACAATAGCCAAGATGGCTGTTGAGTTGAAAGATGCCGCCGACCGCAGATGAGCTTCTTGAGAAGGGAAGCCATCAAGACGGCGGGACTCAGACAAAGCCATGGTAGCGGTTACGAAGCCCGCTCTAAAATCAGAGCGGCGAAGGAGGAGCTACGTCAAGCTGGAGATATCATGGCTGGAAAGCCCTTTTTGTTGCGGACAAAGTTCGGAGATCCTAAGTATGTCCTTCTGGATCAATTATGGAGTTCTGCGGACGCGTACCTAGATTTGGTAGCAAGTGCCGATGCTACTCAAGTTTTTCAAGATCAAAAAGATCACGGCGGGAAAAGTTGTTCTCGTCGCAGCTCAACGCCCGGCAGTCCGCTGTCATAAATGAGCAAATGGCCGAGTGGCGAGCCCATTGGTTGTCCGGTTGCTATGAGGTCTGCTAGGATCATCTTTGGCCGAAGGACCAAGGCAAAATAGTTATTTTGGCTTAGTGCAACGATTCCTTGGTGTTGTGCCACATATCGATGCTTTGAAGAGGTCGGTGTCGGTGTCAAAACCGGCGGATCTCGGGTAGGTGGTCCCGAACTGTGCGTCTAGGCAGATGGTAACGGGAGACAAGGGACACGATGTTTTTGCCTGTGTTCGCCCTCTCGATGGAGGTAATACCTTACTCCCGCTTGATTAATATTGATGATATGGGTAGTACAAGAGTAGATCTACCATTTAGATCAAGGATGCTAAACCCTAGAAGCTAGCTCTATGGTATGATTGTTGTTCTGTATTAGGGACTAAAACCTCCGTTTATATAGACACCGGATAGGTTAGGGTTACACAGAGTCGGTTACAATGGTAGGAGATCTACATATCCGTATCGCCAAGCATGCCTTCCACGCCAAGGAAAGTCCCATCCGGACACGGGACAAAGTCTTCAATCTTGTATCTTCATAGTCTTGGAGTCCGGCCGCGGATTTATAGTCCGCTATCCTGACACTTCTAGTTCGACTCCTCAAGAGTCTCCCCAACCAGGCTTCAATGACGACGAGTCCGGGCGCATATTGTCTTCGCATTGCAAGGCGGGTTCCTCCTCCGGTCACTTCATAGAAGGTTTTGAACACAAGGATAGTGTCCGGCTCTACAAAACAAGTTCCACATAACACTGTAGAGAGAATAATTTTTGCACAGATCTGCTGACGTATTCCGCGGCGTGACATCACACCACGGCCAATCCTTTATATGAATCATTTTTACTGTTCCACCTCAGCGTGTTTAGCGAGGCGGTTTCCTTGGCACGTCCTATCAAAGCATAGATCGTGCCCCCTTATTCCGGGATTCTCATCAATACGGACGTAGAACCCATCCGCCGCCATTGATTACGGGCGCTTGGGGAAATAAGCGAGTTTTACTCAGCTGGTGGGGGACGATAGCAGTCATTCTGGCCCATATAAGGATAAGGATCCACCTTTTCACCCACGCAATCTTCCTCCTTTGCTTATCCATTTCACAAGACTCGAAAGCTCCAAAGCCTAAGTTCTGCACATCCCACCTCGACCTTTCTCCAACCATGTCAGAGCGGAGGCAGGTGGATGGCCTCCGCCAAGGAGGGGCACATCACAAAATCATGCGGAGGCTGGATACTTGTCCGGCAACATCGCTGCAGACAGCTGCCCGATGCGGGGCAGCTTATTCCAACCCCCGGGCCCCATGAGAGGGTAGTGTTTCTACCCCACTTCCTCCGCGGACTAGGTTTTCCGCTTCACCCATTTGTCCGGGGGCTCATGTTCTACTACGGCCTGGACTTCCACAACCTGGCCCCGAATTTCATCCTCAACATCTCGGCGTTTATTGTCGGGTGTGAGGCCTTCCTTGCATCCAGCCCCACTTCGCTTATGGCTGAAGATCTTCAACGTCTGCCAAAGGTAGTGGGCGCCCGTCAAGCCGGAGTGCGGAGGCGCCATGGTTGGGAAGATGGCCAAGGTCCCATGGCTCGAGGGCGCCTTTGTGGAGACAATAAAGGTGGCAATCGGGTGGTTCTACATCATCGAGCCACGCTAATTTTAATGGGTGGCGCCCCTAATTCAGATTCTGGCTTCCCCACACGGCTCGCCATGGAAAGAGACGGGCCTAACGTGGGGATTCGGAAGAGCTATCCGGACTCCGCATATGCGTCCAAACCTCGGTGGACAAGAATCTCAGCTTGTCGATGTAATCCGTGATGCTCATCCGCCGGATTCTCCCATGCCAACAACGGGCCTTCAATTGGTGGAGTTCGATCCGCACAAGATCAATTTTGAGCCGGATCTTCGACACTACGACGTAAGATGCCCGGTAGATGCTATTCAAGGTCGCCAAGCCCCAAAGATCCGCTACCAAAGATCGCTTATGTACCAAGCGCGTCCGGCCGGGCAAGGTAAGTTTTTACACTTTATGGGACTCTTTTTCATAGATTGACTCTACGCTGGATCTAAAACTCCCCTAATCTTTGACAGATCGGGTCAAGATGTCCGGACAGATTAACCGCCCAGCCCTTTGCCGGAAGATTCGGAGGACGCCTGATTAACTGGCGGGTTGGCTCCGCGCCCATGTGGTGCCGGAGAAGAAGGTTAAGAAGGAGGCCCCTGAACTCAAGGAGCTCCCGACGCCAGTGCCGCGATTCTCAAGCGTAATCTTCTCCCGAGGACGCAGGAGGAAGAAGAAGAAGCTCCTCCCAGCCGGGGAGGAGAAGAAAAGGAAGGCCGCCTAACGGGAGGCCTGAGGGTCCAAGAAGGAGAACCCTTCCTCCGACTTCTCCACCAACATCGACGCACGACGAGGAGGATTGGCCAACAAGGGCCAAGCCTCGGCGTAGATCGTAAGTGTTCTGGATACCCACGGCTTTTTTCATAATTGCATAGTGTTCTCTAATGCCGAACAATCATGCAGCTCGCCCAAGGGCGTAGTTCGCTGATTCATCGAGCGGGTCCTCGGCTCGCCGGAAATGGAGAGTACTTTCGCTCGAACGCCTCGCTTTCACGCCGCGGACACGCCATGATGGGGCTCCCAAGGGGGCTTGGTCAAGAGGAGGTAGCGCAGAGGTGCCACAAGGCGACCTCCCTGACTCCAGCGACGGGGGCAAGACCCCTGTGGTCTCTAAGGTCGCACCGTCTGCCTCCATGCCGGAACCATCACGTTCCAAAGTCCTGGACAGCGGATCCTTCGCAAGAAGGGTAAGACGCCGTGTCCCCGGCCCAAATCAAGGCACCGGATAAGCATCGAGGCGCCAACGGCGCCTCCATCGAGGAGGAGCACCGCATCGTTATTAGTGCGGTGATCCGGATAGTTCAAATTCGCTAAGAGCGGATCGATCAAGCGCTCGTACCAGCCTTCTAACAGGCTTTGAGGTAAGTTAAAATATTACCGCATAGACAGTAGCCCCTGATGCTTAGTTCGTTGTTCGGAAAGAAAAGCCGGACTAAGGATCTAAAAAGATATACGCAATAGTCTAACTTAAGTATGTCAAGATGGGAATGCAAAGGCTGCGACGACCGACCACAGACCGACGCTGGAGGTCAATGCATTGAAGCGTAACCTCGAGCGGTTCTGAGAACGAGCTCGGACAAGCCAAGAAGCAGCTCGAGGACAAGGAAGGTAAGAAATAACTTATTAAAGAAATACCTTATGGAAAAAGGTTTTGGCTGCAAAAATAACAGAATAACATGGGTACCGCAGGGCCACGAACGAGGTGGCGAATTTCAAGGAAGCGTGTCCGGGTCGAAACAAAGCGGTTATGGAACGCACCGAGCGAGAGAAAGGAGAGGCGCAGCTAGCCATGGTACGGCAAGAGCTCCAAGCTCTCGTGGAAAAACACGAGGGTTTGGTGCGTGACTCGAGGACTCGAGAGTCCGAGCTCGCCTCGACTCTTGAGAGTGCCAAAGCTGCTAAGGCCGAGGCCCAAAAAGCCCTCCAAGAAATTTAAGCACTAAAGAAGATAGCGGCGGGTAAGGCATTCTTTATGCAAAGCAAGAATGTAAAAGTCAATTACCTATTACTTACCCGGATTCGGAGCTCTCCAGAGCATTCTCAGATTTGCCCCCAGAAAAGGCCCGATGTCAGCTGCATTCTACCGCTACCTGTGAGGGGAGCTCCACTAAGAAGGTGTTCTCGTCTCAATATGCCGAGGACGGACATCCGGTATTTCTAAGCCACCAGCTGAAGCAGCTGGTCGAAGCTCCACAAGGTCGCCGAACAGGCCATGAAGGGCCTTATAGCGCCGGGTCAGGCCATCGGAGGACATGCCCG
Source organism: Aegilops bicornis (assembly GCA_021605145.1). Classification (NCBI taxonomy): domain Eukaryota; kingdom Viridiplantae; phylum Streptophyta; class Magnoliopsida; order Poales; family Poaceae; genus Aegilops; species Aegilops bicornis. The sequence continues at coordinate 43,766,609 of CM038669.1, read as the reverse complement.
GGAGCTACTTCGCTTGGTGCAGCGCCGGTGGATGCCCGTCCGCTGCTTGAAGTCATCAAGCGCCTCCGCTCTGCATTGAAGGGGTCCATCGGGCCCTTGCCCGCAGCTAAAGTGCACTGGGGCAAGTCGATGCGGAGAAGCTCAGTGGACGGACGGGCCACCGAAGGGCCATGAGCATCGCACGCCCGAAATGTACTATAAGGGCCTCCTGAAGGGTGCCCGCCGAATAGCGGATGAGTGCTCCAAGGATGTAATTTTTGAATAGGCTCGCGTTTGTAATCCTATACGCTGAAAACTTGTTCATATGCGCTATGCAACACTTATTAATTTAAAATATTACCTTATGTGCGGCCGTTTATCAAATTTGGTAGATGGCAAGTCGTTGGCTTCAGCCTCCATGCCACGAGTGTTGGGGTGTTCGGGATAAACTTGAGCACTCTTGTTCCCATTCTTGGGTCCATCTAGGGAGGTGCTCAACACAACGAACAAGGCAAACTGTGACTTATAATGCTTGAACACTCTCACTTAGCCATAGAATTCTATAATTTTAAATTTCGCAAGCCCCTAATATTTTGAAAACCGAGTTCAGGCGCCATCCACGCCTTTGGCCGGACAATTCCGGGTTCCTCGCCTAAGCGGCATAAGTCTTCAGGGACCCGAAAAACTCTCTCGAATGCTGATCGCTCTCGCCTTTATCATGACGGGTCACTTTTAGCTTTCTCCATCGAGGTGCTCGACCTGCAATAACCGGGGCACAATCGCTGTGGTTCTCCGGTGCTACCTTAGCCGATATAGCGGAACGTAAGGTACAAAAACACGGAGCCGGCAAACCCAACTATTGACCTGCAAGACATGATTCGAGTCAATTCATATAATGCTATAAGTTCGGGTGCCGTGACTTGTGAAAGTGTTCGGACTTATCACACCAGAATTTTGGTATACTTAAGCCCTCAGTGTATTGGCTGCACTAAAGTGTACGGTTGCAACATGTCGTGAAATGAATATATGTATATATAAAGGAAGTAGAGCAATAATAAGCAAAAAGCTATGTATTGTTTATTCAAAAAGGAACCGTAATGGAAGCGTAACGATACAAATAGTGAGATAAGCAAGGGATGGGACTATCTAACATGTCCTCTGTGGGTAAGCTGGGATAGTACGTAAAACAGGTATAATGCTCGTAACAGAGACCACCTGAACACTTGACGTGGCTTTCCGCTTCCCTGGCTGTTGCATCGTGAGTTCGGCGATTCAAGTGCCGGACAGGACTTCTCGAAGACGGAGTCCTGAAAGTAAAAAAAAGAAGAAAAAAGAAAAAAGAAAAAAAAGACACAAACGGGAGCCTCAAAAGCGGGTCGAGCCGCATTCTTGGCGTGTCGCTGTCTTGCCCCTCCTCATATGCCCATGGTATCTCCGCAGAAGCGTAATTATGTACGTTGCTTATACTAGCTTCGCAATTTCGCGAGGGCTGGGGTTGAGGCCGGATTGCTACTCGTGGCTTGAATCGTGCTGTGGTCTTGTTGTAGGTTACTCCGGGCGCTGCTGATGTTGTCCGGACGCTTTAGTGGCCGGACTTGATAATTGTCGTGGAGAGGCTGCTTTGCACCTCCGCCACGAGGGTCAGCTGCAGGTGCTCCTCCGCTCGAGAGAGCTGCTCGTGGTTCCATTGACCGTGATTACTCCTCGAGGGCCCGCATCTTGAGCTTTAGGTATGTAGAAAAGCGGCACCGCATTGAACTTTTGCAATGCGGTTCGTCCGGAGCAAAGGTATGATAGCCGCCATGAATGGGACGATGTCAAGAATAACTCTTCACTTCGGAAGTTATCCGGGATCCAAGACCACTTCGAGTGTAACCGGAGCCCGCATAACTGGCCTCTTACACGCTGTATGACGCCTTTAAAGGTCGCCTTTTGTAGGTTTAACTTGAGGGTTAATGCCCATTTTATGGCGACCGTATGATCATAAAGCAGGTTCAGTTGCCTGCCGCCATTCATCGACTGGTGAGGTGAAATCTACGATAATTGGGTCAAGAACCAATGCGTGCTAAGCCGCCGTGGATTCGGATGCTAGTGGGTGGTCCTTCGATCGAAGGTGATCGGGCAGGAAGACCATTGGTTGAACTTCGGGCGACTGGCTCCATCGCATATATACGCCCTTTAGTGCATGCTTTCCGCCCCTTTGGGTATGTGGGTTGCGATATCATGTTCACCGTCCGCACTTGTGTAGGAAAACCCTTCGCCCTTTATTGTTCGGAAGCCGGGCTCTTCCTCGCCATCGCCACGCAGCCCCTTGTCATTGAGTTCGCACTTAACTTGCTCGCTTGTTTGAACACCCAACAGTCCCCGCTGGTGTGATTATTGGTTTTTCCTGGGTGCCATGTATCCGCACAAGCGATCGAGTATTCGGTCCAAGCTGGACGGGCCTCGGTATTTCTTTTGAATGGCTTCTTCCACGACCGGTTTAGAGCTCCGAATCCGCATTGACAGCCGATCTTCCAGATATCGCCAAGCACGCGGCGCTTTGTTCTTGTTGCGACGCCGACCTGCCATTGTTATCCTTGGTATCCGGACTATCGTGGATGTTTGGCCAAGTTGTTGCTTCGAAGCTAGCCAGCTGTCCTCTCCCGCACAAAAGCGAAGTCATGAGGGTTGTGAGGGCTGCCATAGATTTCGCTTTTCCTGGCCCTAGGTGCCGGGCAAGCCACTGTCATGGATGTTATGTGTTTGAAGGCTGCAAGGGCCTCTCAGATTCCGGACAGTCAACGATTTGATTTTTCTTTGTGAGGAACCGTGTCCATAATCAGTTCGGGCCGATTCTTCCGGCTTGAATTATGTGGCTAAGGTCATCTGTGGTTCCGTGGTCGCATATATGTGCCCCGAAGTTATCAAGGAATGCGGCTTCCGTGTCCTCCCAACAACCAATTGATTCCTACCGGTAAGCTATTGAGCCAATATCGAGCTGGTCCTTTAAGCTTGAGGGAGGTATTTGATGGCATGTAGATCATCACCAAGGCCATGTGGATATGGAGGAGATAATCCTCGATCCGCATCAAGCAGGATCTGTGGTACCATCGTATGATTCGATGTTTACGGGCTTGAAGCCTCGGGATTTGATGATCCATTACTTCATCCGTGAAGCATAGTGGGTGCGCGGCGCTCATTGGGCTATATCACGACGTAGCTCATATGAGCTTTGTTCATCGTGGTTCGGCCCGCCGGTTTTGGTCAGATCCGCGCTGACGACGGTAATCATCCCGCGGTTGTCGGCGCCCACGCCGATCCGTAGATCGATCTTGTATGTTTTGCCTTATCCTCCAATATATATCGTAAGTCCGCATCGCTTTTCCCTTGCCTTGGTACTTTTTGAGCGGGCGCCGGGTGTGGCTTGAGCGGAGGGCCGAGAGGCTTCTTCCGTCATGCGCCACGGGTGGCCGGTCTGCCATGTCGCAAGGCCGGGCGATTTGGGGAGCTTCTCCTCTAGTCGAGGCAACGGGCTCGCGCTTTGGGGTAGTAGGTTTTGGAGGGGCGCTCGAAGTTCATACTCTTCGCTCCAAGGACTTCAGTCCATCCGTCACCAGCGTGTCTTGATCAGCTCTAAGTTGTTGCTGCTTTTCTTGAGGCTGCCCGCCGTGGCTATAAGCCCGCGCTTGAAACACTTCGCTCAAGCGGGATCCTCGTGCACGAAATTGTCGCCGCCGAGGCTTGCCTCATCTTCGTGGAAGGCGACAATTATCGCCCCTCAACCTCTCTTTCGCCAGTAGCGGTCGTATGGATTGCTTCTCCCTCCTCCCCGTGACCGAAGTCCCGCCGGAGGGGGTTCTCTTCGCACCGCCCGGTGTTATTATCTCCCGTACTGGAATCACCATTTTATTGTGGCCGGGTTTAGAGCGGCGCCACCGACGCCGCGGCTTTACCGTTGTTTCTTGAGGGTCATCCTTCGTTGTTCCATCGCCGTTCCCATCTTTTGGGATGTCCACCATGGATATGTCAGATGATTTAGGTGGCCTTCCAAAGGCCTCTGTAGGCGCTTGGTCTTGGTCGCCTCCTGTCGCCGCCCATACCGTCGATGTCTTCGGAGTCGTAGTTCAGCATGTCGTTAAATCATCAAAAGAGGCTACAAAGTGGGTGGTGGGTTGGGCGCAAATTTCTTCGTCAGTCTGCAGAGATCCCAACCTTCCGCCCTCCGTAGTCCGCCCGTGGCTCTCCGGATAAAGAGAGAGAGACTTTAGTGACCTGTGGATGTCGCCAAAGGGCGAAAGTGTCAAAGATGTCCGCGTAGTGAATCTCCATGACCGCGCCCAATCGGATTCGATTGGCAAGGGCGCCGGAGGGTTCGGAGTCCGGGAGGAGTCCGCACCGAGTCAAGGTCTTCGCAGCGACAGGATGGAGTTCAAATTTCGATCGCCAGAGAGATTGTAGCCCCGAGGCGGTGTCCAGCCACTCGCCCTCGATCGGGGAATCCGCTTCGATTAAGGGTCGGAGCGGATATCGTGCGGCCTCTGTGGCAATCGCTCGTCAGCAGCCAGATCATGCCCATCGAGACAAAGGCGGCATCGCTTGGCAGCGCTCAATCTGGTCAAGATCAAGTCTCCGCGGATATCGGCCATATAGTTCAAACTTCCAAATGTGACCGATGGCCAGGGGCATAGCTTTCGATTCGCCCAGATGGCTGTTTAATTGGCCCTGCAAAGGTAAAGCCACTAACACCTAAGATCTGTCCGGGAGAAAAGTCTCACCGACCGCCGTTGTTGATGATCAAAGGAGCCATCGGGCCTATCGTTGATGACACAGAGGAACTCTCAATGAAAGCACCAATGTCGGTGTGAAACCGCGGATCTCGGGTAGGGGGTCCCTAACTATGCGCCTAGGGCGGATGGGTAACAGGAGACAAGGGACACGATGTTTTTACCTGTGTTCGGGCCCTCCTCGAAGGAGGTAATACCCTACCCCGCTTGATTAATAGTGATGATATGGGTAGTACAAGAGTAGATCTACCACGAGATCAAGGAGGCTAAACCCTAGAAGCCAGCCAATGGTATGATTGTTGTTCGTCTCTACGGACTAAAAACCTCCGTTTATATAGACACCGGATAGGTTAGGGTTACACAGTAGTCGGTTACAATGGTAGGAGATCTACATATCCGTATCACCAAGCTTGCCTTCCACGCCAAGGAAAGTCCCATCCGGACACGGGACGTAAGTCTTCAATCTTGTATCTTCATAGTCTTGGAGTCCGGCCGCACGATAGTCCGCTATCCTGACACCCCTAGTCCGGGACTCCTCACCGGGCGTGAATCGAGGGCGCGGATGGATTCTGCCCGTGTCAAGACATAATCGGCAGAGATGGAGGCCACCGCTATTGCAATCCAGAGTTCGGACTGTGAGGTTTGCATCACCGAGCACTATTTTGAAGAAGTCTTAGAAGGCGCTCGCTTAATAGAGGCTCAAGGTTTGAAGAGTATCATGTTCTAGTGACATGTATCCCAATTGTAAGAACAATGTTATTTGAATTATAAAGTTGTGTTTATACTTTTGCCTCGAAGTATTATTATGCCTCCCATAGTCGCTTATGCACATATATATCCTTAAAGTTTGCACTGCCGGTTTCAGCCCTTCGCGATTCGCCGGAAGCTGCCTTCACACTTGGATCCAACGCCTTGGTCCATTAAGGAGGTGGTAGCGCCGCTTAACGAGACAATCGGACAATATTGGTTTAACACTTTCACTTAACCATAGGAGTTTGACAAGGGGCTACTATATAGCCCTTGGTATTTCCGCAGCTACCCGAATATGGTGCGCCAGACGACATGATCGAAAACCGGTCCTCCACGCGGAGGAATCCGAAAATTCATGAGTCATCGAGTGGTTGACTAGTCTCGCTTTATCATGACAAATACCGTTTTCGCTTTCACGGAGGTGCTCGTCCGGATGAACCAGGGCACAATCACAAAGAGTTCTCCGGTGCCACCTTAGCCGGATGTGAGCGGCACGTAAGGCAGCAAAACACGGGAGCCGGGCAAACCCAACATTTGACCAAAGACATGATTCGGAGCTGATGCATATAAGGCCAAACTCGCGACGCCGAACACTCCCTAAGGTATTCGGTCTTTACAACATATACCGGGCTGAGTTACGCCCTTGATAATGAACCCTGAGTGTCCAGGTACGTGCACTTATTCTGACGTGGCGAAATGCCAATAACGTCAGCATCCCTCGCGGTTATACTAAGTATCCCGAGGATGTGAAGCAACAAGAGACGGTAAAAAAGGTTTACACAAGGTCTTAGTCTAAAAAGAAACCTTTGAGCGGGGCCTTGCTGCATCGCCCCGCGCCTGCGGTTCCGCAGCTGCACTGACGGGTGTAGTACGCATTATCATCTCAGAAAGAGAAAAACTTAGGTGAAAGTTGTCGTATGTAAAGATTGGTTATTCTCAATAAAACCATTAAAATTAAAGATAAGTAAGGTCGAGCCGAGCTGTAGTCCTTTTTACATGTGGGAAGCCTCGCACCGCCTATGGGGGTATATCCATCAATCTCAGGTTTATCTAAGTCACAATGCAGTGATGGGCCTGGATACGTTTAGCCGTGTCCGGCGATCTTGTCTAATTTATCATTTATTCTGGTTGGAGAGGCCATTTAGTGTTCGGGTTGCTAAAGCCGCTTACACGCTCTTCCGCATGTAAGGAACGCCCAACATTTCCGCTAACTGTGATGATGCCACGTGGACCGGGCATCTCAAGCTTAAGAGAAGCGTAGTGCGGTATTGAAATAAAACAAGTGAAAGCTGTTCTTCCGAGTAGTGCTTGATAGCCGCTTCGTGATGGAGTGATGTCGGAGGTTAACTTTTCACTGAAGTTGTCGGGAGAACCAATACAACCTCTAGTACGAGAGAGCCCGTAACCGGGCCTCTCGGGACTGATATTACTCCTTTAAAGGTAGTATTGCTTTGGCTAATTCTCGTTGGGTCTATCCTCATTTTGGCGGATCGTGGTCTCGATATATTAAATAAGACTACCGCCGCCGCCCATGAGGACTCGTGTGAGATGGTATCCGCTGATACTTGGGTCTAGCACCAAGGATCGCCAATCCTCCGTGCCGGATACTTGTCGTGTGATCCCTCGCGATCAAAAGTGATCAAGCGGGTCACCAAGGGTTGAACTTAGGGGTGACGGCCTCTACGCGCTGCTGTCTCGATTGCATGTTTGCTTCTTCTTTGTGTTACGTGGAAACATGTTCACTGCTTTGACCTCTGGGTGGAACTTTTTCTCGCCTCAGTTTTGGTCGACGAGGCTCATCCTCGCCTTCACTTGGTGTCCGCTCCCCTTTCGGGCGCTTAGCTTACCGCCTGCTTGAAGACCCAAAGCATTCTCTCGTGGGTGTGATTTGCAGGTTTATCTGAGGTGCCGTGAATCGATATAATTTGTCTAGAATCTTGTTGAGGCTGGACGGTCCATCCCTATTGCCTTTTAAAGGGCTTTTTTCAGACTGGTCGAGCCCCTAAACCGCCGCCATCGCCGTGTTGTCTGGCCATCTTTTGATTTTGACGCTTGCTTGTACTGCAAGGTCAGGGTTTTCCAATTACCATCCCCGACTTCAGATGTGCTCGTCATTGGTGTTATCAAGGCTACCAAATTAAAGCTATCTTCGCCTACCAAGCAAAGCGGTTCATGAGGCTTGTTAGGGCTGCCATTGTCCTTGGTTTTTCTTGGCCGAGGTGTCTGGCGAGCCATTCGTCTTGGACGCTGTGTTTGAAACCTGCTAAGGCTTCGGCGTCCGGACAGCCGACGATTTGGTTCTTCTTAGTGAGAAATATGTTCCAAAGCTTTCGGGCTGACTCTCCGTGCTGTTGAATTATATGACTTAAATCGTCTGCATCCAGAGGTCGAACATAGGTCCCTTGAAAGTTGGCCCTAAAAGCATTCTCGAGCTCCTCCCAACTTCCGATTCAATTTTCAGGGAGGTTCTCACCAAAGGCCGAGCTGGTCCTTTTCAAACTTGAGGGGCAAGTACTTGATAGCCGAGATCGCTCCATGGAGCCATATGGATATGGAGTATGAAGTTCTCAATCCAGACTCCTGTGGTCCGTCATTCCTTCAGACGCCTCTATTTCACGGGTTTGAATCCTCCGAAATTCTTGATCCAAAGACTATCGGTGAAACATAGGGGTTGCGCGCACCCCTATATTTGGATGTGCTGCATTCGACGGGTTGTAGTGTTCGGTTTTGATTATGCGCCAGACTCGACTTCCTAGATCCATAACGGATCTCGGGTCACGCCGCCTTTTGATGCAAGTCCTGCGTGATCATGTGTTGACTTATGTGCGGCCTCGTTAGTCGCCTCTATCGCGCTGCCATGAAGTGGTCGATCCGACAGTCGGGCCTTTTCGGGTTGTAGGGCTCTAAGGCCTCATCATCGAATTCAGGTAATAGCTTGCGCTTTGATAGCTCTTTGTGTGGCAACTACCACAATACTTTTCTTCAAAGTTGTCGAGCACTTTGTTCCATCTACCGTTGAGCGATTCTCGCGCTCAAGCCTTTGTCGCCGCTATTCGCATTCCTCGCGTGGCAATAAGCCTTCTACGGAGGTTCTCTTTGTTCCAAGTGCCTTCCAGATGATGTGCGATCGTCGTCCGGACCGCTTTCCTCTCCGGAGAGAGGTTGATGAGCTTTATCCTCGGCGTCGACGTGATCGGACAGCGGCCCGCATTATGTTCGCAGTCCGCTGGTTCACCCCGCTCTATCGCTGGGTCAATGTGGTCGCTGCTTCTCCGAGTCGACCTGGTGTTATTTTTTCCATACCGTTATCGCTGTTTTTGCCGAGGCGGGATTTGGAGCGGCGCCACGCTGGCCGCTTTGGTTGCTTCTCGAGGGAGCTATCCTTCGCTGCATCCTTTCCTTTCCTCGCTATTGTTTTCTTTGGGTGTATCCACCATATATATATATCGTGATGAAGTGGTTGTCCAGTCACTCGTGGGCGGTGGTTCCTGTTCGCCTCGCATCGTCGCCCATACCGGCCGTCTTCGTGAGTCAAATCGAGCATGTTTGTTAAATCGCCGACAAAGGGCTATTAAGTGTGGTGGGTGGGGAGCGAATTTCTTCGTCAGTCCGCATCCCATTCTAGCCAGACATAGTTCGCCAAGGTTCTCTCACAAGGAGAGAGACCTTATCGACTTAGCACATCGCCAAAAGGCGAAAAGCCGAATATATCCGCCGGAGGTAAACTCCATGATCGGGCGCTCAATCGATTCGATAGGTATGGACGCAGGCGGTTCGGGGCTCGCGGGTCGGGGATGAATCCGGTGATCCGCGACATTGTACGCGTCTCATAGGAGGTGAAGTCAGTATTCGGCTCTATCGCCACTGAGTGTATGACCTCCGAGGCGGGGTTCATCCACCCGTCCTCGGACGGCGTAATCGACTCCGGATCTAGGGCCGGAGTAGGCACAAGTGTGATCTCCCGAACACCGTCCGGCGGCAGAGCTAAGTCGTGCTTGTCGTGGATCAGGCGCACAAGACTCGACATATGCTCGAATCCATCAAGATCAAGTCTCCACGGATTTCGCAAGATAGTCTATGTTTCCAAACTTGACTCGATGGCCAGGGGCGTAGCTCACGATCTACTCCAGATGGCCTAGTGAGTTGGCCCGGCTAAGCGGCCAATACTAACATTTAAGATCTATCCGGGAGGAAAACCTCACTGGATCGCATCGCTGACCGCGATCAAGGGGCCATCAAACCTTATGGTGACGACACAAAGGAATCCCCAATGAAAGCACCAATGTCGGTGTCAAACCGGCGCATCTCGTGTAGGGGTCTCTAACTCGTATGCCTAAGGCAGATGGTAACAAGAGGCGGGGACAGATGTTTACCTGTGTTCGGGCCGCCTCGATGGAGGTAATACCCTTACTTCCTCGCTTGATTGATCTTGATGATATGAGTATGACAAGAGTTGATCTACCACTTAGATCGTAGAGGCTAAACTCTAGAAGCCAGCCTATGGTGTGATTGTTGTTGTCCCACGGACTAAACTCCTCCGGTTTATATAGACACCGGAGGGGGGCTAGGGGTTACACAGAGTTGGTTACAAGGGAGCAGATCTACATATCCAGAGATTGCTAAGCTTGCCTTCCAGCAACGGAGTCCCATCGGGACACGGGCTAAGTCTTCAATCTTGTATCTTCATAGTCCAATAGTCCGGCCAAAGGATATAGTCCGGCTGTCCGAGGACCCCCTAATCCAGGACTCCCACACCGGTTCTAAGTCGTAAAGCATGGCACACTGAACTATCGAGTAGTCATCAGCTTTGCTCGCTGCACATTCTTAACGCCGCTGGCCAGACCGCAGCAGTTCGCATCCAAGCGGTGCTTCTGTGATTTAATTCTTCCAGGCATCGCTGAGGATAATCCTCGTTATCACCCAGTCCGTGTAATTGCTACCATCATCTTTCCACTTTGCTTTCTCAAGGAACGCATTAAAATTCAACTAACAACAAAGACGGGCCATCTATCTACAAATAACATAGACCAGCAAAATACTATCGTGTACTAACTTCATGATAAATTTAAGTTCAATTAATCATATTACTTAAGAACTCCCACTTAGATAGACATCTCTCTAATCATCTAGGTGATCACGTGATCCAAATCAACTAAACCATAACCGATCATCACGTGAAATGGAGTAGTTTTCAATGTGAACATCACTATGTTGATCATATCTACTATATATGATTCACGTCACCTTTCGGTCTCAGTGTTTCGAGGCCATATCTGCATATGCTAGGCCTGCCAAGTTTAACCTCGAGTATTCTGTGTGTAAAAACTGGCTTGCACCCGCTGTAGATGAACGTTGAGCTTATCACACCCGATCATCATCCGGTGTCTCGCACGACGAACTTTGGCAACGGTGCATACTCAGGGAGAACACTTTTACCTTGAAATTTAGTGAGAGATCATCTTATAATGCTACCGTCAATCAAAGCAAAATAAGATGCATAAAGGATAAACATTACATGCAACCAATATAAGTGATTTGATATGGCCATCATCATCTTGTGCTTGTGATCTCCATCTCCGAAGCACCGTCATGATCACCATCATCACCGGCATGACACCATGATCTCCACAGTAGCATCATTGTCGTCTCGCCAACTATTGCTTCTACGACTATCGCTACCGCTTAGTGATAAAGTAAAGCAATTACATGGCGATTGCATTGCATACAATAAAGCTTATTAAACTATATGGCTCCTCGCCAGTTGTCGATAACCTCGTTATAAAAACATGATCATCCCATACAATAAAATATAGCATCATGTCTTGACCATATCACATCACAACATGCCCTGCAAAATCAAGTTAGATGTGCTCTACTTTGTTGTTGCAAGTTTTACGTGGCTGCTACGGGCTGAGAAAGAATCACTCTTACCTACACATCAAAACCACAACGATAGTTCGTAGTTAGTGTTTTTAAACCTTCTCAAGGACCAAGCGAGTCACACTCGGTTCAACTAAAGTTGGAGAAACCGACACCCGCCACCACGCAGTGTGCAAAGCACGCCGGTGAACCAGTCTCGTAAGCCGCACGCTTAATGTCGGTCCGGCCGCTTCATCCAACAATACCGCTAACCAAAGTATGACATGCCGCTTAAGCAAAGTATGACTTGTATCGCCTAATAACCCACTTGTGTTCTACTCGAAAGCATATAAATTCCCACGCATAAACCTGGCTCGGATGCTTGATGGGGAACATAGTACTTAAAATTTTCCCACGCACACGCAAGATCATGGTGATGCATAGAAACGAGGGGAGAGTGTGTCCATGTACCGAAGACCTAAAAGCGATAGCACAACTCAAGTTGATATAGTCGTATGTCGCCACGATCCGACCGATCCAAGTACCGAACGATTTGACACTCCGAAGTTCAGCACACGCTCACCGAAGGACGCCCCACGTAAGTCCGATCCAGCAGATCTTTATGCGGAGAGTTCCACAAGACGACGGGCGTGATGACGGTGTTGATGATGCTACCGACGCAGGGCTTCGCCTAAGCACCGCTACGATATTACCGAGGTGGAATATGGTGGAGGGTGGCACCGCACATGGCTGGGAGAGATCAACATATCAACTTGTGTGTCTAGAGGTGCCCCCATGCCCCCGTATATAAAGGAGCAAGGGGGAAGGCGGCCGCCAAGGAGGAGGGCGACCAAGGAGAGTAGGACCTCCTTTCATAGTCGGAGTAGGAGAAGGGAAGGAAGGGAGAGAGGAGAGAAGGAAAGGGGGGCGCCACCCATCCTTGTCCAATTAAGACTAGAGGAGGGCACGCTGCTGCTCGCCGCCTCCTCGCTCTCCCCACTAAGGCCCATTAGGCCCAATATACTCCCTGGGGTTCCAACTCGACATTTCGCAAATGTCCCAAACCTCCCGAACACTTCCTGTCCGAACATGGTCGCCCAATATATTGATATTTACGCTCGACCATTTCGAGACTCCATGTCATGTCCGGTGATCATATGCGGACTCCAAACTACCTTAGGTACATCAAACACATAAACTCATAATACCGATCGTCACAAAACTTTAAGCGCATGGATCTCTATGGGTTCAAGAACTATGTAGACATGACCGAGACACGTTTCCGGTCAATAGCCAATAGTGGAACCTGGATGCTCATATTGGCTCCCACATATTCCACGAAGATCTTTTTCGGTCAAACCGCATAACAACATACATTGTTCCCTTTGTCATCGGTATGTTACTTGCCCACAATTCGGTCATCTCTCAATACCTAGCTCAATCTCGTTATCGGCAAGGCTCTTCACTCATTCCGTAATGCATCATCCCAATAACTAACTCATTAGTCACATTGCTTGCAAGGCTTATAATTATGTGCATTACTAGAGGGCCCGAGATACCTCTCCGATAATCGGAGTAATAAATCCTAATCTTGATCTATCCCAACCCAACAAGTACCATCGGAGATACCTCGTAGAGCCCCATTATAATCACCCAGCTTACGCTAGACGCTTTGGTAGCTCACAAAGTGTTCTCTCCCAGAATCGGAGTTGCATAATCTCATAGTCATAGGAACATGTATAAGTCAAGAAGAAAGCAATAGCAGAAACTAAATGATCAAGTCCTAAGCTAATGGAATGGGTCAAGTCAATCACATCATTCTCCTAATGATGTGATCCCGTTAACGAAATGAGAACTCACGTCTATGGTTAGGAAACTCAACCATCTTTGATCAACGAGCTAGTCAAGTAGAGGCATACTAGTGACGCTATGTTCGTCTATGTATTCACACATGTGTTATGTTTCTGGTTAATACAATTCTAGCATGAATAACAAACATTTATCATGATATGAGGAAATAAATAATAACATTATTATTGCCTCTAGGGCATATTTTTCAAATCGCCTCCCACTCTGCACACAGAATGATTCTAAACACCCATGGAGTCTTGGTGCTGATCATGCTTTTGCTCGTGGAAGAGGCTTAATAATGGGTCTCAAGAACATCTGCAGATCCTCAGTATGTATCTTGCAGAAATCTCCGTCTCCCACCTCGACTTGATCCCGTTGGATGGAATTGAAGCATCTCTGATGTGTTTGGTTCTCTTGTGAAATCTGGATTCCTTTGCCAAGGCAATTGCACTTCAAAAGTGATGGTGTCACAAAAGGTTTTCATTGGACCCGGCGCACTAGGTATGACACCTAGATCGGATATGAACTTCCTTCTATCTAAACTTCCTTCTCATTTGCTGCTTCCAAAGCAATGGCTACAAGCATTCGCTTCACATCGTAGGATCCCTGCCATTTACGCTTTGTTTAGGAACTGCACTAACCCGGATGCCCACCGCTTAATATAAAACACGTATCCCGGTTTATGTATTTAGAGTCGTCCGGCTTCAAAGGTCAAAGCTTGCATCGACGTAATGGCTATTTTACGTAAGAGCCTCTTTGTCACCTCCATAAACGCAGAAACATATCCTTAGTCTTTTTTAGGTATTTCGGTGATGTTCTTGACCGCTGCCTAGTGATCCAATTTCGGATTACTTTTTGGTACCTCCCCCTCGCTAAAACTTATATAGCAAGCGTGTGTGTAAGCACACATCAGGTTCTGGCACACAATGATTGTGCATATACATGATATTTAGCCTATGGCTTAATCATAGGGTACATCTTTTCATTTTCTCTCTATCTTATGCAAAGGGTCGGAATTGAGTCTCACTCAACTTCACACCTTGTAATATGTGCAAGAACCCTTTCTTGCTTGGATCCATTTTGAATTTCTTCAAAACTTTGTCAAGGTATGTTCTTTGTGAAAGTCCAATTAAGTGTCTTGATCTATCTCTCATAAATCTTGATGCCCAATATATAAAATCAGCTTCCACCGATGTCTTTCATTTGAAAAACTCTTATTCAATTATCCTTTTATGTTATCCAGAATTCTATATCATTTCCAATCAAAGCAATATGTCATCCACATATAATATTAGAAAATGCTACAGAAGCTCCCACTCACTTTCTCTTGTAAATACATGTGCTTCTCCAAAAGTCTCAGATAAAACCATATGCTTTGGATCACACTATCAAAACGCTTATCTCCATCTCCGAGAGGTTTGCGACCAGTCCATAGATGGATCACCGGAGCTTCGCAATACACTTCTGTGGAAGCTCCCATATTGGATCGGACAAAACCTTCCTCGTTGCATCATATACAACTCTTCTTCCGGTAAATCCATTCAGGAATGCGCTTTGACATTCATTTGCCAAATTTCATAATCACAAAATGCGGCAATTGCTAACACATGATTCCGATGACAGGACTTAAGCATCGCCACGGGCAGTGAGAAAGTCTCATCATAGTCAACCCCTTGAACTTCAAAACCTTTCGCAACAAGTGTCGTAGCTTTGTAGACAGAAAGATATTACCGCCGTAGTCAGTCTTCTTCTTGAAGATCCGCTTATTCGTCAATGGCTTGACGATCATCGGGCAAGTCAACCAAAGTCCACACTTTGTTCTCAGCATACATGTATCCCATCTCCTATTTCCCATGGCTATTTCAAGCCATTTTGTGGAATCTGGACTCACCATCTCTTCTTCATAGTTCGGGAGGGTTCGCCTTTGGTCAAGGAAACATGATCTCCGTAATAGGATTACCGTACTCACTGTGCGGATCTTTACTTCGTTGACCTACGAGGTCTGGGCAAGAAGTCACTTGATCTGGAAGTTTGATGATCAACATCATTAGCTTCCCTCACTAATTGGGTGGTAGGTGTCACGTGAACTGCTTTGGTTATGAACTACTTCTTCTTCCAATAAGGGAGCAGGTATAAGTTATCTCATCAAGTTCTACTACTTTCTCTCCCACTCACTTCTTTCGAGAGAAACCTTCTCTAGAAAGGATCCATTCTTAGCATAACAAAAGTCTGGTGCCTTCGGATCTGTGATAGAAGGTGTACCCAACTGCTTTCTTTTGTGTATCCTATGGCGAAGACACATTCTGACTCTGGGTTCGGAGCTTATTAGGTTAAAGCTTTTTTCTCACATAAGCATCGTAGCCCCAAACTTTACAGAAACGATAAACTTGGTTTCTTTGCCAAACCACAGCTCATAAGGTGAGTCGCTCTCAACAGCATTTTACGATGGTGCCCTTATTTAACGTGAATGCAAATCATCTCTAAAGCATAACCCCAAAAACGATAGCGGTAAATCAAGTTAAGAGACATCATAGATCGCACTCATATCCTGGTAAAGTAATGCGAGTATCGATCGCCTCGGACACACCATTACTCGTGGTGTCTCCGGTGACGTGAGTTGGCTCAAACTATTCCCGCATTGTTTCAAATGTAGACCTAAACTTCTTGTAACTCAAATATTATCCTCCATGATCAGATCAGAAGAACTCTATTTTCTTGTTACGATGATTTTTTCCACTTCACTCCTCAAATGCTTTGAACTTTTCAAAATGTTTCATGTACTTTTATGTTTCATTAAGTAGATATACCCATATCTGCTCAAATCATCTCGTATGAAGGTGAGAAAATAATCGATAATTCACCATGAAGCCTCAATATTCATTGGACCACATACATTAGTATGTAATGATTTCCAATAAATCTGCTGTCAGCCCATTGTTCCGTGAGAATGGTGGTTTTTAGTCATCTTGCTCCATGAGGCACATGGTTCTGCGTAAAGTACCAAGTGATTTCATAATCAAGTGATTCCGTAGTCCATCAATATGGAAAAGTTTCTTCACGCGCTTACACGAATAATGACCTAAACGGGCAATGCCACAAATAAGTTGCACTATCATTATCAACTCCTCGTGATCTTTTGTCCATACACATTATGAATATGTGTATCACTACCATCGAGATTTAATACATATAGATCCAACTCTTCAAGGGTGCATAACCATAAAGAGATATTACCTTCATATAAATAGAACAACAAACCATTATTCTCACAGATTTAAATGAATAAACCCGCCTTGTGCAATCAAAACAAGATCCAGATATAATGTTCATGCTTAACGCTACCGCACCAAATAACAATTATTTAGGGTCTAAAACTAATCCCCGCAGTAGATGTAGAGTAGTAGCGTGCAAACGGCGTATCATACATCGACTTTGGGAAACCATTTCCCACGCGCATCATCACCTCGTCTCCTTAGCCAATCTTTTGGCTTAATCAGAGTCCTCTGCTTTCTTAGAGTTGCAACATATTAGCAATGTAACCAAAGTATCAAATACCAGGTTTATGCATAGATGTTTATATGCATGCACGGTAGAACCTGCAAGTGAGTTGTGCTTATACAAGCCATAATGCTTTACCAAATGTTGATAGTCATACTTTTGTCTTGGCCAGATTGTTGGATGAAGCAGTCTTAATCGGAGATATTATTACCAGACAAGCTTACGCCGAGGAACTGGCTTCTACCGACGCCCTTTTGCAAGGTCAATGCCGTGTGGCTAGCGGTGGCCGCTTTCTTCCAACTTTAGTTGAACCGAGTGTGACTAACGCCTTGGCCCTTGAGAAGTGTTAAAACAAAGCACTAACTTTCGACAAACTATCGTTGTGGTTTTGATGCGTAGGGTAAGAACGGGTTTCGTTGCTCCGCCTTCGGTGAGCAAATGTTATCACGTAAAACTTGCAACAACAAAGTAGAGGACGTCTAACTTGTTTTTTGCAGGGCATGTTGTGATGTGGATATGGCTCAAGGCATGGATGCTATGTATTTCTTATTGTATGAGATGATCATGTTTTTGCAATCGAAAGTATATCAAAGAACAATTGGCGTGATCCATATGGTTGTCGCTTATTGTATGCAATGCAATCTACCAAAGAATCGCTTGGCTACTTTATCATCACTTCAAGCTAGAGATAGTTCGAGAAGCAACAGTTGGCGTAGATCGACAACGATGCTAGCCGTATGGAGATCAATGTGTCGTAAGTCGGTGACAATGGTGGATCTATGCGACGGTGCTTTGGAGATGGAGAGAGATCAAAGGCACAAGATGATGATATGGCCATATCATATCACTTTATATTGATTGGGCATGTGATGTTTATCTTTTATGCGAAATCTTATTCCTGCTTTTGATTGATTCGTAGAGCATTAGAAGATGATCTCTCACTTCAAATTTCAAGGTGGTAAAAGTGTTCTCTCCCCGAGTATGTGTAACACTCGCTGGGCAAAAGTGCGGCCGTGCTTCTAGGACACCACGTGATGATCGGGTGTGATAAGTCTCAACGCTCATCTACAACGGTCCAAGACAGTTTCTTAAAGTGACGCAGTAACACTCCCTGGTTAAACTTGGACGAGCCCAGCATATGCGGTGATATGGCCTCGTAACAATCGTAGACCGAAAAGCTAGTCAGATGCGTGAATCATATAGGTAGATATGATCAACATAGTGATTCGTTCACCATTGAAAACTACTCCATCTCACGTGATGATCGGTTATGGTTTAGTTGATTTATCACGTGATCACTTAGGATGATTAGAGGGATGCTCTATCTAAGTGGGGAGTTCTGGCAATATGATTAATTGAATCTTTAATTTCATCATGAACTTAGTCCGGGTAGTATTAGCATATCTATGTTATAGATCAACAGCTCGTGTTTAGCTTCCCTCGCTTTTATTTTGATATGTTCCTAGAGAAAACTAAGTTGGAAAGATGTTAGGTAGCAATAATAACGGATTGATCCGATCTCGAGGATTATCCTCATTGCTGCAATGTACGTAAGTTAATTATGTCCTTGATGCACCGCTTAGGTGACGATGACCGATCATGCAGGAGCAAAATGCGTGACGTTACAGTGAAACGCTTTTGGCAAGCTCGATATGATGACCTTACTTGATATTTTAGTAGTGCACCACTACTTTACGGCTTCGAATCGGGCATCAAAGACTGTTGGGGAACGTAGCATTTTTCAAAAAATTCCTATCACGCACACGCAAGATCATCATGGTGATGGCATAGCAACGAGAGAGGAGAGGTCAGTCTATGTACCGTGTAGAACCGCATTGTTGGAAGCTGGAAGCGTTAGGGAACAATCGCGGTTACATGTAGTCAGACGCGCCTTCATGATCCTCGGGACCGATCCAAGTACCGAACGACGGCACCCTCCGAAGTTCAAAGCACACGCTCAGCTCGATGACGCTCCCACTAACTCCGATCCGTGGAGAGAGCTTTAGAGAGAGTTCCACAAGACGACGTATGCGTAAGGATTCGGTGTTGATGATGCGTTAATGACGCAGGTGGCTTTCGCCTAAGCAACCATGCCAACGATAATGACCCAGAGGTGGATTATGGTGGTGAGGGGGGCACCGCACGTGCTAAAAAGATCAATGACTCAATTGTTGTATCTTTGGGGTGCCCCTTCCCTCACGACATAAAGGAGGGAGGGAGGAGGTGGCCGCTTACCAAGGAGGGGCGTTGGTTACAGATAGGGGAGTCCATCCCTTAACTAGGGAGTAGTGGACCTCCTCCTTCCTAGTAGGGAGTAGGGAGAGGGGAAGGAAAGGGAGAGGAGGAGAAGGGAAAGGAGGGGGTGGGCCCCCTTGCCCCAGTAAACCAATTGCTTTGGGGCCTTTGGCAGCGCCCACACCCCCCCTTTGCTGCCCTCTATTTCCACTTCAAGGCCCATGTAGGCCCATTAGCCCCCGGGGTTCCGGTGAACCCCCAAAAGACTCCGGGTATTTTATCCTGTGACCCCTCGAACCCTTCCCAGTGTCGTAATATCATAACCTTCCAATATATCAACTTTTATGTCTCGACCATCTCAAGACTCCTCGCCATGTCCATGATCACATCCAGATCTCGAACAACCTTCGTACCTCAAAACACATAAACTCATAATACCGATCATCACGTAACGCTAATGGGTGCATGGACTCTTACTACGCCGGACCGAGAACTATGTATGCATGACCAAGACATCGCCTCCGGGTCGAATAACCAATAAGCGGAACCTCGATGCTCATATTGGCTCCCACATAATTCTAACGTAAGATCTTTATTTGGCATTAAACCGCATATAACAACATAATGCTATTCCCTTTGTCATCGGTATGTTACCCTGTTCGAGAATCGATCGCTTCAGCATCTCAATACCTAGTTCAATCTTGTTACCGGCAAGTCTCTTTGCATACTCATTCCAGTAATGCATCATGCCGCAGAACTAACTCATTAGTTACAGCATTTTTGCTTGCAAAGCTTATAGTGATGTGCATTACTGAGAGGGCCCCGCAGATACCTCTGCGACATATCTGGAGTGACAAATCCTAATCTCAATCTATGCCAACCCAACAAACAACACCATCGGAGATACACCTGTGAGAGCACCTTATAATCACCCAAATATTGCCAGGACGCTTGGTAGCATTAATAAATAAAAGTGTTCCTCCTGTATTCGGAGCGTATATAATCTCACAGTCACAGGAACATGTATAAGTCAGTGAAGAAAGCAATAGAAACATACTAAACCATCAAGTGCTAAGCTAACGGAATGGTCAGAGCTCAATCACATCATTCTCTAATGATGTGATCCTGTTAATCAAAAATGACAACTGCAAGTGTCTAGTGGTTAGAAACTTAACCATCTTTGATAAAACGAGCTAGTCAAGTAGAGGCATTACTAGTGACACTCTGCTGGTCTATGTATTCACACATGTATTATGTTTCCGGTTAATACAATTCTAGCATGAATAATAAACATTTATCATGAAATAAGGAAATAAATAACAACTTTATTATTGCCTTAGGGCATATTTCCTTCATATACCATACATCCTCTAATCATGTAGACAGACGAGGGTCTGTATTTTAGGCGGATACCAAAACCATCGCACTATATAATAAATAAAAAATAATAAAGTAAGAAATTATACAAGTATCTATCTAAATCATACAAGTAAGAACCTTTTGTTTTAGAAAGAAGATAAGAACAAGAGTCTCACCACGGTGGTGCTTGCCGGCCAGATCGATTCAAAAGGGCGATCAACAATGGTGGAGGTGACGGGGGACGGGATGTGACTCTGACCGCCAAACCTAGGACAAATCTTAAGAAAAATGGAGCTTGGACAAGGAGCCTCAAGAGGAGAAAGCTATGTGTGGCTTGGGCATTTCATCGAACACATCATGTGCATAGGGAGTGGAGCTAGAGCACAACACACCTCTCTACACACCTCTCCCAAAAAGCAGAGTAGTGAGTTGAGCCGAGCGCACGGGCATTATATATAGGTTTCTTTAGTCCCTGCTTGTAGGCTAAAACCGACTAAAGGACCACATTTGGTCATGGGTTCCAACCACCAACCAGGACTAAAGGTTGTGGGGCCAGAGTAGGGGCCCATTGGTCGCGGTTCAGTCTCGAACTGGCCGAAGAAGGGTTGCGTATTTTAACGGGGACCAATGGCCCCCGAGGCTCGCCGCAAATATCTGCCCTCACTAACTGGGACTCGGTTTATCTATTGGTCCCGGGTTCAGTAGGGAGAACCGGGGATTAATGCCCTTTCTCGCCTCGACCAAAGCCCTGTTTTCTACTTAGTTTTTACTTAGCACTTTTGTTAAAACATATATGTTGTATGCACTTATTATAAGCAATGTGCAAGTATTAAAACATTTTCAGAGTTATTAAACCAAAGTGTGCGTGACATGCTATATATGACTTTTTACGATAGTACTATTCATGTAAAACTGAAAGTAAAGCTGCCACGGGCAAAAACACCGGGGTCATGGCAGCGATTGTTCTTTTACCTGGCATAGTATATCACAGTGTGGGGCGCAAATCCGGGTGCTCCTCTCGCAGGTAGAAACATCATGAGTGGCGTACAGCATGCCTGCACCACTTATGCAACATTAGCAGTGGCAGGCGCCCTGAGAGTCACGTAAGCGCCCACTCGCTTGAATTTTAGTGCTCGCCATTGATGGGTATATATTCCAGCGATAGCTAGTGAACCATTGTTCTCATAGGTAAGGTTGTCTCACAACCACAAAGGTGCAAATTTACTTGATGCATTCCATTCAAGAAAGGTATGAAGAAAAGATGGGGCGCCTCTCAAGGACCTTCCCGATGAATGTATCTTTGATTGCAGCTCAGAAATGCACTTTAATGCCTTAAAAAAGCAAATGGAACTCATACAAAATGCCACAAATTGGAATACGGTGATTCTTTGGAAGTTCAAGGTCAACTGATGAACCAAATGTTAATTCACCTTCAAAGATGACAGATTCCTCTTCAAACCACGATTCTTCACAAAGATGCTTCGTTTCTAAGGACTGATGATCAATACTTACATAAAACCTTTCTACAAAAAATTACCACTTACATGTTGAGGTCATATCAGTCATGACACCATGCTAAATTTCATATACCCATAATTTGAATTTTGAATTCATAACCATAAAATGCTAAGAAATGCACTTAATGAGTTAAACATTGAAAATGAACCCCTCGATAGTTGTCAAATCCGAACGCCGCTGTTATGCCGTATGTTGAGTTAGAAAAGGTTCTTAAGATTAAACGGTGATGCAAATTTCAACTTGCCTTTCAAATCTGACGAATCCTCTTTCGAAAATGGCCGATTAGTCTATCTTGGTATGTGGTTTAGTTTCTAGGAGGTGTACATCAAAACTTCTATAAAGCCTTCTCAATTTTTAGCACAACATACTGATGTCATATCATGACACCATGTCAACGTTTCATATATTTTCACACTTCATTCACATTTTGTAAAATTAATAAACCACTAAACTCTATGTATCTGGTTGAGTCTTTCCACCCCAGATGTTTGAAAAAATAAATTATTTCTTGTATAATGCATACGTATATACTAAAATCCATATATACTGATTTTCCAAATTATTTTGTGCACTATTTCATGTAGTCTTAGCTCAAATTTGAACATATCAATTAAATGCTTAAAAATGCACCCAAGGACTTAAATAAAGCGAGTGAACCCTGAAATGCCAACAGAACATGGAGGATGCCGCAGTGTAGGTTCAATGTAGAAATTTTTTAAGGTCAAGCGATGAAGAAAAATGTTAATCCGCCTTTAAAACCTACCAAAAGAAATTCCATTAAAAAACTTATGCAAGGCCATCACGCATGACTTGATTTTATAAAGTGTGTGATTTACAAAATTATGTACAAGGCATCATTCACGGTTGCATTTATAAAATTATGTACAATCATAGGCCACATCACACACACACACACACACACACACACACACACACACACACACACACACACACACACACACCATGTATTCTATCAAGGCATATCACACGATTGTGTTTGAAAAA